>OZ014568.1:7447105-8087786 GCA_963966155.1 Clivina fossor
GGAGCACTACATAAAACTACGGATAAAACATAATAAGGGTAGCCATGCTCCGCGATACGTGTGCGGTATAATCGAATGTAAATTCTACCTAGTACACTTGAATCTTTTTTTAAAACGTACGTTTCGGGCTTAATTACGTTTAGTCAGGACTTAATTAATAATTAATTAATTAATAATTTTTAAGCTCTTTTTGAACAACTAGTACAATTTTATAATAAATTTAATGCAAAAATTTACATCATTGGACGCATTATAAATATAATAACTTTTTTTTTTCAGGTTGCAAGGTAGTTAATTGCTAAGTTGGTGACATAAATAAATAACTAGATCATAAAAGATATAGATTTTTAATTAATTTCCATTAATTAAAAATCTATAAATTTATGATCAAGTTACTTATTTGTTACTTAGTAACTTGGTTTTTTATGTCTTGTTATATACTGTAAATTTTCCAGATGAAGACGGACGTTGAGTTCGTCGAAACGTTGATTATAAATAAATATTAATAAAGAACTTTAACTTAAAGCAGTTTTATTTTTTAAAAAAATATTGATTAAAAAACATTAAAAATAGAAAGTGGCTATTTATACATACAGTATTTTTACGTAATTGGCTATTTAGGGTAGGTTAGGTTAGTAGGTTGGTTTAGGTTTTTTTTAGTATGTATAAATAGCCAATTGCGTATACATACCGTATGTATAAATAGCCTCATCCTTAAACATATTGAAATTATATTGTGTATTTCCATTTAGTTTTTTTATATACACTATTATATCACAAAACTAAACATAAAGCATTATTATTATAGTTATTATGAATAAACAGACCTAAATGAAACATCTCATACACATATAATAATATAATAAATGCGGAGTCAAGCACTCAGTCGCGGCGCGGCACTATAGCTTCGATCAATAATTCGTCGTTTCTATCGATTCGGTTTTTAATCTTTGCGTGTCGCGGCCAGCCAGCGAGCCAGCATTTTATTATGGGGGTCCCCTGCTTGCTTCAGCCTACAATTTTCCTCTATAGGTACAACACGGTATACTGTAGGTCGCCTTAGGTTGCGTTTCACTATAAACAGCCAATCATTAAAAACGAAAGTACTTAGTGCGTTTTTCCTCAGTTATTTCAGTTTGATATTTCGATTATGAAATGAATTGCGCGGAGAAATGGGAAATTGTTACATTAACAATGAATACGGATACGGATATTACACTGTAAAAAAATGAATGTAAATTTACATTGATAATTATAGTAATTCTACTATATTTTATATTGTAATTTTTATATATTATTGTAAATTTATCAAAAGAATATGAAATTACAATTAAATATATAGTACACTTACTATGATTATTAACGTAAATTTACATACATTTTTTACAGTGTAGTATTTCTAAATGTCGCAATAAATTTTTCCTTGGAATAATTTTAAAACTAGCCAATGAAATGTTGTCATTTATTCTGAGGATACATTTTAGCTTAGATAACTTATCTTAAAATTAAATAAAATTGAAAATACTGACCCTTATTAAAATTGAAAAGCTTTAAGTTTAAGTTCTGTTTTCTATTTTCTATTTACACGAAAAGCATCATTAGGAAAAATATTAACAAATAACATTAATAATAAACACAAAACATCTGTCATCGGTACAAAAGTTTAACATTTGTGTTGATAATAATTGAAAACAAATTAAAAGATTTTAAATCTTAATTATAGTTTAATTGAAATGAATGTAGTAATTGTGTTAGAAGATTTTAAACTTGTCAAACGCACTTGTTAACTTATACAATTTAAACTCAATTGAATCGTATTCAATTTAAATGTATTTATCAATTTATTTCAGTTCTTTTATTTAGGTTCAGTTGCATAAAACGTTGTCAACTATTTTGATCAGTTGGCAAATTCGCAAACGAGTTAACTTATCAAGCTAGGGTATTTCAAAAGTATCTACAGATTTCCGTATTAATAATATTAATAATGCTGATGACGTGGTTGTTTTGGCTGAATCTGAAGAGCAACTGAGAAGGATGATTGATAGAATTAATGTTGTTCGTAAAGATATGAATCTTGTGTTGAATGTTGATAAGTGTAAAGTTTTAGTGTAGAGATTGAAAGGATAGTGCTGGTTGTAAGGTTTTGGGTGCTTTGGGTACTTTAGATAGAAACGTAAATGTATCCAAAGTACCCCGTTTGAGTATATACAATACTGCTTTGGTGCCTATGTTGATGTATGATACAGAATATTCGGTTTGGCTGCAAAAACATAAAAAGAAAATGACTGAAAAAAAAATAAGTTACTTATTACTTGTTTTTTTATTTATTGTATATATCTTTGTATCATTTTTCCTGATGATGTACGACGTAGAATAAGTCGAATTAAATTAATTTATTAAATTAATACAGAACTAAATCCTAAAGCCTTTTTATTTTAATATAATAAGTTCTAAAAGATTTTTTACTATGTTACATAATTCTAATAATTTACTAATCAAATATTATCGAAATTGTAAATATAAATCCAGTTTTTCTTAAAAATTCAAATACAAAGCTTTATTTGCTATTATTCAAACCAAACAAAAATTCCTCGACAAATAACAAAATCTTGTCATTTGTGCGAGAAAACAAATGACAGTAAACGATAAAACAACAACACAGCAACACGGGAGGACACATTCTGTGTTTGTTTTTGTTTTATAAAATCCAAAGCCAACCTTGACCGCGGCCATAATGGCCATCATTCACGTATACTTTAAATTCTCTCCATTGTATATCTGAATAATAACAAAAAAAAAGAATACTTGTGCAAGTTCTCATAATTAATATTTTAAAATCTTAAATAATCCTAGTTAGCTGTTGGAAAAATGTTAATTTTGTATAATTATAATAGTTTGAATAAATTTACATTATTCATTGTTAATTACATGTAAATGGTAATCTTCTATTTGACGGTAGCAATTTTTTAATAATTTATATATAGTTTCGAAAATGTAAATGATTTGTGGTAGAATTCTGAACAATTCTGTAACTTTTTTTGTAGTAAATGATCTGTTAGTAAGATTAAAGATACTTGGTATGTATTTTTAGTTTAGTTTTGCATATATCACTCGGTGCAGAATGCTCTTTTTATGATTGTTTAGCTTCGGCAAGTATATCTGGGTTCAATACAACAAAGATCGGTTTCTGCTCCTCGTAATATAATATACAATTACACCAATACCTCGCTTTGCGTCGTTTCGTTTTGCGTTTTTTCGATGTTGCGTCGATGCTGAATTAGTACTAATTTTCACTGTGCGTCGTTAGATTTTCGAAGTTGCGTTGTTTTGGGTTCGAGTCTTTTTTTTTAATTTTTTGAAATTTTCTTTTTTTTCTAAAAGATGGACCAATTTTTTGTGAAAGAAAGCCGACTTACGACAACAGCCACTATGGACTCATCAGACAGTGATTAATTTTTATTAATTAATTGAATATTTTATTTTGTTTTAATTGAATTTGTTTTTTTTTGTTTTTTGTATGTATGTAATAAAATTTTATGTTATTTTTGTTTTTTAAATGTTTACTTTGTTCAATTTTCTTTTTAAAAAGTAGTATTTTTGTAACCTTGGAACCTATCTTCGATCTTTACATGGTTTGCTATAGAAAATCATAATTCACTTTGCGTCGTTTCAATTTGCGTCGTGTTTTTTTGGAACGTAACCACGACGCAAAGTGAGGTATTGGTGTATTTAGATAAAAGTGCGTATATCTGAAAGTATTTATATTTTAAAATGTAAAATATAATAAATAGTATTAAATTTATAAAACTAGTTTATATGTAATACATAATAAAAACAAAAATTTATTTTAAAATCGCGACTGCTTTTAACTAAAAGTAATCGAATACATATATAAATATGCATACATGGATATGCATATTTATTTTATTACAAAAATATTTAATAATTAGCAAATAAAATATATGAGTTAATTATAACAATTTTTATGAATATTTACAAAACAAATAACTATTTTCAAAATGTCAACTAAACATGTTTATAGTAGAACAAATTAAAATAATACTATAAAAATGTTTTATTTTATTATTGTGATAATACAGTTACTGAAAATAAAAATATCTACAAATAGCATAATAAATATTTGAAATTTCCACATGAAATGACTGTCATAAAGCAACGTTTACAACTAATTTTATATTTAATCAGCGTCACATCGAATGGTCAATGCACATAAAACTGCAGTGCTACGCGACTAAACATAAAAAAAAGCCACCCAACACATGAAGAATTACATTATAAATAAAACAACAGAATATCTATCTACCGTTGACAAAAGACGAACGATATTTTAGTCCGTAAAAATTTTCAATGAGTCTTTGAATCTAAAACTTTGCACATTTTTATAAATTCTCACGATGTTTTCCTCATACATATGGCTCATAAGCAAAGAAATAATTATTTAAAGTAATTAATCTGACAACTTCGGTGGCCATATTGAAAACACTATTACGTCAAGTTAAGTTAATTGACAACTGAATTGTTTATTTTATTTGATTATTTAAAATGTGCAACAAATTCTAATTAAAAAAAATTGTATATGTTTGAAATTAAAAAAAGAAAAGAATTTTCATGCATTTAGTTTTGTTCAATCAAAGTTTTTATGATATTTGCAAATACAAACCAGTAAATCAAAGTCAAGACTTTTTGTCCGACCATCTAAATTGCAAAACAAGATCCAGATTTCAAATATTACATCTGTAACAAACATCTTATAACAAACTAACCAATGCGGTAATAATTTAGATAAATTTAATAACACTAATTAAGTATCTCCAACATATGTTTCTCATACAACACACATTAAACATAAATTACTTAAAAAAAAAAGAATAAAATTAAAATAAAATACGGAAAAGATGCAAGGATATTTTCTCAACAGCGAATACCTTGAAAGTAACAGCGAGAGAAAAAGAGAAAAGGGATAAAAAATGTCTACGGCCAAGTGTACAAATGGTCTTGGCGAGTGAGTGTCAGAGGCCCTTCTTGGAAATGCGGAGTGAAGTGTCTCGAGCCACTGACCCCGTCACATTCCTATTCCACAGGTATTTCCTTTGTAGGCAATTACACAAGTACTTAGACGGTGACCATCTCGGCCCCGCAGTCACCACTGCATTTCTTTCATTTGACAAGGATTTATTTATAACATATACTGCAAAGTTATGTAATTGGTTAAAAATTATTATCAAATTGTGAATATATTTGACTTTTTCAATAAAAGTTACTTATAGTATCAAATAGTAATAGTACAAGCGTGGATAATTGTGGACCAAAGTGTAACGTAGCAGAACTATGATGTACAAATACCTAATGTAAAATATATACAAAAATAAATTTATAAAAAGCAGATCTAGACCTAGCAGACCTAGATTATGAATCCTGAGACAAATGTTTTAAATGTTATCTAAGAATATTGACAAATATTGACAAATACATGCAGCATTGTGTGGCTCAAGTTTTTTTTATTATTATTTGGTAAAAGAAAAAATAAATGATGTAATGCAACTATCTGAATCTCTACACGCTTTAACGATGACATACATACACTGTAAAACAAATTCGGTAATTTTATATAAAAACCGGAGCAACTGATTTACACCAGTTTAATATGTAAAATTAAATGTAATTTAATATAAAATACGTATATTTTATGTAAATTTAATTACTTTTTCGGTAAAAAAAATAAACATATATATGGTAAATTATTTTACTTAAAATTACAAAATTATATATTATTTTTACAAAAAATGTATCGTTTTGCTGAAATAATATGTAATTTTTTACTATGGTTTTTATGTAAAATGACAACTTTTTTTTTACAGTGTTACACTACATACACTACAAAAAAAAAACACAAAACATAAATAAAAACATGTTAAAATTTTCATTTTTAATATTGTCGAGAATTTATAATTAATAAAAATTTTAAATACATTAACACTGATTCATTTCATTTTTAATTTCTTAAAGTATATACTTAATATACTCTTTAGAAACTACAAAATTTTATTTCTTTTTTTAACGAAAATTTTATTTTTTTAATTTTGTCAATAACTACATGCATTTGAAAATGATATCTGATTTGTTACACAAACTATAATCATATTCTTTATTACTAAAATAAACTGATATACAAATATTTTATTAAATTTTATTTATAGCCATTAAAAACTGAAGACTTTTTTCTATTCAACACAATTTTTTTTTAACTGTATGCATTTGAAAATTAATTAATTACCTGTACAAAAAAATACAATTATTTTTTACAATTTTTATTTCCCTTTTTTTCACTATAAAACTCAATAACATTTCCACGTGTTATCTAATAAAAAAAATCAATCAACAACACATCTTAACTTTTCACAAGAATCACATCTCGCAATCACAAATCAAAGCTACGGTCACCGTCTAACCCCAGCCCATAAACCTGCAGCATCGAAGAGAAAGAATGACCAATTGATTTTGAAGTCGTCGCCAAGGCTATGGGTCCGTATCGGGACACCTGGACACCGGGGGACAGTGTCGTGACGGTGCTGTGTGTGCGCCGTTGTCCCCTGGTGCTCGTAACTCACGTCATCACACCGGAAATTTGCGGTCGGGATTCAATTTCGACGACTAGAAGGTGCTAGAACAGGTAGGCTAAGGTGTGTGTTGCTCCATTGCACTACGACATTGGTTAGGTATACCTATGCGATCATCAAATTGAATATAGATGAGTAAGCAAGCGTTTCGGAATTGAAAAATTTGTTGTTTTACAGAGATTTAATGTGATTTCAATATGTTAGATTTTAAAGTTGCTACTGTTCAATACATAAAATATTTTAAAAATATATTTGTAATGTAATTTTATAAATCTCTAATTGACTTATGCCCGTATGCATTAACATTTTCGTTAAATATAATGATTCGTTAAAATAAAAATTTCTGTAAGGAATCTTTCTATGTATATTGCAACGAAATTTCTTACGAGATCCAAGAATTTTCATTTTAACGAACCATTTTATTTATGTTTATGCTTACGAGGATTAGTTCGTCGAAACGTCGATTATTAATAAATATTAATACAAAACTAGAACCTAAAACCGTTTTATTTTAATTATAATTAAATAAATATTTACTGGGCATATATTAAACTAACGAACCTTTTAAATACATTATTAATATTCATATTAACAATAAGAAATAAAAATAAAAATTAAAAATTTATGTCATAATCACATTTCCAAATGTGTTTTTTACAAATTTATATATGTACATACAATAAAAATAACAATATGTATATACTCTACATATTGTTACAATTCTAGAATCTATAACTGTGTAAAAATGACATGATTAATAAAATTTCCACATTGATTTCACATAAAAATTTCTCAAAGTTCTTTTCAATGAAACGAAGCAATCATAAAAATAATTTATGGAAACGCTATTCATATTATTTATATAGGTACCTACCTATAGTTTTATTACAATTATAAAATTTTAATATTTCAATGCGTGACATACTTAAATTAAATTATCAACAGTACTAATTAAACTTATTTCAACAAAAAAAAAACATAATTTGTTTAAAATTCTAAAAAGTATTAAAATATACTTATGAGAAGTCAGCAATAATTAAAGTTCTATACCTTTCCATACTAATGTTTTGCTAAATAACTAAAAAAACTAATTAGCGAATTTTAATACAGTTTGCAGCATTCGATAGCTTACATCTTCCTCTAGTTTTGTTTCACTAAATATTTATTAGATATATGAAAAAAATTTCTACTAATTATTCGTATTAACATTCAATATTTTTCAAATCTCTAGTAGTACAAAACGCGTACTCAATAAAAGCTATCAATTGATATATTATTCATTATAATTACCTTCTTAATTAATTACAATTTTAACGAGTTAATTTCTTCGAAAATTACACATTTATTGAAATACTTAAAATTAACCTACTAATTTCTCAAATTTTGTCTGGACAAAAGTTATGTTAATACTAAATCATATTATCTAGTTATGCTAAAAGTCATTATCAAAAATATCTTCATTAGATAAGAAGTTTCTATTTTTTTTTATATAATTTGTAACAAACTCCATTAAATTGTCATATTTCTTCTTGAAATTCTGCATGGATAAAACTTGTATAGATAGAACGTAATATTCTATAATTATAGCAAAAATAATTAGAAAAAAAATATATCATAAATATAAGTTATTGCATTGCACTGTATATACGTATCTATATATTTCCTAGGATAAAGGCGTTTTGAAATACACCGTCGTTTCGACAGCCGAAATCATGTCAGTAATAAACTGTTTTGCCTAATAACTCAAAAACAAACTAATATTTTTTTGTGGTTTGTAGTAATCAATAGCTTACATCTTCCTCTAGTTTTGTTTCACTAAATATTTATTAGAAATATTTAAAAAATGACTTTGAATGACTGTAAAAATTTGGAGGTAATTAATACAGTACTAAAAGTTGTTTTATTTTAAGATAATATAACATATTATTAGCAAAAATTGACTATTACTAAAATTCCATATGAAATTATTCTAACAGAATAAACAATATATCTAACTATAAATAATGGATATATTTCGATTCACTTTTTCTTCTTTTTCGAATGCACAAACACATGATACGTTTCTATTCAGCGCAAAACCTAAACCCGTCAAAATCCAAAAAACTTTCAATGGACGAAGAATACAAAGTTCCGAATTGAAATCGTAGTGTTGTATTTGATTTATTACAGTCGATGTGCATTTGTTGCGTCCGAGCGAACAAAAAACGATCAAAAACCGCGAAATTCTATAGGGGGGCCAGAGAAAGAAAAACTTTACATTTATATAAAAAGGTATTACAAGTTACGTTTTCAAATTCCTCAATAATATAATAACATTTTGTTTTATTACAAATAATACAGTGTTACTATAAATGATCTTTCCGATTACAAACTTAAATTACTATTGTTAGGTGACATTTAGAAACATGATATTGGTATCAATGGACAGAGACACTCAAATAATTTCTTGTTATATTGGTGAACCTGTCGTATATTTATTAATTTCATTTCTAGGTGACAATATAACAGAAAATGACTGCAAACGAAGACAGGAGAGCATTTTGTGTGCTAGATTTCGTGTCCGTATCGCCTACAATGTGTATGGCCGAAATTTGACCACAGACTTGATATGTGTCGTGTGACACAAGGAGCTCACATTGAGTACCTATGACTCACGGTTGTGAACCAAATGTTTCTCTTTCTGTTTTCATGTGTCATGTTGTTCAGTGAAAAAATTGTTAGAGTTTCTGTTTTTGTTGATACCCATTTCATGTTTTCTAATTTCTAATTTTTGATAATTTAAGAGTAGCACATGTGATTTAACCGAATAAATAACAAGAAATTATTTGAGTTTCTCTGTCCACTGATATCAATATCATGTTCCTAAGTGTCTCCTAACGATAGTTATTCAAGTTGGTAACACTGTATATTTTTGAGTAAAAATGTCAACGCGGGTTAGGTAACATCCAAACTCAATTGATATTATATTTAATAATTAAATATCAACTAATTAATCATTAAAATTTGAATAACGACCTAAACTAAATAGTAAATATTTGTTTCTTCAAACGTATTTAACTTTAATTAAAGACATGAAAGACTAATCATTTCACTAACCATTTTTAACCAATTAAATAAATAATAACTTTATTAACACCAATATGTGAAAAAGTATTGTACACATACGTAACATTGTGGCATGCAATACACATGTCATGCTACGTGAATTATTGTCACACACACACGTCATTTAATGATCAGCTGATGATCTGAAAACGAATTTTATGAACGCAATCTTTAAAAAAAAATGTGTTAGTGAATGTTATAGCATTAAATTTGCATTGCTAATATATGGCCTACAACTTGCAATACTGTTGTAATATATACAGAATTTTTCTTCTTATTTTATTTAAATTATTTATAATGAACACTTAATAACGAAGCTCTGTACAAGTTCTACTGTAAATAATAAACTTGTCCGCTTTTGTTATATATTGGCAATTTACAATTTAGGCAATCTACACTAAAAAGAAAATGCTAATCTGAATAGATTTATTTTGTGTTATTACATGTGACGTATATTTGCCTTGATCAAATAAAAAATCTGTTGTGGTCACAACAGAACCGATCGTCATCGTATTAAATAAATTTATTGAATAGAAAAATTTCTATAGTAACAACTACTGCAGTCAGCATGGTAACTAAAACGTATACAATTTTGTTTTTAGTTGGCATGACTAAAGTAGTTGCTGTTAAACAAATTTTTCTATTCCGTAAATTTATTTAAAATATAACGACGGTCAGATCTGTGGTGGCCACAGCAGATTTTTCTAAGATATTGATTTAATTGTTGTAAACAATATTTTAGGTAAAAAAAAATTAAAATAAAGAAATTAGATTATAGTGGATAATTATATTTCTCACTATTTTATTTTATTTAAATTATATGTGTACTCACATCAACATTAAGTACTTCATGGACGAAATTTATTATTATATATAATAAAATATTTTGTAATAAAATGTATTCAATTTTATTTTTCCATAAAAATAATTTCTATATTTAAGCATTAAGTTAATGCTGTCATTGGTCATAAAGTATATGTTATTTCCTTGCAATAAAATAATACCATAAATTAGCTTAATAAGTTTAGTAATTTGAAATAAAAAAAAAATATCAACATGTAGTTATTTTACTTAACAAAATATTCAAATATATATTGTATAAGTTTCCGTAATTACTATTTGTAACATATTAAGCCACATGTTCAAAATATACAATTTTACTTATTATTTATTTATTAAATAAATAAAAAATACAGTAAATAAAATAAAATAAAAATAAAATAAAAAGGCTTAAGAATTAGGTTTAATTAAAAATTGACGTTTTGATATACTATACGTACATCATCAAAAAAATTATACAAATGACATTACAGTAAATAAACATAATATAGATACGAGTTACTAACTAGTAAGCCAATTTTAAACATTTTAAGAATTTTTAGCAAATTCGTAAATCTGTTATGAAGAGAGTTACATATTTATAAAAATGGCAATTCTGCGCGCGCACCTATAATGTTACATCTTACAGATATGACTTTGTACTTATGTAACGGTTCATCCGTAAGCTACAGATATACTCAGAAATCCGATTTCGCTTACGAGATAACTTTACAGATTTGCTCAGAATTACCCTATAGGTAAAAAAATAAGTAACTAGATTTTAAAATTTATATAATTTTTAATTAAAGAAAACCAAATTTTATTTAAATCAGTGCCTTAACAGTGATGTTATTTTCTTCTTTGATTTGATCTATAAATTTATGTAAAACGCGTAAAATCTTAACCTAAATGTTATTGGCGTGATGTCAAAATGCGCGCATTTTTTTGCGGTTGAATAACAGATGTCACTACATGATTTGGCAGTGTTAAAATGTTGTAGCAACGAGTACGAGACAAGCAAATTAACACAGCAGCACCCAGTAAAAACACCCGTAGGTAAATACAGTGCGGGTGCAAATTAAAAATTGATTCACGTCGTAGGCTGTGACAAAACGTAAAACAATAACCTGTGTTTAATATTCCCCTCGAGAGGTCTCTGGTATACGATGTTGTAGCTTGTAGACAGACCTGTAAAAATTTATTTTTTTCCTCTACGTTATAGCCGCAGTTGGTGACATGAATGAAAATATTTAAGATTAATTTTTATTATCTTTGCTTTGATAAGTTAGTTATCCAAAAAGCGAAATAAAGTTTGATTATTACCACTTTGACTGCAAGGAAAAAGTGGTATAGCGTTTGGTGGGGTGTCTGTAACATTTTCAAAAAAAAAAAAAAAAATAGCCTCTAGATGACGAATCTGAACTTAGTTTATGTGGGTGTATGGATGTGCGTCGTCAGCTCGCTCGGTCGTAAGTCAAAATTTTGTGGCCGCAACTCCTCCTAGACGGTTCAACCGATTTTAATGAAATTTTCAGGATAAATTTGTCTAGTGCCCAAGATGGTCATGTGGTTTTGGTTTTTTCCGGTGATGCCAACTTTCCGAGAAAAAAATTACTAAAGTTTTTAAAAATTCATATTGGCTACGTTATTTATCCGATTTTGATCAAATTTTCAGAATACATTTCCCTAATGCTCCCATTTATTATATAATTTTATTAATATCCAGTGTTGCCAACTTTTCAAGAAAAAAATTATTAAAGTTTTAAAATTTTTATTATGGCCACGTTATTTAACCGATTTTACTCAAATTTTCACAGAAGATTCTCCTAATGCCTAAATAAATTATGCAATTTCAACAAAATACAGTGTTGCCAACTTATCGAGAGAAAAATCACAAAATTTTTGAAAAATTCATTGTGGCTACATTATTTTTTCGATTTTGATCAAATTTTCAGAAAAATATCTTCTAGTGCTCACATAAATTATAATATTATTAAAATACAGTGTTGCCAACTTTCCGAGAAATGTCAAAGTGGTCTATATATGGGTTTACCCATATACTTCTAATCTTGTTTTTATTATGATTTATTCTGAGAATATATTTTTAGCCAATCACGAATGATTTTTACTTATCTTAAGAATAAATAAAATTAGAAATACTCTGGCCCTTACAGAAGTAATATTTTTTCAATGAATCGACACAAGTCTAGTTAGTATGGTTAAATGAAATGCCTGTACGTTTGTAAATAAAGCCTCGCCTGTTGAGTGTGGCTGCGCGCTATAAACAGGAAGTACACATCGATGGTTCCATTGTTCACGACTGGAACACACCAACGGAGAAGAAGAGAGATATCTGGAATGTTGTGATGCATACCAAACGTGTGTTAGTTCTTGTATTTGCCGAGTGCTGACCTTTATAAAATTGATTTGCTACAAACATCCAATGTTTCGAATTTTTTTTCATAGAAATCAAAATCAAATCTTTCTGGGTATTTTTTTTTTGCCTGTGTCTAGATTATTACAAATATTTAAATGTCCACTTAATCGTATGAAACTAATTTATAATTAGTTGATTTAACAAAAGTATTGGACCTTGCCGGGATTCAAACCTGGGCCCTCCTTTTATATCGCGGAAGGTGCTCGCTTAACCAACTGAGCTGCAAGACCTCGGTAAAGCCAACTATATTATTGACTAGTCATCGATATTACAGTAAATTTTGAATGTATTAAAGTAATGTTTTTCTGCGATAAAACTAAGATTTTTTTTACAAATATTTAACTTTTGATCACCTACATCTAATTTAACCCTATCGATACTAGAAGCGTACTTATGAGTCCAATAAACGAAGAACGTATATTTTCGATTAAATGCACTTAAAATTAAATAAATGCGGTTAAAATCCAGTTTTTGGAACTGTAACCTTAAAAATAGTCCGTAACAAAAAAATTAAAATCGAAACCAAAGGAAAAACAACTTTTACAAATTATGTACACCAAATTGTACAATAAGTATGATTGTTGAGATTGTTGGAATTTTTCGTTACCAAGATTTAATAGGATTTTAAAGAATTTTAGAAAATTTTACAAAGATTAATATGTACATCAGATTGTACAAGTGATTTCCCCCTAAAAAATAATAACTTATTACGTTTCGTTAAAAGAACATATATGAACAATTTTGAAGATATATGTTTGCGTGGACGTTCGATGAGTAGATCGAGTGGTATGATTGAAAGACTAGCATGCGTTAGCGAATGTTTCCAAGTAGTAGGAATAGAAAAGCATAAGTCATAGTATGAATGTGAATAAAGCTAAAGTTGCTTGTCTGGATAGGAATGTTTGGAGAAACCTAATATCGTAATAAAGAAAAGACTTTGTGCCACACCCTTTTAGATACATGACGTGCCCGTGTACTCAACAAAATTTTATAACTATATCTACTGATAGACAAAAAATTACAATAGATGACTAAAAATCTCTGTAATTATCTTCAACAAGAAAAAATAATTATTTTACCATAATGGAGCTAACAACATAAATATCGACTTAAATAAAAATATTTATACATCCCAATTCATTAATAATTCAAATCAAATATATTTATTTTTTTCATCAACTAATGACATGTTATTGTCATAGATACTTTTCCACATAGGATATTACAAAAAAAAAACGTAATCAAATATTCATTTGTCAATTTGTATTTCATGGTTTTTATGTTTGCTTCAAAATAACGAGAAAACTTAATACGCTTAAACAAAAGATAGTCAGCCGAAAATATTTGAAACAATTGCATGCTACCTATATTTATTCAATACTTGAATAGTATGCTACGAAAACAGCAGACATTTATATTTTCATGGCCTACTGACTGAATCATGACAGTGGAATTATATCCGGTTATACGACTGAACTGTATTTGTGTTTCACTTTTATGTGAACAATAAAATAAAAGTATAATATTGTGCAAATATAATAATTCGTTTACTTTCGTTCAACACATATGTTATAATTAAATTATTTTTATTCTTTAGCCATTGTGTACATTGTATTAAATATAATTCATAATTTTTTATTATTATTCTAACCTAACATATAAGTGTATTCGGTTCACATATAAGACCTGTAGCTTTGCAAGATATTTTGCTATTTTTTATCAATTCTGTAAAAATCTGTAATACAACAAGCTCTTGTAGATACTGAATATACATTTTAATGTATTTTTACAAAATATTTTAATATGCTCGAAGAAAATAATTCATTTCTTTCATGATAAAAAAGTAGGTTACAATTAGAAAAATATAAAACGTGCGAAAACAATTAATATTGTTGTTACAATAAATAATTACGTATACATTGATCATTTGCATAAAAAAAATCATGAATATTTTTAACAATTACGAAAATTAATATTGTGTGAAATTGAATAATGACAATAATTCATTATATATTATTTATGTAAATTTAAAACAGGAATAATTTAAAATTACAATTGCAAAATCGCTTTCAGCTAGATTTTAATTATATGTCAATAAAAATTTAATTATTTAAACTCGACTCGATACAAGTAAATTTAATATATTTATTAGAATTTCATCCATATCTATCTGCGAATTGATTTTTTAAATTTACAATTTAAAAGTTTCACAACAATTAATTTAGATAGAAAAATTCATTTACATCGTACAAAATACATTATATTTCATCGATAAATTCATAATTGCATCAGACAGTAATAAAATTAGATTCGAAAATACACCAAGCGATACCTGCTCAACAGAAATTCAATAAAAACCTTTTTTTTTTTGTTTTCATTTTATTTTGTTCATCAAACTAATAAAGCTAATAAAACTTTGTTTGACATCGTGTAAAACCATCCCCTGTACCGTACACACAATATGCACTATTCCCAATGCCCTTGCAACCCCTAGGGGCTGTGCTCTACTGCACCCCTAATTGCATCAAATTCCGCATCTCTCTCTCTCTCTCCGATTATAACGACCACTCAACAAGATAATCGAATTCTTCTGTTTGTGCTTTTAATTATTGTTTATAAAATGGCAGCAACAACCACCGATTCGCAACTGTTTTATTGCCAATTTTTTTCCACCCTTGTTTCTTTTGTTTTTTATTTATTTGGTCTTTCTCACTTTGTAACAAAAGAATACATACACACACACATATGCAGTTGAAATTGAAACAAATTACAAACTGTTTGGGGGATTCGTTACAAATGTATTTCTGTACCAGGGTCAACGCTGTTTGTTTAGCAACGAATAAGTTAAAATAATAATAAAAAAAAAATCAAAGAAACAAATGTTTACTATTTTTTACCGGTTCCGGTCGATATTATGTATATTTATTTGCATCGATGTTTTTGGACTGCTTTAAACGGGTTTTTTATTAGTTTGAATGGCATGAACTCACTAGGTAGTAAGCTTGAATATTTAATATAGATTTTTTCTGTAATAATTGTTTGTGAAAACACGTAGAACTGTTGCAACAAAAACTATTTGCAAATTGATTTTTTCCGACCGTCATATCACATATGATAAGTATTGTCTTTGTCAAATCCTGTGCAGTTTTTACCTCTGTTGCGATTTTCAAGTGCTTATTAACAATTTAAAAATGTTTATTCAATTTGTTGAAAGTTATTTTGTCAAATGTCAAAATGCTCGGTCGGTAAATCTCAAATTGTTTCTTCGTAAAACAACGTTGTAAATTTACTCGTTCCTTAAATATACTTGAAAAGTATAGTAATTACATAAATTACTAAAATTCTTGCTTTAAAAATTACTATCTCTCACTCTCCAATGGCACTACAGCCCAAATCGGGCCTTGACCTCAAATATCACAATATTTGTTCCATAATCGTTAATTTACACACTTTTTCGAAACTGCAATTGGTGCGTTCGCGTAGAGCAGCGCCAAGTTCCGAACAGAAATTTAAACTAATGTTTTTTTTTCTTTTTTAACAAACAGCTGATCAACTTGTTGTTTCTGATTCTGTTTTATTAATGCATAATATCTTGTAACTTTTTTTGAATTTTACGACGAACAATAGTCCACAGTATTATATTCGGTTGTATATAACGCTATATAAATTAAATTATATTGAAAATTTTTCAGTGTAAATACTTCTCAATATTTGTGTAACATTTATGATAAATCTATCTATATTATTAACATAATTATTTCACACAGAACTATTTTTACCTCGAAAACTAGTATTATAATATAATTATAATAATATGTTTACATATAATTTCAATGCCATACAACATAATCCAACATCCTGTTGGTAATATATCCGTACATCAAAAAATCGTAAAAAAACAAAACCGAAAACGAATTATGAAATAAAATATTTACATTATAAAATATCTATAAAACTGAAATAAAACTTCACAGAAACAATTTATTGAATGTTTTATAAAATATATATTTCGATATATAAAATTACCAACAAAATATACTGTTTGTTAAGAAAGAGAAAAAAAGCTTCATATGTTATCCAACAAAGTATAAATAATATATCTGAGTAAATAATTAATGTAAGAGTGTTTACGTGATATCAGAAAAATGGGGGCAGTCGATTTTGAGGTTAACCTTTAGATCTGAATCAACTCTGAATGGCTGCTTAATAAAATGCATTGCAATACCGATACCCATGCCAAATAGATATTTTTCAAGGCTAATAATGTAAATGCAGTCTTAATTATTTTGCATTTTTTTTTACCGACCGTCATATATTATAGTTAAAATACTTCGATCATCTTGAGCGAATGTCTAATGACCCTTTGGTTAAAAGAATTTATATAAATGCTTTTGATGGTATACGTTTGCGTAGATTTTTGAAAAATTAAATGAGAGTGTGACTTGCGTGAGCGAAAGTTTCCAAGTAGTAGGAATAGTAGTGAGATATCATAAATGTGGATGAAGCTAGAGTTGCTTGTCTAGATAGAAATATTTGGGGAAAACTAACTTTCGGATAGTGGAAAGAGTTTGTGCCACATCCTTTGAGTGTTTTATGCTGCTATTCTAGTTTCATAATTAATAAAGTTCTTTACTTTAACTTAAGAAATTTTAACTTAAAGAAATCTAAATAAAGCAATTCTGAACATTCATTTTTAAACGTAAAAATTTTATTTCTATATTGGCAATGTATATATTTTATTTCTTACCTTCCAAAATAAAAACTTGCAAATATTTTTATGTTATTCATATTCATGCAAATATTTTTCACATTAATTCTGTTAACTTAACGAGTCTAATACCAAATTTAGCAGTTAAATCACCTCCGATGGTAATTTAAATTTAAAGAAATTTAAGCTAAAGTTTTACACCTTCAGTATTTACCTAAGTAGTGACCAGAATAAAAAATTTGCTTAACGTTTTTTAAATTTAAGCTACATTTAATGACCAGGAACAGCGCTATTAGACCTGCTTTTATGACAGTTACTTTATTTGAAAACCGGTATTAGTTAAACTGATTTTAAAACCTAGATTATAGTACCAGCTAAAAAACCTTTCAAAGCTAGTTTAATGTTTTGCCACCAAATGAATGCGAGTAAATTTCAGTTGCAAATAGTATTATAGGACAACAGCGCCACCGCTAAAGTTAATTTAAAACTATAACGATCTCAAAGCACAGCAATTTCTGTAAGATTTTAAAAGCAGACCTATATTAAAATTTGCTTTACGATCGTGCCATATAAGAAAAAAAAAAAACTATAATTATTATTATCCGTAAGACGTTAAAAATATGTTACAGTTAACGGGGGCACACACACACACACACTGGTTTAATATAACAAAATGTAGACTATACGTTCTGTTGCACAATAGAGTATTTTATGAACTATTTTAAAGTTTTAATACTTAAGCATGTGTTATTAATCCGTATGTATATATGCAAAGCAATATAGAGGGCAGCACATGCACAACATAACCATAGCGCATCGTAGCGTAACGCAAACGGAAATATTAGATTACCGCAAAACGCCCATAAGTTACAAGAAAATTTTTCTCTGCATTCATAAACAGCTATTATCGTTAACAGTACGGGGTGTTATTAATTTTTATAACCATCCGTGTTTTCTGCCTGTATATATCTTTAATTAAAAATTATTTTTAATATTACTGATTTTTAATTTTTGCATTTATGTTGTTGAACGGGGATAATTATCTTATTAACTGATTATCTAATTAACTGATTGAATTTAGAGTAGAGTAAAACCTCACTACATCGTTTTCCCGTATTATTCGTTATAACCGTTATGTGTAGAAAGTGGCAATAAATAAATGTTTAGATAATAATAAACCAAGTTGTTATATATATATATTGTAAAAAAATTGTAATAACCAAAAAATGCGTACAAATTTTGTGGAGGCAGTAATAAGTCATAAACTTATAAATTAATCAATTAATAAGAGAAGCAATAGAGATTTATAAAAAAAAGAATAACATGAATCACTGTAACACAAAACTGACTTAAATAAAATTTGGCTTCCATTAGTTACAAATTTATAATTCTTATGATCTAGTTACTTATATGTTACCTATTAACTTGTTATCATGGACTATTATTTATTAATTATATCCGAAAACAGTTTTTATTTTAATACATAATATGTAATTATCACAAATATTTAAAAAAAATTCAAAAACCATTTTAAAATATCATTTTTAATTGGTTCAATAATTCGAAAAAAAAATCGCCAATATACGATAAACCTGACGAATAAAAAACCAATATATTCTTCCGTAAACAATATCATCCTGAAATAACAAACAAAACAAAAGACTGTTGTGTGTGTATGCTGATCGTAAACATGAGACTGTCTAAGTGCCAAAAGGGCTTCTTCCTTCCCCAACTCTCCCTGTTCCCACACGTTGCAAATTACCAGCACCCATACGATATTCCCCAATGTGATGGTTTCGTAAAAATATCCAGATCGTGTGAACGAAAACATATACATAGACATAAGGTATATATATATATATATACATATATATATATATATATATATATATATATATATATATATATATATATATATATATATATATATGGAATATCGTGTCGCAAAGAAAAATCCATAAAATACATAATATTGATTACTCGTTTTCCTTATCGCTGATAGGTGTCTTTTTTGTTTTGCTTATTTCATTTTTCCTAATATTTTTGCCTCACACATTTTATCGATCAAATAATTCTTGAATAACTACTTGTAGAAAAGACTATTTTTGCTGGGACATACCAATAAATTTTGTTTGTATTATTGTTCTATAATTAATATAAAGAAGCGCAAAAAAGGTGGAAAAAGTTGGAACAAAATTAAAAATCTAGACAAGAACCGGACCAGTTAGAAATCTTTTATAGAAGCCCTTTATTTCTCCTAAAAGCTATAGGAATATATAAATATTTTCGGGGATTAAAAACAGTCTGTTAGGGCTTTTGATAAATAAAAATCAATTAAAATACTCTGTAATAGAAGAGCATGTATGAGAGGAATTATGAATGTGGATGAAGCGAAAGTTGCTTGTTTGGATAGGAGTGTTTGGAGGCGACTGATTTCGGGATGATAAAAAGAGTTTGTGCCACACCCTTTTGGGTACATGGCGTGATTGTGTATATATGTATGTAAGTATGTAAAAATTTTATGTAATTTTACGTTTTATTTTTCATAAAAAAAAATTAATATTAGGGAAATTAAACAGTAAAATTATAAAATATTGTTATTTTTATTGTTAAAACCTATGTAAAATTACATAAATTTAAGATATATTTTTTACATTGTAATATAAAATATATATTTTAAAACATTTTTATTTTGTAAATTGTATATCAGATTACTTTTATAAGCTGTTGTTATAAAGATATTTTTGAAAATGCAAAAACAAAAAAAAACTCATTTTTATAAAATAACAAAAACCGCATAAAAGGTATTGTTTTTTTTTTTTAAATAAATAAGCAAAAAAATATTATATGACAAAATTTGAAATACGGTATAATGACAAAAACAAAAAATTTATTATTTTATTTTGAAAATAATATAAACGTGTACAGCGTAAAATTAAATATTAAATATTTTTATTGCTCCGAGTTAAATGTTATTGATTTCAAATAAAATTTATTTCATTTTATTACATTTTAATTGAATAAAATATTTCAGTTAAATAGTCAAGTGGAAAATTTATTATTACTTTAATTGCAATAAATTATTTTAAATTTTTATTTATATCAAATAATTTACAATTATTGCAGAACATATCAACTAGCTCATATAAGTCCAAAATTTTCTGTTTATTAAAAATGTAAATAAAGCAAACGGAAATAATTCACGGACATTAATTTCTGCTTGAATAAAGAGTTTGTGCCACACTTTTGTAAATATATAGGTACATAATTAGGTACTTATGTAGACATTTTTGCTGTGTATATTCCCTTCAGAAAAATAATGCAAATTTGATTATTTAATTAAAAATTAATTTAATATAATTTCTACATTGCTGTTACCATCAATAAAATTATATTCATGAAAAAATAAACCAAAAATAAAACTGTGCATTTTCAGCCAATTAATTTTGCCGGAGCTACAGCATGAAAAAACGAAAAAATAAAAAACTTACCAAATAATTTAAAACTAAATTATGCAAATACCGTTTGAAACTATCTGCATCGACAATCCCCAACAATTTTTATCAATTTCCGTGGTGCGCATCAGCGCTTAAAAAATTTCTAGGTCAGCTTCCTAATTCCATAATATCCGTTTTAGTTTACATAGAAATTCATTGGGCAAATCTCATTTTGATCTAAATTCAATGTATAAAGTTTATCAATGCGTATGTCTATACATTAGAACAACCATAATATAGATCAAAATGTTTTGTTATAGTAATAAGAGAGAGAGAGAGAGAAAGAAGTTTTGTATTTACATTTTCGTCGAAGTCTTTGTGTTAGCTTGTGAGTCTTTAGATATGTAAAGGTGTCAGGTTATAAAATGTAAACAAATAAATAAAATAAACAAATAAATAAAATGTAAAACACTTTGACTGAAAGGAAAAGAGGTATAGTGTTTGGTACGGTGTCAGTAACATTTTCAAAAAATATATGTATACAAATCCTTCATATATGTAGCTTCTAGGATGACGAGTGAAAATTTTGTGATCTGAATCTGAACTACTCCTAGACAGTTCAACCGATTATAATGAAATTTTCGGAATAAGTTTATTTAGTGCCCAAGATGGTCATGTCGTTTAATTTTTTTCCAGTGACGCCAACTTTTCGAGAGAGAAAAATTACTAAAGTTTTTAATAATCCATTTTGGCTACATTATTTATTCGATTTTGATCAAATTTTCAAAAAAGATTCTTCTAGTGCTCACATAAATTATATAATTTTTTACAAATTTATTATTATCCGTAATTAACCAAAATTTCACAAAAAAGTTTTTCTTTGGAGCGAACAAAAATTATATTACTAAAGTTACGAGAAAAAAATTACTAAAATTTAAAAAAATTATTGTGGCTACATTATTTGTCCGATTTTAATAAAATTTTCACAAAAGATTTTCTAAGTGACTACATAAATTATATAATTTTACCAAAACACAGTGTTGAGTAAAAAATATTATTATTATTATTATTTTAGTATTTATAAGTCCATATGCTTCTAATATTGTTAATGTACATAATAAAAAAAAAACAAATCCTGTATTAAGTATAGAAGCATTACGTATCTATATTTCTGAGTGATCTTTGATATGTGGATACAATAAATTGGGTTTCATGTATGCATACATTCCGCCCTTCTCCCCCACCTTCCGTCTTTCGTCCCAGATGTGGGACGATGGGTCCCGCACTAATTGAATTCTGGCGCCCTCGCGCACGGCCTGTCAGCGACCATTAACAATGGGACACGCCGGGGCCCTAGGATGGTTTGCGGCCTACCGTCAATTATAGACGTCGTTAGTGCTTCATCAACTGATCCACTTCGTTGTTGTTTACGATTTATGTGTGTGCGTTTTGAGTTAAATTTGACCGAAATTGTTACGTTTTAAATTATATTACGCATTCTATTTTCCTATATATTTTTTTTAAATATGTAAACTGAAAATATTTTTGCGTTAGATTCAATGTTTTTGAACTGCACATGTTTTTCTAATTGAAATAAAAAAATTATAATAATAGAAATAAAAATAATAGTAACAGCATAATTATTTTAAAAAATTTGTATAAAATTATTTACTATTTACTTTAGAAACATTGGGCGCTAATCGCCTCTTTATGGAATAAATGTAATTGTAAAATTATTAATAATTTTTAATACAAATGTAGTTTTATTTTTAAACTAAATACTAAGTAATCATACTGTTACTTGCTATTATTTTTTTTATTAACTTTTTTATTTCCATTAGAAAAACATAAGTTTACAGTTCAAAAACACGTTCATTTTTGAGTTAAAAATAAAAACTTTGAATCTAAAGTAAAATTTTTATCGTCTATAAATGATGATATAAAATTTTATTGTCGTAAAGTTTTGTTTTTAAAAATACTTTTATAGTATTGTATGAAATGTTAGTTTTATTTTTTGTGTTTAATTTTTCATTTTAATTTAATTATAATATGACATGCGTTTGGTACGGATAATTTATTTTTACTGTATTGAAATTTTTAGAATATGCTGATTTATTTATGTTTAAAATTTTTTTTATGTATATATATATATACAGTGTGTCCCAGGATTGATGTTACAAGAGGTGTAATGGACTAAAATTTTTTGAATTTCATTTCAAGATTCTGGAATTAAGCCCTGCTTGGCGTGAAACGAATTTTAAGAATTTTTTCGTTTTTTGAAAAACAAAATGGCCGTGACGGTGAAGCAAGAACTATTTTCTTTTCAGGTAAAGTACCCTTTTTGTTTAGGATACGACAAAATTTTATTAAGAAAAGTTGTTTATAATGACAAATCATGGCCGTATACCAAACTTCAGGACGATCTACCTACTTTCATTAAACTGTCTGTTTTAGATTGAACAAAATAAATTGTAGGTATCTATTAATTTATTAAAATTTTATTTATTAGTAATTTATTAATTAAATTAAAATTAATAATAAAATTAATTAATTATTAATTAATTATTAATTAATTAATTTTAAATTTTTTTTTTTAGTAGGTAGATCGTCCTGAAGTTTGGTATACGGCCATGATTTGTCATTATAAACAACTTTTCTTAATAAAATTTTGTCGTATCCTAAACAAAAAGGGTACTTTACCTGAAAAGAAAATAGTTCTTGCTTCACCGTCACGGCCATTTTGTTTTTCAAAAAACGAAAAAATTCTTAAAATTCGTTTCACGCCAAGCAGGGCTTAATTCCAGAATCTTGAAATGAAATTCAAAAAATTTTAGTCCATTACACCTCTTGTAACATCAATCCTGGGACACACTGTATATATATATATATATATAAATAATTAAAGGTTATGTTTTGATATAACTGATTATTGCAGAAAATCAATTAATAAAAATAAATTGTGGTTAACTTTTTGTTAACTATAATATTATTTTCAAATTCTATAATATAAATTATAAAAATGAAAAATTCTTTTTCATTTCTTGTACTGTTACAATTTTACAAAAATAAAATAAAAACGACAAACTCATAATTTTTACCTAATCCACTCCTGGATTAATTAATTAACTGGGCGTAGAACACTAAAAATGAATAAAAAAAAGTGTAAAGAACTTGTGTTAACACAACGTACACATAAATCAATGTTTTTTTTTTGGTTTGCTCTAAAAACTCACATAGCGGTTAAAACTGCATAAAGTCTTAAATGTTAAACAACTCAAATTAACTTCATTAAACACAAATACCCAACTTTAAATAAAGCTTAAAAACTCAATAATACTTATTTATACGTATCATAAATTAAATTTTTTCCATAGCAATTACAGCAGCCAATAATATTACCTACACTGTAAATAAATCGGTGTAAATTTAACATAGTAAAAAATCTTTCAGAACGTATTATATTAAAATAGGTTGTAGTTCCGTATTAATATTTATTAATAATCGATTTATAACAGCGTACATCTTCATCAGAAAAAATGATACAAATAACATTTTTCCTGATGAAGACGTACGTTGAGTACGTCGAAAGGTCGATTATTAATAAATGTTAATACAGAACTACAACCTAAAGCTGTTCTATTTCATATCAATTTTACTATGTATTTATTTAACTATAATTTCAAAATTTCTAAAAAGCTATAAATATTTCAAAATATTTTTGGAAATTTATTTTATCGACGAACAATATTATGTAAAAATGTAGAAAAAATACATGAGATTAATAAAATTACATTTTTATTGGCTTATTTGTAATATTACATATGTATTCTGTATTCTGTATATGAATTTCACATTTTTTTGTGTAATTTTACAATATTTTATATAACAACTTTTTCGACTGTAATTAATTGTTAGTTGTAATTATTTACCGTATTTTATAAATAATCAATGTATTGAGTAACCGTTACATCAGCAAATATAACATTTACTTTAGAAAATAAAAATATTACATGTATTTATGTAAATTTTCAATAACACAAGTAATATCAAAATATGTTACAAATGACTGTAATAAAACATTTTGCTGTAAATTCAAATAACAAACCTATCCATTCTGTTCACCTCTCGTAAGATTATTAGATAATTTTTCTATTGATAGAAAAAAACAAAAAAAAAAAACTATTTCGTTACACTATTATTCTTACGGAATGTGAACACAAAGTGTTCAACGATAATCATTGTCAATTTTATTTACAGTGTAGCTTTTAAATAGTTTAAATTTCGCGTGAAAACCAATAAAATATTTACCTAACCGAATAACATTTTAATGTTTTGTTTATCTGATATAACAAATTGAACGAATTATAATTGTAAAATTATTAGATTACAATATAATTTATTAGTTATTCTTCAATACGAAAAACCACATTTTCATGTCGAATTTAAATAAAATTTATTGCATTTACATACGCGTACATACACAGTTCATGTTTAACTGTATCGCAATTATTTAAATTGTAAAATATATGTAGAATGTTTTACTATTTAAATTACAAATTTGTTGTCAATAAAACTTACCAATTGTTTGCAAAGAATTTATTGTAGATACGTGAAAAAATGAACACTCACCTGAAACAAAAGAAAATCAATTAATTATGAGTCATTGTAACATAACCTTGATACAATAAAATTATCACCATAGCATAGTAGAACTCAGTATATAAAATAAAATAGCTTTAGGTTTAAGTTCTGTATTAATATTTATTGATAACGTTTCGACGAACTCAACGTTCGTCTTCATCACTGATGAATTTATAAAATTTCTAATCAATGGAAGCCAAATTTTATTTAAATCAGTTACTAGTCACACTGATTGATGTTATCTTTTTCTTTATATATTAAAAAAAAATGTGATCTAGTTACTTATTTGTTAAATCTAGTAACTTGTTTCTTTGTTCTGTTTATTTACTGTATATGCCATTTGTATCAGTTTTCCTGATGAAGACGGACGTTTAGTTGGTCGAAACGTTGATTATTAAAAAATATTAATACAGAACTTAAAACTAAAGCAGTTTTATTTTACTATATAATTATTCATCTTACTCTAAATATGCATTTTCTGCCAAGAGATAAATTTTAACACACAATTAATAATAATTCTAATTTTAATTAGACTTAATTTTATTTAAGTCAATGCCTTCAAAGTGATTGATGTTATCTTTTTCTTTATAAGTTTCTATCGATTCTCTTATCAATCTGCTGTTAATATTGATGTACGTTGTAACGACTTTAGAAAAAAACATTTTACAACGAATTAAACATATTGAAAATGTTTTACAAATATTATTCTAATATAATAAAATAAAAATCATAACCCAGTTAAACAATAAAAATAATACGGTAATACAAACTGCAAAATCTAATATAATTTACTTGCAAACTTTAAAACTTAAATCAAAATAATATAATAAACTTATAAAAGAGTTAGTCAGGAAATAAAAATTTACAACTATTAACCTAGTAACTGCAAATATATATAATCTAAAGTTTTAAAAACTAAGTGCACAATACTGTGTGCAGGCGAGAGTGCACACAATATCTAGACCAGACCATCTAGATGTAGATAATATACCTTATATATATGCTCGTATAAAGCAGTGCGAAATAAATATGTACGTTATACACTCTAGATTAAATTATATGGAAGTAATGCAAATTATGTGTTATTACCCCCCTACGGTCGGAAAACACAGTATTGGAAAGAACACTGCGCAAACGTGAAATCCGAATATCGCATTTTCAAATCATCCCTGCAAATCGTTGAAATAAAACACGACTTTAATTGAATGTCAATTTCATTTTTACATGATAAGAAAATTGCTCTGTTTTGTGTTCATATCTTTTCAAACGTATGGAAGAAATAAAATGTTTCCGTGTGAATTGATATTGGATATGATAAAATTTCGTGATAGAATAAAATAAAAAATTTAAAATAAAACGGCTTCAGGTTTAAGTTCTGTATTAATATTTATTAATAATCGAACGTACTTCACATACTCAACGTCCGTCTTTATTAGGAAATCTGATAAAAATGATGTTTACAGTAAATAACAGAACATAGAAACAAGTTACTAGACGTAACAAATAAGTAACTAGATCATAAGTTTTTTATTTATAAATTTATAATTAAAAGAAACCAAATTTTATTTAAATCGGTTACAAGTCGAACTGATTGATGTTATCTTTTTCTTTATAAATTTCTATTGCTTCTCTTATCAATCTACTGTTAATATTGATTGGTCTTGCAATAATTACAAATATCCTAACGCATGTTGTGTAATAGCAGATTTATCTGGATGGTATTGACTTTTCTGTTATGTTAATCTAGTAGAAACTATTCTACCTGTCTGTACAACATAAACATTAAAGCATTCGCACTGTGTTCTAAACATACCCGAAGATTGAAGAGAAATAATATCTTTTACACTCTTCAACATGCGTTGCAATTCCATGTGTGGAAAATAGGAAACTTTAATATCCCTTTTTGATAAAATTTAGAAAAGAGTTTTGTAAATAATTAAAATTAATGGATATGAAGACCTACAATTCAATGAAAAATATATGCAATGTAATGTAATATTTATATAAGTTATATATATATTAACATATTAAATTTGTTATTGTTTTAATTAATAAATTCAATACAATATAATGATAAATTTAATTGATAGTCATATAATAACTAGATAATATAGCGGGTGTATTTAATACGTCGATCTTGCTAATTGAACATGTCTGATGACGTAGCAAAGTGTAATATGTTATATTTAACGTTCCTCCTAACCCCCTCTAATACACTTCCAGCCCGAAACGATGAAACTGGAAGCTTATTCACCGGAAACTAATATCGGAAATGTAAAATGGTAGTTCACTTTGCGCACTGCACAGTTCGAACCAATTCTGATGATTGTACACCTGATTTATTTTTAACTTAAGAGTAACTTTGAAATATTAAAAAAAAAATTAAGACAAAGTAATTTTGCGTCGAAAATAGAGCCAATAAATAGCACATAATTTAAAAAATGTTAGGAAGTCATAGCGAGTGTTCTGCTAACTTTTGGAAAAACAGCTGAAGTCCAAAATTTGGCGTTTACAGCCTTAAATAGCCCATAATGAGACTAAAATAATTTCACATCATTCTGTCACAATATGTCTGCTAGCTTCATCGATATTACCAACTCAAATAAAAATAGTTTCATAACAATTTATAACAATTTCGTTCATATACGCATTATTTAATCTAAACAAAATAATATTTCTCCATTATGTGTACGTCCAAACAACATAAACAATATTTTTATGAAACCAATCCATTCTTATTTCTGCCATATGGGACTATCATTGGACCATCTATCAACTTGGACGCGTCTAAAAGAAAACAATTGTCCCAACCACCGAATGACATAAGGAATGAACCGGTTTTCCGTTTCTCCCCCGGCTTCCAAATCGGTTCACGATACCCTGTCCCTTCGAAACTAACCACCACCCCAAGTTTGCAATAAACCACGCTATCTGTTCTCATTTCGTCTGGTCTATGCTCTGTTTTGTTACAGAGACTATCTTTTTTTATTGTACGACGATGGTAATATGTGTTTCTTTGTCGGCACAGGTAATTCTTTTATTTCCGTTTCAAACCCCCCCTTGTTTTTTGGTTCCGGTACGTGTTTAAGTATTTATTAATCTTATCTTTCACTCAGTATTTTTTCGTTCAAAGGAAATTGAAAGTTTTATATCGTTTAGCTTCTTTCAACAAGTTTTATCGTTTGCTGTTTTTCGATAAAAAAATAGAGTTATTGCGTCTTAAATATTATCACTAAAATCAAAAGTTTTCAGTACAATAGTTATATTATTAATAATCAACGTTTCGTTGAACTCAACGTACTTCTTAATCAGGAAAAAAGATCCAAATGATATTTAAAGTAAAAAAAATAGAACATGGAAACAAGTTACTAGGTAACAAAATATAAGTAACTAGATCATAAAATTTATAAATAAATAAAATAAAACTGGTTTAGGTTAAAGTTCTGTATTAATATCTATTTATAATCGACGTATTTCGACGAACTCAATGTCCGTCTTCATCAAAAAAATAATACATATTTACTAGGTAACAAATAAGTAACAAATTACTTATTTTTTATTGTTTACTTAATACGTTTACTATTATTAATATCTACAAGATGGCTCTGATTTTTGCAGACAGCGTCTCATGTCATCGCGACTTTAAAAGTTGTAAAATAAACAATTTCAGAATACACCATAAATCGCTCTATACTCCTCAAGAACGCGAAATAATTATGTCAATGTTTTCGACAAATGAATCAAAATTACTGTTCATGAAATCGAGTAATGACTTTTACGCCACCTTGTAGAATATCACAAACAAAACGAAAACATTCCAGTCCTGTGAGTTCGATCCCTTCCATATTGCATATGCCATGAAACTGGAGGTCTGGTTGAGAATATGGAGAAAAGAATAAACTTCATTAAATATTCTAGTGCTCATTTGCGTTTCTTTCCGCACACACCGTGCATATATCTATTCGTTTTAATCACAGCGATGATACTTCAAGCATGCCACTACTGCCTTGTGCTGCACGGACAATCTAATCAAAGACATGCGCTTTTTTATCTTTTCTTACTGCTTCTTCTTAATTATTACTCAAGATAGGTACGTTGATGTTTATACATATTTGCGAGTGTATTATATTCAATTAAATTACTATGCGTGCTGCTTTCAAAATATGTAAAATATTCCTCTACGATATTATTTTTTTTATGAACGAAAAATATTTTTTTATTGAAATAAAGCTACAACATAGTAAAATATTTTTCAGAACTCATTGTATTAAAATAAAAACTGTTTTAGAATTTGATTCGGTTTAATTATTTTATAAAAACATCGACGTTTCGACAAGACTGAACGCTTGTCTTCATCAGGTCAAAAATTTGTATCAATGACATTAAAGTAAATAAAAACCATAAAACTTCAAGTTTAATTTCTATAAAAAAATGGAAGATTGATAAGTGAAAAACAATATAAATCAGTGTAAAAATATTAAAGTGAATAAAACATGGCTTCCGTTGATAAATAAATTATAATTTTGTATTGTTATTTAGTCACTTACATCTTATGCTGGCTTTACACGATAAATTTTTCTATACAAAAAAAATGTATACAGGGTGTAACAGAATAACTATTCCTAATTTTAACTGGAGTATCCTGGGCTCAGAATATGAAGATTTAATGCAAATCACTGAGATAAAATGTGGCTCCTTACTGAGCTACAGGGTGTTTTATATAAAAATTTAAAAACGATTTTTGCCCAGTACTTTAAAACTATTTGACGTATCTTTATCATACTTGGCAGGAAATGTAGGTACCGTACACCATACTAAATTATGTTAAATAAAAGTTTCTGGCTACTGCCAGTGGCGTACAACAGGGGCAAGTGAAAGGTTGATCCTTCCTAAATTCTACGCCACTGGCGGAATTGTCATTTTAGAACAATTTTTCGATTCTCCAATACTTGTTGTGTAAAAAACATACTCTTCCTTTGTAACGATAAAGTCACTGTTTTTCGAGATATTTAAAGTTAAACATAAGCTGCATCCTTGGGATTTTTTCAAAATTTGCTCAAAAAAATCTGAAAAAATTCAGTAAAATATATAAAAAAATTAGCTACATAATAAATAAGTAACTTTTTTCTCTAACTCATTCTGATTAGGCTGTAAAAATTATTGAAAATAAAAAAAATAAAATGCAAAAAATATTAATTTTCAATAATTTTTCCTGCCAAACCAAAATGAGTTAGAGAAAAAAGTTACTTATTTATTATGTAGCTAATTTTTTTCTCCATTTTACTTAATTTTTTCAGATTTTTTTGAGCAAATTTTGAAAAAATCCCAAGGGTGCAGCTTATGTTTAACTTTAAATATCTCGAAAAATAGTGATTTTATCGTTACGAAGGAAGAGTATGTTTTTTACACAGAAAGTATTGGAGAATCAAAAAATTGTGCTAAAATGACAATTCCGCCAGTGGCGTAGAATTTAGGAAGGATCAACCTCTTACTTGCCCCTGTTGTACGCCACTGGCAGTAGCCAGAAACTTTTATTTAACATAATTTAGTATGGTGTACGGTACCTACACTTCCTGCCAAGTATGATAAGGATACGTCAAATAGTTTTTAAGTACTGGGCAAAAATCGTTTTTAAATTTTTATATAAAACACCCTGTAGCTCAGTAAGGAGCCACATTTTATCTCAGTGATTTGCATTAAATCTTCATATTCTAAGCCCAGGATACTCCAGTTAAAATTAGGAATAGTTATTCTGTTACACCCTGTATAAATTAAAATATAATGTTAATGTGGCAAAAAGTTAATAAAATATAATAATTACCTATTTAAGTATTACGTAATCTAAGCTTTTCTCATCTGTAGCAAAAGATAAATCTAAATTCTAATCAGTGATCTAAGATTACACAAATATTCAATTTACCCAGTGGTCAAAGATCACAGTGATCTTTGACCACTGGGTACGTAGAAAAATATATGTTTGAAAAATACTTTTGACATTTTTATTTTATTTATTTAAATTTTATAATAAAATTGATCAAAAATAGAAAAACTATTTAGATTTGATGAAAAACAGAAGCAAAAAGTTATTTCGAAAAAAGCACTTTTTCTTTGAAAAAGTGAAGTAAGAATACGGGGACCTTTATTTTTAATTTCTATTTTAATTGTTTTTCTGTTTTCTTGGTGTTGTATCCAATTTAATCATATTCTGAAGATGACAAAAAATTATCGTCATAAATTTGTGATTTTTGAAATTATTGACATAAAAGTTATACAGTTTTTATGGTTATTTAATAATTCAAAATTATAGAAAGTTGTATATACAACACGAATGGTCGGTTAATGCTCAAAAGTAATACAATAATAAAATAATCGTAACTGTAAAACATATTTTACGACTGAAAAGCAAGTAGTTTAATTGCAGAACTGTTATATTTTATTGTGAAATTTATCAGTAAAGAATGAAATGTCGGTTTTATGTTAACAAAAGGAAACTTTCAAACTAAATGAAACTTAATCAAAGTGAGCTGCGCGGTCTTTTATTTCATCTAGAATGCAAATATATTTACACGTTCATTTCCAGAACTTGAAATAAAATACAATTGTAAATAAATGAATTCTATTTTTGCATTTTTTATTCTCCTCTACTAGCTTTAAAACGTATCTTGTTTCCATTTCTAAAAATCTTCTCTTTTTACCTAGGAAAAAAATTTAATATTTTAAGTTTGTTTCAGAATTGTTTATAATTTATGTAATTTATATAATTTTTATCTTTATGTAGATATACGTAGAGTATATTGTAACAAGCTGGATCTTGGCAGATTAAGATCCAGATTATTCGCAGAGGAAAATAATCAAATAATATTAATTCTATAATGGTTGCTATTAATGCTATTAATGGTTGCTACATTGTCCTATTCTGGCGTTAATTCACCCTTTTTCGTTGCATACATAAAAACCCACCCTTTAATAACACGCTTTTTAAATTATATTTCTATAATAATAATATTATTTTTAATACTTTTAAACAAAGCATAAAAATTAAATTTTGAAAAACTGCTTAAAGAAAGAGTTAATTAAAATTTGTAATTATAAACATTTTTTTTTCTTTCAATACACATAATCAATCCATTTTACTATATAATATAAATAAAAATATAATATAAAAAAAATTCATATATATTATTTTCCTCAAGGGAAAATAATTAAAAAAAAATTGTAATAAAATCGAAATTAAAAATAAATATCGCTTAAATAATCAAACGGCTTCATCAAAGCAGGCGTATTATCCAAAAACAAAAGCCTGTGGAAAAAAGCGAACGCTTGGACACAAAAATTAAAGTAGGTTGTTTGCGTACGGTGACAAAAATTAAAAATTCTATACATACGAAATTTTATACTTTTCATTAAACTTATAAAAGGAGTAGCGACATTTTTGCGACGTCATACTGGTACGGGAAAACCACCCTCGCCCGGTACATACGCATTTGATTATTTTATATAAGTTATACAGTTAATTGATATTAGTAATATTAGACGATGTAATTAGAAAGAAGTCGTAGTAGTGAGCTGTTCAGTTTGCAAGTTTGATATGCTGTAGGTGTTAGAAATGATACGTTTATGTATTGATAAGTTTTGATTAAAAATTTGATTACTTTAAATTAGTTTCGATCAAGGGGGAAAGCACTTGTACAATCTTGTTTACAAATTAATTAAAATCTTTGTAAAATCCACTAAAATTCCTTCAAATATTAGTAAAATTCTTTCAAATAGTAGTAAAAACAATGGAGGTCATTGCACTTTTCTTTTTTAATTTTTAACAAAAATAATACATTAAAATAAGGTGTCTATATAAATGAACATTTAAATATGTCAATGAACGCCTGATAATAAAAATTGCAATTAGGCTTTTTGCATGTCCGATTATACAAATTAACATCAGATGTAATAAATACATGTCAGTAGATTAGGTTAGGTTAAGTTAGGTTTCATTTGTTAGGTTGTTTCATTTTATAAATTAATGTTCAGTATACTTTTTTAATGTGCATATCAAATAACGATTGTAAATATCTATTAATGATTGTTACATTGTCCTATTCTGGCTTTAATTCATCTTTTTTCAGCGTGCATACAAATCCCACCCCCTTAACAACAAATAATTAACAAATATAAACATTTTTAGCTATATATCCAATATTTAAAAGCAAAAAATCTAATATTGCGGAATAAATTTTATCATTGGACAAAACTTTTTACTAACAAAAAAATAATTCAAATCATTATCGAATTCGCTTACGGGGTTGCCACACCATAAAAATTCGACTTTTGACTCATTAGTTAAGATGAGTTGGACAAAATAAAATAAGTGTTGTACAAAACTGGGTATAACTTGGGTAAAATTAAGCAATATTTTGTTTCAGAAATTCTAACATAGGGATGCCAATTTCACGTAGATCACCAGTTTATATGACTGCGTTCGTTGTACACCTGGCCAGTAAAATATAGACACAGTGTAACGGAAAATTAACGACAACGATACGTCACGATAATGCTTGTGACGACGCAACGCGTCGCTGCGTTCTTTAACGGCTGCATAACCGGACGTTACAACCTATCTCGTTCAACCCCTCGCATGCATATGCGACACATACACTTTGTCTATACCAGTGATCTTCAAACTCAAAGATTTCTTTTCAATAATTATTGGTTTTTTTTTATAAAACACCAAAACAAGTTAATTAGCAATTGCATTATTACCATTTTGACTGCAAGGAAAAAGTGGTATAGCGTTTGGAACGGTGTCTGCAACATTTAAAAAAAAAATTGTGTATAGAAATCCTTCATATAGCCTCTAGATGACGAATCTGAACTTAGTTTATGTGGGTGTATGTGCGTCGTCAGCTCGCTCGCTCGCTCGGTCCTTAGACAAAATTTTGTGATCGCAACTACTCCTAGACGGTTCAACCAATTTTAATGAAATTTTCAGGATACATTTGTCTAGTGCCCAAGATGGTCATGTGGTTTTGGTTTTTTCCAGTAATGCCAAATTTCCGAGAAAAAAATTAGTAAAGTTTTTAAAAATTCATTGTGGCTACATTATTTATCCGATTTTGATCAAATTTTCAGGAAAGATTGCCCTAGTGCCCACATATATTACGTAATTTAAATATAATACAGTGTTGCCAACTTTCCGAGAAAAAAATTACTAAAGTTTTTAAAAATTTATTACGGCCATGTTGTTTAACCGATTTTGTTCAAATTTTCACAAAAGATTCTTCTGATATCCATATAATTTAGATAATTTCAAAAAAGTACAGTGTTGCCAACTTTCTGAGAAAAAAATTACTAAAATTTTTAAAAATTTGTTATGACCACTTTATTTAATCGATTTATGTGATAATGTCAAAGTGGTCTATATATGGGTTTACCCATATACTTTTAATCTTGTTTTTTTTATTACTTGACGTAATAGTTTCCAAGGTGGCCGCCAAAAATGTCAGATTAAATACACTTGACGTTGCAGTTATGTTCAGTGGTTATAATAACTAACTGCTGTACAATAACGTCATTATTGTACTAGCAACATAATGACCCTCTATCTACATAGGTAATATGGTAACGTAATATTAATATTATGACACGCTTGAAGAAAAATGATGTTTATGTTCTATCAGACTAAACTAACTACAGAAAATATATTCCGTGATTATAATATTATATAGTAAACTATATAAAACATTCACCAAAAACTTACATTAATTTGTAAAATTTACTAATTGATTCACTAAAATATGTTTAAACAATAGGAAACTAAGTTGTTTGTTCTTGAATTTATTCCAGAACAGAGTAACAATAACTTTTGTAACAAATGAGACTTTTATAATTACTCAATTAATATTGCGTAATTACAAACTTAGCTAAAGAAAAACTATATATTGCAAATATATCACTTTATGATACGGAACCCTAATGTTCCGTTAAAACAGTTTGAAGACCACTGTTCTATAGGATACGATCCTAAACAGACACCATTGTATGGATGTTGCATATGTTCAGTGGAAAAAAAATGAGCCTATATACGTATGTTTTTTGTTTTGCTTATATAAGCGTAATTGGTGGCAGACATATATTTGAGGGTAGATTGAGTTGTAAGTTGTAGTCTTCAAGATGAGTTTAAAATTATTTCTGGTATATTTAACAAGGAAGCACATAAAACAAGAAAATTTAAATAATTGAAGATCAGTTTTTTTACTACAAAAATTGTGGAAGCACTGATTTAAATAAAATTTGGCATCCTTTAATTAAAAATTTATAAATTTTATGATCTAGTTATTTATATTTTGTTACCTAGTAATTTGTTTCTATGTTCTTTTTATTTACTATAAATGTTATTTGTATCATTTTTCGTAATAAAGTTGTACGTCCATTATTAATAAATATTAATACAGAACTACAACCTAAAGTCGTTTTATTTTAATATAATGAGTTATGAAAGATTATTTAACTATGTTATTTGTGATAAGATTTTAAGAAAACGAATAATCCAAAAATATATGTTAATAAAAAATTGAAAATTTGATTTCGTAATGACTATAACAAATTATCAAATGTTATTTAATATTGCAGAAATTATGTATACAATTAAAAATCGCTCAATTATATATGCTTTCTCATTTAATCATGCAGATAAATAAAAATAACTTTGGTTCATTGAATCGTAGTTCCCCCCTTTTTTCAATTGTTTATAACACAAAATTGCATATCATGTTTTGTTTGTTTTGCAACGCCTACTCATTTTACGTTATTTTTTTAAAATTTTCTGTTATTGTAAATATTACAATGTTTGTTTTTTTTTTAAATATAAAAACAGAATTACCGAAATTTTTATTGGTAACTATGACTATGATTGATAAAAATATTTTTCCTTGGAAATGTATAAAATATTTTTAAAAAATTCATTTTTATTATAAAATAAGAATTAATAAACTTTAACAATTTTTCAATCATTTCACAGCAAGATTAACTTTTTATTTAGCTAATTACAATAATATTAAATAATAACAACAATAATAATCAATAGATTTTACTGCGGAAATGCATTACGAGAGGTATTTTCATCATTTTCATATCATGTTGACATTTTTCAGAAGACAAAATCCAATATTTCAGCGAGGAATAAAAACGTTCATTTTTTTTTTCAAAGCTATCTACTATTTATATTTCATTTTAATGCGATATTTTTATGCATTTTATATACATGTAACGCATTCTGACGTATTATTTCATGGAGATGCAGTGTACGACGCAATTATATACGATGTGTCTAAGAAAATTATGTATATTGCGTTTTTTAAGAATTATATATGCAATGTATCTATGTATTTTTATATATGAATATGTAATGTTTCTCAAAATATATATATAATGTGTCTAAAGAATATTAAATCTATTATTTTAAGCGTTTAATTATTCAATTAGTTAAAGCAGAGGTCTCCAAACTACGGCCCGCGGGACTTTCATCCAGTCTGTGGTATTTCAAATAAGGATTAATGTCAACTTTCAGAATGTCTATTTGTTTAATTTAGTAAGAAAAAAATTTGTTACGAATGTTCATATACTGAATTTATTTTATTTATTAAAAAAAAATTTTTTTTTTAAATCTGGTTCACATAGCACTTTCAATACCTTTATGTTGGCCCTCTTTAGAAAAGGTTGTAGACCCCTGCTTTAAATAGTTAGACGAATGTACAAGTTGCTTTATTTAAATATCTGTAAGTTAGTCATAACATAACTATGATATTACAATACGTATAATAAATGAAACTACATACACAAATTTAGAAATCAGAATTATCTCTTTCGGTAGAAATTTATTTTAAATAATATTTCACTATACTTTACAATTTAATATCTAATATTTAAAAAACAAAATATTTAAATACTTCTGTTACTTCACTAACTGAAGAAAATATATACAAAATACATTTAAATTAATTTACCCGAAGAACCATTTAAATTAAACTAAGAAAGATATTGTATTTTGTATAATTAAATAATTTCGGCGAAACGAATATTGTTGTTCTGTTAGCGAAAAGTAAATCTATATAATAAAGGACGCAGAAAAGTTTAGCGAATTTCAAAAGTCGTGTTTGTTTATTTTGGGCGAGGGGGACAACCGCGCTCGCGATAAGACCTTAGCCCAGTGTCTGTAATTAGGGGGTGGGGCTGCCCCTGAACTGTTCTTGGCCGGCAAGCACGCGAAATTAAAGTTTTGATTTAGTGCTTTTTATTTTAAATTACTCGCGTTTTTCGTGTACACAACAACCGCCTTACACACACACACACACAAAAATGCTCTTTCTGCTGAAAATCACAAATATTTTTTCTTTTTCGGTTCATTTGCAAACATTATCCCGCCTCACTTAAGATGTTGACAGTAGCTGGATATATATTATGTTTTTTTTTTTTAATTTTGTACTTGACTCTTTTTTAATTCGAATAAGATGACTAAATTGTAGATGAATTGTCTATTTATTTAATGAGATATTCGACCTGATTCTCTAACAAAGTTACTAAATTTTAACAACGTTGCTAACAACATTAGCCAATAATATTAGCTGACACTAAATAAAAAATGAAAATTAGAACTGTTATACTTGTTTCTATTGGTTAGAGTTGGTAACAACGTTGCTAAAACTTAGCAACTTTGTTAAAGAATCAGGCCGATTTTTATATTGGAATGAAAAAACCAATTTTGCTTACTTTTACTGTGTTTATTTATTTTCTGACTATATACTGCAAAAAATATCTACTGTGGCCATCACAAAACATATTTTCTCAGCAAAACGATAAATTTTCTGTAAAAATAATATAATTTTGTAATTTTAAAATATTTTTTTTACCGAAAAATTAAATAAACTTACATAAAATGTACGTATTTATATCTATATAATGTAAAAAAAATTCTGTGACGTCCGTAAATTTACAAACTAAACTGATGTAAATCAGTTGCTCCCGGTTTTTTTTTTACAGTGTACTTATGGTAACTAAAAACATATAAATATAAAAAAAAATAAATTTATTAGACGTTTTTTTCTAATTTCAGAAATATTATTTGAAAATTAATTAAAATTATCTCGGTAATCAAAATTACATTTAATTACATTTTTAATTTGGAATAGCTTTGCTAAAAAAAGTTCTTATTATTATTATTATTTTCGAAACTGCAATTATACATTTCCTTATTTTAAACTTAAGGACATTTTTTTACGACAGGTCGCATTAAGTACATACATACAAGTACATACATAATACATATTGAGTGCCCTAATTATAGAAATAAAAGATCGATGAATATAATTTATGAATGTAAATCCTTGTTTACTTTTATAATTTATTACTATCTTTAATTAACACTTTGACCGCCGTGTGACATTTTGGGATCAATGTCACACGCATTTTTCTCATTTTAGTTAAAAAAAATAATATATAATGTTTCATAAGAAAAACTTATAATCTACATATAAATTGCCGTAAAGAATATTTATTTGAATTGGCTAATTTATTCTAGAAATCTAGTTAAACACCTAAAGACTCGCAAATTTAAGTAATTAAATTAAATTTTAATATAATATAGTAAAAAAGATCTTTCTGAACTCATCAAATTAAAATAAAATAAAACGGCTTCAGGTTTAAGCTGTATTAATATTTATTAATAATCGACGTTTCGACAAACCTCAACGTCTTAATCAGGAAAACTGATGATATTTACAGTAAATAAACTGAACGTAGAAACTAGTTACTAGATAAAAAAATAAGTAACTAGATTATACAATTTATTAATTAAAGACAGTCAAATTAAACCTAAAGCCGTTTTATTTTATATAATGAGTTCTGGAAATAAATAAAAATTGAAAATACAGATACTTCGATAATTTGTATAATTCGATATTTCCAATAATAAATGATATTTAAATAAAATATATACAGCACTTAATCCTGAATTTAGATTAATTTAAAATTTTAGATAAGTATTTGTCAAATTAAATATATAGTATTATATGTAAAAATTAAATATATAGTATTATATGTAAAAATAAAATAATTTTAATTTGAAATTCTGTTAACTGCCGGTTTCATAACAAACATTTTAATAAAGTCAAATTTAACTCGACAAAAAAGCATTGTTTAATTGATAACAGAACATAACTTTGCCATTAGAAACAGAGTTTTATTGACAGCTAAGAAAACGGCTTAAAGTCGACTTTAGTTAAAGTGCTTGTCTGAATAAGAGTAAAAATTAATTTCGACATAGTGGAAAGTGTTTATACCACATCCTTTTAGGGTACATGGCGTGATTGTATACACTGAGAAAAATGGATAGTTACCGTAACGCTATTTATATTTAAAAAGGTGACACAAACACAAGATATTAAAAATAACAAAATAAGTATATTTAAAAATTAACTATAAATATAATAAAAACAAAAATTTAATACCATCAATTTGTATATAGTATTACAGTCTTAATTCTTAATATAGTATTAAAATATATATGTGAGTAGATTTTAAAAATGTATCAATTTGTGAATACAGTAAACATACTCGTATATTTCAAATAAATATCTACTTATTATTGTAACGTGACTTTGAATTCGTGTCGGGGCAGTCTGAACAGTATTGGAAATGTATTATAAATAATTACCACCATATTTGCGATTTTATATTCACCTATTACTATATTTACATATTTATATCACTTATATTACACTACTATTTATTTCAACGAGTTACCACCACCGACCCATTACTATTAGATCGATTACCACGATCTAATCGGATCGGCGCTTCAATGATAACTGATCACATTATTTATCTCACTATTTATATTTAAGCGAGCCATCATCATTCGGCCAACTAGACCGAGTCCAACGATACAAACAGTTCGCTTGTCTGACGATGACTGATTCTGCTTGTACTTCGTAGCGCCTATATAGGCTGCAACCAATCCTTCTACAACAATCTAGAGTCTCCGTAGAATCTTCGACACATACATACACACAGAGCGCACACCGACATTACGTCATCACGTAAACACAATGCGTAAACACATTCTATACGCGTGACTCACCGCATGCACACACACACATGTAAGCACGCATACACACACGCAAACATAATTACTTATACAATCTCAGTTTTGTTACACTGCCTCCTTCTTAAGACTGTTCCGTCCCGGAACACGCTTGCTCCACCATAGGAGGATATTTTGGGTGTGCGCGAAAATCTCCGCATGCTGATTCTCCTGCAGCACTATCTTCAGGACCAGCCACCAGTCCAGCGGCTTCTCTGGCTTCAACCGTGCGGTCGGATCTCAACTCGCCAATCCTGACATGCCCCAGCATGTACTTGACGTTCTCCAGTTGACCAATCCGATCCGCAACCTTGCCTCGGACTATCAGTACCATGATGCCGTCCTTTATCGAGAGTGGTACTCCCTGGCCTTTCCGTTACGAACAATTACTGACTGAAGAATTTTCCTGAGCAGATCTACACCCGGCATGCGCCCAGCATACCCTCAACCTGCTCCACTTCAGTCCTCTCAGCCCGTAACCTGCCTCGGACCCCGCCGCATCATGACACAATCCTTTCTCGAGAATCCGTCCTGAATACTCCCGTAGTGCTTTCTCATCTTCTACTGCACGCAATCTTCACCGCCAAGTTCTTCGTTGGCTAGCCACAGCCAACTACGGACATCCACTTGCCGACCGGCGTGATGTTAGATGCCGGCAAGAACCCAGAATACTATCTTCATTCATACGCCGCGATCATAACATTCTGATCGCGTAGTGACAGCATCTTGCCCAAGAAATCACAGCTGCTGCTTCAGATATTTCAACCGAAACATCTACTTGCTTCCAATGACTACAGTGCCTCTCTTTTCCACAATCTTCTACAACTATCTGACCAGAATCCAGATCTTCAACGATCGATGACCCATCAATCCTCGAACAACCAGAACACCTTCGTTGTGTATAGATCAAAGAATTTGAGTGAGAATGTCTACACCGCATGCCCCAAGCATACATCGACCATTCTCCACTCCGATCCATCCAGTCTGTTGTGTTCCATGAACGACCATGTCATCGCCTCGTTGCCCATCAGCCCCACTTCATTCCAAGTTGTGGAACCACTGTACTCAGCCATCATTGGAACTTGTTTCAACCGTAGCACTGTCTTTCTGATGTTTTCATTCTTCATCTTTCTTGGCATAATTATCACTGTCACTAACACTTTTGCAACAATACCAGTTGCAAGCACACACACAACAATGCCAGTCCGATCATTCCTATCACAGTGTAGATACTAACTTAAAACTATATACACATATAACAAAATACTCGACTTACTGATAAAAATCATTTATACAATATTCAAACTATCATTCAACTGAAATTACAACCATCAGTAAATCGAGCTTACATTGTTCAACAATCGCAAATACTCGCCTTCATTCTAACACTGCTCAAAACATACCCCACACCTGACACCAGTGTAACGTGACTTTGAATTCGTGTCGGGGCAGTCTGAACAGTATTGGAAATGTATTATAAATAATTACCACCATATTTGCGATTGTATTTTTGACTAGCATTTATTTACAACACTTAAACACTAAATAACAATAACTGTACTACAACAATGGTTAGCCGAGCGAAGCTAAACAAACATTACACTATTTACATTACTTATAATTAATCTTACACCTATCGGACTGACAATAACACAACTTATGAACTAACACCATACTCGCTTATACTCGCACACATTTATATCTACATATTTATATCACTATTTATATTTCACTACTCTACTTTTTATATCACTCGTGTAATCATTACACATTTATATTCACCTATTACTATATTTACATATTTATATCACTTATATTACACTACTATTTATTTCAACGAGTTACCACCACCGACCCATTACTATTAGATCGATTACCACGATCTAATCGGATCGGCGCTTCAATGATAACTGATCACATTATTTATCTCACTATTTATATTTAAGCGAGCCATCATCATTCGGCCAACTAGACCGAGTCCAACGATACAAACAGTTCGCTTGTCTGACGATGACTGATTCTGCTTGTACTTCGTAGCGCCTATATAGGCTGCAACCAATCCTTCTACAACAATCTAGAGTCTCCGTAGAATCTTCGACACATACATACACACAGAGCGCACACCGACATTACGTCATCACGTAAACACAATGCGTAAACACATTCTATACGCGTGACTCACCGCATGCACACACACACATGTAAGCACGCATACACACACGCAAACATAATTACTTATACAATCTCAGTTTTGTTACATTATTATCCAATTTGTTAAATATCTATTTTTCTCAGTGTATGTATGTAGGTATTAGAGATAAACATTTCTAAAATAATATCAATAACCCACTTAAATAAGTCACGTTATATACATTCCGGATATAAAGTTAAGATGACAATATCATAAACATTTTAATTACAAACATATCTTTCCAGCCGTTCATCTCGAAAACTTATCCAAAGTCATAAATGTTTTTGTACATTTATAACCAATGAATATTCTACATTGACGGGTGTGAGGGTAATATAAGTGTTCCACTATGTACAACCCTCTCTGTATTCCTACACATATTCCGCTACACTTCAGTTATTCCACCCTTGGTTGCTGTTTATAATTAGTCCCCCTTGCTCGCGCGATATCCGTATCCGGTTAGACGCCGCCAGGATCGGACTAGGTCGCTAGGGAAATCGGTACGCAATTTTCCTTGCCCAATGTTTCTCAATGTTTTGATTGCTCGCTTTTTACCCGTTCGCCACTTAATAGAGATTCGATTATATTATCATGATTGGATATAGGTTTATTGGGTGGTATAGTTTTTAGATTATATATATATATATATATATATATATATATATATATATATATATATAGATTCAAATTTTAATATGCGATGAGTTTTGATAGTTATATGACTTGCTTTAATGGTAATTGTTTTAATGTTAGTTGGTTGACACAATGGTAACTAAAAGATTATGTCTTATTTAATATATTTTTGTTTAAAAAAAGATATTGTTACAAAGCTCAATTACAGAAAACTTTAGATAAATTTTCTGTTTTAATTGTTTTATCTAAAAAAATAAATAATTTTTAGTCTTCTAATCACACTGTAACAAAAAGTGTCATTTTATATAAAAACCATAACAAAAAAAATACAATTACTATTTCAGTCGAAGGATAAATTTTCTGTAAAAATATAATTTTCTAATTTTAAATAAAGTAATTAATTATTTACCATATTATATATGTTTTATTTTTTTTTTACCGAAAAAGTAAGTAAACTTACATAAAATATACGTATTTTATATTCATATTATGTAGTAGTAAAAATTTTCTTGTGACGTCTATAAATTTACATATTAAACTTGTGTAAATCAATTTTTTATTTACAATAAAGCTAAAATTGTATCCTCCGAATAACTAACAATATTTCATTGGTTAATTTTAAAATGATTTCAAAGATAAATATATTAATAATCTTCAGCCTTTCACAGTCAGTATTCATTGAATTTATTTATTTATTCTCGTCGCAGACGTTTCACCATACATCGCAGATGGCATTCTCATTGCTAAATGACAGAATGAAATGCAATAGTTATTGTTTCGTGGTACCTCAATTCATTAAAATAATATAACTTTCTTATAACAAAACAAGTCCACCCTTATCATAAACCATAGTAATATCCTTGCAAATACCTACAGACTATCATAACTCCAAAATTCGCTCATAAATAAAATCTAAAGATCCGTCATTATGACGTTATTCCCAGTGACGTATTAATTACATTTTCACCGCTAGGTATATTCACATTGACATGTCAATGCAAGCATGGCTGACGCAATAACCATTGCCTTCATTATAGTAGATTGGCTATATTTAATTCAGCCTGTGTTGTGTGACGATATGACCTGAAGTGTAATCAACTGTAGCGGGTAGGTATGTTCAGCCCCTCACCAAGGCATAGCCGGGGTGATCCGATCTTTATAAGTTTGTTTAATGGATCTAATAATTTATTAAAATTGATGAAGATTATATGGCTAGCCGTTTATTATATGACGATATATTTGAATTGTTGTTTCATTTTATAGCCACCCCCTTGTGTTATTCGCTAATGAGGTACCATGTACAAAATGTGTTTCTTTTGAAAAGGAAGGTCTTTTGCAGTTTTGCATGAAATATTTCTATTTAATTTTATTTTAAACTATAGTTGAGTTCATAAAAGGCAATTATAATGTGTATAATTATATTTTAAAAGAAAATATTATTCAAAGGAGAAAAAAATGTCATATTTCTATTTAGTTTTACACTGAGAAAAAATTTACTTTATATTCCAGGTTTTTACTTTTAATTCAAAAGTAAATATGCACATACATACATACACAATCATGCCATGTACCCGAAAGGGTGTGGCACAAACTCTTTCCACTATCCCGAAATAAGTTTATGATCTAGTTACTTATTTGTTACCTAGTAACTTCTATATATGTGTTAAACGTCGATTATAAATAAATCAGAATACAAAAATTTGAACCTAAAACAGTTTTATTTTACAATATATCATTACAATCATCAAATGAAAATTAGTTTTAACAGCATCGTAATTATATAACTAATAAAGCTCAATTGACTTAATGATGTTATAAAAACTCTAATGTCAGATCGCAAATCAATTACAGCTGTGTGAAAAATCTAAAGTGTTTCTAAACTCTTAATACCCTTATTAAAAACAAGCGTAATTACTAATTAATCCTTATTAGTTCTACTTGCTGTGCAAATCTATATAAGTTAGATGGTCACGTCTCTTAAGTAAATATCAACTTAAACTTCATTTTATTCTAGCGAATTTAAAGTAGGTTATTGGTTATATTATAACTAGATCACAACTCCTATTAAAACTAGATTATAATTATAAATGTTTTTATTTCGATTTATTTTACTTACTTGTCTAGTAATATACAATGTTTTTTTCTAGAATTAACTTCATTTAAACTTTGCTTATTGCAATTATTATTTATTCTTTGTTTCCTTTAATGACTTTTCACATAAACATTATTTTACTAAAATAAAAAAGCTTTAGGATTAAGTTCTATATAATTTTAATTAAAATTCAACGTTTCATTATACTCTACGTATATCATCAGAAAAAAATATACAAATGATATAAATAATAAACAAACAAAACATGGAAACAAAAGTGCCAAAGTAACTAGATTAAAAAAATTTATAAATTATTAATAAAAACAAAAGCCAAATTTTATTTAAATAGCTTTAGAATTAAGTTCTGCACAATTTTAATTAAAATTCGACGTTTCGATATACTCCGTGTAGGTATATCATCATCAGGAACAAAATTAAAAAATTTATAAATTATTAATTAAAAAGTCAAATTTTACTTAAATTTAAAATTTTAAAATTGTAAAACTTAAAACCGATTATTTTTATTATTTTTTTATTTGTTTATACATGTACATGTGTAAGTACAAATATTGTAAGTATAAATATTTGTGTAATTAATAATAAATCTACATTTATTATCAATAAACCTAATAATTAAACATTTTAATTATCAAACATTATAAATCCTAAATGAAGTCACAAAATAAATAATTACATAGTTTTCAATGCATTTCTAGAATCAACTTACATTTCTCTAACTAAGTACGAATGCTCAAATAAATCTTATGATCATGTGAACAGTTTAACGGATGTCATCTGTCAATTTATGACGTCAGATGGTGGAAGTGAAACGAAGTGAGAAAAAGATGAAGAAGAAAGATGAAAGATTCCATCACCCATGGGAAACAAAGAACAAAGATTAAAAGTAAAAAAAAATATCTTTATTTTTATTCACATATACATAGTTTACTTGCCGTGGAATTCATATGTGTGTTTTCTTCTTGTTACATAAGGTAAAGAAATACATTATACGTTAACGTAAAATGAAATGAAAATATAAATAGTTTAAAAGCAAATATATAAATCCGATATTTCTGTTTGGATTTCTTTTGCTGAAGTTTACAAACTTTGAAAAGAACAAAATTAACTATACTAGAAAATATATCGAGAGATATTTGTATGTAATATTATCGATAAACAAGATTAGAAGTATATGGATAAACCCATATATAGACTACTTTGACATTTCTCGGAAAGTTGGCAACACTGTATTTTAATAATATTATAATTTATGTGGGCATTAGGAGATACTTTTCTGAAAATTTGATCAAAATCGAATAAATAATGTAGCCACAATGAATTTTTAAAAAATTTGGTGATATTTTTTTCGATAAGTTGGCAACACTGTATTTTGTTAAAATTGCATAATTTATTTAGGCACTAAAAGAAACTTTTATGAAAATTTGATTAAAATAGGTTAAATAAAATGATCATAATAAATTTTTAAAAATTTTACTAATTTTTTTCTCGGAAAGTTGGCAACACTGTATTTTGTTAAAATTACGTAAATTATATGAATACTAGGAGAATCTTTTGTGAAAATTTGAGTAAAATCGGTTTAATAACATGGCTATAATAAAAATTTTAAAACTTTAGTAATTTTTTTCTCGGAAAGTTGGCAACACTGAATATTAATAAAATTATGTAATTAATGAGAGCATTAGGGAAATCTTTTCTGAAAATTTGATCAAAGTCGGATAAATAATGTAGCCACAATGAATTTTTAAAAACTTTAGTAATTTTTTTCTCGGAAAGTTGGCATCACTGGAAAAAACCAAAACCACATGACCATCTCGGGCACTAGGCAAATTTATCCTGAAAATTTCATTATAATCGGTTGAACCGTCTAGGAGGAGTTGCGATCACAAAATTTTGTCTGACGACCGAGCGAGTGAGCGAGCGAGCGAGCGAGCGAGCTGACGACGCACATCCATACACCCACATAAACTAAGTTCAGATTCGTCATCTAGAGGCTATATGAAGGATTTCTGTACAATTTTTTTTTTTTTTTGAAAATGTTACAGACACCGTACCAAACGCTATACTACTTTTTCCTTACAGTCAAAGTAGTAAAAATATCTGTAAGTATATGTTTTTTTTTTAAGAACTCGGAATATTACTGTAATATGTATAAATTTAAATCTTTTATAAAACAATTTGTTGTTTTACCTATATTTTGTATATACTTGAAATTACTTTGTTAAACTCTTAACAAACAAAATTAGAAGCATATGGGTAAACCCACTTTGGTATTACGATAGTAAAAAAAATTTCACTCATTACATTAAAATAAAACAACTTTAAGTTATAGTTTTGTATTAATATTTATTAATAATCAAAATAATAAAAATGCAGAAAATAAACAGAACATAGAAATAAGTACTTGATAAATATGTAATCATTCAATAATTTTTAAGTGACAAATCCACTAACTGCACCCCTGTATATAGGCAATAAAACAGACAGTTAATGTCACTTAATTATTTTTGATATGCTTCTTTATAGTAACATGTCATACAAAACACAAGATATGTAAATTGTCTTCCATTAATGCACCCCCTAAATGTGGCACGCAGTCAAATTGCTAAATGAATTTTTATTAATTAGTTGCCGTGAAATTAGGACAGTCCCTGTTATTTAAGTATAAATGAAGTTAAATTTGAAATTATATGTAAATATATAATATCTTATCACAAGTAAATATTTCATTTGACACAAATTGCTGTCATATAAAGTATAATGTTCTAATTATTTACTAACGAGAATTATTAAATATTAAAATAAAACGGCTTTAGGATATAGTTCTGTATTAATTTTTATTAATAATCGACATTTAGACGTACTCTACGTATTATTATTATATATAAAAAAAGATTAATTCTCTCATTTTACTATAAAAGAATTTATTGTTTATTTTAAAAATCAAACACTTTTTTAATATTTATAATATTGTAGTTTTGACTTGTGTAAGAACATTCTACTGTGTTAATATAAATAAATATTAGTATTAAAATGTCTGGGCTCAATACAATAATCATCGCTTTCTACTACCAGTAACATAATACACTATTTTTCAGTGTTTTTACATAAATAACCACCAAAAAAAAACTGCAAAATAATTAAAACAACGAATCTATAACAAAATTGTAATAAAATACACATCAAAATTATCAAACTAAATGTAGTAGAGAAAACTATTTATTTCACCATATTGTATGATACCAACTATGAATGCGTATTGATGGAAATAATATACAGGAAAAAAACTTTTGTCTGTAGCGAAAAGTTACAATTTCAAATCGAAAACTAAACTCTAACGCAACAATTCCAATCATACATACATATCATAGCGGTTCACTTTACCGTATTCAATTCAATTTATAAATAGTAAATAAAATGGAATATAAAAACAATAGACGAACGGTCGGTACTTGGAGTGTATGTGGTGGTTAGCTGTCAATAATAATGTTTGCGCAAAATTATATAACCTATATTTAAACTCTAATCTTAAAATAGAATCTGTCATAATAAATATTTTTAGGTATTTCAACGCGATATACTATTATTAATTCTTGGAGATATTTATGAGATTTTCCGCTGAAGCTGTTGAAATATAAATATATTGGAAAAATCTTATAAGAATTGTTATTTTATAAATGTCGATATAAATATGAAAGTTTATTGGTGGATTTATTTAAGAACTTTAAATAATATTCGGTGTTTACAGATAGGTACACGATCGTTAAGTTACATACATACATATTTATTTATTAAGACGTTTTTATTAACTCGCTTTCTTTGTCTGTCTCGTTCGGTAAAACTTTTGCAAATCTAGAGACTTGAAACTTTAAACATTGCTCAGAACTGGATAACAATGGAATATTAACTAATTAATTAATAATATTAAAAATATTAAATTAAAATTAATTAATTAACTTAATTAATTATAACTATAATTAGGTTACAGTTAAAGTTCAACAAGACTAAAAAGCAGAAAATAATTATTTAAATAAACCCAAAAACAGAAAAACGTAAGGCGCATGCAATGGATGATAGTAAGGAGTTTGGAAGTAGGTGTGAGGTAATAAATCTGCATAGGGCTGGGAGAAATTATTTTATACTTTTTAGTCCGTGTTAAAAACGTGGTATATTAATTTTTTTATTATTATTTAAATAATTTTTATATTTCGCCCAGATTTCTCAACACAAAAAATCGTAACATAATATACTATGGATGCTAATTTTATGATCTATTAATAATTCAAATATTACCTATAAAATTTTATATTTTTACCTATAGAAAAATCAATCATTTACCTATTAATAATTAAAAAATAATCTATAGTAAAAAAAAAAACCTAAACCAACCTACTAACCTAACCTATCCTAAATAGAGAATTACGTAAAAATACTGTATGTATAAATAGCCAATTGCGTATACATACCGTATGTATAAATAGCCACTTTCTTAATTTTATAGATCAAATTTTATAGATCGATAATTATATCAGTAGATATTTGATTATTTCCATAGGTCGATAATTATTTTCATAGGTCGATAAATATTTCTATAGATCAATAATTAATTCTATAGGTCAAAAATTAAAACCATTGATTAATTATTTAATACATAGATAAACTATTATTTTCATAGGTACTATTCGGTAGATCATATATTTTTTTCATAGGTCAAATATTTTTATCCATATACATACATAATACACCATGTATCCAAAAGACTGTAGCTCAAACTCTTTCCACTATCCCGAAATCAACCTCCTCCAAACATCCCTATCCAGACAAGCAATTTTTAGCTTCATCCATATTCATAATTCCTCTCATACATGCCCTTTTGTTCCTACTAGTTAGAAACTTTTGCTTACAAAAAACACTTTCAATCATACCACTTCAACTACTAATCAAAAATCATTAATATAAATTTTTTAACCAAACGTTTATTAGGCATTATAGTACATATTTTTGTAAATTATATTTATCGAACTGTGGTTAACCTAAATACTTGTATCAAATATTTAAAATATCAAATACATTCATAGTTATTCACACCAGTGAGCTGATATACATATACGATTCGCAGTCTTTTGTTAAAAGCCGATTTCAATGACAAACGAATTTGATATCATTCTGTATAATCATTTATCGTTGCGTTGTTGTTGTTGCTTTTTTTTTCTAAAAACATACACAAAAAGCTTACCAGATGAAAAACTGAAAATAAATTTTAATTCTCATACATATGGACAGTATTTAGATTAGATACAGTCTAACGCGACTCGCCCGCTGATGAATATACATGTCTTTTCATTTTTGTTCCAAAAATTGTAATTTTTAATCTAGTTTTTGTCATAAAAATAAAAAAGTGAAAAATATAAATACACTGTAAAAAGAAATTACATATTATTTTAGCAAAACCAATGGTTTACATAAATTTTTTGTAAAACTAATGTAATTTTAAGTAGAATAATTAATTTACAATATTATATATTTTTTTTTACTGTAAAAGTAAGTAATAAAATATACCTATGTTACATGCAGATTATTATCATTTTATTATTATTATTGGGTGGTATAGTTTTAGATTATATATATGTATAGGCTGATTTTTTTATTCAAGTTTTAATATGCGATGAGTTTTGATGGTTATATTACTTAGTTTAATGGTAATTGTTTTCGTTATTTTGTTGTTTTAATGTTAGTTGGTTGACACAATGGTAACTAAAAGATTATTTTTTATTTAATACATTTTTATTTAAATAAAAATTGTTACAAAGTACAATTACAAAACAACAGAAAACTTTAGATAAATTGTCTAATGTTTTAATTGCTTTACCTTAAAAAATCTAAAAAAAATAATTTTCTAGTTTTATGTAAAAAAAGTTGTCATTTTTACATAAAAACCATAGTAAAAACTGGTAGTTTACATAAATGTTCTGTAAAAATAATATAATTTTGTAATTTTAAGTAAAATAATTAATTTACCATTATTATATAGAGTAAGTAATTACTTACATAAAATATACGTATTTTATTTTCATATTATGTAAAAAATTTCGTGGTAAATCAGTTGCCCCGAGTTTTTATGTAAAATTATCGAATTTTTTACAGTGTACCTCGTATCAGTCAAAAGTTAAATACGTCCATTCAAATCTATATATTGCATTTGATTTTGATTCAAAAGCAATTTTTTTTTGTTAATTTTTCGTGCTATATCCATTAATTTTTTATGCTTTTAACAAAATTCTTTATTTATGTTAACCCCTTGCGGCCCAAATTAATTTTTTTTAGAAAATAAAAATTTTAGTGTTATATTAATGTTTATTTGACAATAATTAATACAAATTAATGTAATTTATTTTAAAAAAATTGTCCACATGTCCTACAGAACATGGTCTACGCATGCAGTCTACGCAACAAAAGAATTTTATACATTACACTCTAAAAAATAATTTCGCTATTTTTTTACAATATACACAATAGTAAGTGTACATCTTCGTAACAACGTAATTAACTCTACAATTGTTAGTAAGGTTAAGATTACTTAGTATGTATTTTTATTTATTTTGAGTTTGGAACGAGTTATTAAAAAAAATCTTATCTAGACCACCCAACTTAATGTGATAATTTTAATAAATAAATATGTACTATTTAAAATTATATCTGTAACAGAACAAGTATGATATTATAATTTACTTCTAAAGATATGAATTCAAACAATTAAAAATGTAACATTATATATCAAATTACAACTCATGTATATATTAATTCATGTATTTATCTTTTAAAAGATTGTGTAATGGAAACTATAACATACAGAATACTGGTTGAAAGTTTGATAAAAACTATCTTTGATGTATGTTTATTAGAAAAAAGTAGAAAAATATAAACATTGACATCAGCTGCATTTTGAGAACTTTTTTTTTAAAGTTTTTTAATGATTTTGTTTTAAGTAACAGGATCATAAACAGATGTGATAAAAGTTTTAAGAAAATACAAGAAAAAACAAGATTAGAAGTATATGGGTAAACCCATATAGAGACTACTTTGACATTTCTCGGAAAGTTGGCAACACTGTATTTTAATAATATTATAATTTATGTGGGCACTAGGAAAAACTGTTCTGAAAATTTGATCAAAATCGAATAAATGATGTAGCTACAATAAATTTTAGTAATTTTTTTCTCGAAAAGTTGGCAACACTGTATTTTGTTAAAATTACATAAATTATATGAATACTAGGAGAATCTTTTGTGAAAATTTGAGTAAAATCGGTTAAATAACATAGCCATAATAAATTTTTTAAAACTTTAGTAATTTTTTTCTCGGAAAGTTGGCAACACTGGATATTAATAAAATTATATAATTAATGAGAGCACTAGGGAAATGTTTTCTGAAAATTTGAACAAAATCGGATAAATAACGTAGCCAATATGAATTTTTAAAAACTTTAGTAATTTTTTTCTCGGAAAGTTGGCATAACTGGAAAAAAATAAAACCACATGACCATCTTGGGTACTAGACAAATTTATCCTGAAAATTTCATTAAAATCGGTTGAACCGTGTAGGAGGAGTTGCGGCCACAAAATTTTGACTTACGACCGAGCGAGCTGACGACGCACACACATACACCCACATAAACTAAGTTCAGATTCGTCATCTAGAGGCTATAGGAAGGATTTCTATACAATTTTTTTTTATTTTTGAAAATGTTACAGACACCGTACCAAACGCTATACTACTTTTCCTTGCAGTCAAAGTAGTAAAAAAATGAATCGAATATATTTGACATTTATAATTGTAAGTAATTATCTGTAAACATATCACAATATTAAAATGTTTTATAATTTGCATAACTTTTGTAAAGTAAAACTTAAATTACTTTTATCGAAATGCAATAAATGCATATTATAGTAATAGGTATAGTATAATTTTAAACGATCATGTTATAATGACTATAACTCACAGTCTCAATTGGTATAATTGCATACATTTGTAAATTTACATAAAGAATGTATTTTACAATTATTATAGATATTAATATGCAAGTTGTAATTTTACAATTTTAAGAAGTTATACCAACAATATATAATTCTATATTAAGTATGTGATGCAATTTGCAGAAAGTAAGCAATTTTACATAACTTATTAGGTCATAATTTTACTTACATTATGTGATTATTATGTATTATGTAAAAATTACAGAATTATGAGGTAGAAATGCAGAATATTTATAGTAAAATAAAATTAGAAATTTTTTTATAGTAAAATTTTTCTGTAATTTCGCTATTTTTTTTTTTTACAGTTTAGCCTTTATAAAAATATATTAAATTTATAAGGCTATTATATTATTCTACAGTTAACTATTCCACATTTTATCCAATGTTGGAAAAACGGAAAATATATGAAATAATAAAATATATAATATCATATTCTTCTAAACGTTAATAGTACAATATTTATCGCTCAAACTACGTTTTAATTCATGGTAAATACCACAAGAACCTAACCTAACCTCTTTCTCATTTTCAAACCAGTCAATTCATAATCAATACCTCCCGATAAGACATATTCCTTTCAACTCGGAACTCGATAAAAACGAACTCTTAACCACCCAAAAATCTACACCAGCCGAAAAAAAAATCTTTTCTCAAAAGCACAAAATACCCACGCACAGAACGGGGTAGAAAAAAATCTTAATGTCCTCTCCTGCTTTTTGACCAGGTGACATTTCTTACAACCTAATCTCATAACAAACCCGGGCACAATGCCGCGGCTCCGTATATAATATGCACCACGTCTTTGGTTAGCGTTTTGTGGTGTGCGACCAGCAGGGGGGTGGGCAGGGGGCAGAGCGGGTATCCGGAAGGTCGCGTGTGGGCCACGGGCCACGGTCACCGACCCTAATGGTCGCTCCAGTGTATGGGGAGCTTATAGCTTACGTTACCGCTATGGCTCTGTTAGCTCGGTGTGTTGCGCTGCTTGTGCTTACCGATGTTACGAAGAAAGAATGACTTTCCATCGTAACACGTTGGATTTTGAACCGAGTGTTTATTTATAGGTAGTTTTGTTTGGTTTAGTGTGATATAATTTTATTAAATGTATTCTAGACCGTGTACTGGATTGTGGATTATTTTTAGTATTTTAGGTGAAAGATAAGTGTTTTGTGGAATTTTGTTTTGGTTGAAACTGAAGCACAATGGACTTTATATAATACCAAAGAGAATATAATATTATATATTATAATATATATTATATTCTCTTTACATAAATTATTGTACTACATTTTAGAAATCAAAAATAATACGTTCAATACTGAAACACTGAAGCTGAATGTATATGTCCTCACAAATCTCTCTCAAATATTTAGTGAAAATATTTATTTATTTATGATTTATTTCAAATATTTATTCAAATTTGTAGCTTTTTAGATGTTTTCAAACATTTTTGGAAACTTTTACAACAAATACAGTAACCAACAATTTTACCGCTGGAAAGTGTACTTATTTATTAAAGTTTTGAGCAGTATTTTCTATTTTTCAAAAAAGTTAAATTTCCACTTTAAAAAATGTTGTCAAAGTGATCAGGGAAAATTTAGATATATATGCCAATGGTGGCAGATAAAACTCGCATTTTACATTTCTGAAATAAAAACAAATTAGATGTTAGTACACATGTAACTTTCGTTAGAACCTACAAAATGTATAATGTTTACCCAAAACAAAAAAAATTTAAACACTATTTTTAAGAAGGCCGCCATTTTGAAAATAAATGTAAAAATTATACATTTTATAGGTTCCAACGAAAGTTACATGTGTTACAAGTACTAACATCTAATTTGTTTTTGTTTCAGAAATGTAGATCGCGAGTTTTATCTGCCACCATTGGCAAAACTAAATTTTGACCTGATCACTTTGACGCCATTTTTTTAAGTAAAAATTTGACTATTTTGAAAAAAAAAAACTGCTTAAAACTTCAATAAATACACATACCAACGATGCTACAAACGGGAATACTAAGACTAACTAAATAGAAATGAAATAAATAAACATTACACATTTCACAACTACAAGTTTAAAAACTTTATCTTATGAAATAAAATCGAGAAAATAAAAAAAATTATATAAAGTTTTTATGGGTAATAAAACAATTATAAACAATAACACGTTGTGAAACAAGATAGGTTTTTTTTGTTTTACCTGGCGTAGAACCATAGACCGTTGAGTTCCTAACAAAGTTAGTTAGACGAGCAGATTATAATAAGATGCAGCCCCAGCACCCGGACAACTTCTGCTAAGGAGGTTTTCTGCTATAGCGGTTTCCACATTTTGTTGTTATTAACATGTCTGTATATATATATATATATATATATATATATATATATATATATATATGTATGTTTGTTTATGTATGGTGAAAAGACAGTGTTGTGTTGTTGTTCCCAATGCAAACTTTACATTTACTTATAGTTATTATGTTCATGTACCATGAGCATGTTAACCCATACCTAGATGCAAATCATATACAATTGTACAGATACACCACTTTATATAATATTAACAGGCATTTGTGTACTGTTACATAATAGCGTACACTAATTCACGAAACAGTTAAATTAAATTACACTAATTAACTGAAGGATGGAAATGTCTGGATATGAAATCAGTTTGAGATTTCTAGAATTGTATTATATAGTTTTTATGATAATTTATCTTTACAGAAAATAATTTTATTTTCAATAACATTACTTATTTCATCTACATACAAATTAGTTGAAATCAAATTATTATTTCAAATAAAATTTAAATAAATAATCCAAAACTGCAGAACATAAGTGGATAAATATTAGACAAGCTAGGAAGAAATATCCTATTACATTAGATGAATACACTAAACATAATATTCTACTCTTGAATTAGATGATCAAAAAGCTAAAAATCATCGATAAAACAACTAAAATCATCTAAAGATTTTTTACTAATTTTCCAAGGAAAAAACTGCTTCTTCAAAATTTATACACCAGATTGTACAAATTTTAAGTATAATTGTTAAGATTATAGTAATTTTTCGATAATTTTACGGATTTTATACGAAATTTCTAAGATTGAAGGGATTTTATGCGAGATTTTATATTTTTTTATTGATTATATACTATTTCTTTACCTAGTAACTTATTTCTATATTCTATTTATTTACTGTAAATGTCATTTGTATCATTTTTCCTGATGAAGATGTACGTTGAGTATATACGTACATAATACACAATCACACCATGTACCCAAAATAGTGTGGCACAAACTCTTTCCACTATCACGAAATTAGTTTCCTTCAATCATCCCTATCCCGACAAACAAACTTATAGCTTCATCCACGTATATAATATCGCTCAGACATGCTCTCCTATTCCTGCTACTACTTTCGCTCAAGCAAAACACTCTCAATCATACCACTCCAACGTTATTATTAATAAATATTAATACAGAACTACAACCGTTTTATTTTAGCCTTAGTATTAAATCACCTTGTTATATACCAAGTATTATTCAAGCATTTGAGTAAATTCCACGAAACAAGAACATCAAATTGCACATCCCTCACATTTGATACGCTTTCAACCAGCCATCACAAACCTTTATCTAATCTGCATTCCGTATATATATATATATATATATATATATATATATATATATATATATATATATAACCATTGCAAATTCGCATAAGATACAAAACACATATATACACCATCTAGATTCTAGAACAACTGCATCCCAAATGCAGTTCACTCGAGACAAATCTCCCCGGAGGTAAACATCATATCTGGGCATGGCGGAGTGAATTGTCGAGGTGGGCAAGGCACCACCACGTGAACACGTCACCACTTCCAAACACACATACACACACATCTATTTTGATATCCAGTTGCAGGCTGGGACAAACACGGATGCAAAGTTGCAAACACTGTCACAGCGCACTTATGTTAAATGCTCCTAGGTACCTGGTGGAGTCGCACTGAATCGTCTCGGAGTCGGAAGTCAGTTCGATGGTTAATTATGCATGAGATAAAATACCCAAGCTAAACCAAGAATTGTTTTTATTGTAATTTAGTAAGTGTTTTGGTAAAGTGTAGATAGATCCGTGCTGAGTATGTTGCGAGTGAGACAGTTGTCTCATGTGAAAGATGAATAAGCATTATGGGTAAACCCATATATAGACCACTTTGGCAACGCTGTATAACAATAAAATTATATAATTTTTGCGAGTACTACAAAAATATTTTGTAAAAATTTGACTAGTTTTGGATAAATAATGTAGCCATCTATTTAATTTTTTTTTCTCGAAAAGTTGACAACATTCTATTTTAGGTAATAAGCATACTAAGCTATAGAAAAATTTTAGTAAAATCATTTATTATAATCAAGTTATTTATAATTTTCTGAATTTGAAAAATTAAAAAAATTAATTTATAACAAATCCCTGTAAAATAGATAAATTTTGTCGACTTTAATATATATAGCATGAAATAGTTCTATATTAATATTTATTAATAATCAACGTTTCGACATAATCAACATAGATCTTCTTCAGGAAAAAGATAGCAAATGACATTTACTATAAATAAACAAAACATAGAAACAAGTTACTAGGTAATAAATAAGTAACAAGGTTATAAAATTTATAAATTTTTAATTAAAGGAAGATACTGTAATATTTGCAAGACCCATCAATAATAACAGCAGTTTGATAAGAGAAGTACATAATAGAAATTTATAAAAAAAAAAGATAACACCAATCATTGTGAAGGCACTGATTTAAATAAAATTTGGCTTCTGTTAATTAAAAATATATAAATTTTTTATAATCTAGTTACTTATTTGTTACCTAGTAACTTGTTTCTATGTTCTGTTATTTACTGTAAATATCATTTGTATCACAGTTTTCTTGATAAATATGGACATTGAGTTCGTCGAAACGTCGATTATAAATACATATTAAGAACAGAACTTTAACCTTAAGCAGTTTTATTTCAATAATAATGAGTTCTGAAAGATTTTTTACTCTATTTCTATTGAAATTAGAGAAAATTCCACAGCAAAATCTAAATTATAAACTAACATGTCAAAGTCCACCATCGTCTCACTATAATAAACATCAGGCAAATGAGGTTTTTAGAATACGAAAAATAAAATAAAATATGTATATATATATATTTCTCAACTGATGACCTATATAGTATAATTTGAACACACAGCAGAATCAGTATCGTGAAAACAAATGACAGTAGAAACAAAAAATCTAGTAAAACAAAACTGACAATTAAACATTTTACGGTAGAAAATATATATATATATATATATATATATATATATATATATATATATATATATCTGCATTGCCAAGTAAACTATATACCAGCCCGAAACACTAATACTATATAAACCGCATTGTAAATTAATTGAATTTAAAAATAAACAGATTTCAAAATGTGGCGAACTTTCTTAATTAGTTAAATCACTTGATGTAGAAATAATTTTACCAGCAAAATAAATTCATAAATTTAGTTTTAGTTGCATGGTAAATATGGTAAGGCTTGCGTTCGTTCATTATTTTAGCATTTCATTAATATTTACATAAGTTTAGAAGGAAACATACCAAGATATTATTATTTTATCCTAGTTTGTTAATAGTAAGATAAATCTAACTTTAATGTTTGTTAATTTTAGATTGTTTATTTTCAGAAAAAGGTTATTATTAAATTTTATTGAAATAAATATTATATTTATTATAAATATATATTTCACGTTTATATAAAAAATATCAAATAGGATAACTTTAATATATTTGATAACAGGATTGGATTGATTTAAATCACAATTTTAATCCTTTTATTTAATTAATTATTTTTTAACTAATTTTGATTTCTGATAATTGTTTAATTAAAATATTTAGATATATCTAGCACAAAAAAATATTAAAACAAAAATTAATATATACATACAAATAAACATTTCTAGAAATGTTTTTACGTGTGTGATTCTGCTATGTTTTGTCGCATAATGATAAAAGAATAAATTTTTTAATTCAAATTTAAATTTAACATTGTCGTTTTTTGCTTGTGCTACATTGGCACTCTTAAATACATATGTCTGAGCAGTGGCGTAGTCAGAAACTTGTCATGGGGGGGGGGGGGTTACTAATATTAATCAATAGAGATAATACTATAATTTGTATTAAAAATAAAGAGCAATAAAAATTATTTTTATAAAAATAAAAGTAAAATAACATATTTCATATTTTACATACGTATGTTTTTGGTCGTTCAGGTTCTTGGGGTGGGTTTCAACCCCCCCCCCCCAACAACCCCCTGGCTACGACACTGTGTCTGAGGATACGCTACTGCAAATGCATTCAAACAGACATGAAAGATTACACGTAAAAAAATTATATATATTCTGCAATTTTTTTGTAAATATATTTTTCTCAACTATTAGCTTATAATAATTTATATTTTGAGAAAAATTATTTCCAATTCATTTAGTTAATTATAACTGAAAATAATCTAAAATAATATTTTTTAATTAAGTAACAAAAAAAAAGTTTTAAATTGATATTTGATGTTATTTTAGCGTTAATTATATGGAAAATGAATAGTACATATTTTGACATTTTTAATTAAAATTGTGTATTCGCATTTTTAATTCATATTTTCAATTATTTTAAAATTTGTATATACATTTGAATTATGTATGATGCAATATATGTTTGTAGGTATATAATTTTAAAATTTAAATTCAAATATATACATATGCATATGTCAAGCTGAAAGAAAATCTTTAAGATTATAATTTAAAATTTATTACTGTATATGTTGATAATCATAATATTGGTAAGTAAAATGTTTTGATTTCAACACATAATACATTTAAATTATTAATAAAAAATTGATAATTATATAATTATCAAAATCAGAACATATTTGTAATTTAAAACGTAAATTTGTATATAAATATAAGTATTTAAAAACCAAAAAAAAAAACACATAGAGCTCTAAGGAAATACTTTAAGAGAGTATTCCAATACACTGAATTGAAAAAATCGATTTTTTGGTTTTGCATAAAATTAAAAAGTTAACTAAAAAAATTAAATAAGTGTAAGCCGAAACGTTTTTTCCAAATTCGCAAAAATTTCTAATTTCGGATTTCAAATTTCGGCCGTCAATAAATTAAGGATTTAAGAACATTAAAGCTCGTTTTCTCGCAACGCAAAATTATCAACATTTTTTACATGGAAATTTTCTTTGTTAAAAATTTACTTTTAATTATTAAGGATTAAAAATACACTTTTAATCTTCAAGTGAGTTTATTGGAAACTTTTTTATCAATTCCCCTTTGAGCTGTGTGCGTTTGAAAATGACTGTTTTTTAACTCTGCTAGACTATAGAATGTCAACTTCATATTAGTGAAATTATAATATGAAATTTTAAAATGTAAAATAATTAAGGCTGGCAAAATTATTTTACAAAAAATAACAGCATTTTCATAAAATTTGTAATAAATAAAAACGAATTAATTATTTAAGGTTTCTCGCTTCGTAATTAATTATCAAAACTATTTTAGAACACAATTGTTCAGCTTAACGAGAGTTCAAAATAAAAATAAATCTAGAATTTCGTTGCATTCCTCTTACATTATGCAATTCTTTGGAATATAAATCTTTTTCTAAATCCTAGATCTGGTAGAATGCAAATAACGAACTTAAATTAGAATTGAGATTTTTTTTGGAAATTCTGTAAGAGATTATGTAACTAATAATATAAATATTTTATTTGAGTGATTAAAGAGATTTTAGATTTTTGTTTTGCAGGAAAATATAAAGAATAGTCATCTCGCGAGTCACTTGCAATAAATGATTTTTAAAGAAAATATAATTAAATGACAAAATTTTATTCAAAACTGTAAATTAAAAACTTTTTTATACAATTTATTTTTCTACTGATCAGCAATATAGTATAAAGTTTTGTTAAAATCCTATTGACATTTTTTGTCAAAATATTTACTGCTATATGATGTATAGTCATCAGAAATACAGACACTGTAAAAGATTTAACAAAATTTTGTAGATTTACTGTTATAATTTACGTAACATTACATATAGAATTACATAATTTTTTTATAGAATTACATACATTTTTCACAGTGTATATAAAGTTTAAAAAAAATCGGTTAGGTACGGTTTGATAAAAGTGAGTAAAAAAATGACAGCAACAATTTATGACATCTAAAAAATACATTTGCCGAATAATAGTTACAGAAAATATTTAAATAATTTAAAAAAATCAACTTTAGTATATTTAGATATAACTATAAAATATACAAAATAAATATTTCGTTTTTAAATTTACTGGACCAACTTTTCTATATCGAAATTATATTTGTAAAAAAAACTAAAAAAATACACTTTCATTTTGTGAAAGACAATCACAGTTACCGCAGGAATCGTTTTAAAACAACTGCAATTTTTTTATCGGATACCTTTCAAATTAAATTCGGCTCTTTCGATCGCTCGATAAAGATGGCACAAAGGCGTGTTTCATTTGTTTTTAAGAGAGAGAGGAAAAAAAAACATTTGAACAATGACTATGTGCATTGCAAACAAATTGTTTTCGCGCGGTTATGCGTCTATAATTGCTATCGCTTTTCCTCTTTCGTATTTCAATATTTTATGTTTGTGTGTGTGTCACTTTTCTCTCGAGTTTGCTCTGTTTTTGAGAAGTGTTCCTTTTTTTTTCGAATTGACGATGCGTATAGCTTGAAATCACGATGAGCAGTTATAAAATCATTAGGTCATAACGGCGCTAGTGAAAGTTTTTGCTTCTATTAAAGATTCGATGTTTACGAACGGAAGAAATGAAGAAAAGTTACTGTTTAAAAAAAAATCTCCCGGTTGTTGTACAAGATTTTAAAATGTTTTTTTTTTTTTATTTGGTGTTGATTGCAATATTGCAAGTTTGTATTTTGCGAAATATTTTTAAAATTTTATACAGTATGATTGATTTTTACGGGAATTATTAGAAAACTCATTTCGTACTGATCGGACAAAAATCGTTTTAGAGAAAAATCTTATTATCTAACATAGTACAAAAATCTTTCAGAAGTCAACGGCTTTAGGTTGTTGTTCTGTTTTAATATTTATTAATAACCAACCTACTCAACGTACATCTTCATCAGAAAAAAAGATAGAACATAGAAACAAATTACTAGGTAACAAACTAAGTAACTAGATGATAAAATTTATAAATGTTTAATTAATGGAAGCCAAATTTATAATGATTAATATTATCGTTTTCCTTATAAATTTTTATTGCTTCACTTATCAATCTGCTGTTAATATTGATGGGTCTTGCAATTATTACAATATCTTCTTTCTTTCATTAAAAATTTATAAATTTTATGATGCTGTTACCTAATAACTTGTTTTTAAATCTCATTTGTATCTTTTTTCCTGATAAAGATGTACGTTGAGTATATCGAAACGTCGATTATTAATAAATATTAATACAGATCTACAACCTAAAAACGTTTTATTTTAATAGAATGAGTTCTGAAAGATTTTTATACTAAACTTAATTTTATTTAATCATTTTAATATTTTACACATAAAAACATACGATTTTCTGTTCATATTCATATCAATATGATATCGAAAATAATATTTTCATTCTTTTAAAACTGATAAGATGAAACTGAAAACTGCCTGCATGGCAAACTACATGGATACCTTTCCACTTTAATCACATTGGCCGTGGTATTTTCTTTGTCCATTGTTTTAAAGCTGAACAGAATTGCCAGCCATCTGAAGATGGTTTCATTTTGATAATAACTCGTGTACTCTCTTGCCTTGCTTCTTTCTATACAGACTCTTCCCTCTCCCCACCCCCCCTGATTCATTCTCAAATTTGCTCAAACTCGACCGCTCGGAAGACTCCGTATCTTTTTACTCCTGCAATTTTATTCCGAATGCTATATGCAGCAGCACTAAGTAATTTTGCATTTCCGGCAAATGTAACCAACATTCGCCTCACAATAACTGCAGATTGTGGAAATTTAAACAATTGCCAGCGCGATTGTTTTCGGAAGATGGGTGTGCGTTTAGATTTGTTTTTAGATAAAATAATGACGGAAACATTTCAATTAATGAAAATAACATAGTAAAAATCTTTTAGGTTCATTATATTACAATAAAACGGCTTTAGGATTAAGTTCTATATAAATTTTAATTAAAAATCGACGTTTCGATCAGGAAAAATTATACAAATCACAAATACTTACTTGTCTCTATGTTCTGTTTATTTATTGTATATGTCATTTGTATAATTTTTTTCCTGATGATAACCAAAACATCGATTTTTAATTAAAATACAGAACTTAATCCTTAAGCCTTTATTTATTTTATTGTAATGTCTGGATAAGAAGGTTTGGAGAAAATTAATTTCGGAATAATGAATAAAGTTTGTGCCACACCCTTTTGGGTACATGACGTGATTGTGTACGTAATTATATATAAGTTACGCCAAAAAAAAATGTGTGTTTTATTATAATATCGCATAAAAACCTGGGCAATTGATTTACACCAATTTAATATGTAAATATAGACATCACAGGAATTTTTTTACATTATATAAATATAAAATAAGTATATTTTATGTAAGTTTACTTACTTTTCAATAAAAAAAACATATATAATATGGTAAATTAATTATTTTATTTAAAATTACAAAATTATAATATTTTTACAGAAAATTCATAGTTTTGCTGAAATAATATGAAATTTTTTTACTATAGTTTTTATGTAAAATGGCAACTTTTACAGTGTAGTTACATATGATTTTTTACTTATTTTGAGAATAAATAAAAATTGAAAATACAGATTCTTCGATGATTTGTATAATTCGATGTTATTTCCAATAACATATATAACGTATATTGAAAATCGATATTGAAATAAAATATATACAGAACTAATTCCTGAATTTAGGTACTTAAATAATTTAAAATTTTAGATAAATATTTGTCAAATTAAATATATAGTATATTATGTTACGATGCGTAGAAAGCCATTTTAAAATAAAATTGCTCTAATTTGAAATTCTGTTAATGGCCGATTCTATAATAAATATTTTTACATTTATAAATATAAAACACGTATATTTTATGTATGTTTACTTACGTTTTGTATAAAAAAAAAAACATATAATATGGTAAATTAATTATTTTACTTAAAATTACACAATTACATTATTATTTTTACAGAAAATTTATGTAAATCATCGTTTTGCTGAAATAATATATAAATTATTTACTATGGTTTTTATGTAAAATGGCAACTTTTAATTACAGTGTATTATAAATTTATTAAAACAACATCAAAAATTTATACAAAAACAATCACTTTCTATATATACCTACCTCGTATATAGAAAGCAAAAAGTACTACAGGTTAAAAATATCTCAGCAACCGCAATTTAATTAATTTTAAACCTATATATATATAGCAAACAATTAAAAACCAATACTTTGAAATAAAAATATGTTTGTAACAGAAAACTGCAGCCACAATCAAGTAGGCTATGATCGCTTGACCACAGACAGCAACAGCGATTGTCATTTTTTTTTACATATCGTATTTCAAACGTAGCAAAAAGTGAACTGCACACATAGGCCAATACAGTATAATATGTATATACTACACTCTAAAATAAAATTATATAATTTTACCTACCATGAGACACTATGATGCCCAGTCAACTGCCTATGATTTTATTCATAATTGTTTAAAAATACATAATATCAGAACTATTACAAACATTATGTAATATATTACCAACGGGATAGAAAAGTACATATATATGTAATATTACATTTTTTTGTAAAGTTACAGAACATTAGTAAATTTGCTGTCAGAAATTTTCCATAAATAGGTAAAATTTGTTTAGTTTTGTAATATTATTGTTGGTATAATTTACATAAAAAATGTATTTTGAAATGAATGAAATACACTTAATATATTTTATTAGTATTATTACACAAAATATATACTAAGTCTCATTATTTTAATGTATTATTACAGATATTAATATGCAAGCTGTAATTTTACATAATTTAAAAAATTGTACTAACAATATGTAATTCTACATTAAGTATGTAATGTAATTTGCAAAAAGTAAACAATTTTACGTACTTATTAGGTTATTTTTATAAATTATGTAAAAATTACAGAATTCTGAAATATAAATATAGAATATTTTTCTGTAATTTCGCTAAATTTTTTACAGTGTATATTTATACCTAATCCTCTATAGCCCAGTGAACACGGTAGTGATGGAAAAATTTCTATCGGATCAGATCACCCGGGCTTCGCATACGGATCAGAGTGAAGATTGACCTTAACATCTCGATAATACCGAGTATTTTATTAGAAAATTGTATTTTTGCCCGGAAAAAAAAATTGAATAGCACGGACTAGATCCGATGAACTGTATGCGAAATCGAAATCGAAATGAAAAGTTCTGATTTGTTTGGCTAGGAAAAAAAAAAGTAATTTCTTTGTGAATTAAATGTAACGGAAATCTATATTAATACAAATAATAATTTTTCTATGAAAATATTTTTATCACTTTGAATATAAGGAAAAGTGGTACAGTGTTTTCGGTACGGTGCCTGTGACATTTTCCAAATTTTACTAATTTTGAGAAAAAAACATAACTATATAAGAATTAAACATCTTATTCTTGATCCATTATCGCCTTCTTATTCAAATCTTTATTCGAAGAAAATCGTGAGGATCAACAACTTAACTTCATTAACAAAAAATTAAAATACGTTTATTTAGTGCCAAAAGATCGTCATGTGATTTAATTTTTTTTGCCAGAGAAAAAATTACTAAAGTTTTTAAAAATTCATTATTTAACCGATTTTACACAAATTTTCACAAAAGATTCTTCTATTGCCGACATAAATTATTGTACAGTTTTACTGATATACCAGTATAGCCAACTTTTCGAGAAAAAATTACTAAAATTTTAAAAATTTAATTCTAGCTTTATTATTTATCCGAGAGTAATCAATTATAAATTATATAATATTTCGTGTCAATTTTGCCAACTTTCTATGAATAAAAAGTACCATTTTTTTAAATTTTATGTTGGTTTCACTATGTTACCAAAATTAATAAAAATTTTCAAAAAGAAATCTATACCTACTTATAATTTTATTTTTAAACAGTATTGCCAACTTTTGTACAAAAATATAAAATTTGTATATCTATTTCTTAGTATGTATCTATGTGATAATGTCAAAGTAGTGTATATATGGGTTTACCCATATGCTTCTAATCTAGTTTTAAAATTATTTTCCAATTAGCGGCGTTCATTTATATTGCATTCAAAACAATACATTAAATTATTTTTAAAATACTTTTTCACATATAATTAAAATTTTGTTTTTTTAAACAAAAATAAAACTTTACAAAGCTAGTAAGGGGTAAGCTACTAAAATAAATTATTATGCACAATAATTCGAGAAAAAAAACTAGAAAATAAGTGAATAAAAGTTAAAACTTTATGCATGGTTAAACAAATATATATAATTAAATATAAATAAAAACAACTTATATATACTTTTATACACAAAGCACAATATTTAACTTTTATATACCGTATGTTTAATTACCACGTTTTAATTAAAAACGCTCAAGTTACTCTAAAATTTTAATAATTAAATACACTTTTCAACATTATTAAGTTTCAAAGATTAACTTTAAATAATAAATTTTTATTTAATTACATCAAATAAGAAATCAATCAATTCATATTAATATTAATCTAATAATCATATGTATTTTGTTTTTAGTTATATAGTTTGGAGTGATAAATTAAAATGAAAAATTTCAAATTGCACCAAATAAACTGCTTTTTTTTAATCTCCTAATAAATCACTCGTCTAAATTAACCGTAGTCGTATTGACTGAATAATGTACTTTTCTGAATTAAAAATTCTACTTTCCTACGAAATTCGGCCGCAAATTTTGAAATAGTTGAAATAGTTGTAAAATAAAAGTATGTTTGATAAAAATGTTAATTCTATTTAAAAAAAATCTGAAATTTTAGCACAAGAATATAAGAAGAATATAAATAAAACTAAAATTTATTTAAATGAATATTTGTTTCATTCATGTACAAAAATTTTGTATAAACAAATACAAAACATATTTATTTCAAAGTGTTTGTAACATGTTTCGTTTATCTTGTTGAAAAAGGAACGTTGAACTCAGAAAGAGTTGTTTAAAATTAACTTTAAACAAATGTGTATTATATCATTTACATAAGATTACATGTCGGGAAATTTTTATTTAATGCGTATGCATATATCTGTATATACGTATTCAAACCGACACATTTTTTCAAACAACGTTAAAAGCTTAACAAAAATCAAATTCAGTAACATTGTTTTCTCATTAGCTTAGGTTTCATTTTTAAAACAAAAACAGAAAAATAACGCTTAAAGAAATTTTTTTCATAGATTTATTTAAAATATAAATCTTTCAAATTAATAAATCCAAAAATTACGTTTCGACATTTATAAAAGAATTCTGAACAAAATTGTAGTATTACAGAATATTTTGCTTTATTCTATAACGCCACAATAAACTAAAAATACTTATTAGATAACATTAACAATATTTCATTAATGCAACTAATCAATAAATTATCAATTTATTTCAACAGACTATTATTAGATAACGCATATTTGATTAAGATAAATTCAATATTGAATTCACAAACTATGTTTCTTCTGCGTTACTCCCAATCCCAGCAGACATATCAGGCTTATGTTCCTACGTTATATATTCGTATAAACCCCTAAGCAAACATTCTATAAAAATATTTAATGCTAGCAATTTTTTTTTCACTGCCGAGATTTACGATAAAAAATATTGTTTAAAAAGGTCACTTAAACCCTAACCTTACTCGTAAATATTAACATAAAGGATTAGAAGTATTTTCCAGATAAAAATGTTCGCGCTTTGCTCTTAATTACTTTAGATAAATTTACTTTTTTCAATTATACATTGTAACTGTAGTATAACGTTTCAGTTTTTCCCAAACATCATATGCAAAAAAATCTAATAACGACAAAAAATTTAAACGCACCTAACTGTTTTCGGTAGAAAAAATTTGAAGTTAACGACACCGAGAGATAGAAAACATGAAATCTGCAGTCTATATAAGATCACGAGAATGTATCAAGTTATTGTGCAATTATTCAAGGTCGTTGTAACTTTAATAAGATTAATAAAAAAACGAGTTTACAATATGCACATACAATATTTACTTATACACCTTACTTCCTCGATAAAACTTATCGTACAATATCAATATTTAAATAAAGATAACCCTTCTTAATCGTGATATCTGCAAACACTGACTGTTATAAAACAAATTAACAATAAAAAGTGTAAACTTACCGGCTAAACTGTAGTCTAAATGCAGAAGAAGTAAAACCATAGCAACTAGAATCCATTTCCAAACAGTGTCCAAACAGAAGTAGCGATTGTTAAATAAATTCCTTTCTTTTTCTTCCATGATTTGCCCTAGAGTTCTTTGTTTATAGTGCATGATCCGCGAACTCATAAACTCGGATTTACACCTGGGCACGCGAATTGACCCAGGCCGCGAACACAAATTCATTTAAAAACACTTTATTTCACACAGATCCACATGTTTAAACACCAAAGTAACCTCCATTTTAAGCATCACTAACGTCAACAACGCGGAGTCGCTTACCGCTGAACACCTGTGGCCAGGTATACGATGATTCTGTCTCACCACCGTTATTTCAACGATAAAAAGAGTTGGAAAAGTTCTTTAAGTCATTTTAAACAGACACAAACATCACTTTACAAACATTTCCTAACTGTTGCAAGTCGATAAAGTTTCGGTATTTTTATTTATATGCGATTAAAAGTTACATGTCAAACTTTTGCGAAACTTTCACAGCACACTACGATACACTCGCTGCGATCGCATAGGCAATGCAATGCAACCGAACGCGACCTAAGCCGAACAAACTTGAATTTACCGAACACGCGCTTGTTCGAAAGAATGCGACTTTGCGCATGCGCACCATTGACCAATACTGAACTATCTTTAATATTAAATAATTTCTCCACAGGTCGTAAAAATAAATTAATTTAATAATTCTATTATAAAAATATTTTATAATTTTCTCATGCATAATATCTGAAATGTAAAAAATCTATAAATTCACGAACTATAAATAATAAACCAGTAAATTAATATTTTAATTATAATATATTAAAAGTTTGATTATGAAAGAAGGTTAATTAGTAAAAATTATTGTAATTTTGTATTATTACTTATTTACTGTCTACAAAATAAAATATTTCTTAAATTCCGATATATTTTACTATATTGTTTTTTAATTGGTTTTATCATTCTAATTATGTTTAAATTATTTGTATATATATACTGGTAACTTTTTGCATCCATTGACTGTCGAATTATTTAATAAAAATTATCAACTTCTTTTAGAAACAGTTTACTTTTCGTACATCTAACGCTTCTTAATATAAATAAACTCAATTTTTAATAAACATCTAAAAGCGATTAGAAAAACAATATTAATACTCAATTTTTTATTATAATTTAAAATTAATATATAATAAAACAAAGTAAACTAAACTGATGATTTTTTTAAGAAAACTTTAGGAACTAATATTCAATAAATTTAGCATACTTAGAGTAGGTTGCATACAATCTTGTTAACACACAAGTGATTGACAATTGATCGATCAATAAAGCGTTTTAAAAGAATAATTGACAATCTAATATCATTGTTAAACGGCATGCTCAACAAAATTTTACGCAACTGGTCCTCAGCATTATAATAATAATAAAAATATGTATATTGAAATTAAAAATTTATTAAAATTTGCTTAAAAATTTCTGTACAATCATTGTTACAATCTGTGAAATAACAAATTTAATATTAGAACCGAGTCGTTCTAATAATAACAACAAATATATATCTTCGGAACAAAATAAAAAATTGTATAAATTAAATTCGCATGTAAGGTTTCCGCCATTTTATTATATAAATAATCTTATACATTCTTTATTGATGTGATACGGATAAAAACAAAAAACATACAAAACATTTTTTTTTATAAAGCTTTTATTAAGCCAATTAATTACAATTAGAAGAAAAATCCTAAGATTTTGCCACCAAGATGTTTTCGTCTAGCTTCTTCGTGGTCCATAATACCGCCACTCGTTGTTAATACCACATAACTGAAACAAAAAAAAAAAAAACAATTAAACGTACATATTTTTTGAACAAAAGTTTATTTTAATAATCTTATACTGTGCATTAAATATAATCGTAATAACGGTGCTTTACTCAAAACAATACAATTTTACTAACTTTATAGATCTATAAATTTATAGAAAATGACCGAAAACCCAGATGCTTTAATGAAATAAGTAATATTTAGTGCTAGCAATATAATACTACCATTACCATGTTATTTAATAAGTAATAAAATGAGATTCATATAAAATCTAAGCTTAAAGTTATATCAATAAAATTTTCAAATAAAATTATTCGAAATAATTATCTTTTATTTTACTCAAAATAAATTCTTCGAAAAGAGCTTAATTTTAAAATCTTCGAAATAAAAATTGTCAGCAACTGAAATATTTTGCAATTTATAACAGGATGTCTAGCAAATTTTCAAAAAAAAAATTCCCGTTTTACTAATTATACACAAAAAAAACAAACGCGACTCTTACAAAATCTGAAAAATTACCGATTTTCAAATAGGTATAACTCGGCCAATTTCGACCGAAATTGAATGAAAATTTGCATCCGCAAATATTTCAAGTTTCGTCTTTATCCTATCATTCTCTCATCCACCTGCATAATACCTTTCGTTATTCATATCACAAGAAAATATTCGCTCAGACCAAATACTCTCAATCATATCAATTCATTTATTTATTGGACATTTATGACATTTCAAATACAAGTATTTTATTTACAATGTTATTCATCAGATTATAGAAATATACTGGTTAAAATTAAAATTACAAAATATATAATGATATATATTTAATGCATCATATATCTTTTTTTTTAATTATCAAAATCGTGAAACTACGTATATTAAAAATTCTGAATAATAATTAAATGCCTCAATTAATTGAATTATTTTATAGAATATTTAAAAATATTTTTTTTTGAAAATAATATATAAAAGTTTGTAAAACAAATAAATAAAATAGAAACAACGTTGAGATTTTTGTGGATATTAATAACAAGAAATCAGTTCCGAAATTAAATTTTACAGTAACATTATCTTAATTACAATAAATTTCAAAAAACTTATTAAATTTTGGAACAATTAAAAGATACAAATTCTAAACTTACCCGAACTGACGTGAAGGTAATAAATTATTAGTCCACTTTTCAATGTGTGTAATGGGTACATCGAACCTAGGGGAGATGACACCACATTTATTTAATCTTCCTGTAAGATTTACAACAATCTTTCCAGATCTGTGATCGTCAACAATTTCAAATTCGCCGATGTAACCATGTTTCATCATTACCGTCAAGAATTTAACAATAACTTTTGAACAAGGCCTAATAAGCACTTGTCTTTTGCCGCGTTTCTCAGCATTGTTAATTGATTTAAGAGCATCGCTCAGTACGTTCATACGCACCATGGCTGAAAATAAAGAAAGAAAATTAGTTAAATAACTATATCCAATGTGTACACCATTCGGAAACAGCATGTCTGACATACTAGGTTAGAATATGTAGTTCTTAAAATTACATACAAATGTAAACATAAAATTAAGTCAGTTTTTAACAATTTAAATAAAGTTATAATAAACATACTTTGCAAATGTACAATTTTATAATAAAACACAGTTTATATGATATTTGACATGCCGATATACATACTACTTGAGTTGCCACCCGTCACAACACTTTATCATTTTTTCGTTTAAAAAGACATAAAGTGTAAAAAATACATATATAGTCACATAAAGCAGTTATTAGTAAATTAAAAAACACATATTTCACCCTCAGATGATCACATATTTCATAAATTACCTGTGATTTAATTTTTGTTTATCGCTGCACCATTAACAGACAGCAAACAGAGGAAAAAGGAAGTTGGTTAGGTTCTGTCAGTGCAGATGTCATGCGCGAACTGATTGTGCTGCTCTCTGACGAAGAAATGGTGAATTATAAATATTTTTAATGTTTTTATATATTTTAATTCAATATTCAATATTTCAAAATATATTAACAAATTATTTATAAACAATAATATGTATCTAAAATAATTATTAATAATTTCATATTTATTTATCCGAAATAAATATAATCAAATACCACAAATTTTATACAACTGCTGTCATCTATAAATCATATAAGTAATTACATGTAACCTATAAAATAAATTTTTATATTTAATTTTTTGTTTTTCTAAACAAATATAAATTATATATTTATGAATAACAGTTGTAATATATTAAATTATGTAAATAAATTTAATATTATTAACACATCAATTACATTATATACGTAACTTCGTATTTTCTTCGTACTTGGCAATCATATGATTTTGACATTTCTGTATTTATAAACAATTTGCGAAACAAAGAATCGTCAAAGATGATTTCAAAGTTTATATTGGATTAAAAATGCATATTTATCTCTGTTTATTCACATTCTTTATTTCCGTGTTAAGCTGATTCAGAAGATTCATATGTAATATGTCATTAAATTCTATTTTAGCCTTGTAATGTTCGCAATTTTATGTAAAAGTATAACCTTGTAACTTGTAAGATAATAAATGTTAAAAAATAATATTGTATATGTTTAAGCGTTTGTTATTATTGTGTTGGGATTAGTTTCAATAAGTTATATATATATACGTATGAATATACCAAATAGCAACACTTTGCTATAGATATTTTAGTTTGATTCTAATATGTTATTTTTATAATTGTTATAAAAATAGAATTTTAATCGTGACAATGGCAATTTTGAACAAATTAGGGATAGAAATTCCAATTTTGATAATATTTTACTGTTTTATGGTATCGGGTAAGTAAATTTTTTCAATAATATTAGTTTATGTAACTTACAGGACAATTAATATTTTACAGATTATGTTACAACGAATTTTGTTATATTTCGAACATGTTACATTACAATGGGTTATAATGAATCGGATTGTGCATTGTTAGGAACAGATAATGAAAATGCAACAATTAAAGAATTGGAGAAAAAAGTGCAGACAAAGGCATCTATTATTTTAATGACAAAAACAATTTTCGATGCAATAATTCCGATATTTTGCAGTTTAATTATAGGGCCCTGGTCTAATAAACATGGACGAAAACCTGTATTAATTTCTAGTTTAACAGGTATATAATATTTATTTTAAATTAAGTAAAAATTAACATAGTTTTTTACTCTGAATCTAGGTTATTTTCTTGGTTACATAGCTGTTATTGTAGTTTCTGTTTTGCCACTATCACCATGGTGGTGGATTATTTCTTGCATAGTGAGTTCACTTGGAGGTGGTATTTGTTCATTGTTAACAGCAAGCTTTTGTTATATTGTTGATATAACTTCAGAAGAAAATAGAGGCATTAGGTATCTATAAATTTTTTACCTAACACACACTTAAATCTTTATCAGTAAATTAATTCCTATACTTATCAAAAGTTTTTGATTATCATAAATGTTAATCTAGGTAAACAATAATTATTAATTCATATTTTTATTGATCCGTAAATTATTTCATAATACATATAAAACTTGTAAAATAAACAAAATATATTTAGCGCAAAAATAGAAATTAACTTTTTTCATGATTATTACGTAGACTGATAACAATATTTATTTATTAAAACAAATAAAAATTTATAAAGTATTATAAAGACGTTTAATAATATTTTACAATTTTATGGAAAATTTATTCATATTCTATTTGAAAGTAGATTTAAAACCATTAAAAATAAAAATTATGCGTCTGATTAAAAATCTGTTACAAGTTTTAGAGTTAATATTATTTAATTTTCGAATATTTCTTATATAAATACTTTTTAAGAAGTAAATAAACTTTAAAAACAAAAGCTATATATCAACTTCTTATATTATTAAAATATTATTTAATTGCGTAGTTGTGCTAATTTCATTACAGAGCTATATGACTAATTTATAAAAATCTGCACATTTTATAGAATGTCCTTATTGGAAATGATGTTCGGAATTGGTTCCGTTTTAGGAACAATGTCAAGTTCCTATATATTCCACGCTATCGGTTATGTAGGAATTTACTCGTTATGTGCCATATTAACATTATGTTCTATTTTATATACGATATTCTTGCTTCGAGAATCAGTAGCAGTTGTCGAACAACAGGTTCTCATTAACATAAACTCAATGCAAATCCATCTATTAAATTTGCTTTCTAATTTTTAGAATCGTTGCAAAGATTTATTTGATATGTCGGTAATTTCCAAAACGATTAAAGCATGTTTCAAGCCGAGACCAAATAAAGATAGACTCTTATTAAATCTATTAATGCTGACATTGATCATTTATATTTTCGTAATATTTTCTGATAGTTCGATGTTCTTCTTGTGGGTACGAAATCAGTTTAATTGGTCACTGAAAAAGTATACATTATATGCAGGAATATGTAGCGTAGTTGATATTCTCGCAACAGCATTTTTGTTGATCGTTGTTTACAAAATGTTAAAAGTAACAGATATGACGATTATTTTAATAGGTTTTATTGGACTGGTGTCTTCTTCTCTAATGTGGGGATTTGCAAAGCAAGAATGGCTCATATATTTAGGTAAGATAAATTAAAAAAAAAAAACAGTTTGTCACAGTTCTTATAATAAAGTATACCTATCTATGAAAAATTAATTTTCTTTCTAGGCTCTGGTGTAAAACGATTGAACGCTATTATCTCACCTTTAACTAGATCAGCAATATCAAAGTTATTGCCACCGGACGATTTAGGTACAGGTATCATGTAAATATACAGAATTTCTAAGCTGATAGAACTTATACAACTAGTTAATCCGGTATATGTATCTTTTAATAAAATTCTGTTAATTATTTATTTATTAATACAATGATTTTCTTATATGTGTTTTGACATTTGTTATAAATAAGTTTTTCTAGTTTATTTTTTCGACAAAATGAAGATGCTTGTTTTCTCAATTTATTTTACGATAACTAAATAATTTTATATTATTTACAAAGATAAAATACAATTTCTATCAACATGAAATTCACCGGAGATATATATATATATATATATATATATATATATATATATATATATATATATAAGTAATACAATTATGAAAATGATTATTGTAGGACACATTTTTGCGGTAATAACATCAGTTGAAACAATAGTACAACTTATTTCTTCACCAGTGTATACATTATTTTATAATAACACAATGAATATTTTACCCAGTGCTTATAACTTTTTATCAGCTGGAATATATTCTCTAGATATATTTTTCGTAAGGTAATTATTGTTAAAATATGTAACAAAAATTTAAACATTCAAAAAAATTAAATTATAAACTTCAACGTTACAAATTTCTTCATTTAAAAATGTCAATGTATAATAAATGTTTGGTCAAAGTAGAAAATAATTAAATTTGAAAAACAAATCTGCTGATTTGGAAATTGAATTTATTCAAAGTATTTTATTTTGCATAAAACATACTTTTTAATTTTCAGTGCTGTGATAATTATCAGAAGATTGAATCCAAATCCTGATATTCGTGTGATATATGATCAACCATCATAATTGTAAATATAAAATACGTATTTTATTATATGTTTTAACTACTTACCTGTATATTTTAAAGATTTATGTATATTGTAATTTCTTCAAATTTATAAAAATATTTTATCATTTGTTAATAAAAATATATTGAACATAGTAATAAAGTTTGTTATGATATTATTTTGTGTATTCATTTATTTTTCCAGTGACAAAATACATCAAATGTGTCAGATATGCAAAATTTCAAAGTAAATGTTTCTCTTTATTCAAAATTATGTAGTTTCACTTAAATATCATTCAATGAAAATAAAAAACAAAACAATAAACTCGTAACTTTACGCAAGAACTTTTAAAGATATGGTAAGTTTTGTCAATTCTTAAATGTCAGGCAAAAAATTGTTTCTCGAAATATATTGCAGGGAGATGTTTTCGATCCAGCTTGCGATCCAAATAATCCTATTCATGTAATTTTTGATCAAGTTGAACAAGCAGCCGATGGTTTGGGAGACACAATTATTCACTCACCATGCATCGTAATGTAACAACAAAATATCGAAAAAAATAATATTTATCGAAATATTTCTTTTAGAAAAGCCACTTGTCAGTTCAAACACAAATTGACTTATATATTAAAAAAGAATTTCTACAATTTACTGGCAGGTATAGAAAGTTATTTTAACATCTAACATAAATTTCAAGTTTTAATTAATTAAATGGCATTCAACCTTTAAAATTTTATATCTTACATTTTTCGTGAGTTATTCAGAGAATAATAGAAACAAGAATATACATCCAACAAAAACTATCTCAGATTTATATTTTTGAAACAAATATTTGCACAATATGGATTTGATATGCAAAATAATTTTTTTGGATTTGATATTTAAAAAACACTCTTCTTTGGTGTAACGTTTCTGTGTAAAATATAACATTAATTTTGTTTATAATTATTATAGTGAATTAATATATAATTAGTTCACTGCGATTAAGTGAATATTTAAATATTTCGAAAATTTTTAGTTTCATCGCAGAAATCATTGCTTTACTACATTTTATAAATTACACATTACAATAGTGTTATTTTAGTAACACGAGCAAGTATATATTTTTTGCATTTTCTCCTAGTGTAAGTTGTACACTATTTAGTGTCAAATATTGTTTACTGTATATGATGTTACGCTGTAGACAAGGGAAAAACTAGATCTTTGATTTTTACGGATTTTATATGAAATTTTTAAGATTGTAGAGACAGGTTTTACATGATTTTAGAAAATTTTTAATTGATTTTACCAAGATTTTAAAGAATTTTACTAGGATTTCAAAAGATTTTAATTCATTTTCACAAGTGCCCCTTGGTTGTAGCAATTTTTGTAAATTGAATTAAATCCATTTGAGACTGTTTTCTGCATATTCCCGATTCGCTTCCAACGTATTAAATAAAAATTACTATTTTTGAAAATATTAGTTATAAAGATCGTGGTGCACGTTGGTCTATGGAAAACTTATCGCCCGAAAAACGAGAGTTAGGTGTAGTCGCTGCTTCAGCTGGTAATCATGCTCAAGCTCTCGCTTATCATGGTCAACAATTAGGAATTCCTGTAACTGTTGTTATGCCCGTTATTGCTCCGCTTATGAAAATTAATAAATGTAAAATGTATGGAGCCGATGTCGTTGTACAGGGTGCTAATATGACAGAAGCAAAAGAAATTGCATTAAGGCTCGCTAAAGAAAAAGGCATGACCTACATTAATGGGTAAATATAATAATATACTTTGATTTCGATTTTGTAAAATGTCCGTTTCGTAAATCTAACGATAAAACACGTTTTAAAAATAATATATTTGAAGTGATGGGTTCTATTACCTGAAATTGTTCAAAGACTAATGATTTAATTAGTTCAGCTAAGTAAATTAACGGCAATTTAAGCAAAAACAAAATACTATAATATGTAATTAATATGTTTTGGTTGTTTAATATTTATTACTATTTATCTTATGGCGCAGTTGCCTCGAAAGCAGGACATTTTTCTTTTTCTTCATTTAAAAACTAACGAATGAGTTAACTAGTTTATCAAAATAAAATAATGGCGGTTTAAGCAAAAACAAAATAGAATACTATTACCTAATATTATATAATACGCCATGTGAAATTAATGAAGTATATAATAAAAATATATTCTCAATTTCTAGTTACGACCATCCACATATTCTGGCCGGTGCAGGTACATGTGGCGTGGAGATTTGCAATCAATTGCAAGATATCGATGCAGTTATAATACCAATTGGTGGTGGTGGTTTAATAGCTGGTGCATCATGTGCCATCAAAAAACTATCGCCAAACACTAAAGTGATCGGAGCTGAATCGGAACGATGTCCCGGTATGACAAGTGCTATCGAAGCTGGCGGGCCAGTTGCAGCCGAATGCGGAGTGACGCTGGCCGATGGATTAGCTGTTTCGATGGTCGGTGTCAATTCGTATGAAACTGCTCGGCATTATATCGATAAATTAGTAGGCATTTTCAAATTATTTAAAACGTTAAATGCGCTAGTAAACTGTTTATTTTATTTTTGACTGCTAGCATATTTATTCTAACAGGACATTTGTCGCTTTTTGAGTTTACGGGTAATGCGTTTTCAAAGCAGGCAAGAACAAATATTTCAATTACGATATAACACGTTAAACACTATTATTGTAGGTAAAGTTTTTTTTTATTAACACTTTGCCGTTAAATGTGTTCAAATAAAATGTATAACTAATTCTTTATAGAAATAACTACAATAGCTCAACACATATACTAGTGACATAGTAAAAAATCTTTCAGAACTCATTATATAAAATAAAACTGCTTTAGGTTCAAATTCTGTATTAAATTTTTTTATTATTATTTATAATCAACGTTTCGACAAAACTCAACGTTCGTCTTCATCAGGAAAACTGATATTAAAAAATATTTATCATTTGACTATCCTAAATAATAATAAATTTCTATTCAAACTTTTTTTTTTAATAATTTAGGTTGTTGTTAAAGAAGAAATAATATCAGTTGCAGTTTTAGCATTATTAGAATTAGAAAAATGTGTCTGTGAAGGTGCCGGAGCCACCGCTCTAGCTGCTATATTCTCTGGTGCACTTCCCGAATTAAATGGAAAACGGTATTTTATTGTTTATGTCTTTAATTTTGCATAGTTTTAATTTTTTTCTTAATTAGATTAGAAATATAGAAATATTTTTTTTTAATTTTATACTGCACATGCTTTAAATCTTTTCAAACCAATGCCTGGATTCCATAGCAAAAACAAAATCTAGGTCATAATCGAAAAATATAATAAACAATAGAGTTTGGACGAGTGACAATAAACTATAAATACAAGAGAAGAAAAATGTTATTGTTTACATTTCTAATGTATCGTCATTTATCAGAACCAATCGTATTCGCATTGTATTTTACTGTTCAATTTCGATTGCGAACAAAATTTCGATTTTGCTATGAAATCCAGCTCAAATCTCAAATTGATTAAAAATTTAATTGTTTCAGAGTTGTCATAGTTTTATCCGGTGGTAATATCGACTCAACAGTATTGCTACGAGTTATAGATCGCGGTTTAGCTGTTTTGGGTCGATTAGTCAAATTTTGGGTTATCGTAAAGGACAAACCAGGCGGTCTCACTGAATTACTAGATAAATTAAACGAACTCGGTGCTCATATACGAGAAGTTATTCATGAACGGGCATTTGTTTACAGAGATGCATTTAGCGTTAAAGTAAGATATAATTTATTATCATTTTATTATTGAATAAATTAAACATTAGATTATGATATCTTGACTTTTAGATTAATGAATAATATATTATCTATTTTGTAAATGATAGTATATTATATTATATTTTCTTTGATGATATGAAAAGAACTGTTGATTGTTTTTGAAATTACGACAAAATTTTACTGACTTGCCACATCAACTATAGTAACAATATCAAAGTTATTGAAAAAAACAAAAACATATTTACATATCTCAAAATTTTATCTTATTTCTGACACCTCTTTCGATAACCTTTAACATAATATTATTCCAGAAATAATTTATACAATTATTCTTAATTTAATAATACTGAATATTGAAATATTATTTTTAGGTGCGACTAGTTTGTGAAACTCGTAACATAGATCACGCTTTGGAAGTAAAAGAAATGCTAGATGAAAATTACGGAAATGATGTTGATTTTTCTTATTTTCCAAATGTTTGTACTGCAAAAACTTTAGGATTTTAACTAACTTAAGAATGTTAATTAAAGAAATTTGTACCATAACACGGCTTTTATTTATTTACACACAATAATAACAAATTTATAACTATCAAATAATAAAGTTGTTAATTTTTCAACATTGAGTTTATATTATATTTGTAAGTTGTTGGTCCTTTCTTTATTGCCGAAATACACGGAGAAAAATATAATTCATTTAAAAAAATTATATGACGCAATTAGTTACCAATAAAAAAACAAAAATTGATTATTGAAAATTGACGTCACAATTATGTATATGAAACCCGAAAAATTATTACTTTATTTTAAAATTATATTGAAATTAATAAGTTACTTTTAGATAATTAGATAAAGTATACCTATATTTTCCTCCATGTACTGATATTAGTTGTTATAGAGTTTAATCAGTAACACTTTTAGCAGCTTGATCCATAAAATTTGCTAATTTTACATCTCTGGTGCTTAAGCCGTTCACATCGTGAGAAGATAAAGTTACCTGTACTTTATTGTATACATTAAACCATTCGGGATGATGATCCATTTTGTCTGCCAAAAGTGCGGTACGAGTCATGAAACCGAATGCCTGAAAATTTGTTTTCAAAACAGTTCTTTTTTTTTCTAAGTTTCATTTTGAAAATATATAGAACGAATTTTCAGTTTTTTAATACTGATCAATAAAGTATCGGACAAAAATATTTAATTATATTTATACTTGTTTCTAATTTAAAACGTGCAAAAATAATTTGAACAACTAAAATACATAGTGATAATATCGATAATTAATAGTTTACCATATAAACTTGTTAATTATATAATTGTATTATTATGAATAACAACATTTCAAGGACAAAAATTATTTTAAAATAAATAAAAACTTGTTTTATTAAAAAAATAACAAAATGTAAATTACCTGATTAAAATTCTTAAATAAATATTCTTTATAAATAGCGTCTCTGTTGTTAACCATTGACCATCCATTCTTCAAAAGGGGCTCAACGCTTTGTTTTCTCTCATCAACAGACAATTTTCCAGCCTGATTATTAAAAATCAAATGTAATAATTATTAAATACACGTAACTTACTATTTATTAAATATACATAAAAACTATTTGGATCTTTAAAAATAATTGATTCGTTTAAATTGCACTAAATCAATAATCGAATAAGTACTATAGCCGTGCATATGCTAATGTAATATTAATATAAAATTAGATTAATGTTTTATATAAAATAAATTAAATCGAAAATTATTTTCCGGAATATTGTAAATGCTTTGTAAATTCTGACACACCTGTTGCAGGAACATTGATCAATAACAATGTATTATAAGATAGTGATAATTATAAATAAATAACTTACCATTTTGCGTTTTTCTGCTTTGGTTTGACAACAAGAAGGCGTCAACGACAAATAACGAATGTCTGGTGAACAGTGAAAGTTCTCAGATACTCGCTGTAGTCGCGGTCGAGCAGAAACCACACGGCTTACCAATGAACTCATTTCAAACCGCAATAATTCAGAAAAACATGATTAATTAAAAGTACTTTCCAACTGCCATTGAACAATGTCAAGTGAGTAATCCAATTAATTCACCTACGTAATATTTGTTACACTATCATACCAATAATATTACTAATTGAAATGTGCAACTATAATATAACCATAACCTGACTTTACGTAATGTCAAATTTTGACTGAATATTAATGTTATACCTTACTTAAATATATAAACGAGTAAATATTTTTCAAAAAAACTTATTTATGACTATGATAACGATAAAAAGTAATAATTTCTATTTATATTTATAGATATTTTACATAAACTGAGAGATGCACATTACTTTCAAATACCATCGCAAGGCAACGTATACACACTTACAAATTTGCAATTGGCTAATGGTACAAATAAAATATTAGCAGCTTCATTAAAACGAGAAGTTTACTGTTTTGAATATCCAGAAAACTTCACCGATTTACTATTACCAACTACAAAAGAAGTTTTATTTACGTACATACCTGGTAATTTAATTAACATACGAGTAATAATAAATTATTTGCAATATACTTATATTTTTTTTATATAAATATAGGTGTTGTTGAAATAATATCAATAGATGCATTTAACAAATCTACCTCGGAAAATGATTTTGTTATTGGTATAACAATTACAAAGGTTATTTTACATTATTTATTTGTTCGATTTTTTTTATAACTTTAGGGATATTTTAGGGCGGCAATGAGCAAGCCCGGGAAAATTATTTAAATATATATTCTGCATGGGAATCTAGTCAGGATTTTAACATAGAAAGTATTTCTCAAAATTGTTTAAATGTTGAATTAACTTTCATACCGTATAAACTATATCATACGCATTTGTTTACGTGGGATAATGGAACTATGATAAAAAATGAAGTAATAATTAAAAATATATTATTCTTATAAATTTTAATTATTCTTAAATTTCCAGATTGTATGGTTATTATCAGGGAGTGATGAAAAAATACATATATATCGGGAATATAGTATAAATCATTGTTATAAAGAAATTGAGTTAAAAGACTGTTTTCCTGAATTTTTAAATCCACCAAGTATTGTAATATGGATGGATGTTCGTTATTATGATCAAAATAAAAAGTATTACTTGCAAAATAAATCCAGTTTTTTAAATAAATTGAAAATATTAATTACAGGAGACTGTCTGCTTATGGCTGTGAATGTGGTTACCTATTTCTTGCTATTGTAAATACAAAAACTTTGGAATTAATTGGTTCATATTCAGCTAGATTCGAAAATACAATATCTACCGTCAAAATATTTCGAAATAAACCAGATATAAATAACTCTTTGTGTTCACAAGATGATGGAAAAAATGCTTTCCATCTGCTAGTCAGTAATACTACCTTATCGTCTATAGTTTTTCAGTAAGTTGGTTCTATTAAATTTATCTAAAAAGGTACACTAGGATTTATTATTCAATAAAATTTGGAATAAAATTCACATAAAATCATACCTGTGATCCGAAGTACATAAACACTTAAGCACTTGTCAAAGATCACTGGAATTGAAGATGGAAGCTTAGCTTCCGAAATACACATATTTAGCTTGATTTTAATTTAAGTGTGGTTTTGGGATTTTTTATAATATTATTTTTACTTATAAATATTAAATATAAAACTTGAAAATTTTCAGAAATATCCTTGAAGAAGGACTAAGTGAAATGCAAGTTCTTGAAGATAGCGATGAATTCAATGTAACTTCTTGCATATGTATAGCTGATATTGATTTCGATGGTACAAATGAAATATTAATTGGGAAATATGGACAGGTACTAAAAACTGATTTATAAATTTATTTTTAACTTGGAAACAACATGTATTGGATGGATTCTAGGAATTAATGGCTTATAAATATCATGAGAAAGAAGGATGGCAAATAGATGGTATTAAACATTTTTCAAATCCAATTTATGCAATGTTATATGTGGATGTCACTGGCGATGGAATTAAGGAATTAGTTGTTTTGACTTTAAGGGGCGTTCATATAATTCAGGTATACTACATTTTTTTTTATATAACTAAATTATCAAAAAACAAACAGAGATATCGGATTTAATTATAAAAGATTGATTTACAATCAAGTCAAGTTTATATAGCTAAATTTTCGACTAGTCAATAAAGTATATACATTTGAAATTAGCTGTTTGTATTTCATTTTACAGGAAAAATAAGAATCTCGTATTGCTGCTTAATTTATTTTTAACAGATTTTACTTGTTAACGTCGTTAAAATAATTTACAATTTATTCTTCTTCGATTTTAAATGACATTGCTACTTTTGAAGTAAATTGAGCAAATCTGATATTGTACGTTTTGAAAATTTAGTTATTATTTAATAAAAGGAAAGGAGTAAAACTATAAATTATTTGTTGCAGCATGATCCTGACGACATACAAGAAAAATTGGAGAACAAATTAAAATTATTAAACATCGAATAAGTTTTATACATTAAAAATTTTTTTATTCACAATATATACTTATGATAGTTTACAATGAATAAAATGATACAATTACGATGTAAATAACTTATTATTTCTTATTTAATATGGAGGGTCTTTATGTTTCGCAAACTTATAATTAAGTTTATTATTTAATAGCACTTTAACAGTTGATTTATTTTTTTAAATTTCATATTTATTTTACGTGCATTTAAAAATATGATCTCGAGCATAAATGCGCTTGACTTAAAAGAGAAAACTTTTATTTGCAAATGTACTAAATCGCTCGGTCAATTATTAAATATTAAATATGCTAATGTAAGTTCAAAAACTTTGCAAAATTCAAAATACATGCAATACTAAAATATCCCAACCAGAACTCGCTTATTACAATAGTTGAATAAATAAAATTATGTAACTTGTATATCCATTAAAATATTTTTTAAACTCACAATACTACATACAATATTCAATATATTTTAGTTTTAATGGAACAACTTAGAAATTTTTTGCTTCTGATTCGCTACTGTTCTGTGTTATGAAAATAAGTAAGCATTTTCATTTTGTTAATTTTTTTTTTGTAATAACTATTTTCAAAACTTTTATAATAACTGGATATCAATTGTTAACAATTTTTATAAATACACTGTGCGGAGCATTCTATTTTCCTTGTTACGTTTCTAGTAAATTATTATTATTCGATTTTAAGATTGTTTCGATTATCTGATAAATTCTATGAGCACTGATAAATTAGGACCAAGTGCCCATAATATAAATAAATACGTTATGATTTTAAAATTTTTAGATAATAGGAATCTGCACATCAGATCAACCAAAAATTTATATACGTAATAACATAGTAAAAAGTCTTTCAGAACTCATTATATTAAAATAAAACGGCTTCAGGTTTAAGTTCTGAATTAATATTTACTTAAAATGACGTTTCGACGAAACTCGACGTCCGTCTACATTATCGCTTCTCTTATCAATCTGCTGCTAATAGCTGTGTTTTTTTACATTCCACTCAGATCAGTAAATCTTTGTAAATGAGCTGATCTGAGTTGAGTTTTTCTTTAAAAAAAAACACAGCTAATATTTATTGGTCTAGCAATTATTACAGTATCTTCATGTTTAGCAATAGCAGATTTATCAGGTTGATTTAGACGAATTGTCCTCAATATAGTAGAAACAGTTCTACGTTCTACCTGTCTGTCCAACATAAACCTATTCCATATATACCGGAAGATTGAAGAGAAATAATATCTTTTACGCTCTTCAACATGCGTTGCAGGTTCATGTGTGGAAAATAGGAAACTTTAATATTCTTTTTTGATAGATACGTAAAACATGGCTTGTTTTGTTTTATTATAGTTTTAAAATATCAAAATTAGCTTTATTTTTTTTTCTACAAATAATACTAATTTATTTGAAACAAGACAAGGAATAGAATACTTTGTTTTATCATCAATTTACCGTTATCTTAAAAATATATTTGTTCAACTTTTGTCACTATTGACCGAATGAAATAACTGTTACAGCATTATTAAATTAATATACTCTTTCTTTCAAAAAAAAATACCAGAGTTTTATCATGTTTTAATATACATTATAAAAACGCGCAAGATATTTAGCATTTTTTGGGTGATATATTACACTGGGGAAAAAAAGGGGTTATTTCTGTTGACGCTCAGCTAAAATACATTTTGATATATTTTTGCCTTTATCATCTCATGTATAGCAAAATTTATTAGTTATGTAACAAACATCCTTTACTACGTTTCCATAGCAACTTTACAACAACAATTTTACACTGAAAGTGGCTAACGCGAATTTATTTTTTGAAATATAATCGCATAGCAATAAAAATCAATTTGCAATTGAATTTTTAAAATAATTTTATTTCACAATCAGCTGTATGATCTATTTGAAATAATACTTAGTTTTTTTTTTATATATAATTACAACATGAATAAATATAATAAAATATATAATATTTATTTTTTCAAATATCGATTTAAAAAAATAATTAAAAATTAGGACAGCTGATATTTTTAAGGGATACAATATTTTTTTATTTGCATAATGAAAAATATAAAACATAGCGTACAAGAAATTGATGTAATACAAATAAAATAAACAGCTGAGACGACAACTAGATTTAATGTCTATAAGTTAAAAATTAATAAATATATTTATATGCGAATGTATCTTTACAAGTTTCATCTTTGAATTTATTATATTACAGAAAAGCTGCTATTCACTTACACATTTCATTATTAAAAATGGCATAAACGAATTCTTTACATAAAAACGTCTTTTTCTTTGTTTCACACTCATACAAAATAATAAACTTAAAAACTAATTTGCTATATAAGTAATGTTTTCTCTCTCTCTCTCTCTTTCTCTAGTTTGCTTCATTTTTTTATTCTGTATAAATGTGTTTCTAAAGCTATACAAAACAGTCTTTCTATTACGCACATTTGCACTTTACAAATACTCTCTCTCCTAAATTACGCCTCCATATGCACAAAGCTTCGCCATTTTCAGTTTTACAAAATAAAACGGAATTATTTTTCTGTTCTGGTCATACAGTTACAATTTTTTGTATTTCTCGCTTAGGAAACAAATGGTGTGTAATGTCAAATAAAATTAATGCATTTCAATTACATTTATATATAATAATCACGTGTAATCTACGATTTTTTTGACTTAAGACCTTCTCACATTGATATTATATTTATAAATATATAAAAAATTATGTAAAAGAATATACTTAATGTATCCGATTATCTTAAAAAACAAATATTTTGATGCAATGGCATTCATTTTTTTTTAAAACTTAAAATAATTATATTTAAAAAAAATATAAGAAAATAAAAATCTTCGTATTTCTAAAAATATTATGTATTATTTTTTTCAAATGGGCTAGAAAATTAGAAAAAACGACTGTTTTGTTTGATGTATTTAAAAATTACTGAACTTATAAAAGCTTTTTTAATTAGATGCTGAATTCGCCCAATGAATTATTATTATATTTTAACAATAACTAAATGATTATTAAGATATGTAATTCTTCTCACCATATTTTGTACGAACAATTATGGAATTGGTATGAAGTATGCGCGCAGTATGTTGAATTACAAGCTAATTTTCCAGTGAACAAACCTTAAACAAACTGATTTAATAGTACTTTTAACGAAAGAAACACTTCCTAGTGATACGAGAATACTTGAGCTTATTCACAGCATTATTATCACACAAGTATTTTTTATAAGATCTTTTCATTAAAAATTATATATAATTAAAAAAACTGAATATGAAATAATGTGACAAGGTCCGAAGTCATAACAATTTTTCCATGTTTTAAATGATATTTTTCCACACACAACACCTCGATGTAAGCAACAAATACTCCTTAGATACTATAAATCTATATGATTTTTTTTAGAATTTATTAGTGATCACATGTAATTTTTTTTAAACAATGTTCCATCAGATTTTTTTAAAACAAATCCCATCAAACAGTGATTATTTTTTTATTTGTTTCAAAGTGTTATTTATTAAAATCCTCATTTAACTCCGAGTGCAATTATAAATAAAGCTTTGGTACTTTATATAACTATTTCATATTCATATTACTTCATAGTTTTTTTTTTTTATCAATTGTTTGCTTTCTAAAACTAGGTAAATCATTCATTCAATTATTTATTTATAAATTTGCATACAGACTTTCGTTCGTTCTCGAATTTTCTTAATAGTAGTATATAATTTTATTTTTTTTTTCTGTTTGTTTTTTCTAAAATAATTTAAAACTCCTAGTGAAATGTTATTTAGTCCACGTTGTCCTGGAAAATCAATCGAACGTAACCAGGTGAGCCAGATAATGGTGAAGCACAAAATGGACAGACAGCATGGAATCCATTTGTACCATGTGGTATGGAGACACTTGCCCAGTACCTGAATTTTACGTTTATGTTTTTATTGTTTTGCGATTATAAAAATAGCGGTATTTTAACGATTATATTTATATAAATAAGTCATTTTTAATTGTGCTAAAAACAGTACAATTTATGTTTAACATTTTTTGCTAATGCAACCTTATTTCGTTGTTTTTTAATCGTCTAGAAATTTTAATGTATTTTTTGTTTTTTTCAATTGTAAATAAATCAACGAACTTTAATAATATAATGTTCTTGTAACATGAAAAAGACCGTGATTGGTTTATCAGTAAAAATGTATTTAATGTTTAAAAAACATGCAGCAATTGACTTGTAATTACAGAGATTAATTAATTTAATTTTAAAATATCTTTCATGATTTATAAGAATTAAAATTTAAACTGTAATAAAATATTGGAATACCAAAAAACAATATAATTTTCAAATTTTCGAATTCGTTCAGACAAAATAGATTTATTTACTGATTTAAGTTATTTATAAATTTCTATATTTACATTATTTCATTTTAAGAAATAAATATTATTATCGTCTTGTCCAATAAATAAAACAAATTTTAGTCAATATTATTATTAACTTTACTATACATAATTTTCTATCAATTGATAAATAAGGTTTTAACATCATAGTAAAAAATCTTTCAGAACTCATTATACTAAAATAAAACTGTTTCAGTGTAAAGTTCTGTATTAATATTTATTTGTAATCGACGTTTCGACGAACTCATCGTGGATTATAAATAAATATTAATACAAAACTTTACAGTAAAACAGTTTTATTTTTATGTGAACATAATTTATTTATCGACAGTTAATTTCGAATTGACAGTAATATATTTTTAAAATTTTTATTACTAACATAAATACTCGCTTGATTATTTAACAATAAAAATAATATTACTTTTAATTTAATTATTATTAAGTACATATTTTAATTTAATTTCGTTGTTACGTTATTAGTTCTTGTAATTATTATTTATATCAGACAGTATGAAAAAATTTAATTTATATTAAATAGTTTATTGATTAATTAAAGATTGAAACTAATAAAGATACTCACTTGACCGTCTTCTCTGTAGCCATATGCCCACATGGATTAAATGCAAATGTTGGTGGGCCAGAATCGACATAAAATGCTGGTTCTAAACCCATGCAAAGTTTCACAACAGGTCCAGCCTGAAATTCATTTTCAAATTCATCATTTAGTATTCAAGTTACATAAACAAGTTATAGCAATATTACAAAAGCAATCATGAAATGCCTAAAAATAGTATACTGTATCTATGGATTAAATTAACTCGGTTTCAATAAAATACATCTCATATAAAAGCTAAAATCTTTTTCTATTCAATAACCAGAAATTAATATATTTCAGAAGATGCACAGTGGTCCATAATAAGTTTTTAGATAAAATTACTTTCAATTTGAAAGTGATATTTTTATGAAAGTATATTAAAACCAAAGTTCTCTTACTATAAGTATATTGAATATATAAAAATATGAAAATAGTTATGAACCTTTATGTAAAGCTGGTTAACAGGAGACGTTTAATTTTAATGAATTAAAAAATAATAATAATAATATTTGCTGAATGATGCGCTAACCTCAAGACACATCGGACATCTCCTGGCGCCCGAATCTTTATCCTGTCCCCAATCGTGATGGCCTTGCACATGTCCACAATTCAGATAAACATATGGCTGCTGCTGATTCTCATTCGGCGTTACTCTTCGTGGTATTACTAAAGTGTTTAAACCAACCGGACACTGTGGTCGACCCGCATTTATTTCGTCTATTTTATGCTCTAAATCACGTTTACTCTGAACACAGAAACAAACAATTTTTTTTTGTTAATACATTGGTTAATACATTATTCTATAATACTATAAAATTTTGTCTTTTCCTAACATAAGATATTTTATATTTATTAAGAAAAGACAGAAGATTCTACAGTACTACCGAGCTTATACAATAATACAGAATAACTATCAAGCTGAGAATTTGAACAATTTGTACAAATCCATAGATTTATTAATTTAAACAAAATCACATCGAATAAACAAAAGTTTATCTCGGCATTTAAAGCCGCTTGGAATCAAAATTTGACATAAATGAATTAATTAAAGAGACTCCTGATTTTTTAGAGGATTGGCTTGAATATTTGAAGCCGATTGATGTTTCAATCCTAATTGATTTCGAAGATCAAAACGGGATTTACTAATTTCAAGCGGCTTCAGTTTTCAAGATAAACGTAGTCATAGTTAATTTTTTTTTAAAAATAATACTTAAGTATTTGAGAAACAAAAGCCCGTATTCTCACCTCATTTATAAAAGTAACTTAGTCACCATTAGTGATATCTAGTAAAACATTATGACTAATTTATGTTTCATTGCAATAGAAAATATATGTTAGTTCGTGACTAAATGTGTCTAATAGTGACTAACCTGTGTACTTCCAGCCTAAGATGTAAGAAGAATATATAAAATAAAATTAAATAATTTGAAATAACTATTAAAAATTGTTTTAAAGTAAATATGCTTCTAGAAAGGATAGAAATATATCAATTAATTAATGTTGTAACAATGTTAACATTAATTAACATAAAACTGTATTGTATTGCATAGTTGATATAAATTTTAAATTTCCCATTTAATGAAAAAAACATTCGATATTTTTATTAACTTTATTATCTTCATTAACTTTCTAATTAATATTAAAATCATCAAGAAAATTATAATTTTTATAATAAATAATAATAATTAAAAATCAACAATAATTAAAGTTAATTTTCAGCTTATGTATGAATAATAATTTTATGAACGGATGAGACAAAAATAATAATAATTTCTCCTTCGCGTTTCTTCCTCGTAATGAATCGGAATTAAAAAATGAATATTTAAATAATCTTTAGTTACCGGTGATTTTGCTAATCCGTCTGCGGATCGCCATAGTAACGTCGCTCCGCATAGATCAATTAGAGTTCCGTCTTGTAGAACGTTGGTTTCATCCTCCACCTAGCGAAAAAAATAAAAGAATCAACTTTATTATCAAATTTCACTTCATTATAAACTAATAATTATGCCCCTCATTCAAAGTTAAGTTGGTAGTTTGATTAGTGAATTCATTAACTGAAAAATAATTTATACGTTTTTTCTATTTCAATATTTTTTATTTTTAAAAAATGTCTTACGAAAAAAAATAATTACATATTCAACGTTGTGGTTATGTTTGGTGCTGCCACCAGTGTGCCATGTATCCATTAGGGTGTGGCACAAACTCTTTACTCTATCTCGAAATTAGTTTTCTTCAAACATTTCTCCAGACAAGCAACTCTAGCATCAGGATTAAGTTCTGTATATATTTTATTTAAATATCAACATTTCAATACATTCTACGTATATCTTCTTTTAAGATATACGTAAAGAATATCAAAACGTCGATATTTAAATAAAACACCAAGTATTCAAAAGGGTGTGCCAGACTTTTCTTTATGCCGAAATTAATTTTCGCCAAACATTTCTATCCAGACAAACATGATGCCCTCTCATACACACTCTTCTATTCTGATCACTTGGAAACATTCGCTCATGCAAGCCACACTCGCAATCATAGCACTCCATCTACTCATCGGACGCCCACACAGACGTACATATACCTACAATATCACCCACATAATTTTTTTTTTAACCAAACGTTCATTAAACATTAAGAAACCTATATAAAGTCTTAATTGACAACGTATTTCAGTTTTAGTTCAATGAATAAAAAAATAACTTGCTACGTGGTTTTCAAATTATTAATTCTTTAATACATACATAATTATTTATTAAAGTTTTCATTTAAATAATTAGCATGTAAATTAAATAATGAAAAGATGAAAGTATGATAAGATGTAAATACCAAATTTGTTTTTATAAAGCTAAAATGATCTTCTAAATAGAGTGTTTACAGGTTACGCTTTGTGGTTGAATAAAATGATGTCTAAAGAGAAAAATGCTTAGATGCAGTAACCGTGTAAAATGTGTAAACATGAATTTGTCATACTTCAAATAGTTAAAATTAAAACAATAAAAATTGTTAAACGACTTTGCACATTAAACAGAACAACTACTTGGAAACTGAGATATTATTTTACTTTGAAAATGCAAAGATAGATTTTTTATTCAGTTGATTCAGTAGTATGATTTGATTTAGATCATTTCGGTTTTATCGCTATTGAATTTAATAAAAAAGACAAGTCTGTAAGAACTAGATTATATTACATATTGTTTGTAATAGTTCTGATATTATGTATTAAATTACAGTAGTTAAGTAATTATACCTAGATATAGTGGGCATCATAGTGTCTCATGGTTTGCAGGTAAAATAATTTTTTGTAGAGTGTAACTAAACATTGTAGATTTAGTTTGTATATAAATATAGAATTAAAAAATATATATATTTACCAGTTGTCCCTTCTGTTGCGCCGATCTCGACTCCCGCAGTGAAAATATGCCACCACCAACAGATGTCTCCCGCCAAGGGCCGCATTTAGCATTTCCACCACAGAACTGACCGCGCGGATGCATTATTAGAACACCATTCGTTGTTACGCCATCGATTTCACGATTCTCTTGCCAATTCGCTTTTTCCTGCAAAACACACACACACAATCAAAATACTAAATATACCCAAGTACACACAAACATGTGCATTTCAAAATAACTAGCTTCATTTATTTTCATTCCTACAATATATAATATTTATAATGTTTTCAATTTGATTATTATACAAATAAAGAATAAAAGTTCAATGTAAATTTGTTTTAATAAGCCATATTGTATTTTGTATTGGATTTACTAATTTTATTGTTAAACTTATAAAATATATTTTAAAAAAATGACTTGCCCGATTCATGAATCATAAATATTTTAATTAATTAAACATTTATAAAATTCTAATCAATGTTTCACAAATAGTACAAAATTATATTAACAATCTTTTCTAAATAAAATCTTAGCAAGAATTTGTTTCACTAATAATTAAATATTTTATTTAAACGACCATTTAAACGATAAGAATGTTTACTTATTGTGTTATTATTGGATAGGCAACTAATTGCAAATTTGTCATATAAAATCTAAATAGGTTTACTTCTCATACTACAGTATTAATAAATAAAATAAATGCATGATTTTTCTTTATAAACAATTATTTTGTTTAATAAAACTAAATTATAGGACCCCTGGCTGCCACCCTTCAAATTTCAAACAAAATCAAATAAACCCTAGCATTAATGAATCTAAAACGTAAAATCGTTCATCTAAAATTAAAACTGTCGTCCGTAAGGAATGATCCATTGTTTTCCTGTCTTTAGCATCACTAATTACGGCACGGCCCTAACGGCACGTTAATATTTAAGAGGGCACCGCGGACCAGTAAAATATCTAATTTTCTTACGCGGACCGCTAATAATAATTGTTGGTTAATTTTTTGCAAGAAAACAAATATATTTCATGTAATACATTTATTTCAGTTGTAGAAAATCACAGAAAGTTCACAGAAAATAAACAATCTGCATAAAAAAATAACAATAGAAATTAAAAAAGTTATTTAATAATTATTAAAGAGTTTTGTTATCTTACTAAAAATTTTCTGCGGACCACCTGTTGAGAAACACTAGCCTAGGGTGACCATTCGTCCCGCATTTTGATTCAATGTCCCGCTCCGTTACACGTCCCGCAAAATATCCCGCATTTTTAATTCTAACTTACTTTACATCTATTTAGTTGTCAGTGCTCTACTTTACCTAGGGATATATACCTCCAGAAAAAATTTAAACAGGTATTGTATATTTAAATGTTTACTTTATACATTTATGTAGTTATCAGTGTAATTTAATTTAATTTTGTGATATTTATTATTTAATTGTTAATTTTTTTGTCGCGGTATTTAAACCACTGTTAAATTAAATCGTTTCATATATTCTAGTTGTCTTTTGTACCCCTTCTCAAGAAAATGGTCAGCCTAGTATAGACGGTGCCGTAGCCTCGATTCGGGTCAGGGCTGTGTCACTGTATGAGTGTGAGTGTAGTGGATGCTTTTAGTTATATATCTATATCGACCCAAATAACGGACCAAACTGAATATAATACAACACACTTTTGTGGTCAATATCAGTTGGAATCAATAGCAGAACGATGGGAGAGAGAGAGAGAGCACTGAACACTATCATTGGTAGTTTGATAGGAAATTAGAACTTATCTTTGTTTAAAAAGTTGAAAGTGGCTATTTATACATACGGTATGTATACGCAATTGGCTATTTATACATACAGTATTTTTACGTAATTGGCTATTTAGGGTAGGTTAGGTTAGTAGATTGATTTAGGTTTTTTTTTTTAAGTATGTATAAATAGCCAATTGCGTATACATACCGTATGTATAAATAGCCTCATCCTAAAAAGTTTTTGGTGCGAGTAGTTTTACAGATGATAAACATAATTTAGAATTGACTGGATTGTGATCAATGTTGATAAACATGTAATGCATTTAATTGTTTCAATGCTTGTTTATTTATAATTAAGATTTTTTTTTAACAATTCTAATTATTAAAAATAAAGTCAATATTTGTTCTGACATAATTTCCGATCTTCCTAAATGTCGAAGATAATTTCTGAGCATCTATATCAGAAAAAAGTGTCCTACATATAAACACGCAATATAAAACCAAAAATCATTGTGAATAATGACCTCTGGTCATTATTCACAATGACAGCCCCGCATTTCGTAACGAAAGAAAGAACTTAATTCGAACATTTCATGTAACTGAAAATGGAAAACTCATCGACAAGGTTTATTTTTATCCTCAATTCACCCTTCAAAACGTTAGATAAGCTCAGAATGGAGCAATTTAACGTAAAAGGAAACGTCATAAGACGTATTTCTTTCATTTATTTTATTTTGTATGACCGCTGTGTACAAGTAATATGAGTCGTATAGATGCAAAACTCACTACATATTTGGTAAATTCTATGTTCTAAGATATTTGCAAAAAACTGGGTGTAATTATATTTTGATGATGAAATATTGTTATTAGATGGCATTACTTATTTAATAAGTGCCATCTAGTAACAAGATTTTATCATCAAAATACAATAACAGTTTTTTTGCAAATATCTTAGAACATAAAATTTACCAAATAGTGAGTTTTGCATCTATACGACTCATATAATGAAATCTATACGTTCAAATAATTTAGAATAAAAATAAACAAACTAGAACTTTAGTTCTTATTCTAAATTGATGATGGAAATTTTTATTTAGTTTTATTTTAATTTCAATTTTGTGGTTTTATTATGAGAATCGGTTGCATAAAACGTTATTAAACACTTGTTAGGCAGTTAACAAATGATTAACCATGATTAAATTATCAATGTTTGAAGTGGAAATCGAAACTTTGAGATAAAATATATTTTATTAAATTCAGAACTACAGTAATTTTGTTAAATTACTGTAAAATAAAAATAATCATTTTTTTTACACAATTCCATTAAATGTAGAAAATTCTTCTATTGTTTTTGTATAAAAATAAAAAATTGTGCAACTAATTGCAATTTTCAAGGTTTAATTACGATAAGTACTACTTTTTTTTGTCATGTCACCAGTAGATTGTTTTCTTTTTATTTCTAATCTCGTTTTTCCGTTAAATTTAGGGTCCGTTATGCTTTCATACACGCCTATTTCCTTTGAACGAAAGTTAACAAGAATTCAATTTTTTTTTTTTTGAAATTGCAATATTTGTTTTTCCTCTTTATAAAAAATGTATGACATAATCACACTTACTTTTAGAAAATATAATTAAATTTTACTTTGTTTATAAATAATCATAAACTATTCTTTGGTAATAGATATTTTCTTATTATCCAATTAGTTAAGTTAGGAATAATTTATTAATTTGGATTTATTTCGGAATTAATATTACAAAGTTTATATTTCAAAATATTGATAATTTATTTAATGTTCCATTTTGAAATCAATTTAAAATTTATGTAACACATATATCAGTATTTTTTTTTACATAATGTACTTACAAAAATTGTTCAGATTTTTTAACACATTGTTCAGCACGCAAATGCTAAATTAAGATTTTGAAACATGATTATAAAGTAACGATTTCTTAAACAAATAATAATGACAATTGACTTTTGCATTAAAAATAATTACAAGCTAAGGCAAAAATACTAAATAGAAAAAGCTGTTTGTTATAAATAAAACTATCTATGGTATGATGGTATTTTTTTGTAAATATGAATGCAAGAAATACTTGTAAATATGTAACGGATTTTTATGTGACATGAATATATGTTAAAATTTGTCAAGTACTAATTCATATCAATAAATTTGTATTTTTGTTACGTGGAAATTATTCTATATTGTGTCTATTTTAATTTGTTTTTTATTTAAAAATGATTTAGATTTAAATAGATTCTTTTGTGAATGACATTTTGAAATACAACCGTATTTTCCAACCGTATAAGTAAATTTACTATCGAAGTAAATGATATAGATTTCTGTAATATAAAAGGAAAATTAATTTAATCTAATGGTATCAAAAAAAAAGTAGTAAATCATTGAATTTACATTTGCTTTTAAGGTTATTAGGTAGTTGAGTAAAATTTACTTATGAAATAAATTTAATGAATTAAATTAATTTAATCATTTACTATGTTAAATCAAGTGTATACATATGTTAAAGAATATATGTTACTGGTCATAAATATTTAAAAATAAACGATTGTGTTCGATTATTTATCAAATAAAAAAAATCCTTCACAAATTCGGTATCCATGAAAATATCCTATACGGTGCAAACCGAAAGAGATTCATGTATTTTGATGTGCAATCTTTTAATGCATTGCTTGTTCATATACGAATAGCACATGTGTGAGACTCAGTTATATATATATATATATATATATATATATATATATATATATATATATATATATATATATATATATATATATATGTGTGTTATAAGAAAGTAACTTACCCCGAGAAAAATATTTCGCGATGAATCGAAGCCAGCCGCGTAGATGCGAGCGATTTTCGGATTTGATCGTTCGGCTATGATACGACATGCAAATCGAGAAATCGTACTCTGTAGTACTTTATTCTCACCGGTTTTATCGCCCGGCACTGTGTCCATAACAACAAAGTCGATCGGTGATTCGGATGATCGACCAATCTACAAAGAAAATTTTTATTAGTTACATTATATACAGGACCGTCTTAGGCTAGACAGGAGCCCTTGGACTAGGGATCCCATAATTATGAAATGTAAAAAAGGGACACTTCAAATTTTATTTAAAAAAATATTTTTTTTCTTGGATGTGTATTTCTATTTTAATTCTAAGAAAAAAATTAAATTATACATTGAATTCTAATAAAAAAAGTAATATCCATAACCAAAACATTTAAATAAATTAAACATTGAAAACACATTTACATTAATTAATTAATCTAAATGAATTTACTAAAATATTAGGTTTATTCACGGACTATATTAGTATTTTATGTAAAACGGGACATTTCTATGTTCCGGTGCATTATGTGGGGACACTGGGACAGTATCCATAAAAACGGGACTGTCCCGGTCAAAACGGGACGGATGGGATCCCTAACTTGGGCACCCAGAGTTTAGGGCTCTTTTACAAGTCAAAAAAAAAAATGAGAATGAAAACATCAGTATGTACTTTTATTTAATGACTTTAATGATTATTATGGCTAGCTTTAAATTAAACAAAACGAATATAAGTAAAGTAATTACTGTTTTGAATTGAACTTTTATTTGTTGTATATTTATTAATCTATTCTGGTTCGTTGATTTTTCCGGCATTTTTCGATTATTTATCTAAATTTTATTTCAAATAATAGTTTACTTTGATTTCAATTAATTTAACATACATATAGTAAAAAAAATTCAAAACTCATTGTATTAAAATAAAACTGTTTTAGATTAAAGTTCTGTTTAATAATTTATTTAAAAACGACGTTTCGACAAAACGTTTGTCTTTATCAGGATAAAAAATGAAGACAAGCGTTCAATTTCGTCGAAACGTCGTTTTTAAATAAATTATTAAACAGAACTTTAATCTAAAACAGTTTTATTTTAACTAATTTGTATGTAGATGAAATAATTAATATTATTGGAAATATCATCTAATGAAATAGACAAATAATTCGAATTAAATATAAAAGCTATTTACTAAAATATTTGTATAGATGTATAGATATTTCACTATCAACTGTACTATCGAAAAATTGTGAAAACAACATAAAACTCGCATATATATATATATTGTATTCTGGCCAACTGAGTTTTTCCGGCAGTATATTTTGAACTTTCGCCCCTCCGGTGACAAAGGGATTAAACCGTGGTGATGGAGGGCAAATATAGTAAATTGAAATACACTTTCTCTCCCCCTTTTGTATTGTCAATTTCAGTTAAATTTAATTTCTGTCATGTGTCAGATCGAATGTACCTGCTGCTGCTATATTTTATTCATTGTTCCCTCCACAAATTCTTTACAAGTTTCCCTAATTCGCCTAAATTATAAATATGATAAAATATTGAAATTATACTTCTGAGGAAAATGAATAAAGGATACTTGAACTAATTCAGAATTTAGTTAGAACAAATTTAACATGATAATGAATTTTTCATTTCCCTTTTTCCAAAATATCCATGATTTTGCATTCGCGAAAGTTATTTAGAAATATTATTCTAACAAATATTAAAAATGAACTACCTATGTATTAAAATATAACAATTTATTGTTTCTGTAGAAAATGTTATATATTTATGAAATAAATATTTTATTACCAAGATAAATATATGTTTTGTTTTGTATATTTGAAAAAGAGTTATGTCATTGTTTTATTTTTATTTCTATACGTACATTATTATTTGACATAATCGTAGAAATAATATTATATATATCAAACAAGTTAAATTCTAGAAAATATTATATTGCTATAAGTTCTAAGTATTTAGCTATAATTATATTGTTATTATAACCAAAGCATGTAATTGTGAACCCATTTGAATTTTTTGTTTAATATCTTTCTTTGTTCATTGTTAAATCAAAAGTTATATCGAGAAATTAACATAATAATAATTAAAAAAAAACCTACAACACAATAACAGTTTTATAAAATTCTTATTTTGTTATCTTATTTCCTAGTATTTAAAAAATAAATTCGCTAGGGAGAAAAAAAATCTCACAAGTCTATTTTAATAAATGATGATATCGAATTTTAATATAAAATTTAACTTACACCTAAACTTTTTTTATTTTAATATAATGAGTTCTGAAAGATTTTTTACCATGTTAAAATTTGAACTGATCAACCTTTAGGTAGATGAAATAAGTAAACAAGATTTGTATCTCCAGCTAAGAGATCACAATCCATTTCACCCCTGTAAATAAAATTTTAGATTCCAATTATTCGGAGGCTCAAATATTCCAATTTATTATTAAATACTTGAAAATTACCTTCAAGTAAAAGAAATATATTCATAGTTATCGAGATTGTTTGAAATTCCAAACTTAAATAATCAAGAAAAAAATCAAAGAATGCATGTAATATTGTTTCCAGTAAATATTGATTTATTTGCATGATTGCAGAATGTACAACGTAATAGCCAATATTGACTAAGAAATAACATTGCATACTATTATTATTCATTAATAAATTAGACATTTTTTCTAAAACGTATCTATAATATACTGAAATAAAATTATAGGAAGTGGTACAAGTAATTATCTTTTTTTATCTTTCTTCTATGAAAATTTCTAGATAAAAAAATTCGTTAACCCAACCGTTTACAAATGCATATGATTAAAAAAATATTGTACTTATCTTTAAATATGAAAAAAAAAAACACTATAATATTCAACATAGTAAAATAAATTTCAGAACTCATTGTATTAAATAAAAACTGTTTTAAGATTTTTAGATTCTGTTTAATTATTTTATAAAAACGATGTTTGATAAATTTTGATTTGATGAAGACAAGCGTTCAGATTCGTCGAAACGTCGTTTTCATAAAATAATTAAACAGAATCTAATCCTAAAACAGTTTTTATTTACTATAATATTCAATAATTATAATTTACAATTTCTGAATAGTATAGTACAATAAAATTCAACAGAACAGAGTTAGATTCGTTTTTTATAAGATTTAAAAATCGAATATTTTGCAAGTTTTAAATTAAAGTTGGGCAAATTCATTTATAAAAATAATTCATAATTTTCTTGGCAAAATTTACAATATTTACAATTCTACTTTCTTCTTGAAAATTAATTTACAATATTATATTGGAAATTTTTGCATACGTCTTTGTAAAAAATGTGATATTTTATTACATCTAAATTATTTTCATAAAAATTACAATTTTTCTCGTAAAGCACGATTTTTTAAGTGAATTAGGTCTGTTCTAATTAAATTAAGCTTCTATCACATTAATTAAGCCTTTTTATGTGTAATGTTTTTTTTTTTAATTTTATAATTATAATTCATCTTATATAATAAAAACTTTAAATCATAATTCTTTGGTACATTAAAAAAAACAGTTTTAATTTTCAAAATAAATTAATTCATGATATACAAATCCTTTTTGAATTAATTCATACTCAACTCTGAAGCTTACAAACTTAATTCCAAATTTTTAACAAATTTAAAATTCTTTACAAATAAAAGTTTACAAAAAAGCTTAAAAAAAGTAATAAAATAAATTTTTATTTCAAAATTTCTACTAAAAACTGATCTAATTTCTACCGTTAACTGTTTATAATATCGAAGAGTAAAATTTGAATACGTTGATTAGTTGTAATATGGGCAAGTACATGTCAGATGATTATCAAATAAATGAAATGATCATGTTTACGAGTATAGTGCAATTGAATACAAGTGTATTAAGTAAGTGCAGCACAGCATCCATACGTGGTGTCGTGATGTCTAGTCTATTGAATAAATTACTGGACATGAAACACACACACACTCACACACACACACACGCACACTTATCGCTAATGCTAGAAGTATACCACTAATACATTATTCAAATAAATGCACTACTTGATTATTGCTATTCAATCACTTGCAGTTTCACTCAAACATAACTCTCTTCATTTGTCCGATTAACAGATAAATAAGAAAGTTTATACGTTTTCTTTTTGCAGGAAAATTTATAATAATCCATAATTAGTGATGTGTTCAAAAGTAAATGTTTGATTTCGATTAAATTTTTTAATTTTTGTTAAATTATTCTTATATACTAAATTTTTTTTACAAAATAAAATTATTTAGTTACTTATTTAGTTAGCTAGTAACTTGTTTCTATGTTCTGTTATTTACTGTAAATGTCGTTTGTATCAGTTTTCCTGATAACGATAGACGTTGAGTTCGTCGAAACGTCGATTATAAATAAATATAAATACAGAACTTTAATTTAAAACAGTTTTATTTTAAACTAATGAGTTCTGAAAGATTTTTTACTGTTAAAAATAATAAAAATTTTAGAATAAAATCTTAAAAAGCAATTTTTGAATCGTTCCAAAGCAAATTTCAAAATAAAAAAATGCAAGATAATTTCCGATGTAAAAAATATATTTATTTAAAAAAAAAATACGAATTATAATAGTATCTGTTGAAATATATAAATTTTTATCATGAAATTTAATTAATAAAATATTAGATTTTTTGCAAATTTCTTGAACATTAGTGGATCTATTCGGTTCATCTGTAGCATTACAGGATATATATATATATTTCTAACAATAGAAGAATTCCATTTACTAGACAAAAACATACATTCTGTAACATTACATTTCTTATAGAACTGAATATTTGTAATTTCTTTATACTAACATCATGATACTTAAAAATGAAATACATTTCGATAATAGTATATAATTCAATAAGCATGTTATGATAACACAGAAATTAAATGTTTGCGAAACAAGCCGTAGACGAGTGGCGTGAAACATCTAAGCGACTTATAGCCATAATATGCAAGTAGAACACAATATGTAATATGTATACTACATTTTTTGGTGTAAAGTGAATTACATTCAAAACGGTGCTAGTTCACGGATTATTTGTTTTACAACTGTGTAATTGAAGTTTTAAAGAGTAAAGAGTGTGAGTAATAAATAGTAAAATTAAAGAAAATTCACATGTATTACGTATTATTCAACAACAATAAATATAAACAATTTTTTCGGTTAAAATAAGTAAATAATTGATATACCATTGTAAACATATACCTAATAGTGTAAAGGAATGTATTAAAAGCAAAATAATTGAGTAATTAATTTGGTAAGGTTTCAGTAATGTTAGACGAATGTGTTATAAGTCTAAGGAATCCATTCAAATGTTTTCCATCGAAATTTAATTAAATTTTCTGTTGTTGGAAACAAAACAAGCGATAATTTCTCTACACAAGAAAGAACTGTCAATAAAAAAATACTTTTATACATATCGTAGAAACAGTATCATATTTCTTTCCATACACTTTCTACAATATTCTATTTCATTTTCAATTTTATCATATTATTTAATGTTATGTTTTAATTTCAAATTTCTCTAACAATATTTATATCTCTAATTTTAAAACTAAAGTTCACTATTAATTGAATATTAATAACAACTAAAATAACAAAACAATTATTATTTAATTTGTAATAAATTTTGTAACCTTGATTCGCAATAAAAAATTATAATATTAATAAAAATAGATATATGTTCCATATAACTTCTACGATATGTTAAATACGATATGTTAAAAACGAAAAAATATGATTTTGTCTGTTTTATATGTTATTGTTATTATTTTTTGTTATAATATGTTTAATAGTATAATCTAAAATCAATATTAGTTTTATTACCAAGTTTATATGACTATATACAAATAATTTTATTAAAATAGCAACTAGGTATTATTTTATTAATCAATAAAAATATATTGAAAATTTGAATATGTGTTTCTACACAAATATAATATGATTTTAGTATTAAATATTCACAATGTATTTGAAACTATTAATAATATTTTTTTTAATGTGACAGAGCAAAATAAGGCCCAATTTGTCTTGTCTCTTCGATGTAAATTCAAGAGTGGGTAACCAATAATAGTTATAGGGTCAAAATTAATCCTATGTTTTTTAAACGGACTTATGTTTTACACTTATGTCCGTATGCATAAGCATTTTCGTTAAAAAATAATGGTTCGTTAAAATGAATATTCTTGGATTCCGTACGAAATTTTTCTATGTACATTGCAATGAAATTTCTAACGGAATTACAGTATGCCCGCAGTAAAATCTATTTATCCAGCGGTTAGGGGGTACGCTTAGCTACAGTTTAATGTGCGCCAACATAATATTCGACACTTTCTACCTTAAGAAATACCTAATTCAATTTTAAATTTAATTAATTTTAATTTTACAATCTGGTATACAAATTAACTTTAAAGGATATTAATTCTATAAAATTATTCAAAATAAAATTAAAACAATTTATAATAGAAAATTGCTGTTATTCTGTAAATGAATATTTTTGTAATTATTTAATTATGTAAACATTTGTGACTTGTTCTATACCTATGTATCTTGGACAACAGAATAAATAAAATATTATTATTATTATTATTATTAAGTTACACCTCTTAAAATCATGGTAAAACTAATTAAAGATTTCCTTAAAAATCATATAAAATTTCGAGTAAAATTTTTATAATTTTAGAAATTTCGTATATAATCCGCAATATCAACGAAAAATCAATCATACTAAAGACTTGTACAATCTGGGAAACAAAATTTGAGGAAGTGATTTACCTTCCGACTCTCGGTTATTATTATTTGAATGGTAACTATGTAAATTTATATTGATAAAATGATGAAAATTTTGGAGGATTTTTTTGGGAACTGTTTATAGATAAAAAGCTCATAGTAGATTGCATTAATTATTATCATTAACAAACTTTTTGTCAAAAATGGACTTACACCACTTTTAAAGAAAACGGCTCACAAAAATAAAAAAACAAATACTGTTTGTTGTATACCTGAAACATATCGGTTTCTTCATCTTCCGTGTATTCAACGATAACGGCTTGATTTCGGCTGAGCGTATACGAGATCGAATGCTGTCGCGAATCTAAGACGGCTTGGGAGGAATGCGGCGTTTTCACCACGTAGTGTTTGGACCTTTTCACACCGTTCGCCGTTTGGCGTTTATATAGTACGAATTTGCTACGGCGACGGCCACGTTCACCCTGCGGTAACGATCCATTGTATCTGCAACAACAAAAACACACCAAACGAATGAATTCATTACAAATCTCAAAAACATTTCTTTATTTATTTATTTGTATATATATATATATATATATATATATATTTAATAGTTGAATAAATACACACCGAAACTAATTTTGAAAATTAAATTAAAAATTGTCAAACTGCCTCGTCTGGGGATCGAACCCAGGACCTGCTGGACGCTAGCCAACTGCAACAAAATACTCTTACTTATATATTTATATATATATATATATATATATATATATATATATATATATATATATATAAAATTTTACAAAGAAGTCGGTTAAAAACTTCCAAGAATAATAATTTTATTTTTTTTTTATTTGTAACTATCTAAAATCTGTGTTTTGACAATTTAAACACATAGTTAACTACATGATCAAGTATTAACAATGCGTTTATTATTTTTACAAATTTTGAATTAATCAAGGAAGTTTGTTTTGGCATTCTAATCACGTTGTTAATCAAATGATTAAGTTAATAAGATAATTAAGTGTGTTTTGACAACTTAAACGCATAGTTAACCATGTGATTTAAATAGTAAATATGTATTTTGGAATGTTATTTCTTTAAAATTTTAATTAATTTTGTAAGTTTTTTTATTGTTTATTAATTAAAGCGTACTTTGACAATCTAATCGCATAGTTAAACACATGATTGAGTTATTAAATAATTATCGAACAATATGTAATATCGTTTTCATTTTATCAAGTAAATTTTATTGCATATTCAACATTTACGATAAACAATTACATTTATATTAGAATTAATTTTTTTTACAGTAATAAAAAGAAAATATATTTATTATTTGCCCTAAAAAAATTTCAGATCATTAAAAGTGAAAATAAATATTGTTATTTTGTTAATGGAATTATTTTATACAAGTAATTTTTATCTAATATTGATTTTTGTTAGGTTTTTGTGTTTTTTTTATTTATCTATACGTATTTGTATTATACAATATTTGAATGTATACTATACGAAAACATAAAAAGCAATTTAATTTGAACTTTTTTTTTATAACAGCACGAACAGCATATGTTACACTTACAAGTCCTTGAAACGAGCGATTATTAATAAAATGATTGACATTATAAATTACACATAATCAATGATTATTCATATCTATTTATTCATATTGGGTGGTATAACTGTCACTTAATAATTCTCGCGACGCTAAATTTAAAATTCAATTTAATTACACAGACTGTTAAATTATAATAATTTTTTAATTGATAATTAAGTACTAGTAAAATATATTGAAGTAAAATTGTTTCACGTCAAACATTTCTATCCAGATATATATAACTTTCACCTTATTCATATTTATGATACTTCTGATGCTTGTCATTTTATTACACACACACACATATAATAAATAGTTGCAAACTCAAATCTAAAAGATTTCTTTTTATATCAAGAAATAAAAATTATCATACGTTATTCTAGCGATAAAGTTGTTTATAATTAACAAAATAGTATATTCAATAAATATAATTTACACTTCTTTGTCTTTTGTGAAAAATGTTTCCAATAAAATAAGCTAAATTTTATAAAAAAAAAATATTAAAAGTTTCCTATTTTCCACATATGAAATTGCAACGCATGTTGAAGATTATACATATACAGGGTGTAACAGAATAACTATTACTAATTTTCAGAAATAATAGAGTGCACTTAGAGAAACATTTTTTATTAATAAACTTGTGTCCGGAAATTTCTCGGTGCCAAGATACACTAGATATCGTTAAAAACAATCTTAATCAAAACATCAAAGAGTAGTTAAGTTAAGGAACATTTTATTAGAAATAATAGCGCAATAAACTTTATAAAAATTGTTCGAAGTTATAACCACCATTTTTGATACACAAGTTGTAACGATGTACAATCGACTGCCAAAAAAAAAAAAAAAAGAAAAAAAAATTTCGGACACTGTTTATTAATAAAAAAATGTTTCTTTATGTGCCCTCTATCATTTTTGAAAATTAGGAATAGTTATTCTGTTACACCCTGTATACATACGTACACAATCACGCCATGTATATATATATATATATATATATATAAATGAAAATATTACAAAGTCCTATGTTAATGTATTCCTGTCTATCAAATCGTTTTCGAAAAAGGAAATAGAATAATTTGTGCGACCGCTGAGTTTGGCTTGCCCTGTCAGTTGAAAATATCTAATTCATTTTTTATAATCAAGTTTTCAAATTTTGTTTTTTCACCGCACCCGGCGAAGTGATCGATTGTGTACACATCGTACAATATTATATACGGGACAAGTTATAAATAAATAAATCATTCCGAGTTTTATTTTTCAATTTCTTTTTGGATCACAAACATACTGGTTGAAAATATAAAAAGTTATTGAATTTCAAATTAATTATAATTTCAAATGTTGATGGTTTGACTCGTTGATGTGGTACAGTTCGGGTGAAAAAATAAACTTATAGGCCAATTCTGAGTAAATGGGTACATATAAATTTCTTTCAATCGCGCTTAAAATCATGTAAAAACATTAAAATCGCGCTTAAAATCAAAGAAAAATCATGTAAAATCTTTAAAATCGCGCTTATAATCATGTAAAATTGGTAAAATCGCGTTTAAAATCATATAAAATTCTTACAATCGCGCTTAAAATCATGTAAAATCGTTAAAATCGCGCTTAAAATTATATTAAATCCTTAGAATCGCACTTAAAATCATGTAAAATCCTTAGAATCGCGCTTAAAATCATGTAGGAAGTTGAATTTATGATCATAATTATATTTATCGCATTTAAAAATTTAATATATATATATATATATATATATATATATATATATATATATATATATATATATATATTAATCTTTTATCGAAATTTTGCATAGTGAAAGTGCACAAAATACAATATTAATTTCAAGTTTACATTTACGCTGTGTCAAATAATTTTAAAAATATGCTATAGAATAAACGAAAATATATTCCAAGACCCTTATAATCTGATAATCCGCTGGGGTCGATAAGCGGTTGACCGGCGTGCAGTTTTGTTATTCAAATTTGGGATTTCCGATCGCGACGTGCAGTTTATGTGCTCCGGAGTAAATCTGAGCGTTCGTAAGGTTATCCCGTAAAACAATTTTTTGAACAAAATCTCTAAAACAATTTAAGAAAATATTTTTTAACGTATTGTTTTCAATCTGGTGATACCAAAATAATTATAGTTTAAAATTATCACCAACGTTTAGTATTTGCAAACAAATATAATATTAATACTCGTACATACACTGTAAAAAATTGATGTAAATTTACATATTCTATAAATGTATTTTTATGGAAAAAATGTAATATTACGTCAATAATATTATCGCAGTAAAAATTACAAATTGCTGCTATATACTGTTAATATAGTTATTGATTTTGATGGTATACGTTTGCGTGGACGTCCGATGAGTAGTTGGAATGGTGGTATAATTGAGAGGGTGGCTTGCGTGCAGCGAAAGTTTCCATGTAGTAGGAATAAAAAAGCATGAATGAGAGGAGGAATTATGAATGTGGATGAAGCGAAAGTTGCTTGTTTGGATAGGAATGTTTGGAGGCGACTGATTTCGGGATGATGAACAGAGTTTGTGCCACACCCTTTTGAGTACATGGCGTGATTGTGTATGTATGTATGTTATGTAAAATGAATATAAATCAATGTACGACTTACTTGACTAAATGAAACGATGCAACACAAATCACAGTGTGTACATAGTATGTATATTAACTTCAAGGTTTATGCGAATTAAGAACGAAACAAAATAATAACGGTACTTATATAAACATAGCACAGACATCAATTACCAACCGGAAGAGAGTGATATTTTTGCTGAAAATTTTTACCAAGCAATCATGACTAGAGTTAATTAAACGGCAGATGCAACCATTTACACATAATAAACGAATTCATTACTATGGGTACAACGACTGTACAGCGCGGTTTCATGCTTCATTTGTTTTTTAAACAAGATTAGAAGTATATGGGTAAACCCATATATAGATGACTTTGACATTTCTTGGAAAGTTGGCCACACTGTATTTTAATATTATAATTTATGTGGGCACTAGAAATTTTTTTTCTGAAAATTTTATCAAAATCGAATAAATAATGTAGCCACAACGAATTTTTTAAAAAATTTGTGATTTTTTTCTCGATAAGTTGGCAACACTGTATTTTGTTAAAATTGCATAATTTATTTAGGCACTAGGAAAAACTTTTATGAAAATTTGATTAAAATCGGATAAATAAAATGGTCATAATAAATTATTAAAAATTTTACTAATTTTTTTCTCGGAAAGTTGGCATCACTGGAAAAAACCAAAACCACATGACCATCTTGGGTACTAGACAAATTTATCCTGAAAATTTCATTAAAATCGGTTGAACCGTCTAGGTGGAGTTGCGGCCACAAAATTTTGACTTACGACCGAGCGAGCTGACGACGCACATCCATACACCCACATAAACTAAGTTCAGATTCGTCATCTAGAGGCAATATGAAGGATTTCTATACAATTTTTTTTTTAATGTTACAGACACCGTACCAAACGCTATACCACTTTTTCCTTGCAGTCAAAGTGGTAAAAATCTTGTCTCTCCACTTGTATATATCCAATATAAATTTCCCACTTTTCTTTCAATTCTCAAGTGTTTTCATGACGAGTAATCAAGTGTCAAGATCAAGGCCATCACGATGTGTCGTATTTTTAGTCATGACTTTCCATATTTATTCCGTAGAGTACCGGTAATGGAGATATGCACCTAGAACTTAGGTATTTGATTTGCAATGTAGTATAGCATATCTTTCATATGGTATACGGGTGCATTGCTGTCATGACATGCGCTGAATTTTAACTAGTTTAACAGTTTGCTTGTATATTTATCTACTAGCGGAGAAAACCTATGTCCAGATTTGGCTATATTACTTTTTCTTATCGTTCTGGTTTCGTTGAAAGAATAAATTTTTTGTACAATTGCAATGAACAGTTGCAATTTGTTTTATAGTTTGTTTATTGGGTTATAAATAATAGATTATTGTAGCATTTTTATTAAGAGAGATTTTTTTGTTTTATTTATTCGCATCCGTAGTAAACTCAAATAGGAAACCACATATAGTAGAAACATAGCAAGAAACTTTCATAATTCATTATATTAATATAAAACGGCTCTAGGTTGTAGTTCTGTATTAATAATCGACGTTTCAACGTACTCAACGTATATCATCATCAGGAAAAAAGATAAAAATGATATTTACAATAAATAAACAAAACATAGAAACAAGTTACTAGGTAACAAAATGCGTAACTAGATCATAAAATTTATAAATTTTTTAATTAAAATAATTAAAAATTTATAAATTTTATAATCTAGTTATTTATTTTGTTAACTAATAAATAATTTCTATGTCCTTCTTATTTACTCTGAATGTCATTTGTATAATTTTTTCTGATTTGTCAAGAAATATGAATACAGAACTAACCTAACCTTACCTAAAACCGTTTCATTTTAATATAATGAGTTCTGAAAGATATTTTACAATGTTAGCTATGTTTTATTTTTTTTTTTTTGTTATGCACTTATAACTGCTATGAATCTAGATATCTGTTTCGTTACTTAATCCTAACTTAGTCCAAATAATCAAAGTTCCACTGTACTAAATAATTTAATATTTATTAGCACTTTCATCTGAATGGCCTTGACATTTTATCTTTTCTAAACTAAACTATAAGCACTTGTAAGTAATCTGGCATAAAATAGTCGCTTATGAGAAATTCTACCGTAAAATTAAGTCATTTACATGAATTACTAAAATAGATATTTTCTACATCCTGGCTATGGTAACATGTAACATCAAAGGTTAATCTAACTTAACACTTAACCTTACTTTACCTTAACCTTCAAAGTCTCTAAATAAACCTGCATTATATCCATATAGCGTACTACTAGGTTTATATCAACAATTTTAAAACTCTCGAAACTTTAACAGCCTTCAATACCAGATGCCCTAAATTATACTTGAATTATCGACAGCAAGAACTTAAATTGTTATATGTTCAGAGCCGGATTTAACATTAAGCTGAATAAGCTGAAATCTAAGACTCATGCTTGATTAGGGGCACATTCATGCAAAATGTAATAATAATAGTGGTAAAGTTGCATATTACAATATCATTAATAATTATTAAACAGAAATATTTCCTTAAATATTTAACACAACATTAATAAATCGTATTTATAAACAAGATTAGAAGTATATGGGTAAACCCATATAGAGACCACTTTGACATTTCTCGGAAAGTTGGCAACACTGTATTTTAATAATATTATAATTTATGTGGGCACTAGGAGAAACTTTTCTGAAAATTTGATCAAAATCGAATAAATGATGTAGCCACAATGAATATTGGTAATTTTTTTCTTGGAAAGTTGGCAACACTGTATTTTGTTAAAATTACATAAATTATATGAATACTAGGAGAATCTTTTGTGAAAATTTGAGTAAAATCGGTTAAATAACATGGCCATAATAAATTTTTTAAAACTTGCACAAATTTATCCTGAAAATTTCATTAAAATCGGTTGAACCGTCTAGGAGGAGTTGCGGCCACAAAATTTTGACTTACGACCAAGAGAGCGAGTGAGCGAGCGAGCTGACGACGCACATCCATACACCCACATAAACTAAGTTCAGATTCGTCATCTGGAGGTTATATGAAGGATTTCTATACAATTTTTTTTTTTTTTTGAAAATGTTACAGACACCGTACCGAACGCTATACCACTTTTTCCTTGCAGTCAAAGTGGTAAACATAACAAATAAAAAAATTGATTTTCCTAAACTGTTGATTGATCCGATTAGCAAGTAGGTATGACAATTTAATTCTAAATAATTTTCATGATTTTATTACGAAATCAACATTAATTTCAAAGCATTATTTTTAGTATATATTTAGAAATGAAATTATTTCGATTATTTTCATAATTCCAGTGTTGCCTTGTATATTTCTGAGAATATACGATTTTTTCTATATAACTAATTATATATATATATATATATATATATATATATATATATATATATATATATTAATTTTATTTTTTATCAGTTCTTCGTAATCTTTGTCAAATATATTAATATTTATTCTTGGATTATTCAGATTAATATCAAAAAACCAATTAGTTTTTTAGTGTCACATATATCAAGTGTACTATTTATTTGGCTTTGTATGCGAATCTCGCATTATTTTAAAGGTATACGTTGAGTAGTTGGAAGTGGCTTGCGTGAACAAAAGTTTCCAAGTAGTAGGAACAGAATAGCATATATGAGAAGAATTATGAATGTGGATGAAGCTAAAGTTGCTTGACCGATTTCGAGATAGTGGAAAGAGTTTGTACCCTTTTAGGTACCATGGGTTAATTGTAAGTGTGTGTGTGTGTGTGTATGAAAGATGTAAATTTCACGCGTAACTCACCCTAAAATGACTAGTTCGCCGTATTTAACGAGTTTCGGCTTATCTGATGATGGCGTTTCTTCTTCGAGGATGGGCGACTCGGTACCGCGCTCTGTACCATCCGTCCTATAACAAACAAACACAAAAAAGTTAAAATCATTAACCTTATTGATACCGTTTACATCAAATAACAACCTCATAAAATTGACAAAATAAAACATTAAGTTTGTTTCCGTTATGTTTATATCACCAAAAAAATATAATTATTCTAACTTCCGTTCGTATGCCATTATTACCAAAATATGGTAGACTCAATCGCAAACTATATTATAGTATAACTATAGTTAACCTAAATAGATACTCCAGCAACTAGACTAAAAAGCAAACTAATCGGTTAAGTATACCTAATCAACGAAATAAGTCAAACTAGCTACGGCCTATTTTCAGGTAAGTACACTTTTCAACACGAATTTATCATTACTTTTTACTTTCCTACTTATACATACTAGTTGTATACATGATAGTATTCAAACTTATAATTTTAAGTAAAAGGTTTTAATATAGTAAAAAAATCTTTCAGATCTCATTACATTAAAATAAAACGGTTACAAGTTATAGTTATGTATTAATATTTATTAATAATCGACGTATAAAGTGTAAACTACAACCTAAAGCCGTTTTATTTTAAAGATTTTTCTCTGTCCTTGAATTAATTACCTGATTTTACTATAAAAATGTAATTGTACATAAAATGTAATTCTATAGAAGTTGTAATATTACTGAATATTATAAATTATTTTGTAAAAATGCTATTATAATATAATTATAATTTTATTAATATGGAAAAATACATACTATTATCTGTTGCATTACAAATTAGCATAAACTTTCCTAAAAATATGAAAATCTGCTATTGTATTTTATGTAATATTTTGATGCCATAATAATTTTATGAAATTTATAGAATAAATGTAGTAAATTTACATCACAGAGAAAATTATATGATTTTTACTAAAAATTTTACAAAATCTATAATAATAATGATGCAGAAGCTATTTATTATTATAGATTTTGCTCTTGCTAATACTTAATGAAAGTGCTAGCTAGTAAAAAATGTTCAACTTATTTTATTTTTCACGTACTACTGTTTTATTTTACAATTGACTTAACTTATATATTTTATAACTTTAACAACGTATTAGTATTTCTCTGTGATAACGTAAGTTCATATTCTTTGTTTATGTATATGAGTTTGCTTCTTATAAACTATAAATTTCAAATTTTACAAGATCATTTTTAAATTTAAAATGAAAGATAGTTTGTTTTTTAATCTGTTTCTGCTTTTGTCATGTAGTCTAGAAATTTTTTTTACCTTAAATATAAATTTCTATGTTAATTTTAAGAAAACAAGTCTCTTTACATTTCAATTTATTTATTATTCATGTTGTTATTCTCACATTTGTTAAAAAAAAAACAATTTTTCTAATAAAGTTGGTCCATTTCAGACAACACTTGAAAAAGGCACAAATTGTTGACGAAAGCTTGTGAATATCAAAATGAGTTTTTGATTTTTATAACATTGGCTGCTTCACGCATTATACAACATCCAATCCATATTATTCCAGCCATAAAATATAACATATATATATATATATATATATATATATATATATATATATACTCCATATTTAACCCTTTATTGGTGACATTTAGACGTATAGGTCGCACATGAATACCCACCCCCTAACCTGACGTAAACTCATTCCAGTACTGTTGTATAACAGTACTTCATTGTGTCTGGATGTAACTTTATCCGCATACATAAACGGGAGGAATTTCAAATTTCGTTTTCGCCATTTACAACAACAGCACAAACACAGCAATGGACGAATACTAAAATTTCCCCGGTTCCCGAAATGCCAAACAAACATCCTGGTATACAAAACTATATAAAGTCTTTTAATCTGCGCGCAACGATGCGAGAAAGTTTCGCCCTTTCCACATTTTCGCAGCCGCGCGCAAAATTCTCTATACGTTTGTTGCGGTGAAACGAACGCACGAGGAAGGTTACGAAGATAAGGAAATTTGCTTCTTAAACTGTCACGCCAACTTCGACGTTAACTTTGTTTCGGTTTTAGAAGGTTAGGGGGTTTCGGGACACGTAGTACGGAGAATGTTAGGAGAGAGTTAAGACGATCTAATGACGACAAATTTTAGCCGTATTGTTTTGCGCAAAATTGGGTTAATAGGATGGATTGAATTTGAGGGATAGATACAAGGAATATATATATATATATATATATATATATATATATATATATATATATATATATATATATATAATTATTGAGAAGTTTATGAATTGTTTTTTTTTTCCTGATATAATAAATAAGGCTAACGCGATTGATGTTATATGTAATAAACTTCTAACTGCTACAGTTCCGTCACAAAGCATTTTCGGACATACGTTTATTTGAAGTTTTTTATTTAGATTACTCATAGGAATCATCCGGTGTAGTTTTTCCCCGACGTCATAAATCACCCTGTATATCCGGATACCGGTTCCGAGTCTCAGACTTCAACTTTTTTCGTGCAAAGGCATTGCAGGTAATATAAACCGAAATTTATTTTTTAATTACTAAATAACCTATTATAGTTTATATATATATAAAAAAAAAACTTACAAATTCGATAGCTATAAAATATTTATCAGATCAAATTTGCCATAAAATATCTAGTATTAAATCAAGAAAATTAAATTTTCAATTTTTATTGCCATTTCGAAAACATTATTAAACTTTTATCTTTATTGAAAAATTCAATTTTGAAAACAAACATTTCCTTCTACGTTCAAAAATAGAACAAAAAGTAGAAGAAATGAGCCACTTCGTATATTTAAAAAATAAAAAAAAAAATAAATAAAGAAAAAAGTGAATTTGATTAAAGAGCCAACATACGAGTAAAAACTTTTTCAACGTAAAATGGATCGTCTAACATTACATTCGAATGAAATATTTTTCATAATAACAGTTTTCGAGAAAATATCAAATTACAATTTGTAAATGAAGTTATATTATATTTCAATTTAATATTGTTTTATTTTACAATATGCAGTTGGTCGATAACATAAATTTGAAATTTAAATATCAGATTATTAATTGCAATACTAAGATCCAATTCCATAACACTTTGTTAAACACATTGTAAACTAACGATGTGATCAAGTTGCATATACATGCACACACACACACTCATATATACACAATAATAAAATGCTTTATGGCAAAATTTCATTAGTTGAGATGCATTATTAAAATATATAATATACCTTATTACATTACGCTTATAAACAATTACTTAGAACATGAAATTTAATGAATATTTCTCGATTTTCTAAAAAATTATCTGATAGTAATCAATTACTGTAATATTTATCACATTTGTTTTTATTACTTTTTTAAAAAAATGAACATTTAGTATAAGTATAAAAAAATATAGGTATCTGAAAAAAATATAAAATTTATTTTTTAAAAATATTTAATAAATATTTTGTACTTTTTAATTAAAAATGCTATAAATTATGAAACAAAAAAATGTAAATGTAAAAAGTTTGAAAAGCTATTTCACAAAACAATAGACGTCCAAAAAATTTAATAAATCTGCGGTATTATCAAAATTCATGTCATATGCAGTTGTACTTCAATATGTCAAATTAATTAAAAAAAAAAACTTTATTAATAATTGTAAATAGTAAATATATGATCGAATAGGACTCCCATCTCAAATAGTGGTTCAGCCGAATACGAATATTCGGCCCAATATCAAATAGTAAATATATGGTTAAATAAGACGAACACAGAATAATTATTCGGCTATGGTCTCATCTCCTCATACATTATATGTATTAGTTATGTAACAAATAGTAGTTTGAGTAATGATTATTCGGTCAAATTTCAATCAACTATTTGGCCGAATACCATAAATATGGCCTAATAGACCGAATTCGATTTCGGTACTATCTGTAATACATATGTATATAGATCAGCCCTCCCATATTGAGACGAGACCAATATCTTACATTTTCTAGAAGCAACAGAACTAACATCTTACTTCTTCCAGACAAAATAAAACCGATATTTGAAAATATCATCTCATTTCTATAGAAAATACTAGTTATAGAAATGTTCCAATTAGTTTTTTCGTTTTGTTTTAATCTTCAAACATCAAAATCAAATACAAAACATAAAACACGAATAATACAGATTTCATTTTCCAATTGAAATCCAGTCAATGTTAAATAAACGTGAATCGGAAAGGCGCAAGACGCAAAAAATATATAAATCTCGAGCAATTTCAACACATTGGCAATTCATGCTCGAACAGTTCAATCAAAAGTCGTGTTCGTATACCCAGTGCCTAGGCGATTAAATCTTACACGAGGAGGCGGCAAACGCAGCAAAATGCACTTCACTCACTTATACATCACACAAGGAGAGAATGAAAAAAAAAAATGGAAGGGTATACAGAAATGTTCGTACACTAAAGTAAAGTAACAGAAGAGGGAAAATATATCGCTGCCCGAAAGACAAAGACTTAGGCAGTTTAGGTTTACGTGCGTTGCGGCTAAATAGAAAGTAAGAGAGATGAACAAGGATGGCAGAAAAACATAGGAACAAGCACGTTCGATAAAAGTGTGTGTGTGTGGTGTACAGAATGTCTCTTTGTATTGTCTGTTTCAAATAAATTGAATTATGTTCCGAAATTATCGTATTGTTTATAGTAGGAAAGTGTAAGGTCAAGACTGATGAACTGATGAATGGATTGACGAATTTCCAAATATTTTGAAATCCGAGCTTTAAGTGGAGAGGAGACTGACAGTCTGAATGCTTCTCCCAGTTGTAAGGAATGTTAAAGTAACCGCTAATCTCTCTATCTCTCACAAACTGATATTTAATCTCTCGTCATAACTGTATTTATTCTGAATAAATACGGCATCAACATAGTTTTTTTTTTTTTCGTTCATACAGTAGTTATTTTTATAATAATCTAAAGCTGAAATTACTTCAATCAGATTGTCATGTTTGAATGATAAGTGTAGGGGCTTTGTGATTGAAGTCAGGAATGAGAATTTGATTTTTCAGTAACACTGTCATTCCTGATTGACCGTGTAAGATCTATTATATGGTAGAACACACATCTCATAACTCAGTCAGATGCGCAGGAATAATTAGTATAGTTTAATCATTCCTTATAAACATTGTATGTACCTAAAATATTTTGTAAACACATGGCCCTTATTACGAGCTCGATTTTGAAATTAGTTTTAAACTAATATCGATTTTGAGACAACGTAACTCTCATAAGAGCCTAGACTAAACAAAAGAAGAAAAACACCCAACAACCGGATTTGTAATATCAGCCACAATATTTAAAAAACATTTTCGCATATCAATAGTAATTCGAAAACATCGTATATGCCATTGGTTAATCAATGTAATAAATACACTAAAATGAAAACTATAGTAAATGTACAGTTAACAGCTATTTCCAATCACAACATTGCATTTAAAACAAGCAAGCTATCAGAATGGCAAGGCGTAATTTGTGGCCAAAACATTGCATTCGAAATATTTAAAGTATGTCAGTACTGTTCCTAGGATATCGTGTAATTTTCATGTCAGATCAAAAAGTATTTGTACATTTATTGTAGAAAAAATATGGAGCATAATGTCCATCTGCCAATTGTATAAATTTCAAAATGAACCTATTTAATGCTTATTGACGGATAACTGTCAAAAAAACCTATTACATTTCAAACATATCATTAATAATAATAAAAGTTATTGAATAGATATTCAGTTTACAAAAAACAAACAACAAAAATATGCCACATTGTACAGTCTCTATTCTCTTATGCGAGCATGTGCGGGGTCGTTCACCCCTTGCTCTCCGAGAGCAAGGCAAAGAGAGAGAGAGATATTTTGTTAGAGCGCGAGCGTATACACTCGTCTCTCTCGCTCTCTTTTCGTAATGCACTACAGGCGACGTGTATATACGTCATCATACAGCATCCAGGAACTAAAAGCGATGAGATGCGATAATATCATATGTATTCATGTGTAAGTACACACACACACAGATCGGATCTCATCCCCTCATTTTGTTACATCCATGCACACAGATACGTGGACCCCACAAGACACCCATGTTGCTACTGAATATATGCTTTGCACATTGTATATAGTTCTGTCATCCTATTGACAATCAGTATCCCATGTTATACGAGTAGATATTAATATTACTTAATTTATATATTAAATGTAGATAATAAAAAAAATCGAATTGGTGAAGCTATAGAATTTAGTTTTTGCTTAAATCGCCATTAATTTATTTTGATGAACTAATTAAATCATTAGTCAATTTTTAAATGAAGAAAAACGCATTGACATTGCCGGAGTTTAAACCCCGGATCTTCAGCTTTTGGTGAAATTAAAAGTATTACTGAAATTCTGTACTATTAATAAAACTGATTTTTAAATAGTTAAAAATCTTTCAAAACGGCTTTAAGGTTCTATATTAATTTTTATTAATAAACTAAACATAACAAAAACTGGATTTATTAAAAATAAAATAAAAATAAATTATAATTAAAGAGCTAACTGTTTATGGTAAATCGTTAAATCGAGATTGGTTCACGAAACATGTTTGTTGACGAAAAAAATCTTATAAACTTGACAATAATTAACGGAATAGGTTTTAATGATGATTTGTCCGATGTTTCAAATGCAATCAATGCCTAACTAAACCTACACGATAAAATTCGAAGTTCAAATAATACTGATTAGATTCTCGGTTAGTGATTTGATATGCATCACCTGGAAATATATATTGTAAATTAACTACAATCTCATAGATTTAAATATTTAATGTTATGTACTTGTTCTATGAACTACGAAACAGATAAAAATCTAATTTCATTAAAAATTAATCCAATTATATTTCAAAATAAATGTTTTTATTTAATCGAGCTAGTCTAGTATACTACTAGCTTAATTTTTGTGTGTATTAGTTCAACCATTTAATCTCTAGTCTTATAATGGTTAATTTGATTTGAAATCGGTATTAGATTAGTTAAAACCAATTTTAAAATCGAGATTATAGTACCAGTACGTGATTGTCCGTCTGTTGGATCTTTGGACACGTGTAGAACTAATTCGGCTGAACGGATTGTTATAAAATTTCATATTTAAGCATGTTTTATAATATTCAGTTATTAAAAAATTCATTCAAATATTGTATCTAGCGGTTTTAATATAACTGATAGATAGATACAATCGTTCTAGTTGTTATATATGTATTCTTATCGTCGTTCGAATACTTTATAATATCAAAATTAGTCCTTCTATTAATAACAAACCTACAACATATCCTTTCAAACAAGACAAAAAAAATCAACTTCAACTTCAAAGCAGCCTTCATATTGCTCATCGTTTTCAATCACACACACACACACTCATCGGCATAATTTCATCCCGTGCGCGGTAAACGATAAGTTGGCGCTGAAAACAAAAAACGATCAGGCTTCAGCTTCAGAAATGCGTTCAAGTATGAAGCGAAAGGTTGAACGAGGTGAATCCGAGTGTAAAACAACAGAAGGGCGCTAAACAATGTCTCGGCCGTTATTTTAAAAGTCCCCTAAAAGTCGTGGGCGGAGGGAGCGTTTGAGAATTCAGAGAATCGAACTCCCAGCTAGGAAGCAGAGTCTATCTGAAGATTGGCATCTGTAGAGCAATGACCATTGAGTTGGTTGGTAGTACTTGACTTGGTGCTTTACCATTTATAGTTTGGAAATTCCCCTGGGTGATAGGGGATGGAAAAGAAGTTCGAGAAATTGATCAAGAGGGTGAAAAGAAATCTATCTAGTCTATTATTTAGATTAAGATGGTTGCAGTCATTCGTAGAGCAAACGCCATATTTTTCCAGTATAGTAAAAAAATATTAGTCCGTAAAGATATTTTTTCTGTGTAGAACATATTTAACAAATTGATACATACTAATAATTTTCTGTAACTATTCAAAAAAAAAATTCTTATCAATTATATTTTTTACATGTTTGTATCGTTATCATAATTCATTTAATTTTGTTATTAAACTAATAATTTAAATAATCAAATAACTTTTAAAAGTCATAATAAAGAATAATTAATTTTAAGTTAAGTCGTAAAATTTACATTTTAAATTAAATTCCATTTAGGCCCTACAAATGTTAATTAGATTTTAAGCAACGCCCTACAAAATTAAATAATACTATTATACTAATTTTTCTTATAATGAGATTCTGAATCCAAGTGATAATTTAACAAAAAAACACAAATGACCTTTTACTTTTCGAAAATATTTTATTAGTTTCGTTAAAAATCTTGCAGAACTTCTAATATAAAATAAAATCGACATAACAGTAAATAAAAGATCATACTGTATAACGTCATTTGAATCAGTTTATCCTGATGAAAACGAGCGTCGAGTTTCGTCGAAACGTTGATTATAAATTAATTTTAATACAGAACTTGAACCTAAAACAGTTGTTAGCTGATTCATGTAATTACAAATAGATTTTTCTAAATATTTTTGCCCTACTTCTATATCACTATTCATTAATGAAATATCTATACTGACATAAAAATGCTATAAAATCTTTTTAATGATTTGACAATATTTTTTTTTAACAGCATACTTAAATTTTTATAGACATACCATTTCGTAAACAGAAATATGTTCTTTCAGATCGAATTTAAACCAAAACTGTATTTTATTTAGAGTAATTACAAAGTAACAATTATTTGAATAATTTGTTTTGAAATCTTCAGATTTAACATAGTAAAAAATCTTTCAGAACTCATATTAAAATTAAACAAGATTAAAAGTATATGGATAAACCCATATATAGACTACTTTGACATTATCACATAAATCGGTTAAATAAAGTGGTCATAATAAATTTTTAAAAATTTTAGTAATTTTTTTCTCAGAAAGTTGGCAACACAGTACTTTTTTGAAATTATCTAATTTATATGGATACCAAAAGAATCTTTTGTGAAAATTTGAACAAAATCGGTTAAACAACATGGCCGTAATAAATTTTTAAAAATTTTAGTAATTTTTTTCTCAGAAAGTTGGCAACACAGTACTTTTTTGAAATTATCTAATTTATATGGATAACAAAAGAATCTTTTGTGAAAATTTGAACAAAATCGGTTAAACAACATGGCCGTAATAAATTTTTAAAAATTTTAGTAATTTTTTTCTCAGAAACTTGGCAACACTGTACTTTGTTGAAATTATCTAATTTATATGGATACCAGAAGAATCTTTTGTGAAAATTTGAACAAAATCGGTTAAACAACATGGCCGCAATAAATTTTTAAAAATTTTAGTAATTTTTTTCTCAGAAAGTTGGCAACACTGTATTTTGTTGAAATTATCTAATTTATATGGATACCAGAAGAATCTTTTGTGAAAATTTGAACAAAATCGGTTAAACAACATGGCCGTAATAAATTTTTAAAAACTTTAGTAATTTTTTTCTCGGAAAGTTGGCAACACTGTATTATATTAAAATTACGTAATGTATGTGGGTACTAGGGAAATCTTTCCTGAAAATTTGATCAAAATCGGATAAATAATGTAGCCACAATGAATTTTTAAAAACTTTAGTAATTTTTTTCTCGGAAAGTTGGCATCACTGGAAAAAACCAAAACCACATGACCATCTTGGGCACTAGACAAATTTATCCTGAAAATTTCATTAAAATCGGTTGAACCGTCTAGGAGGAGTTGCGATCACAAAATTTTGTCTGAGGACCGAGCGAGCGAGCGAGTGAGCGAGCGAGCTGACGACGCACATCCATACACCCACATAAACTAAGTTCAGATTCGTCATCTACAGGCTATATGAAGGATTTCTATACAATTTTTTTTTTTTTTTGAAAATGTTACAGACACCGTACCAAACGCTATACTACTTTTTCCTTGCAGTCAAAGTAGTAAAAAAAGCTTTCAGAATAAGTTCTGTATATATTTTATTTAAAAAAATCGACGTTTCGATATACTCTACCTATATCATTATCAACAAAACAATATACAATTGTTTATTATTTATGTTAGTTGTATACATCAATTTTAAATAAAATACATATATACAGAACTTAATCCGAAAGCTTTTCTACTTTATCTTAAAATTTATTATGTCAAATAAATGTAAAATAAAAATAAAATAAAATAAAACGGCTTTAATTCTGCATTAATATTTATTAATAATCGACGTTTCGACGAACTCAACATCCGTCTTTATCAAAAAAACAAATACCAATGACATTTACAGTAAATAATAGTACATAGAAACGAGTTACTAAGTAACAAATAAGTAACTAGATCATGAAAATTTTTTATAAATAGAGATTTTTTAATGAGATTTAAATCAGTTCTAGTCACACTGATAGATGTTATCTTTTACTTTATAGATTTCTACAGAAATAAAATTAAAATCAATAGTTTTTAAAAATTGTATATTTGTAAATTATAACTTAAATTAACATATAACATAAAACTTTTTTCGCGTAAAATGTATTTTTGTAAATGAATTTTATATCTTTATTACTTAACCTCAATTTTATTTTTATGAAAGCATAAATATTTTCTCCATCTTTATTCATTATTCACAAATAAAGTGAATTATATTTGAACAATTTTTTTTTTCATTCTATTTAACCTAATTGTAAAATAAAATTTCCTTTTATTAAATATCGAAATTTGTAATGAAAAGTAACATTGTAAGATAAATATACTATAAACTTTTGCTATGCATGCATACAATAGACTTTCACCTTATTCAAAAAAAAAAAAAACTAAATACAGTTTTTAAATCATCAAGGTTCTGAACAATTCAACCATAATTTGCATAAAAGCAATAATTATTCATTGAAGACTGTGTTTCTCTCATGACCAGCGCTTTTTTCTTCTGTTTGTTATTAAATTAAATATTTCTTTTGTCGCTGGCTACATCTGTTAACTGTTACAATAGCTCAGACTATGTAAAAGTCAATTGTTTTGCGTGAACGAAAGTGAAAAGGTACTTAAACTGAATGGATCTATGTAAATAGATATTTATTTGCCACTTGAAATTTTTCGCGACTTTTGCTTTCAGCTGAAGAAGTATTAGCATATTTTCGTTATTTAACTTTTGTTCTGTCGAGACAATTTACGTAATTGTAAAATATTTTTTGATTGTATCTCACCATCAGATCAATTATAAATATAAATATGTAATACATATACTTAATACATGGATTGTTTTGTTATAAATATATTTGAATGAATATATGAATATATTTGTTTTTTTACATTTTGCAAATTAACAAATGTGTTTATAAAGAAAACTGTTCTCTCTTAACAAAAGATTAAAAATAAAACGGCTTTAAGTTTAAGTTCTGTATAAATATTTAATTATAATCATCAGTATTCCTGATGAAGACGGACGTTGAGTTCGTCGAAACATCGATTATCAATAAACATTAATACAGAATTTAAACCTAGAGCCGTTTTATTTCTATTGAATGAGTTTTTGTCAGTTTATGTTCTGTGAACACACTTTACTAAATGTTCATAATAAAAAAATATTTTGTTATAAGCTCACAAACTATTATAAAAAATTAAAAAAAAAATACATGAGTAGATATAATTCAAATTGCCCGAAGATTTTAATAATTTCTAAAATAAAAAACTAAACATTTATTTTTGCAAGTACTGCATTTGATTATAATTAACCTAAAAACAAAATTTAAATTAAACAATACTTAATTACATCGTATAATAATAAAGAAAATAAAATATTCAATATTTAAAATGTCAATAACCTTTCCAAACTTATATTACCCGCTACACAGCTGTGTATATCATAAAATTTTAAAGCACACTTTTAGACACATCAATAAAATAAAATAAATTATTAATAAATATTAATACAGAACTTACACCTAAAGTCGTTTTATTTTAATAGAGTGAGTTCTGAAAAGATTTTGTACTATATTAACAAAAGATTGTGTTGGGTTTTCCAGCTATATTATGGGTTAATCTCATGTCTCTACTAGCGTAGATGTGCGCTAGTAAATCTACATGCATTTCAATTGTATAGACCTTATAACCGTGGTTATATAGTTAAAAAATTAAAACAAAAATCAATATATTTATTACAAAACGTAACAAATCTGAATAATTATTCAATGTTCGGCTATGTTTTTATTACTCGGCCGAATATTTAGTTGAAATTTAACTTAATATTCGCTATTCGACAGAATTTGGCCATATTTTCACTATTCGGTATTTGGCTGAATATTTAGTTAAAATTTGGCCTAATATTCGTTCTTTTTTCAAAGAAAAATTAAACTTCAATTAATAATTAAAAACAAATTGTTAAAACATTTTAGAAATATCGAATAAATCTTGCACGGTATTAATTTGCTTTTTACAAAATATAATAAATCATACCTGAATTTTTATCGTAACACAAAATCAATAGATAATATTAATACCTTCATTAAATCAATATTTATGTAAAAAAGCAATAAACTTAATGTCAATATTTAATTTAGCTAATATCGTTACATATACTTAGTGATAACAAGACAAAATAAAAAAAATTATTAACATTTTTATAAAAGGGCTGATAAGAAATTATAACAAACACTATACAATAAACTTGAAAGGAAAAGCATATATTTTAAAAAAAGCACTAAATAAATATAAACGAATCAATAAGGTGTAACTACAAAATTCCTAGCATGATTTTAAGTCGTTAGAAATGTTTATACAAGTAGAATTTCTATCGTGATGAACTAATTTTTATTTGAAAGTTCATCCTTAATTTAGTATTGGTGCGATGAACATAAAACGATAAATACGTTCGTCAGGTATTTCACGAATTTAATGTTTTTTCTACATGCAAAAACAAAAGCGGATTAAAACTAAATAGAATGCATCGGAATTTTGCACTAAATTCTTGTAAATAATTAGGTTACTTCATCTATAAACTTAATTTTATTCGAATGTTGCAAACAGAACACTCACTGACAGATTAAAAATCTCTTGAACAGTACTATACATGTTTTTTATATCAATAAAACATATTTTTTTTTGTTCAAAATTTTGTTATTTTAAATTTCTGCATGGCATCAAATATTATAATAACAAATAGTTTATAAAATAAACACCACACTTTTGTATAATTTATTCATTTGTTCTTTCAGGGTCAGTGCTCTAAAAATTGTACCATTAACAATTTTTTTTTTGCAATGAGCATTGGTTCATAAAATATACCATACATTTTATATCTTTGTATATTTGTACGTATAAGGGTCAGTTTGTCTTATAAACTACGTATAGTTTGTCCATCGTTTATAAATTCACTGTTCCTGAAATATTTTGTAAACACAAGTCCGTATTCTCACAACACTTTTAAAAGTAAGGTTTGTCAAAGTACTTTTGACGTTTACTTAAAATTACTTATTATGCAGTTTTAATTAGTTTATTTGAATTTTATATTAGATATAAAAAAATATATATCAAAAATAGAAATATTACTCATATTTGATAAGAGATAGAAGTAAAAATTTATTGTAAAGCAAAAAATAAAAGCATTTTTTTCATGAACAAAAGAGATAGAAATACGGACCATTATATTTAATAAAAATTTTTGCAGAACTCCAAATTCTATTAAATGACGGTAAAAAAACTCTTTCAGAACTTATTATATAAAATAAAACTGCTTTAGTTTTAAGTTCTGTATTAATACTTATTGATAATAGACGTTTCGGCGAACTCAACGATTGTAAATGTCATTTGTATCAGTTTTCCTAATGAAGACGGACGTTGAGTTCGTCGCAACGTCAATGTTCTGTGAACACATTTTACTAAATGTTCATAATAAAAAGACATTTCTTTGTTACAGCTCACGAACTATGTTAAACAATTTTTTTTTTTTTTAAATACATAGAATTGTGTGAAGTTTTTAATAATTTCTAAAAAATATATATTTTTTTGCAAGTACTACTGCATTTATTGAAAATTTACCTAAAAACGAAATTTAAATTAAACAATACTTAATATAAAATATTCAACATTTAAAATGTCAATAACCTTTCCAAACTTATGTTACCCGCTACACAGCTGTGTGAATCATAAAATTTTAAAGCATACTTTCACACACATTAATAACATTTCTCTTAATTTTACTAGAAACTGAAATATAATAAAACTGTGACAATAATATAGAGATTAAAAAAGAAAATTTGCGTTTTATAGAAAACTTTTACATATTATATTTAGTGTCAGCTGTTTCGTATGTGCTCTGAAAACAAATGCTACAATAAAAAAAAATATTGAAAGTGCTTATCTGCATGATGTTAGTGAGTGTGTATATTTCTATATACATATTATTGTTTGCCAGCCCATAATGGACATGTTCTAATTGTGCTTTCATTTCAAATTTATCGCTCACAAACTTTTGAGAGCTTCATGTTTCAATATATTTTCAGTAAATGGAAGCTACGAAAAATATTGAACTGTTATTTTTAGAACTACTCGATAAATTTTTAATGAACTAATATTATTTCGAAATTAAAAATAAGTTATTGGCCGTAATAAACTTGAATAATTATATTATATTTTAATTATTTATACTTATCTATAAAAATGACAATGTTATTTATATATTTATACTGGTTCGGAGATTTAAATAAAAAACTATTAAAATAAAACGGCTTCAGGTTTAAGTTCTGTATTAATATTTATTAATAATTTTCCATCTTCATCAGGAAAACTGATACAAATGACAAATAAGTAACTAGATCATTAAAAAAATTTAATTAATGGAAGCCAAACTTTAAATTTAAATTTGATGAACAGAATAGTAGTATAAATAATGTCTTTCATAGTAAAAAATCTTTCAGAACTCATTATATTACAATGAAAAAGGCTGTAAGATTAAGTTCTGTACATATTTTTATTTAAATATCGACGTTTCGATATACTCTACGCTACTTTATCAGAAAAAAATTATGCAAATGTCATTTGTATAATTTTTTCTTGATGAAAATATATGTAGAATATAACGAAAGATTGATATTTAAATAAAAATATTTACAGTACTTAAAAAATTAACATTTTTGGCCGTTACATATTGAAATAAAAAATTACGTTGAAAATTCACTTTAATACACAACTGTAGTGTCTGCAGTTTCGACAAACATTATAATATTATCAAACTGTTTGATAATGACAATGTTTGTCGAAACTGCAGTCACTAAATTTGTGTAATAAAGTGTAGTTTCAAAGTTAATAAAGTTTTTTATTTTTACAGAACTTAATCCTATAGCCTTTTTTATTTTAATATCTTTCAACTAATAGTGCTTTATGCTGGATTATGAGTCGCAATTTACTCAAATACTTCTACTGAAAATTATACAATGAACAACCCGCGTATGCATTTTGTCCGATCGCGTGACTTCAACTATCTATTATATCTCGTATTGTTCTTTAGAGAGTCGATTATTATTACATATACACAGAAAACATTGCACAAGATTGTTTCAATATTTTTGTTTCTTTTCCTTATGATTGTAAGTACACAAAGTAAGCAAGCTTTAACTACATATTACTCTTATTATTTATTATTGTTTGGATTTTATAAATGCGCATTGTTCGCCCAGCATATTCTCAGGTTCCATTCACAAATATTAAAAAAAAAAAAAATTCAAAGCCATTTTCTTGCTTTGCTTGCTAACTGCACTAAATAATGGAAAAACAATTTCAGAAATGAGAAAATAATGAGACAGATATTTATTGTCAATCGGTTTCATATATAACTAGCGTTTTCCACGAAGTCTTTTTAAATTACAATTAATTATAATGATTAGAAAATCAATATCTCTATAATCTATAGAATTATTTTTACATCGAACGTTTTTAAAATAACATTTTAAATAAATGGAAAATAAATAAATATGAGAAAATCGTTAAATTCTATGTAATATGTATATGTTTATGTAATATAAATATAATTATTTAAATTAAAAAAAAAAACATTTTTAATATACCACGTTTTTAAAACGGACTAAAACAGTATAAAATAATTTCTCCTAGCCCCCATACAAATTTATAACCCCTCATAGAGAAAAACAGAGTGCGCATGCAATAGAGTGTGTAGGGAGTAGCTGTCGTTGCCCCACGTTTTTTTCTATGTGGTTATAAATCTGTATGGGGCTAGGAGAAATTATTTTATACATTTTAGTCCGTATTAAGAAGCATATATTCAATTTGTTTTATGCTCTTAATAGATTTCCTACGTATTTGTATAACTATTTAAAATACTGTTCGATATCAGAAATTCAACAAAAAATAATAAATCAAATGAGTGTTGTTTTTGAAAATATCAAATTGCAAATCTGATATAATAAAAGTATTGTTTCGTATGATTTCTTTGTTAAATGTATTTCGTATCAAAAAAGTAAAAATAGATATTTCCAGAAATTTCTATTGAACAAAAAAATCAATATCAAGTATATAATAATAGCTCGGAGGTAGACGCGAAAATTATTAATATTATATTTCATTTTTATCATATTTTATTTAAAATAAAGTTACAGCGATCGATAAAATGTAAAATTAATATAGCAACGAGACAAATTCTAATTAAAAATTCAATTTTCCTTGTTAAATAAAAAATTTTAATTTTATAATATAGACATTTGATTGTCAATTATTAAATATATAAATACATTTTTGGTAATGGAATTGAAACCGACTAATTATTCGGTATTCAGTCATAATTTTCATATTCGGTATTCAAATATTTTTTATTGTATAAGTACACTATAAAAAAATTATGTTAATTTAACTACAAACCATGAGACACTATGATGCCCAGTATTTCTAAGTATAATTACTCAACTGTTGTAATTTTATTCATAATTGTTTAAAAATACATAATATCAGAACTATTACAAACATTATATAATGTCATATTACCAACGGAATGGAAAAGTACATATGTATCTATTATTACAGTTTTTTTTAGTAAATTTACAGAACTTCAGTATATTTGCTGTCAGGAATTTTCCACAAATAAGTAAAATTTGTTTAGTTCTGTAATATTATTGTTGGTATAATTACATACATTTCTAAATTTACATAAAGGATATATTTTGAAATAAATGAATTACACTTAAAATATTTTATTAGTATTACTACATAAAATATATGCTAAGTCTCATTATTTTGATGAATTATTACGGATATTAATATTCAAGCTGTAATTTTACATAATTTAAGAAGTTATACCATCAATACGTAATTCTACATTAAGTATGTAATGTAATTTGCAGAAAGTAAGCAATTTTATATACTTACTAGATCATTTTTACTTACTTTATATGATAATTATAAATGTAATTATCGAATTTTGAGGTAAAAATACAGAATATTTATAGTAAAATAAAATTACATATTTTTTTATAATAAAGTTTCACTACTACTTTTCTGTAATTTCCCTATTTTTTGTACAGTGTAAGATATAAAAACACACATAATAAATACTATATTTATTATTATTACTTTCTACTAGTAATAGCGTAAAAGTCTTCTACCGTTAGTTCAACTATAAATATAATTTATTTTAATAAATAATCCATTTCAAAATTTTATATCGCTAGTAATTAAACAATTTCTATATATCGATTATCAGAAATTTATTACGAAAATTAATAAATATTGTTAAAGTACGATTACATTTTAAACCATAAACAACTTTAATTATGATTGAACAAGATAAGAAATCAGCTATGTATAAAAGAGAAGAAATACATTTTACAACTACCAATTAATTAAAAAAGAAAAAAAGAAATCAAACTTAATTCATTAATATAACGGCATTTTATCTCTTGATACATTCGCGAAAAAATCTGGGCCATTAGACCAACTTGCAACTTCAAACTGTCTTTAAAACTTTGTTCAAAATCCTCCATGACCTTGTAACCATATGATCGTTAAACTGTGTGAAGTATATAATAAATGTCGTAACCGTTTCATATTTTTTTTTATGTAACAATAACTGCAAACTGATGGCGAAATTTTTACACTCGGAGAATCGCAGAATTTTGTAATTTTTATATACTTTCGTTTTGACATGTGTATAGTAAACCTTATAAACTGTTCCGCATTAACATATGTGATATAACATTATTGTTTTGTTGTGTTTAATTTTTGGAAGGAAAAAAATGAATATCGTTGTCAGATGAATAAGAAACAGGAAATCTAACTCTATTTTTTTGTTTTTTTTATGTTTGTTACTTTTTTCTTTAAAAAATATACTATTGTATTTTTACAAAAGCAAATGATTAATTGTGTACAATATGTATTAGAAATGTAGATGTTCATTTTTGATAAATGGGTCGTTTATTTTCAAAATAATATAAGTCTACTTTTCATATTTTCGAGATATTAAAGATTTTATAAAATAAAATATATACAAAAATTAATCTTCTATTCCAACTTACCTAACATATCTGACGGAAATCTTTCGTAGGTAACGATAATAATATTTAACTAAAATATACGTAATTTACTCGGATGCATTAAATTAGTTAAAACTGAAATTTCAGGATCTCAAAATGAATGTAATTATGATATATACAGATTGCAAGCAAGTAATATTATGAATTATATTAGGAGTATATAATAACGTCTGGTGAAATATCGTTAAATAAATTTCAGCTAATATTTAATGTTTGTTTTGCATCGCATACCATACAGTACGTACGAATCTAGTTTAAATTAATGTGACATTGATATTATGTTAATAAACCCATAAATTATGTATCTATGATAAATATTTTATGAAATAAATTATTATTAAAAAACCTAAATATTATTTATATCATTATTATTAAATTTATATTAATATATTATATTTATATTAAACTAAGTTAAATCTATTTTAGAAATTTAAAATTAAAAAAAAAAATTCAAAAATCATTATTATTACCCATAATTAAAATAGATATATTCATAAAATCAGAAAGTTAGAAGACAGTATATAAATATAAATATACTTTCTTTATACATCACACAATATATATTCGTAATTAAATATTTAAAAATGCAATGTATAACACCATGTCCTTGACAAAAATGAAATATTCAATTAATACACATAGAAAACGAGCAATTAACATCGTGAATAACGAACACGAAAACAATTTCTATACAAACATCTGTTTAAATAAAATTCTACTTTATCCAGGGCCGGATTATTCTTTCAACTAAACAGGTTATATGTACAGCCTTGGACCCCAAAGAATTTTCAGTCCTGCAATAAAAACAGAACTTAATTCTAAAGCTTTTTTATTTTAAAAACAAGAATATTTTTTAAGTAAACCATTTTTTTATGTTTACATATTTTATTATTATTCTTTGTTCTTCAATATGTAGGTATAGGTTTGAGCAATTTAAAATTTATTTTTCTTTTTCAAATATTTAACATATTAGTAATCTTCAGGCTTTCATCTATTGAATTTTTAGAATTTTCAGATCTGGTATGCAGTTGTCGATCTATCCTCAGTGCTTGGTGACTGAATGACAGTTTCTGTTCCGCAAGCTGGTATATATACTTGTATTTCTACCATCCTCTACAGGTGCCGTTATGCCACTGGCCGATTCTAGCCATCCAGGCTAGCCAGAATCGGCCAATGGCGTAAAGGCACCTGTAGATGATAGTAGGGATATAGGTATATATACCAGATTGCGTAGTAGAAACTGTCATTCAGTTACTAAGAACGGAGGATGCTATCTACGATGTATGACGACACGTCTGTAACGAGGATAGATCGATCACGGCATACCAGCTCCAAAAATTCTATAAATATTTAACATATTCTTAAGTATGACATATTAATAAAACTTATAATATATCGGTCCAAAATTTCCAATAGCGTTAGATTTATCTTAATCCGGCCCTGATTCAAGCTGAAGAAGGCAAGCCGAGTCAAGTGCGCTAGTACGACGACAGTCATGTCATCTTCACTGCCATGGCATAAGTAAAATGAAAACGAAACGGACATGCTATGTTCAAATTCCGGTATTCTATTTGAAGAAGTGTGTTTTTTCACTTTTTGCACCATCTGGAACTGACACTACAATGACGCACTTTTACTTTGTCAACAACGCCACGCGTTGCCATAGAAACGTCGATTGTAATTATGTCCGTTTCTTATCTTTTCGTTGTACTTTTCTCTATAGTTGTTCTATACAAACAAAACAGACGACAAACGTCTACTATATTATTCATTCGTATAATAACCGTTACATTGATTGTCAAATGTTTTTTTAATTTTTTTAAATAAAAAATTTACATCTTCAACTTATATTGATTGCGATATAGTGTATTTTATTTATACTGTTATGTAGTTTTATACATATATAAAATGGATAACATATATTTTTAACGATATTGCATGTATTCATAATTTTAACTGAGTTTTAAATTTTGTTTATAATTATGTAATTTTACATAGGTTTTACGTAATATTACATTTTTTATGACAAATTACATTTGCAAAATATGTTTTGAACATTAGTCTAGTACAGCAAAAGCAGTAAACCCGGGTTCAAATCCCAGCGAGCCCAATACATTTTTCCAAATTTATTAAATTTTCTAATTATATATTAGTTCACTGCGATTAAGTAGACATTAAAATATTTATAAAACACTCAGTGTCATCACAGAAAACATTGCTTTAATATAACTTCTTCTATATCTATATGGGCTATGTTTGATAAAATATTTTCTAGTGCCTTTTAGTCTAAGAAACACAAAAAATGTAAAAAATATCCCTTAGGAAAACTTAAATATCTAATGTTTAGTTTCAAATCAATTTTTTTATTATCCAAAATTTACAATAATATTGTATTAATAATAATTAACATAGTTTATTTATAAGTTTCTCGCACAATATTTTATTTTCTCAAAATATTTCAATAGAATACATTTTAAAATATTATCGAGTTGAAAAAAAAACTATTTTTACGTACTTTTTAATTATACGAATAAAAATTTAGTATGTAGGTCAAATTTCAAAAAAAAAGAAACAAAAAAAAACACTAAGAAAAAAGGGTGTGTTTTCGAGGGTAGTAAAATAAAAATTAATTACTTATTTTAATTAACAATTTGCTCACGTTCAAAAACAACTCTCGCAAAAGCTTTATAATTTTGTGTAAAAGATTTCTTTCTATAATCGTAGAAGTTAAAGTGCTCTCCGCTTTAAATTTGAGCGCAAATATTCGAAAAAATATTAATTCAAAGATATTCATCTAAAATTTATATTAAAGTTATTAACGAGATTTATATATTTTTATGATTCCTCCGTTTAAAAATTCCTATGTAATAATACGTTATTTACCTAGTAAGTTTTAATGATTCTCGATTTTAGGAGAGAATATTTTTTATCTGTTTTTTTACAACATCAAATATGCTTTGATATCTCGTTAAAATAACGGTATGGTACTTATAAGGTAATTTAAAATAAGTGAGGTTCTATATTTAATAATAAAAAATAAAGACAGTGGCGTAGGAGACTCGTTAGAATTGCCCCACTTTTCTGTTTATATCATGTTATATTCGTGAATAACCTAATTAGGGAATTAATGTTATTTACTCAATGATTTGTATTTAGCCTGTTAGTCATTTTTATATTGATAATTGGCATATTTAGATGTTTATTGTGTATAAAATAGAGGAATGTTTTGCTTATAAAACAATGATATAATGGACTCTTTATATACTCAGTTGAATTTTTTATTTTTAATAATAAACCGCGAGGAAAACAACTTATACAATCTGATATATAAATTAATTAAAATGCCTTACAATCTTAGTAAATGAAGACGGACGGTGAGTTCGTCGAAACGTCGATTATTAATAAATATTAATACAGAACTTAAACCTAAAGTCGTTTGTTTTATTTTAATATAATAAGTTCTGAAAGTTTTTTTACTGTTATGGTAAACATTATTTTTTTTATTAAATTATTTACTTAAAAATAATATAGAATTATTATTTTTACTCAAATACGTCTTTTCTTCAAAGAAATAAAAATGTTAACACACAATTAATAATAAATCTGATCTAAATTTAACATAATCAACACTGACATTGGCAACACTGATTAATTTACGAATCGCATTATAACATCGTTTAGTAAACGTCAGTGTTTCACAGTGTCTATGGTGTGTAAAGTTTAAATTTTTAAGGCGGCCGTAAATAAAATATGTTTATGGTAATAGTGGCAAAAAGTAGAGTTAAAAAATTCCGTTATGTGTCATTATGTCATTGTAAAATGTACCAAAATAGCCGAGTGCATTAAAAACAATTAGTTGTTTCGTGATTTTGGCGTTAGAAACATCAAATTCAAAATAAGTGTAATATTGTACGAAACCTATGTATAAATTGTCTTTTTTTTCATTCATAGAATTGCCAATCGTGAAAAAAAGTACTACTTTATACACTCGTTACATAAATTACTAATATGCAACAAATGCATAAACTATAACAGTAAAATGTAAAAGAAGCAATATTTCTCTTTCTTCCATAGAAGCACTGAGAAAAATTTTATGAATACGAAAAAACAAATATAGTTTTGTTTCTTGAAAAAAAAAAAAAAAATAGAGAATTAAAAATTATTTCTGTAATATCCTGTTTTATATAAATTCTAAAGTCATAAACGTGCAGTGTTTTGCGGTTATTATCAAAGCACATTAGTAAATTACGCAAAAAAAAAAAGAGAAAAATATTTTGTAATACATAAACATCACAAACAAAGATATTATTGTTTCAAGAATGCAACAAACATAAGATATTTCGAAATACTAACTACACATACATATAACATAAAGTAGAATAACAGTACTTTTGAAATTACGCCGCGTACTATGTTAGATGAATAAAAATAAGAAAAAGTGTCGGATACAACCAGGCTATGAGAGATAGAATTAAACAGACAAACATAAACTGTCGTAGAAACAATATTCTATAGAACTTACACATAGTGTCTTTTGAATTTATTTGAATTTTATAATATTAAATATAAGAAAAAATATACCAAAAACAGAAATACTATTCATATAGGTAGAAGTAAAAATTTATTTTAAAGCAAAAAAATAAAAGCACTTTTTTCATAACTGAATTTTAGAAATAACAAGATTAGAAGTATATGGGTAAACCCATATATAGACTACTTTGACATTTTTCGGAAAGTTGGCAACACTGTATTTTAATAATATTATAATTTATGTGGGCAATAGGAGATACTTTTCTGAAAATTTGATCAAAATCGAATAAATAATGTAGCCACAATGAATTTTTTTAAAATTTTGTGATTTTTTTTCTCGATAAGTTGGCAACACTGTATTTTGTTAAAATTGCATAATTTATTTAGGCACTAGAAAAAACTTTTATAAATATTTGATTAAAATCGGTTAAATAAAATGGTCAAAATAAATTTTTTAAAATTTTACTAATTTTTTTCTCGGAAAGTTGGCAACACTGTATTTTGTTAAAATTACATAAATTATATGAATACTAGGAGAATCTTTTGTGAAAATTTGAGTAAAATCGGTTGAATAACATGGCCATAATAAAAATTTTAAAACTTTAGTAATTTTTTTCTCGGGAAGTTGGCAACACTGGATATTAATAAAATTATATAACTAATGGGAGCATTAGGGAAATCTATTCTGTAAATTTGATCAAAATCGGATAAATAACGTAGCCAATATGAATTTTTAAAAACTTTAGTAATTTTTTTCTCGGAAAGTTGGCATCACTGGAAAAAACTAAAACCACTTGACCATCTTGGGCACTAGACAAATTTATCCTGAAAATTTCATTAAAATCGGTTGAACCGTCTAGGAGGAGTTGCGATCACAAAATTTTGTCTGACGACCGAGCGAGCGAGCGAGCGAGCGAGCGAGCGAGCGAGCTGACGACGCACACACATACACCCTCATAAACTAAGTTCAGATTCGTCATCTACAGGCTATATGAAGGATTTCTATACAATTTTTTTTTTTTTTTGAAAATGTTACAGACACCGTACCAAACGCTTTACTACTTTTCCTTGCAGTCAAAGTAGTAACAAGATTAGAAGTATATGGATAAACCCATATATAGACTACTTTGACATTTCTCGAAAAGTTGGCAACACTGTATTTTAATAATATTATAATTTATGTGGGCATTAGGAAATACTTTTCTGAAAATTTGATCAAAATCGAATAAATAATGTAGCCACAATGAATTTTTAAAAAATTTTGTGATTTTTTTCTCGATAAGTTGGCAACACTGTATTTTGTTAAAATTGCATAATTTATTTAAGCACTAAACAAAACTTTTATGAAAATTTGATTAAAATCGGTTAAATAAAATGGTCATAATAAATTTTTAAAAATTTTACTATTTTTTTTCTCGGAAAGTTGGCAACACTGTATTTCGTTAAAATTACATAAATTATATGAATACTAGGAGAATCTTTTGTGAAAATTTGAGTAAAATCGGTTGAATAACATGGCCATAATAAAAATTTTAAAACTTTAGTAATTTTTTTCTCGGAAAGTTGGCAACACTGAATATTAATAAAATTATGTAATTAATAGGAGCATTAGTGAAATCTTTTCTGAAAATTTGATCAAAATCGGATAAATAATGTAGCCACAATGAATTTTTAAAAACTTTAGTAATTTTTTTCTCGGAAAGTTGGCATCACTGGAAAAAACCAAAACCACATGACCATCTTGGGTACTAGACAAATTTATCCTGAAAATTTCATTATAATCGGTTGAACCGTCTAGGAGGAGTTGCGATCACAAAATTTTGTCTGACGACCGAGCGAGCGAGCTGACGACGCACATCCATACACCCACATAAACTAAGTTCAGATTCGTCATCTAGAGGCTATATGAAGGATTTCTATACAATTTTTTTTTTTTTTTGAAAATGTTACAGACACCGTACCAAACGCTTTACTACTTTTCCTTGCAGTCAAAGTAGTAATAAATTAATTATTCATCAAATTTCCAATAAAATATTTCAGATATACATAATTTTAAAATCCTCGCACTCTAATTATTAATCATGAATAAGTAATAAAATAAAATTATAACATTAAATAATAATTGCAAAATAATTCAAATTATTATATTTAAAATAGTGATACGCTCCAAAAAACTTCATTTCACTATATAGTAAATACACCGAATTAAAATGTGCATAAATTATCTAATTTATTAATACGAAATTTCTATAATTATCTGCATTAAAATAATGCTGATTATCTTGTTAAATTAGTGTATCCTAGACGAAAACTATATTGTTGTTGTATTTATTTTCAAGGTCATTCACTGATGTGTGTTTATTTGACTGTGTGTACAAAGGTGTTAAAAATATGTTAAGGTCGTTAGAAAATTACGTCAAATTTAAACACACTATTTATATACACAGATTTATGTGTACGCACAGTAGCATAATGGTTTTAGACAAAGATGCACTTTTTATAGATAGTACAGAGTGTAAGGTATAGCTGTCGTTGCCCCACGTTTTTTTGTATGTGGTTATAAATCTGTATGGGGGTAGAAGAAATTATTTTATACTTTTTAGTCCATGTTAAAAACATGGTATACTGATTTTTTTTATTATTATTTTAATAATTATTTCAAATCTCAACTTACAATATATGACTTAATTTAAATAAAAGCTTAATTTACGTGAGGAAAAACCTTACTTTATAAGGAGAAAAAAAAACCTTAATTTATGTGAAAATAACTTAAATCATTTATAATAAAATTTATGAATAACTATAAATCAAAGATTAACGCTAAGTGTAGCTGAGTGCTGATGAAAATATTGCCTAAATATGCTGGTAGATTGACCTCAGAAAGTTCAAAGACTCAAACGTTTATTTTACTACAGTGTGTACATAAACATAAACTGACATAAACTCATTCAATAGAATTTAGAGTTGTACGAAAATGTTTTTAAATATTATATGTTTACAAACTATTTTAGGCAGATATTCTCTTCACATATAATACAAAACAATAAGTATATAGAACGATGGACAAACTATACCAACAACCAATGTATCTGATATCTCTTTACGTTATAGCACCGTTTCTCTCTCTTATCGAAAAATTAGTTCAAAAACTACTTTCCAATGTGCAAACTCTTTCTGAGTTGACCCATAATTATATCAAATTTATAACTACATTTTACTAATTTATAATTATTTCACGTACACAACATAAAAATATTTGTAGAAATTAGACATTGCCACCATTTTTAGTTGAACTTAAAACAATTTTTTTTTACTACCGCTGACTACACGATACATTTTTCTATACGAAAAATATACAGTTTTCTGTACAAACTAAATTTTCTATATTACACGATCCAATACTCGATTCTATATAAAAATCTGTACAGAATATTTTACACACGAGCATGCTGTTTGTCCGTGACAGTCTATAAACATTAAAATATAATTTAGAATATGTATTATTATCAATTCGTATTTATTTGAACAGTTTTTTTTTTTTTTAATTTATTTAGTTGAAGCAGTAAATCTTATTATTTATGAATGTACAATTTTCAGATTAGATTTAAATAAATTTTAAAAATGTAAGATATTATTTTATATTTTTCTATATATAATTTTGTATAAAAATATGTATCGCGTAAACTTAACATAAGATTAACAACATTAGTTCTGGTATATTTTATTCTATATCGTATAAAAAGTATTAATTTTGTATATTTTCTATATATAATTTTGTATAGATTGAAAAACGTATCGTGTTAGCGTAAGCTTAACAACTATTCTCTATTAACTTTTACATATTCCCCAATCTTCAAACCAGTCACGATTCCCTTCTAAACAAAAAAAAAGCACCTCAAATTCTTCAATTAACCTCAAACCTCAGCGATAGAACATTAACATGCAAAGTGTCTTATTGTTCCGTGTCTTTCAATACATGGTCGATTCAAGCGGGCCAAAACCGTCGAGCTACCCAAAAAACTAGCTGGGTGACGAATTGCCAGCTGTCAGCCGGTACCGGTGTCAAGATTTAGCTGCGTCGATCACGACTGGCCCAGATACAGCATTCGGCAGGCACCATGACTCTAGCCTATTCAACAATAAAGTTGAATTCATACGGTAAACGACTTGGCGTTTTATATATATATATATATTAGGTACATGTATCTGAAGTATTGTCTGTATTCATATATGTCTATTACTTAGTTCACTGAAAGAAAGTGAAGAAGCATATACAATCTGATACTCTACATCTACACCATAGATTCTCAAACTTATTAGATCCATTGTCCCAATTATGAATAAAATAAATCTCCAATGCCCACTACTCCCTTAACATATTCATGATGTAAAATTTGAAGATACAGTAATAATTGCCTAGACCAATCAATATTTAGCAACAGATTAATAAGACAGGGTGTATAACGAAAAGTTGAAATAAATTTCCCGTATAATTCCCGCTTTTTCCCGTATATTTAAAAAAATTTCCGTATGTAAATATACAAGTTTAACGATAAAGGAAGTTATAGAAGTGTTAAATCGAAGTTATTTATTGCATATATTATATTTATTTATCAAAATTACATGAACTATCGCAATCATCAAATTATAATTGCATCTACTTTTTCTTTATTTCTTCTGAAATTGTATGAAGATATTCCATTATCAATCGCTTCTTTCGTTCTAAATCCTTAAATATTACAAATTTTTTTAAAATTCATGCACAACGAAAAAATTCCTAGCATAATTCCCGCTTTTTTCCCGCGTAACAAAATTCTCGTGTAATTCCCGCTTTTCCCGTTTTTCACGTCCGTTATACTTCCTGTAAGAGAAACAATAGAAATTTATAAAGTGACAAAGCACTGACTTAAATAAAATTTAGCTTCCATTAATTAAAAATCTATAATTCTTATAATCTAGTTACTTATATATTATTTGCACATCAGGTTATACAAATATTAACGCCAGATGTAATTAATATATACGTCAATAAGTTAGGTTGAGTTTTTATAAATTGATGTTTAGTATGCTTTTTTACTGTGTATATCAAATAATGGTTGTGAATTTCTATTAATAGTTGTTACATTGTCCTATTATGGCGTTAATTCATCTTTTTCCAACGTGCATAAAAATCCCATCCTTAAAATAACTATGTAAATATATATTCAAAGGAAAATTATTTATAATAAATAAGAAAACCAATTTTAAAGATCCTTAGACAATAAACTATCCAAATACATAAATTCATCTACCTGTTATAATATTTTTTCGAGACTTTTATATCGTACGTTTCGTTTACAGTATTTTTAACTATCCTTATCAGCAAAGTAACTACATCCTGGTGCAACTAACACCATTATACATTTCGTAAACTCAATCCATCTTCTTCAAATCGCGTAACCAGGGAAAACAACAAAAAAACCAACTAAGAAAACAAAAGCGGATGAAGCATAAAAGGCATCAACTATCAACTATAGTTTAGCAGTCTCTATCTTAACCACGATTTCCTGCGACCATATATATTTACGAACTATCTTGGTTAAACAATTCTAGTTAGGCCTGTAATTATTAAATCTAACAACCAGTGTCATAACTAAACACTTTGACATAAAAAAGCATCGATTTTAAATTTTGCTGGCAAAATTATTATTGCTGTAAATAAAATAATTCTTTTTTTTGCCAACTTTTCAATCTTCTAACGACAAAATTATTTATTATTGCCAATTTTGGCAAATTAAAATCGACTTTAGTTTATGAAATCGACCTTAAAACTTGTATTATTGTAATATTTACATTATTTAATAATAAAGAAAAAGATAAGATCAATCATTGTGAAGACACTGATTTGAATAAAATTTGTCTTCTGTTAATTAATAATTTATATTTTTTTAATCTAGTTATTTTGTTATCTAGTACCTTGTTTCTATGTTTTGTTTGTTTATTATTTATGTCATTTGTATATATTTTCCTGATGGTGATATCGGTATGTAGAGTATATTGAAACATGGATGTTTAAAAATAAAATTTACACAGAACTTAATCCTAAAGCTTTTTTCTTTTAATATAATGAGTACTGAAAGATTTTTTTTTACTACGTTAATAAATATTGGGAACATTTAACTATGTCAATAAATGCCAGATAATAAAAAAATGGGCAATTTAGATTATTTGCACGTCAGATTACGTAAATTAACGCCAGTTGTAATAAACACAAGTCAGTATAAATCTATTATTATTAACGTATTAAAGTATCTATTAACAGTTGTGAATATTGGTTGTTACATTGCCCTATTCTGCCGTTAATTCGCCTTTTTTCAGCGTACATAAAAATTCCACTTGTAAATAATTAATTCATTACAATATTTCAACAAATTTAATACATACGGATGCGCAGTTTGGCTTTTTAGTTAACTAAACTGGTTAGTTTGCGAAGACGGCAAATGTGTGTACTCTGTTGGTGTATTATTTCGCCGTTTTCGTTCGTCGTGACCGATTTGCATTGGGTCAAAGACCGACAACTGCTCGGGCGCAAGTCGACGCCAAGTCATTCGAAACTAGGCCAATGGATCGGCCCCGCTTGAACAGACAAATCCGACAGAAATTTATTTTGAACAGATAGTGATCCAAAAAGGCGCCATTTACCTGTGTGCAAGATTTTAGTCGGTTTCCGAGGTGTGATAAAGGCTGATAAGACAAGTTGTTTATTAGGGTTTTTCCCTATAAGTGCTAAGAATAGATATTATCAACCTTTTTCTAGCTTGTGAATTTATATACCTTCAAGTTTCATATCTTTTTTTATGAACCAAGGACACTACAAATTGGTTTATTGAGGAATAGAAAATTGTTTGTTAAACTGTTTAAAAACCTACCTTATTTTACTATTTTTGGTACGAAAAATGTCTGTTTATGGTGATAGTAAATAAAACTGCTTTAGGTTTATGTTCTGTATTAATATTTATTTATAATCGACGTTTCGACGAACTCAATGTCGGTTTTCATCAGGATAAATGATATAAATAATATTTACAGTAAATAACAGAACATAGAAATAAGTTACTAGGTAACAAAATAAATAACTAAGATTAAAATTATTTTTTTAATTTTTACTATACGTCTACAAAAAAAAACATGACAACAATTTTCTCGTAGTATCAGGCACTTTAATAAACTTATAATTTTATATTCTGAATATAAATATAAAGAAAAAAAAAGGGCAATACAAAAAGATTTTAGCTTCGTTACTATGTTTTACGACTTTTCCTTTACGTGTTGTCTGAGAAACCAATTTAGATTTAAGTTCAATGCGTAAAACATAAAAATCCTATCATATTTTTAGTATTATGCCAGTGATAAACTTTAGTGATATGTTATATTAAAATCAGTTTCAAATTAAAAAAAAGATATTATTTCAGGGTTGTGCTGATTTGAATCATTTGATTTAAATCACAATTTTAATCATTTGATTTTTTTAAAATCAATAATTTGAATCAATTTTAATTAATTACTTTTTTAACTAAATTTGGTGTCTAATAATTATTTAATTAAAGTATAGTTAGATATATCTAGCACAAAATAAATATTGAAATAAAATTTGATATATATTAAACAAAGGATTTAAACCCACAATCTTTAGATTCTCGATCAAAACCATATTTTTCAACAGAATTCATTGTATTAAATTTCGTCAAGTGTCTCAAGAGCCCTATTTCTTTACAAATTCTCTTCACCCGCACAAGTTCTATATTAATTTTTTCTTAATATTTTATAGTTACATCTGTTTTAAGTTTCCCATTTTCAATTATAATTCGTATCAAAATTGCACCTAAAATTGAAACATTACAGTTATAATAATGTGAACATCAAAACTTAAATTTTCTTAAAAATAAAATAAAAAAAAGTTTATTAATTTTAACAATAAACAAAAGATTCACTGAAGTTTAACGTCCTTTAATACCAGACATGATAGTAAACAACAAATTTCAAAAACAACATTCCTAAACAGATTTAAGATTTAAAATTAATTCGAACCATATTTTTCAGAAATTATAAACAAAATTTCTACAACATGCATAAAATTAAATCAGAAATAAATTAATATAAATCAAAATGTCTTTGAACGGTGCATCTAATAAAACAAAGTAGGCGTTGAAAACAACATTAAAGTTGTGTTTGTATAACACATCAAATATGCAGTTAATTGTTTAACAACACATTTATTTATATTGTTCACAATAAAAAGTTAATTTACGCACAATATATGAAGATAGAAGAAGATTTAAAGATTTTAAAACAAAAGATTTACAATTTACAACATTACTGTATGAATTTTTTGTCACTACCTACGAAAAGTGTTTAATTATTATGAAAATATGGTTTATTTTAAGACATAAGTATCTGTAAATTATACAACCTACGTTTTACTTCTGCCCACTATTACTGGAATATGGATTCGTAATGTATGAATTACGAAAAAGATGATTCGTATATGAAAATATTACTTCAAATTAAATACTAATTTTTATTTTATACAAGAAATTGAAAAGGTTTGTACAATAATTTACATATATAATATATTAATAATACAGAATTATAATTATATACATATAAATATTATTTAACGCAGATGAAAATTATGAGACGACTTTTACTAAAGCGTTTTAAGGTTTATAGACTCCTTTTGAGGTGTAGGTACTATCGCCTCCATAAAACAGGGTGTATAACGGAAAGTTGAAATAAATATCCCGTATAATTCCCGCTTTTTTCCCCGTATAGTTAAAAAAATTCCCGTATGTAAATATACAAGTTGAACGATAAAGAAAGTTAAAGAAATGTTAAATCGAAGTTATTTATTGCATATATTATATTTATTTATCACACTTACAGCATGGAACATAAACTATCGCAATCATTAAATTATAATTCCATCTTCTTTTTCTTTATTTCTTCTGAAATTATATGAAGATCTTCCATCATCAATCGCTTCCTTCGTTATAAATCCTTAAATATTAAAAATTCACGCACAACGAAAAAATTCCTAGCATAATTCCCGCTTTTTTCCCGCGTAACAAAATTCCCGCTTTTCCCGTTTTTCACGTCCGTTATACACCTTGCTAAAAGGATACAGAGAAGACCATAAAAAATTCTGACAAAATTTATAAAACATTTTTTAAGTCAATATTTCATGAATAAGTAAAACACATTATTTGCTTTGTAAACAAATGTTTTATGAAATCAGGGGAATCCCCAAGTGATTATTCTTTTTATCAACAGGAAATTAAAAAAAAAGTATTTGCAAGAATTGCACAAACTACAAATCTGTTCATATTTAAATTTATAATTGTTTATCTTGTTTTTTAAATAAATTATCAAATGACTATAAATACACGCAGAGCTAGATTCATAAACCATTGTTAAATGTTGAATTTATAGAATTTTTTGGGTTGGTAAGCCGTGTTCGATCTATCCTCGACGCAGACGTTTCGCCATACATCGTAGATGGCATCCTTAGTGCTTGGCGACTTGGTCATTCAGTCGCCAAGCACTGAGGATGTCATCTACGATGTATGGCGAAACATCTGCGTCGAGAGATAGATCGACCACAGCATACCAGCCCAGAAAATAAATTCAATGGATATCGACCGTGAAAGCCTGAAGATTACCATTGTTAAACGCTTCGTTAACTTGCCAACTGACTATTTGCGCACTTTAACAATCTAGTTAACTCAATAAGTTTTATGCCCAACTGTAGTCAAATTCTAAAAAAAAAAACACTACAAATTCTTTTATATAAACTTAATAAAATATGTCACTTTTCTGCCAATGATATATATTTCGAAAAAGCACATTTTCTGACACAAAATACCAATATCTTGCAATTTAAAAATAAATATATTCTCAGAAAATGTACGGATTGGTATGTCTAAAAGATTTTTCGCGTAAATATAATGGCTCTATCTATACATAAGAACCTCATATATCAAATGTCAAATTTTCGCAATGTTTTCTTGGTGAATTATTGCATATATACGAAAATATATCTTGCAAAATCCCAAAATAAGTTTCATATATTTTCTTAGTCTAAAAGAAACGAAATTTTTAAGAAATTAAACAATCCTGTTCAAAAATTTATTAAAATCAAACATTACAAATTACAATAATAAATAAATCAGTTCTTAATTTCATTTTTTTTGCCCTACCAGCTTTGCAGATGAAATATATATGTATATACTCTATAGTGTGTTGCTGTTGTAGCTCATTTAACATTTGCTTCCATGCAATATCATTAATTTGCAGTTAAAATATGTCGAAGACTAAACAATTTTCGTAGCTTTTATTAAAAAAAATCATACATTAGAATGCCTATTACAATTTAACTGCGCACTAAACTGAGCTGTGAACTGTACAATTTTACTACGATTTTACTGCACAGTTAAAACTGAGCATGTATGACTTATCTAAAGGCGGGAAATGTTTAGTTACCAAAATATAAACTTTAATCAATTTCAATAGTAAATAAAGTAGGCTAGACTATATTGAGTGTATTTCGCACCGACCCACAGTCTCTGTTCTTTACAATTTTTACAATTTGGTGTTAGTAGATGCAGTCCGAAGAAGTCTATTTGTCCACAATTTTCATCTCTAACGCCCCCATAACCGGGACAAGTTCTACTGTAATTTTTTTTTCTAATCTTATAACGCAGGCATAAAACATTGAATTCACAACATTTTTTGTTCTTTATATATTTTTACAATTTGGTGTTAGTAGATGCAGTCCGAAGAAGTTTATTTCTCCACAATTTTCATTTCTAACGAGACAAGTTCTACTGTAATATATAACGCCGATTCATTTGATTACTAAACTATATTTTTTTCTAATCTTATAATGCAGGCATAAAACATTGAATTCAAAACATTTCGATACAGCTAATACACTATCTAATCATTGCATTCATAGATAAATAGAAGAAAGAAATAACGCATGTGTCATAGCTTTGATTCACATGACACACGTAGAAATACACACACGAACAATTAGATGAACGCAAATTGTGAAATTACATCGACAGATCACATACAGACAGGCAAGGGCTATCACATCTCTTTGTTTTACGAGTTATAAATTTCGTAATCTACGACACACATCTGCCCTCACGTCTAATTCGAATCTCTATGTAATAACGTTCATTGTACGGTATAATCTATAATAATATATCGTGTAATATACGCTTACTGTACCTATCGTCCTATGAATTTACATTCATAGAGAACCTACAACTAGATTACACATTTGATGTTAAAAATACTAATCAATACAGTATATATAACTTATCAAATTCATTTGTTGATTTGTACAGAGTGGCCCAAAAGTCGCTAGACCATTTTATATTAGAATAACTTTCTACAATAAATTAATTAATTAATTTTATGCAATGTTTCTCAAAAATCATATATGTATAATTTAAGATCCGAATATCAGATCAGAGTCTTAGGTCTGGTTCTTTTTGAATCAGGATATTTGGATTCAATTTTTTCAAATACTGACAGCAATACTAGTAGCCCGAGTAGTAAATCTTAGTAAAATCATGGTAAAATCAATTAAAAAAATTTCTTTAAATGTAAAATCTCGAGTAGAATCCCTGAAATTTTGTATAAAATCCGTAAAATAAACGAAAAATCACTACAATCTTAATAATCATACTTAAAATTTGTAATATCTGGTGTACACAATTTAAGGAAGTAGTTTCCCCCTTGTAGTAACCCTTAGTTTATCATATCAATTATTTTCCTATATTTATCTTTTACAATCAACTTCACAAAGAAGATACATTACAATTTCACTCCATATCGATTTTGAAACCGATAAATATGAATATCAACAAACATGAACCAACTATATGCATATTCTAGAAACACTTTTGTCTATGGTTTCGAACGTGCTACTCTGCGTAATAGGATTGAATGGATCTGTGAATCAGAGCTGGGGGCGGCCCTGAGCCCCATCTGCAGTCGCATCGCAAATAAAAGGGATGTTGGATTCCGACTGCAATTTTAGGTGGTGTGTCATTCATTCACCAGTTCGAACATGTTCCTTATATCCACACATACACAGAACGGTTTCTAGGAACACCAGGAACGAAATACATATGTGGCGTGACTAACCGTTTTCTCGTTTCGTTACGTTTACGATTCCCTGCGCTCCTAACGAATTCGAAATTGCTACCGAAGTAACCTGGAGATATAATGCAGGTGGAATCCTGTTCCAATCTTACTATGTTCATTGTTAGGGAACAAATGAAAAAGATTTAGTAAAGATATTCAAAAAAAAAATAATAATAACTAACTCTTGACTGTCATTTGTTAAACATATGAATTGAGATTTTTCAATTTGTTATACACTAAAGTCCAGTGAATTCTATATAGGTCCATATTTTCAAGAAATAGAAATTATACATTTATTAATAAATGAATTTAATTTAATCTGCCTTTACTCCGTGATACATTTTCGAAATATTTGTTGGTTATAAAACTATATAAACCTGTAAACACGTAAAACTGTAGTCATTACTTAAATGAAATTGTGTTATACTTCGATACTTAACAAAATTATTATATTTATATTTTATTTAAGTATACATTTAATAACTATTATGCTTTCCCATCTTGACACTCTTGCATAAAACAATGTTAAACACTTGTCAATCAAACAATATGATTATCAACCACTAATCAATCAGGCGCTTACATTAACAAGATTTTATATAATTAGTCCTTAATATTATTATATTTTTTTTAATTAGACTCCGAAAGAAATTTTTTTATTTATTTTATTTAGAACTGAAACATAAAAATTTATTCGTTTGATACAAACTTACATTATTTATTATTTGTTCAAAAAAACTTTAAACAATATTATTAAATAATCTATAAAATTTGTAGTCACACAAAACTATTTTTATTTAATAAATAAAATTTCTGAACTTCATTCCTCAATAATCAAGAGATAGAAAATTTAATAATCGTTTATTCAGTTTTGATTACAACCGAAGAAGATTCCTATCAAATATTATCTTATAATTAGAAATCAAGTTTCAACAAATTAACATTGTTATCTTAATAACTTTAGATTTTATATTGGCTATAGAAACTTAAATCTTGTTTTTGAATCTGAGATAAAACATAAATACATATTTGGATATTTTATAATATACAAAAATCAAGATAAATTTTAATTTCGTTTCTTAAAAACTGCTGGTATAATAAAAATATATATACATATTTTTTTTTAATATATTTTGTTTTAAAAGAAGGTTAAATTTACTTTAGAAGTAGATGTGTTTAATCTATAGATTTTCGTATTAAAATGAAGAAATAAATGTAATCTAATGATATTAAAAAATAGTTATTATTATTATTAATAACAATCTGGTAATAAATTGTTGAAATAATACTTGTTTTCAAAGTTGTAAAGTAAATTTATTTATTGTTAAAATAAATATATTTTTGCTAAAATAAATAGTTTAGAAATAATTAAAATTTAAGTACATTATATTAAAATATTTCTAATATAACAAGAATTAATACTTTTTAAAATCAACTCTGTGGCACTTACACTTAAAATTTACATATATTATTAGATTTCGATTGAAAGAAAATCAATTTGAATAAAGATTTGGAATGAAAGCACTGTATACAATTAAAATGAAATTATGATATATTATTGATTGAGTTCTGCGTAGAGAAAATACGTCAAAATACATCTAATATGTATATATGCAAATTCATAAATTAACTTCCACTTACAGCGTCAAATTCGCGAATCTATTTGCAAATTGTTCAATTGGCCTTGATTGTTAAAAATAAATCAAATTTATATTCAAAAAATATGTTATTAGTATTGCAAACTTTTATTTAACCTAACAATTCTGTTTATTTATCTGTCGTCAAATCATATAATCTAATTTTGATCAATTTCCGTATTACTTAGATCGTTGCATACATAGTTCAGATGACAATACAATATTATATATTTAAATAGTTAAAAATTGAGTAATTAATAGTACAGAAAAAATAGTTTTCAATGTTGTCATGGTGATGAGTTTAGCAAAGTTCCCATGCTTTTTGATTTTTATTATGTCCAAATTAGTTTTCTTAAAAATAATTTAATCTGTTTTCAATTCAATAAAAAGTTTCAAGAAACTTTTACGCAACTCCAATATTTATTCCAATCAAAGTGAAATTCAAAGATTCATTATTGAAAAAAAAATGCATTTAGCAATTTTATTACACTATTGTCGTACTTACTTGCAAAATGAACTATTTTTATTAAAAGCATAAAAATATGCTTTTGTTTATTCATTAGATTATTTTTATGCCTCAATGAATGTAAAAGAGATGAATGAATTGAAAATTCTAAAAATAGAAACTGAATTTGCAGTAAAATTTAGATTACAAGAAAATTTCTAAACTGTATAATATTTTTATTATAACTGTAATTTTTTTTTAATAAAACACTTTATTAGTTAATCGAGATTGTATTGTACCAAAATATATAATTTCCACTTCCTACATAATAAATTTATTTTCTAAAAAATAATTTTTATATTTATATCTGCCTCCAATATATATCACGATTGAAAATCGTATACTTGTACTGTTATTAGTACGTTCCTAATAAATTTAATAACTTAATAACGATCACAAAATATAAAATAATTTTTAATAAATGTATTTATTGCATAGTGCAGGTAACATAATGTTGAGAACTGCAGCCTTCATAATCCATAACCTTTTCTAGAATATTTATCTATGATGCAGTACAAAGTACATACTATATATGTAAGTTTTCCATACATAACAAACTATTATTTAGGTAAAATAAATTAGAACATAACTTTCAAATATTTACGCATTTAAAACACTGCGTAGCGAAAACTAAATTTTCTATATAAACATGAATATAATTTAAAAACAATTTAATAAAAATATAAAACTATAAAATTACATTATATAAAACTTCTGTCATAAATTATGCAAATTTTATTCCAAATAATATTAGTAAAAATAATTGCTATCATATTAAATAATATCAATAAACAGACACAAAATAAATTATTATTAATTAAACAATTCTAATTTATATCAACCTTAAATTTCTTAATTTCTAATTCTAATTCGATTATTAATAAATATTAATATAGAACTACAACGTAAAGCCGTTTTATTTTAATATAATAAGTTCTGAAAGACTTTTTACTTTCTTAATTTCTATTTTTTAAATCTATCAAACAAATTAATAATCTGATACATATCTAGGATCACGGATTTAATTTTTTTTTATTCTTAAATTGATCATACAAATTTAAAACGCCTCTAGTAGGCTACTATTATAATAATGCACAAAAAAAGTACAATTTTAGTAAAATATATTCTATATTGTAAAATAAAATTATAAAATTGCAAAAAATATTAGAAAAAGATCATTTCAGAAGTTCAGATAGAAACATAAGTATAAATAAAGTAAATTTCTGTTAATAATTATAATATAGGTACAATAAAACTCATTTAATATTTAACATCGACGTAGTAGATTAAAAAATGCAATGTAAAATATATCACAAAACAATTATGATGTTGTTTTGAAAGCAAAATAAAAAACTTTTACAAAAACAACAAAAATGCAAGATAAGTTAAAGTTCTGCTAACAATGGTATTAAGACATAAGATAAAAAAGAATAAAATTCAAATAGAATTTACATTGTCCCGTATTTCTTATGACCTACTACATTATTTTATAATCGCAATAAAAAGTAGGTTCAATAAGAAATGAAAATAAAGAAAATTAGAAAAAAAAAATACGAACATTTCATGACGAAAACAAAGAATCAAAGGTTGGTCAATGATAAAAAAATACAGAGTTTGCACAAACAAATAAAAATTCTAGAAAACAAATTTTTCAATACAGTTTGTAATAGCAAAATTTTAAACAACGAACTTTTCAAAACAACAAATTATTTCTTTATATTTGAAAAGATGTATCCTTGTTAAATCGAAATCGCATACTTTAATAAATTAATAATGATGATTTTTGCCGTTTTTATATTATATAATTATTTGTTTATTTACAGATTTACTTTAGTAAAAGTAAAGTACCTATATTTCTCGTTGACCAATTTGTAACACATAAGAATGTAAATGTTAAATAAAATATTTATTATTTATTGATTTTTGAAATCGAATGTCTGAATTAAGTTGAATTGCTCAAGTAAAATTGTCAAATTATTTTTGTTTTTTTTAAAATATACATGAAGAATTTTCTTTATTAGGTATAACAAAATAAGTTTTGTGATTCCAAATAAATTTGTTACTTATACAAATATTTCATGGTATATTTAACAATTATTGTACTATATTATAAATTATAATTTTGGTAATTTCAAAAGTGTTTCCACTCTTTCAATATTTCACCAATAATTTCAGGAATTAAAATTAGTAAAATTTCTTCTAAATTGTATAGAAAAAAAATCATTCCGTGATTTACTAATACATAAAAACGTGACTTAAAAAAAAGTTCATTAATTCTAATAATTAAATGCTATTTATATGTCATGGGCGATGGAGTTAATTAACAAAAACATTAGGGGCATTATAATTAATCGGATTAAAGCTTGCTTAAACTTTTGTAAACTATTTTCATAATTAATACAATTCAAATATAATATTATTACTCCGCACAGAAATATTTCATAAATAACTGTATTATCTCCTAGTGAAATATTTTAATTATATGGCATTTCATATCGTGTAATATGCATTTTACTAAGTGAGATGCATTTTTCATTGTACTTATTATATTAATTTTATGATAATAAAAATTATTATGAACTAATTAAAATTTTCATTAACATTATAATTACATTTAAAATTAGTATTTATAATCTGATTTTATTTTGCTAATAGTGAAGTTTACATTAAGTTCTATTACGTATTTTTTTCAATATTTTAAATAAAAAAAAAATTGTATTTTAAGTAGATGATAAAAAAACAATAATAAACAATGTATTTAAGTACATAAAATTTTCAGAAAAAATAATATTTCAAAATATTATACAATAATTACAACAGCATTGTTTTGAATATAATATACATTATTTTATAATAATCAATAACAAATTTTGTGAGAAGGCGAACAATATAATAAATAACCTACAAATATAAAGAATATTATGTATTTGATTATTTAAATAAAATATTAAATCTTGAGTTAAAAATTAAATCAAATATAAAGTTCTCGCATTTTAATTATCATTTACGTATTACTTATTATCCCTAGAAAAATATCACTCTATGAATCACTTAGAATATTTATTACAACTCTAAATATCACAATGATTTAATAAAATTAATCATAGCAGTTTCACAAAAGACATTAAATATTCACAGAACTTGTAAAAAACCAGAAATTTCGATTGTGAAAAAATCATATTTCTGTATAACTGTAAATACAATTATATCGCATTTACAAACGATAATTTTGTATATTTTTTTTATAGTATTTACACACCTTTGTGTTTTATTAATACAATTTTTCTATCATATATTTAAAACGCAAGTTAAATATTTTGATAAATGATAAAAACAATTCTTTATATTTCAAAAACAAACGTAAAAAATACTAATGTTGTTTAAGTAATATAACATCACTGACTTATATAACTCACCCCTAATAGGTTGAACAATTAAAATTTAATGTAATAGTACTTTGTTCATTTTTTTAACCTTTACATTTTGTACTGTAATGTATTGTATTGATATAATCATCAACTATGGTTTCTGATTATTGTAACTCATATATGTATTGTAATGTATAGATATTATAATCATCAACAATGTATCTGATTATTGTAACTCTGATATGTATATATATATATATATATATATATAAATATATATATATAAGTCTGAATTTGTATTTTATTTTCATTATCACTGATATGGTGCGAGCCGAAACTTAAGTCTGTTGACGAATTAAAGTGTAGTGAAATTTTACGAAAATGAGTATTATTAAAAACCTTTTATCTTGTTTAAGTAAGTTCTTAAACAAAACAAAAAGTGGTTTCACGATTGCTAAACATGTTAAAGTTGATGAGCACGTTTTACAATTGTCACTTTATTTTAGTATATCTATATTATCTCAAAATGTACATAAATAAAATCTAATCATAATTATTGTTAAACCATTGTATTTTTGTTATAATATACATAATTTATTGTCTACAAATTATTTTTTACAGATTAGTAATAAATCAATACCAACACATTAACATTTTCCGTCCACTGCATTTTCATATATTTTTTTTTTAATATATTTTAAAAAAGATCGTTAAACAATCTAGCGTTTAACTTTTTGAATAAAAACATGAGGCTTGGGGCAATGGTACCCATAGACAAACAATCCGTGAAACAAAAATAAAAGTGAACTTGCCTTTTAACCATATCTGACGCCGTTTTCCACAGTTTGACTGTTACGTTTTAAATACAAATAATAAAGAAAAACAATTCACTGCAGAATATTCATTGCACTAATTTCCTGTGTAGCACCTTGTTTACAATGCTCCATGTTCGCGACACACAAGATACAAAACACTATCGAGATAAAAGGTCGTAAGGCATGCTACGTCAAAATATAATCATTCAATCCGAAAATAAAACGCCACCAGACCACTGTTCTAATATAATTAAAATGTAAATAAATAACGAAAACAAATTACAAATAACAAAACAAGCACTGAACGCCAAACCACACTACTATAACGACGAAAGACAGGTACGAAAACTGAACAGTAGAATCACTTATCGGTGGCGAGCTTCAAGCCTAGTGATAGTAGGAGTATTAAAAAATACTCAACTGACACACGTGCTGACATCTATTGTCTAATATGAGAACTCACAATAAAGATAATTAAAAAGCGGGTAATTTAAAAAATTTACTTACTTTGGAATTGAAATACGTTTTGTATTACTCCACTCCAATTCTCCAGCTAAATCTCCAATCAGCATTATAAAACCTCGTTTCATTGTACCCACGGATCACGTTCGTAACACACTAAACTGTGTGAACATCATTTATCCATAAATCGTAAACTGCATATAGAACAAGCAGCAACTTGTTTATAATTTCTAGAATATGACAAACGACAAATCAATGACTAATAAGTATTTAAAAATGTATTAGTAATTATTATACTTACATATTTTCGGTCATTTTGTTTTAAATAACGTATGATATAATACTAGGTACATACAATAATTCTAATTACACTTTTTGTAAGTTTCTGAAGTTAATATCACATTAGAATATAAATCAATATAAATATTATTATAAATTAATCATAATAAATAACAATTAAATAAAATAAATATCATAATATAAAATAAATACTAAATATTTATAACTTAAATTACATTTTTACTAAGTTTTACGTCTTTGACAACGATTGCTGTACAAATGAGATGAATCATTTTCTAGTGTAACAGTACTTTTTACGCGCGTGTTAGAACCTGTCTGTATTTTAATGAGATCAATAAATAATCACAGCTTACTTGTTTCATAATATTTATTTAACAAAAATAAATTATATAAACACATATAATTATTAAATTAATTTTATTTTTTAATTTTCTTAATTTTTTTATTTGATTCTTCTAATTCTCGTTTCATATTTTCTTTTTTCGCACATAATGTTTCATCTTCATCTTCATCATCATCATCATCATCATCATCATCTTCAATTTCTAAAAATATTTATATTAAAAAAATAACAATATTAAATAATGTCAATAAAATCCTAACCTATAATATTTTGTGAATTATCTTTTTCATTTTCTACAAGTTCTGTTAAATATTCATTTGTACTTTTCTGTATACTGTGTAGATCGTTAATTACGCCTTTATATGAATTTGAATTGAAATTTATAGTTTGTTTTAATTCTTTCAGTACATTATTATTTTTTGATATTTTGACAGTTACCACGTGCTGATCGTCCATCTTGAATCAATAAGCATGAGCGGGAAAAACGGTGTTAAAATGTTGATTATGTAAACAAGTGTATAAAATAGTACTTTTTCAAGGTATGGAATGTTTTACCATCGATTTTATCAATCTCATAAGTGAAAGAATTTACTTTATGCTTGAGAGAAGCATTTAGAGATTGCAAAATTTACGTTTTTAAAAAATTATAAACATATCAGATATTTTATGCACAAAAAATAGTAAAATAAAGTAGTTTTTTTAGTAGTGGAAAACTGCGAAAATCAATAAAACACAATTTGATATAATACTTTTATTTATAGATTAAAATTTTATTTCATGGACCAGACATACATATCAAAATTATATTATATAATCAAATATACACAACTGAGGGGCTCTGAGAAAAACTACGCCAAATGATATTTTTTTTAAGTTTTGAGACAACGTGCATACATTAGCTGAAAGTTAAATTTTTTGTTTAACTACTAACTAAATCTTGTTTCAAAAAATGGTCTCAACTCAAAATATCCAAATTTAGTACTTGGCCTAGTTTTCCAGAGCCCTTTAATTGATTTTGTTTTAGTTAAAAGAATATATTCAACAATTGAAAAAATTCACTGACAAGATAATTAATTCGAAGATAATGTCAATAAATTTACAAAATCAAACTTCAACGTATAGCACAGTATACTAATACGAAGTGAATTCTTAATTTTATCCTAGAGAATAATACATATTATATAATTAATAATTATATTGTACTTTTTCTTAAAAACAAAGAAAGTTTATTAGCGAAAATGATAAAAACAACTTTTCAGTCAATGTGGCGGGTAAATATATCACACTGAATCTTTTTGAGAGAAAGAGAACTTTAAAGACTAAGTTCAATAGTAGTTTCCATAGCTGCCCCATTGATTATAATTTCCGTATCCGGATTGTGAATACTGCCAATTCTGATACTGGTACTGATCGTTTTGCGAATATTGTGTACCGTACTGATTGCCGTATTGACCCTGAGCAGGCGTATTCGAATACTGTGAGTATGATGTTGTTGAATTTGTAGCAGTTGGCGTTGAGGTATAAGAACCGTAATTGCCGTATGAACTAGATTGATTCGGCGGAAGTGGTGGATCTTTTGCTTTCTTTCCATCAGCGCTACAACAAAAAAATTACATTGGATATTATTTATAGAAAAATTTTCCAAATATTTTCAGTAGCAAAGCTATAAAAAATTGATATCAAAATTCAAGTAAATATAATTTTAACTCCGAAGATAATTTCAAATTACTTACCCTTTACCATCATCTTTCTTCTTTTTCTCCTTGTTCAGTTTGCAATATTTCTGATAATCATCGTACGCTTTCTGTACGCATTGAATATCTGAACCAAAATCTTCCAAAAACTCCAATTTTCGTTGAGCAAATAAAACTTTCTGATCGATTTCGGCCAATTCTTTCGATAAGAATTGATCGATATAATCTAAGACATCTTTCTCCGATACACCATCTTTCTGTAGAGTCAAATCGATTAATTGCAAATATAGTCTTGGATTCGTGTTATCTTTTTCAATTGCTTTCGTTAAAACATCGAATGCTTTCTCGACATTTTTACAGACTTTTAAACAGAATCGCGCGTATTTTATCGCTAAATTCGAAGAGATCATTTTATTTTTCGAATTGTTTATATAATGCTCGTATAATTGGGCGCATTTTTCGTGATCACCACGACGTCTTTCCAAGTTTATTCGTCTGTACGCAACCTGTATAAAGTGAAAACGTCATTAATAAAATTATACATATTCAGATGCTGTCTTTAAGATTTTTATTTTGAATAATTACCTGTAATAAATTTGGAACAGATTTTTCTAAATTGACAAGAATCTCAGCAGCTCGTGTATAATTTTCGCAGCATTCTTCGAACATGGCCCATTGTAAATGTAAACTTGGTTTACTTAAATGATGAATTGTACATGCACGTTCATAAACATCTCTAATTTTTGGCTTTAATTCTGCATTATTTAATCCTTCTAAATAATGAACAAACTGGAAAACCAAAAGACAATAAATTATTTGTAAATAACTAGATATGTAACTTGGTTATTTAATCCGATTTTTATAATTACAATTTGCAACCTATTTCTTTGACTGAATATTTGAACCGAGTTTTATTGACATTAATTGTCAATTAATTATAAAGATATCAGATGGCCCTTGCTGTGTCTTCAAACACAAACGCAATGTTTTGTCAGGATCACGTTAGAGCAACGTCATAACGCGATCTTCTAGCAATTTTTTTCATCATTTAATTCACACAGAATTTTACATATTTTTAATTAAAAAACAATATTAATCAAATAGTTTTATAATGCACTTACTCGAAGCCAAAACTCTTCATATAACGCGCAAGCAATAAGACATCGTTCAAAAAGAACAATAATTCTTTCTTGATCATCCTGTTCGATTTCAAAATCTAGATATTCTTTCCAGTTTTTCAATTGGCATCTTTCTAACGGTTTGACATGGAAATATGGCCTCTTAATCTAAAACAAAAACACTTAGAACATACAAAACATAAACAAAACAATGTACAACTTACTCCTTCTTCAAAATTCCAACGGGCTGTAACTGCATTCACAGTTGATTTGTGAATTTTTCTACGAATTGATACAATTCGTTCTCGAATCGCTGTTGTTTCTTCGTCAGATTTCTGAAAAATAAAGTTGATATAAAAAAATAATTCAAAAACTCATACTTTATTCAAATAAAACATTTTATGCATGCTGCAAAATATCTTGACAAAATTTGAAGAAACAAAAATGATTGCAAGATGTTATTATAAATGGACGATTGATACGAGAAGCTATTGAGAATCTTTAGTGAATCGAAACGTCGATTTTAATCGAACCAAAAGTTTTATTTCAATATCGTATTTATTCGTTCTTTTTTTAGTTAATTTATTTTTAAATATCACTTACCAAAGACTCTTGAGCATCGCCTTCGCCAGGTGGCGCATCTGTATCTGTTGTATCATTCGGGGCAGATTCATGTTTCATAATGTGTTTAATTTCTTTGCGAAGAGCTAAAAACTCATCGACTTCGAGAATTTTATTGGGCGGATGTGATGCAACATGTTCTTGGAAACTAAAGTAGATAACAATACATAATAGATAATAGAGTAAATTATATTTTATATAATTCTTACTAGATATTTATTAGAGTAATATATAAAAGATAAATAAATCTATTCTAGATAAAAATTAAAAAGTTAAAACAGAATTCTACGATTTAAAAAAAAATACAATTTCAAAATTTTTCATGTTAAAGTTACATACCCAATTACGCTACCTAAAAAAATCTGAAAAAAATATTATCCCATTCAACTACTAATACTTCTTCTCATTTACATTTTTACATTCATATCTTTAAGATAGATTCTTCAATTTCTACTATATAAAAATATTCGCTTACGAGGAATACTCAAAATTATACCGATTCATTTACTTATCAGTGACTGGATTCCATAGCAAAATCTTGATCGTAATCGAAATAGAACAGAAAAATTCGGTAAACTAAACAATATACATTACAAACGTAAACAAACAAAAATTGTCTGGCGTTTGCGAGTGCCAGAATGCAAGCGAAAAGTTTCGATTGGCATCAAGCAAAATGCTATTTTGTTTGCATCCCTAATAGAGAATATACTGTCTTCACGTTAAGAACGAAATAGTTGGCGCTGTAATTTACGTTCGTATCAAAAAGAAATAATAATAACTGGATTAAAAAATGCAAAAACAACTGATTTTAATAGTTAATTTCTTAAAATTATAACAAAATAGATCTCGAACATAAAATAAACTGTGACAAAGTTGACAGAAATTTTTCAAATTCAACACAAATTAAGCGAGTAAAATTTCCATATTTTTTCCCAATGTAAACTTGCCACCAATTTCAACCGATTGTAAGCTGAGAAATATTATTCATTCTTATAGCGCAGACTATAATCTGCTTTGAAATCCAGCTACAGACATACATTTTCACTCACATATATTTTTAATTTAACAAATCGATCCTTAAGAAATAATTGGAATAAAAATAATTACAAAACTACCTACATATTAAAATTTTTATAAGGTATCTACAAATTATATTCGTAATTTACAATATATGTATATATATTTGCTTTAGAAAAAAAATTATTCAAAAAATGTATGAAGAAAACTAATTAAAGAAAATAATTATCCAAATTATTTTATTATTTTCATGTTTTATAACAATAACGTAATAAAATAACAATAACATTATTTATAATAAATTCAATTTCAAAAAAAAAAAAAAAATAAGTAATATTTCGTATGGAATCAGGAAAGAAAGTCCAATCAGTTCTGGAAAAAAATTGAAAGAAAAAAATTATTAAAATAGATATCAAAAATACGACTTACTTATCGAAATGATTTGTATATCCCTGTGTAGGTGTGGCGAGTAAGCGATCATATAACGCCGTAACATTCTGTAAACGTTTACCCTCGGTTTCCCATTTGATGTAGCCATCCCAGAGCCGATCGGAACGAAATTCTAAACCGCAAGCGATCAATGCACGTTCATATTGCGCTCGTACGTAATCTTCATCATCCGTATGTGTCGAACGAGTGTAGTTCAGGTAATGCAGCCAGAGATCAACGGACAATGGTATAGCTTTGAGACCGCGCTCGAACACCTTAGCAGCAGGCGAACAAACACACACAAGCGATATTGTTAGATAAATCAAACGCCTGGAGAAGAACGACCGGACGCTGACGTAGCCACGCCACTAGACCAACCACTTACTTCCAACACCAAATTTATTAGTTAATAAACAGAAAAGAAAAACGTTCAGTTTTTCCAAATTTAGTTTAAAAATAATTTTAACTCAAAATTTTATACGTTGACAAAAAAAAAATTAAAAATACCTTAAGAGTAACTTCATAAATTTTATACAAAGTCGCAAACTAAACCAAAATTCTTGAAGTAGACAACAAAAATGTTATTCGAAATTCAATAAATTTTTAAACAAAAAAAAAAAATAGTGACTAACTTGAAAATAATTTACCTTTAGGTATAAAATAAATTTAGAAACGTGATTTCTGTTTTGCATTTGATATTTAGGTGAAAATTTGAAGAAGTAGTTAGTCTGGCAGCTAAACGAGAAACGCTACGGCCAGCGTCCGGTGCTCAAAAAAAAAATAATTAAACGCGAGCCCGTAAATGTTCAACGGATAAATAATATATAATATTTCATCGTATTTCATGTTAGATATATTATATTATAATATATAGATATGTAAATCGTACCCTAACTTTTGAAAGTGCATCTCTTACATGAATTCGTAAAGTGAATCCACCGCCGTCGGGCTTGAAACTCGCCAGCTTTGTTGCCACACAACACTCTATCGTGCCATTAATACTATATCTCTTTCTTTTTGATATATATCATATGATTTTTGTGTTTTAGTATTTCATTTAAGTAATATTATAACAATAAATAACACACCAGACTACACATATATCATTTCAAAATTAAGCCTAACGGATACATACAAATACAATCTGTGTCTAAATAAATATTTCATATACATATAACTAAATGATAAATTATTAATTACGTACGATTTATTAATAATGTAATTATAATAATAATAATAAGGTATTATATAATAATAATAATAATAAGATAAATGCATGAGAGCTGGCTCGCTGTGCAGACGCTGTTGAAAAAAAGTTATAAAATTGGAAAATTAATAAATTTCAATAAATATAAAATGAAGTGTACTTTATACCGAACATCACACTTAGGAGCGGATGTGGATTGTACAGTGATGCACCTTACCTCCTCGCACTTCTTCTTGTTGCCCTTACGCTTTTCATAGTCGGCGTATTTACGCCAATAACCATAACAATATGGATAATGGGATAAAAATGCATCGTAAGCCTCGCGTGCTGCCTCCATATCATTCTGAAACACACATATTTCAAATATCAATTGTGTGTTTCTTTCTTTTTATTTTTCTTGTAAAAGAAATTAATTTTAAAGATATCAGATGGCCCTTGCTGTGTCTTCAAACACAAACGCAAAGTTTTGTCGGAATCACGTTAGAGCAACGTCATAACGCGATCTTCTAGCAATTTTTTTCATCATTTAATTCACACAGATTTTTAATTACAACAAGATTAGAAGTATATGGGTAAACCCATATATATATATATATATATATATATATATATATATATATATATATACACCACTTTGACTTTTCTCGAAAAGTTGGTAACACAATATTTTTATTAAAATTATAATTTATGTAAATCGAATAAATAATGTAGCCACAATAAATTTTTAAAAAATTTTGTGATTTTTTTCTCGATAAGTTGGCAACACTGTATATTGTTAAAATTGCATAATTTATTTAGGCACTAGGAGAATCTTTTATAAAAATTTGATTAAAATCGGTTAAAGAAAGTGGTCATAATGAATTTTTAAAAATGTTAGTAATTTTTTTCTCGGAAAGTTGGCATCACTGAAAAAAAAAACACATGACCCTATCTTGGGTACTAGACAAATGTATCCTGAAAATTTCATTAAAATCGGTTAAATCGTCTAGGAGGAGTTGCGATCACAAAATTTTGACTAACGACGCACATCCATACACCCACATAAACTAAGTTCGGATTCGTCATCTAGAGGCTATATACAGAATTTCTATACATTTTTTTTTTTGAAAATGTTACAGACACCGTACCAAATGCTATATCACTTTTCCTTGCAGTCAAAGTGGTAAAAATGTTATTATTATGTAGTAAAAAATTCACTCAAAAAAACAATATTAATACTAATGAAGCAAAATATAATTATATAAAATATTTTGCAATAATTAGAACCATTACGTTAACAGTTAAAAAATTAAACTATTGATATTTTTATTCAATTTACAAAAAAAATAATATATCATAATGTGCATTTCAAATTTATTATTCATTATTTTACGTATAAGAAGACTTTTCTCAATCGCAGTTATCTGCGGTTAACTCAATATTTAATGTTAATACATCCAATGAAAAAAAAAACATTTCAAAACGAACTTTATACGAGTATGATAAGCAAATATATTGCATAATTCATAATAACCACGCTATTAGATGACATTAATATGAAAACAATAATTCATTTTCTAGTTTTATGATATTTTTTAGAATTTGAACATAAGTTAGTAGATAAAAATTTGTTGGAAAACTTACCTCTTGATCGACATATTGCAAAAGATAAGTCCATCCTGTGAAATCTGTCGGATCATCATTGACCGCCTTCCAATATTTGTCCAATTCGGGTAGTTTTCTGGGCTTCGATTGTTTGTCTTCTTTCTTGCCTTCCGATGATGTATCAAGAGCGGGTTTCTTTGCTGCAGATTGTTCACTTTCTGACGTTGGCGAACCGGGATCATATTCATTATCTTCTAATTTTCGTTTAGTACCTTCTTTTTTCACGGATGGAAGCTCGTCTTCAGATACAACCTTTAAAAAAATATATATTTTATTTAATAAATGAATTACAAAAACCAATTATAAGTAATATTACTTCAGTATCGGCTGGAAGTTCGGCTAATTTTGGTCCAGGAAGTTCTTCATCAGAAACTTCTTCAGTTTCTGGTACTTTTGCAGCTTGTACAGTCGGCAATTCGTCTTCTGATATTACTTCTGTATCTTGATCTATTGCCTAATTATAATAAAATAAAACTATAATAATCAAATGATTTTAGAAAAAAATGTTTTTAATTATTTTACCTGTTTTTTAGATTTCTCAGTAACAGCATCTTCTGCTGTAGCCTCCTCAAGAGCTTCAGAAGATTCTGTTGTTATTTTAGGTTCTTCTTTTTGTTCTGATTCTGGTTCTTTTTCTACTTGATCAACCTCCATTGCTTCACTTTCTGAATTTTCATTCACTAAAATTAAATAATTTTTGTTTATAAAAAAATTATATATATTTAAAAAAATAAAAATAAATTTGTTGTTATTTATCCAAACTGTTTAAGTTGATACAAACCAATTGTAAAAAAAAATGTACCGTTAAATTCAACGATAATTAAACAATAATATTAACTAATTAAAACAAATTTTAAACGTTTACAAACTGAAAAATAGTAGATGATAAAACTGTAATAAAAATTAACCTGATAACGAATTAATTGAAAAAAATCTAATTAATTTTCATTTATTTAATTATCCTTCAATTTTACTAAATGAGTCCAATATCTATCATATCTAATGAGGACCTTGCCATAGTTAAAAATATTGCTGCTCCAGATAAAATTATTTACCTTCATCTTTTTCATCCGGTTTGCATTGCGTTTGTGAATCATTATTCAAAACCGACACGTCAAAGGTTTCTTTAGCCTCCTCCCGTTCAGTTGGCAATTCATCAGTCGTTGAATTTTCTTCCGTTACCATCTGTATCGAATCTTGATTTTCCGGTTCAGGTTCGCAGTTCACTTCCTGGTTAGAATTCTGTTCCACTATATGTTCCGAATCGTTCGTCGATCCAAACTGGACAGATCTACTGTCGTTTTGATCTGTACTCGAATCACCTTGAAACGACGCGACAAATTCGCTGTTCGAATCATCGACTGCTGGTATTTCGAGTTGATTACTACTGGTGTCTTCTACAACTTCATCGGCTGGTGCCGAGTCATGTTCTTGTTGATTGGATAAAACATCTGTTAACGAAGCGTCTGTTGTGGTGGCTTCTTCATTAAATAATGCACGACTTGTATCGTGTTCCACATTATTCGGTTCTGAATTTGCTGAATTATTCAATTCATTGGATTCTTCCTCTTCTTCGGATACCTCAACTTCTACTAGAACCATCTTTTTACGTGTTTTACGAGCAGTTTGTTTAGTTGGTGCCGGCGGAGGACGAACTGCTCGACCAGAACGTGTTCTACGCACTTCTAAATTACAATATTAATTTCATAAATACACGATACACTATTATTCAAATGGATAAATAAATGCATTGTAATATGATTTTGATGTGTACAAATAAATATAAGAACAAACGCTAGGTAACGACTTCGGCAAACACAGATCGAACATGTTCTCAAATAATAATAAAAAAAAAGATATGATAAAATATATTACTAAATCTTACCTGGCTCATTTGTTACAGCATTATCATCTGTAGAATCCATTTTTCATCTATATTTATAAATTAGTAGCAATAAAAATGCACGCACAAATAATGTTTCACTAATAAAATAATCTGCAAACAGTAGTGTTTCACTTCTTCTTATTATTATAATTTCTAAAATCTCCTACTGGCAGAGCCATCTACATTGTAGATTGCGATATAAAAAAATATCTGTTTTTATATACATTTCTGTAAAATATGTTATTTAAAATTATCTTTAATAAAATAAAAATAATTAGATAATTATTAATAAATTAATAATGTAATAACAATATAGATTAAACCCAAAAAAAATATAATAGCGGCAATTACAAATTATACCATATGAAAACAGAAAGTTATTAATGCTTTTTGGACGTTAAAATAATTATATATAATAAAATTAATTTTATTTTAAAATAAAATTACATTGATATTGATATTTACTTTATAATGTAGAAAGATTGAAAAATTGTAATAAATATAAACAATTTATAAATAATACGCTTGTGTAAAACCGAGTACATATTTCTATCGATACATAGAACAATGTAAAAGTAAAACCAGCGCTGTGAATGAGAGAATGTATTTATAAATACCTCACAAATTAGTGCTGAAGCTGGTAAACATTTTCGATCTATAATAGATCTGTCTTCGATTTTGTTTACGGACATTTTCAGTTGGGAGTCTAAATAAACGAAATCCTTTTCTTACAGCATTGTAATGTACAGCTCTAACACAACTTTTTAGTAAATATTATTTCACCATTTGGGGCCTTTTAGAACTTTTTTCCAACTTTTTTTACTTTGTCAATTTATGAGATGATGGAGAGATCTTTTGCGATTATTTAAATATTAAATAATAAATTAAATTAACACACAAAATAATTTTGTACAATAAAATATTATTGAGATATATATATATATATATATATATAATTACATTTACAAAATTACAATGAAAATACAAAATACGATGTCGTATAATTAAAATCCAACAACGCTTTTAATAGCATTCGATTCATCAACTGGTGACATTTGTTCATAAGCCTGAAATTCCATAGCAAATGTTGCGGTACCCGATGTAATTGTTCGTAAATCTGTCGAATAACCCATTAATTCAGAAAGTGGCGTCAAAGTATTAACAATCTGGAATAGTAAAATAATTGAAATATAAAATTTTCAATTTTGTTTTCATTATAATTAAAACAAACCTTATTTTTTCCGCGAATATCTACTTGTTGAATAATCGCCCTTCTTCTTGACAAATCTGCTAAAACTAAAGATAAATATTCCTCAGATGTTACAATTTCTAATTGCATAACTGGTTCCCATATTTTTGTACCAACTTCATTAAGTAACTGAAAATTGAAATACATATTTTATGTTTTGTAATTTTTAATTCTGTCTGTAAAAACTTATTTCCAAAATGTATCACAAAGTTACGGCTAATCAAGTTAAATGCTTAATTCCAAAATAACAATAAATTAGTCATTTTGGACTATATGCTCAATTTTATATAAAAAAAATAAAAAATATGCAATACCTTTTGTATACATTGAGTTACAGCAGCAGATATCATTGTTTCAGATGTTCCTCTTCCAATTTCAATTAGATGTAAAGTTATTACAGTATTTTGCACCTAAAATATAAATTTAAATAAAAATAATATACATATTTATACATATAAATAATATTTACAGGACATCCTAATTTCGGTCCATGACACAATGCAATATCAATGCCATGTTTAACAGCCAGTAAATATTTTGGATGTAAATTAGCTAAATTCGAAGCGGATTCGGGATTTTTATCTAATTTTAAAATATCTTTATTTTTATCGAATGATGGTTCAACTGATAAAGTTACTTTTACATTATGCTTCGAATTTCCAACTTTTGTATCCAAAATATGTTCAATCTTTGCTGAATTTAATGGAGATTCGTGATAAGCAATTTGTAATGGACCTAATTCGACTTGAATTTTATAATTTTTCTTTAAACGATCTTTCATTATTTCCAGATGTAACTCACCCATACCTGTATCAAATAATTCAATTGTCATTTCAGTTTTACCAGTAAAATTGCTATAGGAGTCATTCTTTAAATTAATTTATTTACATTATCCAGTTTTATTTGAAGACATAAACATAAAAAATTATTCTCTAAGATCTTAGAAATTGTTTATTATATTTAATTTTATAATCAATTTTGCAAATTAATTATTTCTTTACATAACATTTTAGAATGTCATTCAGAAAACATCCCTCATTCATTTTCTAATATATATGACATCAATCAATATTATTTTTAAAGATTTCTTTAATAATGTAAATATACTAACTTGATGACTACCGTTTACGTAAAAATACCTCCTAAAACAGTTTGACCCGTATCAGAATTATGTGTAATCTTCAAACTTGGATCTTCTCTTTGTAGTTCATTTAATGCAATATCTAATGCTGACTGATATGCTAAACTTGGCGGCTCAATCGAACAAAAAAATACGGGTTCTGGTACAGTACGTCCAATACCAAATAAATTATCTACATCGTTTTCATTACTGATCGATTTTTTCCGTTCTTTCATTAATAATTTTTTTGCTGATGAAAATGCTGTTGCATTTGAAGTAATAATATCGCCTGTAACGGTTTTCTAGACATAAGATAGACAGATTACTAGAAAAAATATGCTTTTATTGTAAAAAAAATAACACTTTAAATAAAAACAATTACTTTGTAAATATCACAGTTTGTTACTGCAATTTAGACCGCTAGGTCATCATCATCAGTCTAAATGTATAAAATTAAAAAAATAATAATAACACTTAATATTTTGTCAATATTTTCAATATTTAAATTAAAATGAGAAACAAGCATGTATTTTTCCAAACACAATTCATAAACAAAATTATTTAAAAGATTAAAATATTTACCTACTGATATTCAATTTGTATAAAGAATCATAAATTGCTTTTTTTGTAACACATAAATAAATTTAATATTCACTATTTTTATTAATTTCACTAGTTTATATTTTGTTTTAGTATGTTTTATACCTTCAAACCTGTTACAACAGCTACATTTCCATTAGTAACTTCAGGAACTTCTTCAAAATCATCAGCATATGCAACTAATAAGCGACCACTTTGTTCGCTTATATTTTGGTGAATATTATAAATTTTTTGATTCTTCAGAAATGTTCCCGAATAAATTCGGAAGAACACTAATGGTCCTTTTTGTTTGTCGTGTATAACTTTAAAAGCACGACCACACAAATTATTTTCAAAACATTGAAACTGTTTATTCCGTTCAACTGGAGATGGTAAATATGAAATAACGGAATCCATTAAAGGCTGTACACCAATATTTTTATAAGAGCTTCCACAAAGAACCGGAACGATTTTCTACAATGTATTGTACTATATTATTATTATTTAATTAATTAGAATTTTAAATCAGACCTGATTAATTGTAGCTTTCCTTATAGAATCAATAAAAGTTTTATTACTTATTTTTTCTAATGATCCTGACTGTATAACCGTTTCAGCGAGAACATCATCAAAATCGGTTAATCTGTCAATTGTTTTGTTACGAAGTATTTTCGCTTTTTCCCATAAATGTGGATCGGTTTTTTCGGATAATTCACTAGTTTTAATTATCTTTCCACGATCTGTGCTTTCCCAAATTAATTTTTCTAATCTTGTAATATCAATCAGACCTAATAAAAGTTAAATATTCCACAATTAAAATACCGTATTTAATAATCAATATAAAGTCCTTATTATATTAGTAAATAGCGTAATTTTATTGGCGAAAATGTTGACTTAACGTTATGGTAATAATTATTATTAATGGTGAAATGCGATAAGTCTCTATTTTATTTGACTTTTATTTCATTTCAAACTTTAACGTTTCGTTATAAATTACAAATGTTTTTATTTAATAAATCAAATTAAAAATATTCATATTAAAAAAAGTTTTATGAGCAAGATTATAATTTTAATTTTTTAAATTTAATATTAGACATGAAAAGCTTTTAGAAGACAATATTAATTTACAAATAAATCCATATTTTTACCTATTAATTTGCCATTTTCTTTAACAGGTAACTGAAGTAAAATTGTTGATTTTTCAAGTTTTGATTCAATAGATTTACAACACATATCTAAATTAGCATCAAATCGATCTAATTTATTGACAAAAACTATTCTTGGTACATTATATCGGTCAGCTTGTTTCCAAACTGTTACTGTTTGAGCTTCAACACCTAAAAGTTTATTCATATATATAAAAAAAAAACTAATTAAATAGTAATATTTTTACCGGCTGAAGCATCAAGAATAATAATGGCTCCATCTAATACATTTAAAGTTTGTTCAACTTCCATTGTAAAATCTATATGACCAGGTGTATCAATTAGATTAAACATATGATTTTTCCAATTAAACGATACACTGGCTGATGTAATTGTTATGCCTCGTTCGCGTTCCTGTTCCATATAATCCGTAACGGTATTACCGTGATGTACTTCGCCCATTGTACGTATCATGCCAGAATAAAACAACATACGTTCCGTTGTTGTCGTTTTACCTATTGAACATTTATTTTCGATTATTTTTCATTGATAAAATTTTATAAAAACTATATATAACCTGCATCGATGTGCGCTAAAATGCCGATATTTCGTATAAGATTAATATCACTAGGTTTCGAGTCATTGCTGTAAAATCTTTTATTTTTAAATCTTGATGATTTTAATAATATGTGAATTATTTTATTTAAATATCTCATTATTATAATTTTGTTTTTTATTTTTATACATAACCTATATTAATTGACAGTGACGTTTTTAATCTACTCCTACTCATTTCAAGACGTTACGAACCAGCTGATAAGTGATATAATTTAGGTTACTTCGTATGTATTTTATTTAAATTTAATTTTCAAGTATCTAAGAAAAAAAAATAATAATTATTTGCATATTTTTATTTTTTAAAGAAAAAAAAAATATATATATATATATATATATATAAATAGTTAAAATTTATATACATTTTTAATAATACGTCAAAAGTATGTACCTTGATTATAAATACCTTGAATGATATAAGATAAGATAACTTCACTTACAAGTATTTCAAGGTTACAAATGTCATGTCTAAAAATAGAAATTGTTCAACTTTAGTCTAGTTTATGATGGGTTAGTGCGGGTTAATGTATTAAAAGTAAAAGTGTGATTCTGTAATAGTGTATAAAATGGAAAATCTTCGTTCTCCATTTGAAAATATCTTTAACATAATTGGAGGTTTACCACAGGGACATGAGAAACCTTTAAAACACGCTTTATATAATGCATTAGCTTTATTATTTTTGTTTTTGTGTTGCGCCGCTGCGTGGGCTCTCTATATTATTTTGGAGCCGTTTTTTAAACCACTTATGTGGGCTTTATTGGTTGGATCAGTACTGCATCCTTTAAAATATACGCTCGCAACGAAATTTCGTTCATGGTTTGATAAACTGGAAGAATCTCATACACCAATTGTAATTGGTTTAGCTGTATTACCTGTTAATATAATCGATGATGTATCAGAATTCATAGGCGGCAAATTATTGAAGCACATCAAAATAATTATTGCAGTATTTATCACAGTACCTCTTATACTTGTTATTTATTACTATACACCACGTTTGTGTATATGTCTTGCTTGGAAGCTAGGATTTTACACACATGTAACATTAAATTGGTTAATAAATATTTCTACTACCTCAACGGTAAGTTTCAAGTTTCTTTCCATTTTATACTAGGGGGAAACCACTTGTAAAATCTGCTGTACAAATTTATTAAAATCCCTTAAAATCATGGTAAAATCTCAAAAATATTCTTAAAAATCTTGTAAAATCTCTGATAAAATCCTGGAAATTTCGTATAGAAAACGTAAAATCAATGAAGAATGACTACAATCTCAACAATCATACGTGAAATATGTAAAATCTAGTGTACAAAATTTGAAAAAGTGGTTTTTCCCCTCGGTTTTATTTTAACATACTTTCATGAATTTTTTATTTCTTTTTCTGTTACTAGATTATTTTATTTTCAATTGGGTACATCTCAATTTTGGGACTATGGTGGAAACCATCTAGCAACAAACATTTTCGTTACGCATCGCTAGCAATGTGGTTACTATTTTCATGCTATATATCCCAATTAGGCGGTAGTTTTCAAGTATCACTTTTTATATTGTTGCAATTAATTGCTATTGGAGGATTTATATATGAAGTGCTCTATATTTATAGGGAGATGAACGAATCTGGTACGTATATTGTTATCAAATACAATAATTTAATATTTATAAATAGGGTTAATAAAAAATCAAAAAAATCGATTTTTTTGATTTAAATCAGATTTAAATTAAAGCTTATCTTATAATGTTAATAGCGGTTAATTAAAAAAAACAAACGTGGAACATAGACAAGTGGGTATTAAATCCGAGTGGCTAACAAACGATCAATATAAATATATTATGTAAATGTTAAAAGTCATCAATCAGGTAATAAAAAGATTAGACAAATGTACATATTTTAAACGATTTAATCTCAATATATTCTCAAAGCTTAACGCAATCAGCCTCAATGCTTATACAACTTTTTTACAACTTATACAACGTGTGAAAATTGCTTTCTTCTTGTGTTTTTTATTGTTTGATTTAAATCATGATTTTTTTTTGTGTTTTTCGATTGATTTAAATCACGATTTAAATCCCTTGATTTAAATCCTGTCAACCCTAGTTATAAGTAACTAGAGCCCGTATTTTCACCTCAATTTCAAAAGTACTTTTGACATTTGTTTAAAATTGCTTATTGATTCCTATAAAATAGTTTATTTAAATTTTATAATATCAAATATATTATTATGAATGTTGATGAAGCAAAAGTTGCTTGTCTGGATAGGAATATTTGGATGAAACCGAGAGGAAACTAATTTCGGGATAATAAAATACTTTTTCTATTACGATTATATTCTATTATATTGGAGTCATTGCATGCACATTTTTTTATTTTTTTTTATAAAACACATTTAATTAACTAACTGGTACTACAAGCTTGGTATTTCAGCGTTCTAGTTTAATTACTTAGTCTTGATTATATGACAGTTGCATTGTCTTAAAAATGGCATTTTAAAACCAGCCAAATTATTTTTGTTTGTTTCAATCAATTTTTTTAAATTATTAAAATAAAACTTATTTAAGATGATATTTTAATGGTTTGTAAAGGAATTTTTTTGTTTGGAAATTATTTAGTTTTTCAATATTAATTTTGAATAATTTTTAACCGACCCTATTTCGACTGTTTGTATTGGTAACTATTTAATTTTATTTCCTTGCTAAGGGTTTTCTTATATTTTTTTTAGGCAATGAAGTAACTTATTTAGAGTCGGCAATTTTAGCATTAGAGAATAAATTTCCAGGTGATATAACCCCAGAGGAAGAATCGAAAACGGATAGTAGTGATAGTGTAGAAAATGATAAAGAAGAAGCGAAAGAAATTGAGCATGCACATAATCTCGAACCAATTACCAAAGATAATACTAAAACACAAATAATAAGTCCTCAATTGTTACCACCGAGACGAATTCCATTCGTAAAAGCTCAACGATCACTCAGTCATCCATCACCAATGAGCCTATATACACGAATGATACCACAGAACATTTTAGACCGTAAACACTTAACACTAGACGCACAATTAAACAATTCAACAAATTCCGATTCATTAGCCTCCGATTCATACATGTACATTTTAATGTGGGCCTGTGGAGCAATGATATTATGGAAAAATATCTCATTACTACCACTGCTACCGTTACCAATCATTATTTATGGCTTAAAACACTTAGGATTTTATTTAGGAATATGGCAATGGATTGGTGGACATGCAATGCAACTAGCTAATAAAATATTGGAATGGTGCACGGAACGATATGACGCACTTGTACCCGTACCGATACGCGGATTATACAAAATGATTTTAAAAATTAATAGTACTGTAAAAGACGGTATGCGAAATAGTATTGATACAGTATCTAGTATTGTTGTTATTTCTGGTCTTATTATATTTGCAATCTGTGCGTCTTTATTCTTCGCTATACAAGTAAGTTTATCTACTTTTCATTTTCGATCACTGACATCAAGCTTAAATCGACCCGATGTTTTTGGTTAAACTTGCGAACGAACTCCATATATACCGGGTTTCGATAATTTGCTATATACTTCTTTCTCGAGTAAAATTCGGAAAAATACTTAGAGAACTTTTCGATAGGGCATAAAAAGTTCTATAATTTGGTTTTAGTTTTAATTTACTAGCAAATGCCGTTTGGGCGCTAGAATTTTTTTTTTGATTTTTTGGTTTTTATTTTTTTTTTCAAAAACTATGAGGTGTAGGAAAATAAGCGTGGTATGGAAAAATGCGGAATAATGAGTACTATAATATAGTAAATAAACCATTATTCTAGGATGCATAGTTTAGTAGAAAAAAATTAAAACGAAATTTTGAAAATCTCTCAAGGGCACCCTTGGATTTTTTTCAAACTAAGACTTTTTTCAAAATTTGCTGAAAAAATCTGAAAAATTCAGTAAAATAGAGAAAAAAATTGTAATTGATATGAATTAATATTAGTATACATATTACAGATGTTTTATAAGGTTTTTTTCTCCAAGCTACCTTATGGTAGCTTACAAGCTTGGTAAATTACAAGCTAATTCCACATGGCGCATGTTTCGAACAGTAATAAAACCGTATTAAATAAGAAAAATAAATATATGCTTTATTTGTAATATGACATTAACCAAATATAAATAAAGTTTGTTCATAAATTTGACTAAATACATCTGACTGACAATGATAAATTGATAACACTATTAGTAGTAATCAGTAAAATATTTTGTTTAAGATTTATGCTGAAGCAATAATGCTAGTACAAACAACAGGCAATGTAATAAATAGTACAGTAGTACATAATCCAGAGTTGAGACAACTACTGCCTCCATCTTTAGATGAAACACTAGATTCAGTTTTAGATAATGCATACATGTATGGTCGTGAAGGAATTAGTAAATTGGTATTATTATCAATGAATATCTATATACACGATATAGTAATTAAATAATAAAATTATTTTATAGATTCGTGGCATGATGACTGATGTAGATTCGGCCAAATCGGCTAAATTAGAACAGCAAGTTTTAGAGCTTTGGGATCGAGTTTATCAAGCTTGGATGTCATCAAATACGGCATCAGGACCTCAAGTTACTCAAGATGCAGTTCAGAGTACCTGGGATGCTTTTATTAACGACATAAAAAAATCACCAGGTAATATCTGCACATTTACAACATATTTATTTATTTTTAAGCATTTTATTACTGATTTTGGAATGCGGCCCGCTGTTTTACAACCAAAATGTAAATAAATTTTAATTCATATTTCAAATATTTTCTATCCTTTTTTTGTATATAGTTTTAAATCTCATTTATAAGATTCATAATTTTACATAGTTTTGTTTTATTTTACAGAAATGTTTAATATTCAAGGATTGACCGAATTTGTTAAACAGAATATTGGTACATTTATGTCAGTTTTGGAATCGCTATGGTCAATTTTAAAAGGAAATTTGACAATTTTGGTTGGATCATTCAGTGCTTTAGTGTCGATTTTATTAGGCGGCGGTACTGCAGTTTTAAACTTTGTTCTTAACGTGGTAAATATTTTCGAAGCAATTACTTTGAAAAAATAATGTTATTATATGCATATTTACAATTTCAGATCGTTTTTCTCACAACATTATTCTACCTGTTAAGTTCGAGTGGCGATTTATATAAACCAGTTGATTTGATAACGAATTTTTCACCATACAACGGTAATCGATTTGGTGTAGCTCTTGAAGGAGCTGTAAATGGTGTTTTCAAAGCTTCATTCAAAATGGCTGTATTTTACGGACTTTGGACTTGGTTTATACACAATTTATTTGGTGTAAAAATCGTATATTTATCATCAGGTATTCTTTAGATATACATTTTTACACCCGTCTTTTATCTTACATCTTTCTTTTAATTAGTTAAATTTTTGGCTGGACTTCAGAATAGCCTCCCGTTTTTAAAAGCCAAATTTGCGCATGCGTGAACATCGGAATGCGCATGCCCCATGTGTAAAAACCAGTGAATCTCAAATAGTTTCATTAGTAATTTTGACAATTTTGTCCGTTAAAACTTATATCATGTTAAGAAGTGTGATTGTTCCTTATGTTATGTTATGTTAAGAAATCCGGTAGGTTAGGTAGGTAGGTTTCAGGTAGGAGTTTGTTGTTTAAAGACCGTTAAAACATTTAAAATCATATTTTGTCTTGTCGAACAGTTTGACAGTCACTGGTTTTTCAACTCGCGTGCCTACCGCAAAAACGGGAGGCTGTTCTATAACTATACCATGTAAAGGAATTTACTTAACATTTTTAAATTTTAAATCATTACAAATGATTCTATGTATTCGTGTACACATTGTTTGAAAAGAAAAAGATAATATTCCATAAATAATTATTTACATTATGTATGTTTTTATAGTTATATTTCCTTCTATTCATAAACACTGCATCGATGTTTTATTATATATTAAAATTATATTTATTTACATTATGATTATTATAGCATTAGCCACTGTATTGGGAGCAGTTCCGTTTTTGGGAACATATTGGGCATGTATTCCAGCTGTACTGGATTTATGGTTAGCGCAGGATTGCGGATTTAAAGCTATTTTATTAGCAATTTGTCAATTTTTACCCAGTATGGCAGTTGATACAGCCATTTACAAAGATATTAAAGGGTAAGAATATACATATAGGATTTTGGTTACTCATTATAATTTGAAAATTATAAAAATTCTATTTTCAAATTAATTTGAATCCATCTTGTGGCAAAATAAACTAGTTTTGGTAGTTCATTTTTGTTTTAAAACAAAATTTATTTATATTTATTGAATATTTAAGTTAAAAATTTCGATTTGTATATTGTCGTCAAGTAATAATATCACCACTGAAATTACATGTGTGGATATTTTTATATTTTATAAAAACATGCTTCTTGTTTATAAAAACTAAATTCTTTTTTTTTCTAGGGGCCATCCATATTTAACAGGTTTGGCAATAGCTGGTGGAATATTGTGTTTAGGTTTTGAGGGCGCTGTTATTGGTCCTCTTTTACTATGTGGTTTATATGTTGTAATCGATTTATCATCCAGTCTTTTTAAAGAAACACCATCAGAAGAAGTAGCAGCATCTTTGCAAATGCAACATCTTTCTAGGTAAATAATAATTAAGGCTTTCTATGAGGAAAAAAAAAAGAAATTAAATTCTAGTTTTTAATGCTTTAATCTTATGGAACTTCACATTCCTGCATGTTTTCTTTTTAGATTGAATATGATGTTTGAATAAATATATAACTCTCTTTAACATATTTCTCATTCATCGCTTTTACTAATTAAAAATACGCTTAATATGTTTAACTATTGAGATTTTATTATATATTGTATATCGTTCATATAAAAAAAAACTTAAAGAATGATTCACCTATATGAATTCAATTTTATGTATTTATTATCATAAAAAAAAGTTATTTTTTTGTTTTGTTTTCTTTTTGTTATTTAGAATCATGTATCTCACATTTGTTACTTATAGATTTATCAATATTTCGCAAATAGAAATATTATTTATATTTTTTTATATATGATGTGTATAAATAGATGTTTTTGTATATTGCTGTTATCTAATAAAATTATTTTATATACTTATTTATTTTGATTGACCTAGTCCCTTATTTTGACTATAGATTATGTTATTAAAAAAAAAATCTACATATTTTTCGAATTACATGTCATAACAAAAAAAACACTTTCCATATACTTTCCTCGATTGTAAAATCATAGATAATGGTAAAATGTAAACGTCGTCATGTGCGTCATGTGTTTGTGAGTTTGTGATGCGGTGTATGGTTTGACAGTTGATATTGCATTTAGATATTTTACTTTTTAAGTAGATTAATGGCTTTATTTATTGATAATTGGATGCGTGTTTTTGACATTCCTGAAACGAGTAAACATTTAAAAGGATTTACATTGTATAAAATTGTATCAATTGTATGTCAAACGGAATAGGTTAATATAGGTTAGAAATATAAAAGTTTATCGGATTTTTTGTATGCAGGTTTACCCGAAAAATTGTCCCGATGCAGTTACAAAAGTTACAGTTTGGAAACGATTTAATGATTTTAAGAAGCTTCATCGTGACTTGAAAGTTAGACATAAATCTATGCAAATTGAGGATAAATATCCACATCTATCAAATTCGTCCTATTTTAAAAGGTAATTTAAGTAATATCTTTATTTCGGGAATTTTTTTAATTATGAAATATTTGCATAGATTTGATTCCGAAGTTATCAATCAAAGGAAAAATAGTATTTTAGCATTTTTAGAATATATCGCTGTTCATCCGTCTCTATTTAAATCTATTGAATTTGTCAAGTTTTTCGAGGTATTGTGATATATTTTAATAATATATAAAAGTTTCTAATGAAATTCATAAAATTTTAGACCAGTCATACTCCTCAGGAATCTTTAAATAGCAATATAAATATTATACGTGCGCAGTTAAATTTACCAGATGATCCAGAAATCATTTATCCGAATAATTCAGACGACGAACAGGGACATAGTGATTCGGATTCTATTTCTACATATAGCATCACAAGTAGTTTAATTACTCAGGTACAAGAAAATATTCATGAAGTCTTGGGATTTTTGCACGTTTTCTTTGACGTTAAAATTTATTATATTTTTTTCGGATTGTGCAAATTGTACGATCATCGTTTAACTTACATCTAAATAAATTAATTTTTATGTTGATGTAAATGCTATATTTTGTGTTTAGTATATATATTATATTATATAAATTTTGCAATGTCATTTGTATTTTTTTTAATTTACAATTTTTTTTTTATTTAAGATTTATTTTTATGATGAAGCAATTATTTGATTAAGATTATGCTTAATATAAAACTGGTCACTTTATAAATACATAATGAGTAAATTTAATAAAAATGTATGTCACAAAAAAAAATGTACATTTTAGACTGACGAGACATCTAATTTAGATCGTCGTTCTCTTTCATCACATATTAACGTAAATCAGATACAACAACAAAATGTTGCATCGAAAGGCACATCACTGGATTCTGTTAGCGAAAAATCATATAGAAATTGTTATCCAACACCGCCATCAACGCCCGAATTTATTATCGTTTCTGATAACGAATCAACACAATATATAACAAATGCGGCAGAATCTATTACGAAAGCAACTCAATTCGAATACGATAAAAATTTTAGCGAAGCATTTACCGCATACAAAAATGGTATATCTAGTTTATTGGAGGGCGTTAAAGGTATATTTTTATTTTTCGAATGACTTCTGGTATTTTAGATGAAGGTAAATTATTTCCACATGAATCAGTTGTTATTTTGAAATATGAAACAGTCTGTTTCATTATAATTTTCAAATGAAGATAAGACATTTGTGACTCATGTGAAAATAATTTAATAATTTACCTTCATCCAAATAGCTTTAATTTTATCGAAGTATTCAAAGATTAGATCTTTCTAAAAAGTCAATTAAATTTGCAATTTATTAATTAAAATTTTTGGCCGTTTATTTCGGTCCTCTTTAACAAATTGTACAAAGTTTTCAACATGTTTTACTTTGTATAGACATCAATTATATTTAATTTTAAACATAATATAAATTTCAGGTGATGAAGATACACACCGACGGCAAGTGGTTCGTTATAAAATTGAAAAATACTTATTACGCGCAGAAAAAATATACAACTTGCATTTATCACCCGAAATGACACATCTGAAAAATGTAAAATTTTGTTATTAATTTTGACAATAATAATTCATGGTTTTGAACTTTGCAGATATGTAAGAATGAACACAGTTTGGTATCTAGTTACAATAGTATTAGGAGGCCTATTGAAGATCTATTTAATTACAAAGTTTTAAAAATCATTGATAATGGCATGGTAGTTTTACATAAAAAGGAACATAATGTTTTTTACTTGAAAGTAATACCAAAAAGTTCACAAATATTTGATTGCCTACATTTAAACATTCCGAAAGATGTGCCTTATATGATTAAATTGTTTCAGTATTACGATAGTTCCAGTAGTATATTTATTGTTACACAATACGTAAGGTAAGTTTGTTTTCAAATGAGTAATATAAACAATGATTTTTATGCAATTTTAATTTTTTTAATAAACACTCTGAAACTAAATGGACTTGGAACATTTTCGTAAAAAATGTCCATAAAAATTTAATGATCATTAAGCAACATTTAGATTGTATTTTTAGTTTAATGATTATTAAATTTGTCGTATGTTTCAAGTGTTAGCTGATATTTGTGTATTTTGAATATTTAATTTTTTAACAGTTGTAAAAAAAACAATTCTTTTTCTTTAAAAAACTATTGCTTTAGTTACAATTTTTTTATTATTTTTACTAGGATATTAATCTTCCGATTATCAAAAAGATAAATAGTTTAGAAAATTAAAATTTGATATTGAACATTCGTAATCATTTCAAACAAATTTATTTGTGGATTTATATTTCTGTAATTCTGAACATAGTTTTTAAATACATTAAACTAATCTCCTTCATCTTTGATTTATTGCAGTGGAGGGAAATTATTTGATTACATAAAACAAAAAAGTTCTACAGCACATAATGAAACTTTGACAAATTATTCGTCGATTACATTTGAAAAAGACGTTTCTGAATTAATGGATGCTGATTTAGATGGTGCATGTTCAGATTCATCAGATTATAGTTACTCGGATTTAATAACTGATTATACATCAAAGAAAAAAGTAGATACTTCAGAGAATAAAATAGAAACTGATAAGAATGAGCATAGCGAACCGTCATCGAATAGCTGCACAAATGTTAATGATGAAATTTCTAGTCAGGATAATAAAAATTCAGATTCTTTATCGCAGAACAACTCGAATATTGATAGATCATTCCAAAGAACTGCTAGTGAGATTTCGTACACGAAAGAATTTACTAGCGTTAATTACATTCCACCAATTGAAGATATTAAAAAATGGTTCTCTCAACTGTTATTAGCGATTGAAAAACTTCATAAAGCTGGCGTAGTTATTTTGTAAGTAAAATTAAATTGCTAATGAGTATATTAATATTAATTAGAATTATTATGACGATTTGTTTTAATTCAAAAGTATTCCTTTTAAAATTTGCTGGCAATATGTGTCACAAATCAGAATCTGTTTTGTTTATATATAAATTTATAAATAATTAAAGTAAATATATTTCTTTATTTATATTTTCAAATTTGCAATGTAAATAAAACAGTCCAATAGAATCTTTTTTTAATATTACTGTTGTACGATTATCTTTATAGCGTGCAAAAATGTTTTTAAATTAAATATGTATCACTCAACATTAAAATAAAATTATAATGTTAGATTATGTTACTTTAATATAAATTGTTAAAATTATGTATATTATATTTCAGTGATTTAAATCCGAAAAACTTATTATTAGATGAAAGAGGAAATCTTCTTTTGACGTTTGTGTGTAATTTTCGTGATAAGAGTAAATTATTATGTCAAAAATTTGAAAATAATGATTATTGTGCACCAGAAGTCTTTAGTTTGCAAACAGTTACATTTGCTGCTGATTGGTGGAGTTTTGGAGCTATTTTGTTTGAAGTTTTAACTGGAATGGTATGAAGAAATATTAATTGATAAAGAATACTTTATAATTTCTTAAATTTTTAGTGTTTAAGATCTGTACATGCGGAAGGAATCTATAATTATACTTTATTAAAAATTCCGAAATATGTTTGTCCAGAAGGAAAATCATTATTAAAACGGGTAATACAGTACAGTAGTAAAATAATCATTTTTATCTCTACTTAGTTTAGTTTTGCATTATAATTATTATTGTTTCAGTTATTAGTATACGAACCGCACGAACGTTTGGGCTGTGGCATAAATGGAATAGAAGATTTGAGAACTCATCCATTTTTCAACAAAATCGATTGGATTAAATTAAAAGTTGAAGCATTTAAAACATTATAAATAATTTATTTATTGTTACACAAACGTATTTTTATTTACAGTAATAAACATATCTTTGATTACCAAATACATTTTTTAAATATTTTCAGTGATAAAGAAAACAAATATGTAAATCTATACTTATACAAAACTTTATTAATGGCATTTATTTTTTGCTTTAAGATAAAAGGAGGTTTGAATCTTAATGATACCAAATAAATTTGATCAGAATTGATTCTTTATTACGATTGAATAAATTGTTTGTTAAAGAATTGCTTATTATTTGACTCAAATTTATTTTAATTTTTTCAATTTTTATAAAAAAAAAAATCATAAGTATGTATAAAGGGTATAATATAATCGTATGAAATTTTTGATATTTAGGCATTTATAGATAAATACGTTTTATAATTTCTAGAAAATGTGGACACATTTCAAAATCTATTCACGAATTTTTAACAATAAACTAAAAATAATTGTAAACATAAAAAATATCCAAACAATATTGAATTTTATATATTTTCATACTCTTGTATAGTACATTTGATTGTTTTTAACTTTAGATTGTTGTAAACTTATTTAAAAAAAATAAATATTAACTAAAATTTATTGGTTTCGTAAAATATTTAAATAAATAAACTGTGTATTGATTTGCTAATGTAAATAAAATCAATAAGTTAAATTTATTTTGTCTTTGATTGTAATTAACACTTCTTTAGTGACGCAAAACTCGGACTATGTACATACATGTATGTATTCGGACTAAACCAGGTATGTATTACAACATATTCAAAAATCAACGACACCCCCTTATTAATTAAGCCAACACCCAAAACTGTGTTTAAAACTCCCACAAATTTGTGTTTAAAAGTTTAAAAACTAAAATTGCGAGTATTTTGCAAATGGCTGCAAATTTCGCGTAAATTTTCTTATTTTTGCGAAATTCCCAGCCGTTTACGAGATATTTGCGATTAAAGATTTTTACTAATTTTAAGGGATGAAATTGGGATAAAAATAAATACAACACAGCATCTGTTTTTCACGAACTTTATTCAGCAATAAGAAAAAATACATTTCACCAAAATTTCAATTTCAATATTTTCATCAGTTTTGTTGGGGGCTTGATTTAATTAATAAGGGGGTTGTCCTAGAGGGTTGATTTTTGGATATGTTGTAGTACGGCCATAATTGACCAATATTTGTAAAACGCGAAAAATTTTTTTGTTTTTGCGAAATTCCCAGCCGTTTTCGAGATATTCGCGAATAAAGATTTTTTTTTTGTAAACATTAATAATTAATAGCCGGGGGCTCGTACGATGTTGGGGGTTGAAAATGTTATAGCAACACAACTGCTGCCTAACTGCTATAACATTTTCAACCCCCAACATCGTACGAGCCCCCGGCTATTAATTATTAATGTTTGCAAAAAAAAATGTTTATTCGCAAATATCTCGAAAACGGCTGGGAATTTCGCAAAAATAACAAAATTTGCCGTCCCCTTACGAACCAAAGATAAACCAGGTACGTACTACAACATATCCAAAAATCAACCCCCTAGAACACCCCCTTAGTAATTAAGTCAAGCCCCCAACAAAACTGATGAAAATATTGAAATTGAAATTTTGGTGAAATGTATTTTTTCTTATTGTTGAATAAAGTTCGTTAAAAACAGATGCTGTGTTGTATTTATGTTTTTTCCAATTTCATCCCTTAAAATTAGTTAAAATCTTTAATCGCAAATATCTCGAAAACGGCTGGGAATTTCGCAAAAATAACAAAATTTTGCCACCCCCTCACAGCCTTTGGAGATAAACCAGGTACGTACTACAACATATCCAAAAATCAACCCCCTAGGACATCCCCTTATTAATTAAGTCAAGCCCCCAACAAAACTGATGAAAATATCGGTAAATTGAAATTTTGGTGAAATGTATTTTTTCTTATTGTTGAATAAAGTTCGTTAAAAACAGATGCTGTGTTGTATTTATATTTTTTCCAATTTCATCCCGTAAAATTAGTTAAAATCTTTAATCGCAAATATCTCGAAAACGGCTAAGAATTTCGCAAAAATAACAAAATTTTGCCACCCCCTCACAAATCTCTGGATAAGCCAGGTACGTACTACAACATATCCAAAAATCAACCCCCTAGGACATCCCCTTATTAATTAAGTCAAGCCCCCAACAAAACTGATGAAAATATTGAAATTGAAATTTTGGTGAAATGTATTTTTTCTTATTGTTGAATAAAGTTCGTTAAAAACAGATGCTGTGTTGTATTTATGTTTTTTCCAATTTCATCCCTTAAAATTAGTTAAAATCTTTAATCGCAAATATCTCGAAAACGGCTGGGAATTTCGCAAAAATAACAAAATTTTGCCACCCCCTCACGAAGTAGTAGATAAATCAGGTACGTACTACAACATATCCAAAAATCAACCCCCTAGGACATCCCCTTATTAATTAAGTCAAGCCCCCCAACAAAACTGATGAAAATATTGAAATTGAAATTTTGGTGAAATGTATTTTTTCTTATTGTTGAATAAAGTTCGTTAAAAACAGATGCTGTGTTGTATTTATGTTTTTTCCAATTTCATCCCTTAAAATTAGTTAAAATCTTTAATCGCAAATATCTCGAAAACGGCTGGGAATTTTGCAAAAATAACAAAATTTTGCCACCTCCTTACAAACCCTAATATAAACAGGTACGTACTACAACATATCCAAAAATCAACCCCCTAGGACACCCCCTTATTAATTAAGTCAAGCCCCCCAACAAAACTGATGAAAATATTGAAATTGAAATTTTGGTGAAATGTATTTTTTCTTATTGTTGAATAAAGATTTTTTTTTGCAAACATTAATAATTAATACCCGAGGGCTCGTAAAAATGTATCAAAATGTATCAATGTATCAAAATGTATCAATGTATCAAAATCTTTAATCGAGAATATCTCGAAAACGGCTGGGAATTTCGCAAAAATAACAAAATTTGCCCCCCCCCCCCTTACGAATACCTTACGATAAACCAGGTACGTACTACAACATATCCAAAAATCAACCCCCTACAACACCCCCTTATTAATTAAGTCAACCTCTAAAACTGATATAAAAAATATTAAAAAAAATCTCAAATTTTTTCTTGTTTTCCTGTTAAAATTTCGTTAAAATGGCATCGATGTAAAACTGGTTGCTTCCCCAGCAAGGAGTTACTGCATTTTTTGTGCTTCATTTAGGAAGAAATATAACCGATAATTGATTTATTTAATAACAAATTTGGTTTTCTAACAATTTTTTTTATAGAATATTAAACAAATTTGACAATTTTGAAAGATTCAATCCCAGCCCCGTACGACCCTTCGGCTAATTATTGTTTGCACAAAAAATCTTTAATCGCAAATATGTTGAAAAAGGCTTGATTAAAATTGTGCTACAAGATTGAATTGAAATGAATGAATGAATGAGGCTAAAGTTGCTTGTTTGGATAGAAATGTTTGGAGGAGATTGATTTCGACATAATGGAAAGAGTTTGTGTCATATCCTTTTGGGTATATGACGTGATTGTGTATTAAAAATGAACTAAACGTATATTCTTATATAAAGATTTTTATTAATTTCAAATATTTTATGTGCTGCAATTACCTTAAAACATATTAAATAATACAAGTAATTACATAAAATAAATAATTAACACTTTTTTTTTTTGTCATTTTTACCGATTACATATATCGCATATTTCATATATAAAATCTAACTATAGTTTTTACGATTAGTTAAGTATTATCAAAAAATGGGAAGGCCCGAACTTACTGTATTATAATATAACGTTAGCTCTTGCGACCTGTGCGAGAAATTCTAGATTACCATCATATATTCACGTATATCAAAGCGTTATTTGGAAAGTACATTGAAAAGGAAAAAACAATTCTTGTTTATATTGTGAGTTTAACTATTACAAAAACAAATAATAGATTCTCTTAAATTAGGAAACACATTGAACTCAAACCGTAAGCGAAATACAAAATCGTTATCAGACTTAAAACAAAACTTTATAATTTTCACGCAATGTTAAATAACAATAGTATAGGCTATTATTAATAATAATCGAGTGAAACAGACTTTTACTTGGTTGTTATTAATAATTACGAATTGGAAAATTATACATTACAAAAAGAACTTAAAAACAAAACAAAACAAATAAAATAGTCCTCCGTATTCGCTTAATTCTTTAAATTATTTTTGAATTATATTCTAATAAATTCCATTTCTTCCAAACCGTATTAATTTGGTAAAGTAATAATTAAAAATGGGCTAAAGATAATTATAAATAATTTAAAGAATTGAATAAATTTCCATTCACATATAGTAACACAATTTTGAATATTTTTTTCGTGTTTAGCACCGAACAAATTCAAAAATGTTCATTTTTCAATTTTCTAAATTAGTTTCTTGATTAATTATTAATATTTATATATAAACGCTATTAAATATGTACAAGAAAAGTTACGCCAATGCAAAAAAAATAATCACAAAAAACTCAGCACACCTAAGCCAAGCTAATACATAAATAAATCATTAAAAAAAAACTAAATTGTTATTAAATAAAAAAAAAAAAAAAACTATTTTTTTTATAAATATTAAAAATTAATAAGACATTTATAAACATAAAGTATAATTCCAGTATAACATTATCTTTTTTTTTAAATCTATAAAATTTATGTTAAAATATTTAGGACTGGGAAAAAACCTAACAGTTAATACAATATAATAATAATAATAAGGGGGTTGGGGGAAACGGGTGATTAGAAAGAATGTTTGGATGGAAAAAAACTGGATTCAGTCTGCAACAATTTCCGTCGGTGGCAATTGCGAATTATCCATCAATTGAATTGGTGCTGTTTCCACCGGCGAGTTGTCCTTCAGGAGCTGCAACTGTGGCTCATCATTGACAACATTAACTGTAGTAATTTCCTGAATCACGCTGACAACGCCATTCTGCTGAGGCGCTACAGTAGCGGTCGATTTTTTCGTTGCCGGCGATATTGCAGTTTTGGTTTTCGTCACAGTTGTTCGGGTCACTTCCGTTGGCTTCTTATTACCGGTTGCTGCCGATTTAAGAGTCGTTGTGGTCGTTCGGGTTGTAGTCGCTTGTCGGCCACTAGCTGAACTAGTCTGTAACAATTGATTTTATTTGTTAATTTTATTGAAAGTGGTCTGTATCAAACCCCTAGAGGTCGATTCCTAACACTCTACAGTACCCTGTGCACTCTGAAAATAAGTAAAGTTTGGGATTTTTTTTCGGGTAGACAGAATGAAGCACATGTTCCGTCGTTTTTCTATGTTTTAGAGCTTTATTTGGTCTACAATTTAGAAAAGTTTCAACCAAATTGGTTGCAGTGATGAATTGTAATTCTCTCATTTATGGACTCGTGTTTAAAAAACATTGGTCAGTTGTCCAGATTCCCAGCAGAAAAACATTTTTGGTTACTCTGTCCAAAAGTAAACTAAAAAATCTGGGATGTAGATTAGGTTTATTTTGAAATTCGTAGAATTACCAAAACGGCAGCATTTTCAAAAAAAAAAGGTGCTTTTTTTATATAAAAACTCTACTACTACTACTCTACATCCTAGAGAATTCAATTCTCGCTGTAACTTCGCAACAAGTTATAATTTTGGAACACCAATTTAGCCAAATATTCTACACAATAAAATCATGTAAAAAAATATTTTTTTTTGAAAATTTCCGAGTGGTGTCCCCCCTTAAACCAATCAAATTGAGTAGGACTGTGTCAGCTGTCAAAAACACATTTAAAGTTGTTGAATTTGTAACAATTCAATATTTGAATAAAATTGGTACGTGGTCTACGAGACAAAAAAAAAGTTTAGATCCAAACTTACATCAAATGTGGAATTTGCTTGAAATTTCTGATATGTACTTTGTATAAAATACCTAATAAAATATGTACCTTTAAATCAAATTTCTTAGTAGCAGCAGTTGTAGTGGCGGCGGCGGTTCTACTAGTAAGATTGGTACGTGTCGCTGATGTAGTTTTCGTTTGTTTATTAGCCGCATCTTTATTATGTTTTTCAGTATCGGGAGCTTCTTTTGTGGTAGTCGTTTTCGTGGTAGTTAATGCAGACCTAGGACGTTGTGTAGTTGTTGTAGTAGCACTTGTGGGACGTGCTCGTGCTGTGCTCGCTGTAGTTGATTTTGCTGCCTGTACACTCGATTTGGTTAAAGTTGATGATGGCTGCAAATATATATTACAATTTTTAGATATACATATAAAAACTAATTTTCCAAACAAAAAAATATCAAGTTATATAATATACGGTTCGGTATTTTAAAATTACAATTTCGTTCAACAAAATATTCGATTTTTATTATTTAATTTATTTTTAATTCAAAGTTTATGCTAATTTTGATGAAATGCTTCTTGATTTTTGCAAAAAACAAATATGATTTTCAATGAATCATGCAATTTTTATGAAGATTAAAAACAAATGTTAAAACTGTAACATATCTTAATCTGTAATCATATTGTCAAAACTGACAATACGTTAAAGTGGGAATTCTGAGATTCTGTAGTGTTAAAACGATAATTAATCTTTCACAAAAATTTTAATTTAAAATTGATAAAATATTGAAAAAAATGGTATTTCATAGATTAAATTGAATAAAAAAAAAAATGCAGAACATGACTTTTCATAAAATGAATTCTAGTTGAAATTCTAACAAATTATTTCTTTTTTTTTTAGCATATAATAAATAATAATATATTAATAAGATTTACTATATAATAAACAAATGAACGATTAGATAATACGAAATATGTTAAAAATGAAAAATAAATGAGTTTAGTTTTTACCTTCGCAGAAAGAGCAGACGAAGTTGTTCTAGTAGTAGTTGTTCTCGTTGTGGTACCAGTTGCTGTTAATGGTCTAGTAGTGGCTTTAGCAGTTGTGGTAGTAGCCGGCCTAGTAGCTCCTAAAGTTGACTTAGCCATAGCAGAACTTGGTGATTTGACTGTACCAGCAGTTGTTTTCGTAGCGAGCGTACTTCTCGCTGTTGAAGTAGTTCTTGTAGCAGCAGTTGATGGTTTCGGTGCTGCTGCTGCTAAGGTCGTAGTCGGTTTCCTTGCTTTTAGATCGCCATTTAGCAACGGTTTCTTATCGACAAGAGATTTCGCGGTAGCCGTTATTGGTGTACGAGGTTTCGCGGCTGCTGTTTTAGCCGCTGGACTAGTAGCAGGACTTGCCGCCGATCTTGTCGTTGACGGTTTAAGTGAGCTGCTACTAGTTTTGGATGCATTCGTAGTTGTTGTTGTGGTTTTTCGCATTGTACTACTAGCTGTGGGTCGTGATGCAAGCGGTTTGGTCGGACTTGTAGGCGATTTTGTAATTGGTTTTTTCGAAGCTGTAGTAGTAGATTGTTTTGTTTTAGGTGTGGTAGATGTTTTGACAGCAGTTACGGCAGTTGCAGCAGCAAATACTGCTGCAGGTGTAACACCTTCAATAACGATTTCCTTTATGGAAAATTCCGTGATTGGTTCTTGTGCCGGGCCTTGTTCAGGAGTGGGTTCCGTTTGAAGAATAGCTGGTGTTTGTGGTGGTGTATCGATAATTTTGCTTTCTTCCGATGGTGAAGCAATTATATGAACGGGAAATTCAGGTTGAATTGTTTCGCATTGGATATCGATAATAGATTTTTCAAATACGTCGTTCGGACTTAACGGGGATGTGACATCAGGTAATTCTGATCTATCTAAAAATGCATTGATCGAAGAACTGGTAATATCTAATGATTTAGGAGCGATAAATTTGTTGATATCTTCCTGAATGCCACTCATTGTTTCTTGTAATTTACTTTCAGCTTCCTCTACTTTAGAATTATCAATAATATTATTGATTTCATTATCAACATTTAATAAAACATCATTAACGATATTTGAAACTTCGTTTTTCAATTCACAAACATTTTCTAATTTTTCATTCGTATCACTGATTGGAGATTTAGCTGGTTCGATGTTTTGCCTGATTTCTTCGACTTGTTCGATTTCTTGATTAACAGGAGAAATGGCAGATTCTTCTTTCAAGGTGTCTGCAGTAGTAATGTCCGCTATTGCGTCCGAAATTAATTCTTGGACATTTGTGGCAATATCTTTCGACATTTCATCCAGTACATTGTAAGTATTTTCTAATTTGGCAACCATATTAGCTTTCAATGATTCTACTATTTCAACGGGACTACTGCTTGGACTGATTGGACCTTCATCTTGAATTCCTTGTAGTGGATTTTCAAGAGCAGAAACTTCAGAACTTAAAATTTTCTCATCTAATTCTTGAATCGGAGACTTTACTACGTCGTCTTCAAGTGGTGTTTGATTTAGTAATGGTGATTTTGGTGTTTCGTCGATATCAACTGAAATATTCTCATCTTTAATTGATGCGGTTATATCGGGTGATACTAAACCGGTAAGTTCGGGAATTGGTGATTTAGGTGATAGTGGACCAGCCGGTGAAGATAATTCCATTGGTGAATGTATTTCTAGCATAGGTGATTTGGATACATCAACTTGAACTGGTAATGTGCAAAGGTCAATAGGAGATTTTGGCAATTCGACTGGTAGTTCAATTGGGGATTTGGTTAATTCGATTGGTGATTTTGAAGATGTAATTGGCAATTCACATTCAATAGGAGATTTGGATTGTTCAATAGGTGATGATTGAATTGGTTCTAGATCAAATGGAGATTTTACGAGTTCGATGGGTGATTTTACGGTATCAACTGGTGATTCGGAAGGTACAAAAGGTGATTGAGAAGGTACCAACAAAGGTGATAATTCCGTTGGTTCTATTATTGGTGACTTGGATGGTACCAAAGGAGATTCAGATAGTTCAAAAGGTGATTTAGATGATTCCAAAGATGATTCTAATGGTTCGAATAGTGATTTAGATATTTCAATCGATGATTTTACTGGTTCAAGTGTAATGGGTGATTTTGATGATTCAATTGGTGATTCTACTGATTCGATTAGTGATTTTGGTGACACACAAACATCAATATCTTCCTGCTTACATAAATCTGGTTGCGATGAAACAGAGATTGGAGTAGGTGAAATGGAATTATCTTGGACAATATCAGTAGCATTATCTAACTGTAGTTTTGGTTCATTTATTTTCTCGATTGGTTCACTGCTCTCTTCAGAATCATCATCATTATCAGGTAGCATCTGTACTTTGTCTAAATCAAATGGATTCGTATTAAGACCGGCGACCTGTTCGTCTTTATCTTGGTAAAACGACATACTCATTGGATCTTGTGCTCTAGGAACGAATGTTGGAAAATCTGTTATATCTTTATTATTTTCTTTATCGTCATTTAGAATATTATTTATATTTGTTGGACGAAATTCAATTTCACTAACGTCTTTTCCATTTAAAAGATTTTCCATAATTTCTTGGGTTGAAAGTTGATGTCCCTAAAACATATATATAAATAATATTAAATTTATCTGTGATATGAACATCTATAGAATATAAAATTGCACTGTATCATAGGTAACAACGTTAACTCATATCACATATTTCAAAATGTGATTGTAATATATATTATATTTCTTAAAATTTATGAAGAATAAAAAAAAAAAGAAAAACTAACATTTTGTTCTAAACTGGTATTTAATTCTGTATCGAAAATTTCACTGGGTCTTTGTTTAACTTCGCACTGGAATTCAACGGGCGATGGTACATTAATGTCCATAGGTACTGCACGTCTTGGACTTTGTGCAACTAAATCATCCAACACATCTCGATTATATGATGGTAATGGTGATGCAGCACTATTTGAACGTGTTGGTGACACTGGTACAAATTCTTTGGCGTCTGGATTTAATTGAGACATTTCGTCAGAATCGGCTTCGGGTACGGGAGAATGATCGCCAGAAACCTTAAAACATTTATTCAACTTTATGTTCAAAGTCAATCTATTTTTTTTTAATTGTAACATAATTAATCAAATTAACTGCATCTAGTATTGGATATTAGTCATAGTGACCGGCAAATATTTATTTATCATGTTAAGCGCAACATATATATATATATATATATATATATATATATATATATATATATATATATATATATATATCATAAAAGTTAATTATCAACTGAACTAAATTCAATAGCGTTAGAGACACATTAAATTTGTATTCTTATGAGTAATAAATGTCCAAATATTTAAACTATAAATTAAAAACTCACTTCTTTAAAAATCATGATTTTTATTAACCCAACTCACTGGATTGGTCATCTGATCTGTCTTAAATCATAGATTAAATTATCGGATAAGTATCGTTATTATTTCATTTCGGAAACGACACAATTTTTAAATCCAAAAGAGCCGGTTGCATTAAACATTGTTAAACACTTTGTAAGTTAACTATATCTTGTTATTGCGCTAACTTCAAAGACAGTTGACAATCTAGTGACTTAGCTAATCTCATTGATTACTAAATTATTTGGTCGTGCAAAAAATAGATGAACAAATCAAAGACATACCTGATTATTAGTTTCTACAGGAGGAACACTATTCTCCTTCTGTTTTGGATCGACTCGATAATAATTCCACTCGTCTTCTGAATCTTCACCACTCTCAGCTACATTGTCAGCAAGTCCGCTACTATCTAATACTGTAACAAAAAAAAAATTATTTCATTACAAATACATTCGTTTCAATCATCGTATTTATAAATTATAAAATTGAAATATTAAAACGTTTTTTTATAGTGAGCACTGGGTTATTTGTATTAAGTTCTATTCACCAAACAAGTCAAGTAGCTCTGGTTATTATATATAGTACTAAAAGGAAAATTTTAACCATCTAATAAGTAGAAGCACTCGAAATTGTTTTAATTTCAAGTCAGTTTTTTGACATTACGTACTTATTTAATTAATTAGTAATTGCATTTTCGAATACGGTTATGTTATATGTTTAATTTTAGTTTTTTCCGAATCATATATATATATATGATTGATTTTAAAATCGGTTTTAACAAAAACCGGTGTTTCATAATGCAGCTATCATAAAACCAGGAGTAAACAAATGAACTAAAAATTAGTTATTTTTTCAATAAGAATAAATTGAAAAAAAAAATCTACATTTCTGCAGAGAAAATATTGTTATTTTAAAACAATGCCAAACAGAGATAACACATTGAAAATATTTAATTATGATAAATAGTATTATTTCCATAAAATTAATAAAATTGTTTATAAATTGCATTAAAATCCAGTATTACCAAATGTTGAATAAAATCCTTAGAATAAAATTAATAATGAAATGTTGTCATTAATTCTGAGGATACATTTTTAGCCAATCACAAATGATTTTTTACTTATATTAAAAATAAATAAAATTGGAAATACTGGACCTAGCATTGAAAGGAAAAAGTAGCCTTTTATGTATATTGCTTTTCGTTTTAGTTAAATCATATTAATGATATAAATGACAAATCGGACATACCCATTTATAACCAAAAATTTCATTAACCAATGCCTATCGAAATTGGTTATCGATTTGAAATAGTTCTACCCCCCCCCCCCCAACCGAAATGAAATAAATAAATTTTCTCAAAATTTAACCGTGGTTGCATTTTATATATTAGATAAATTTTCCAACGTTGGTGAAGAAATTAATTAAGAGGTCGTTAGCATTTGTCCGTGTTTAGAAACAATGAGAATACAGCAGGTGGAACTATCTTGGCTCTCTGTTGCTGCTGTGTGAAGGTTACTCAGACATATTTCATGCGAAACATTATTCGTTTGTTTTTTATTTCTTTCATTCAAGAAAAATTTTTAAACATCTTTCATAGTGTAGCAGCAGCTAGATGTTAGACAATTTCTAGCACATAGCTCACAACAGTAATTATATGATTATACACACAAGTTGTATGAAGACAATTTGATATCATATAGTAAAATGTGCAATTTCAGCGTATTAATTGCACACGTCAGTATTTTGTAAAGTGTATATTTAATATGTTATCATAAAATTATTTTTATATAAAATGTATTAACTTGGTACTTGTAATACAAAAATATTTTTTTAATTACGCCACAATAATCTACATAAAAGTTTCCCAAAATAAATGTGACTTAAAATTATCTATAATTAAAAATAAAAATATTATAAAGAATTAATAAATTTGGCAAAATTTAATTTTTCGCTAATTATGATTGAATAATGGAAAAAAAAGGAAAACCTAATTTAATTAACAATAACTTTTATATTAACAAATAACAAGTAGCTCAGTTAATAACTTAATTTGATATTGATTTAGATGTATAAGAATAAATTTAAACTGAAAATAAAAATTGGCAAATATTACTAAAATAGAACAAGTACAGTTCAGGAATTATAAATGTAGTATTGTGTAATTTTGTAACATACAAAAATCTATTTACAACAACTGAATAATTACTGACAGTTTTTTTCAAAAATAATTATTATAGTAATATTGGTATTTATCGTTAATAACAGGATGTGAATTGATAAAATAAAATGATAATAATTTAACCTTTTTGTCCATGTGCTTGGATTTTGTGCGTTTTCATGATTCAAATCTATAGACTGTATATAAGCGTTAAGAAATAAAAATATTCCTAACTGCAGACAGACGAAAAATATAAATCTTTCTACATTCATCTCAAAAACATAAACTTTAAAATGCCCAAAAATTATCTTCCATTAATTTTAGTTTTGTGTGTCTTGATATTAATTTGTATTTTTTTAAATTCTTTTTAGTTTGTTTTCCATTTATTTCCAGTAATTAGAATAGAACTTGTACCCATTAAGAAAAGGTCTACCAAAATAAGAGTTTTTCGGGAGAAATAAATATAAGTGTGGCGGTGACAGTAATAATACAACATAAAGATGAGTGTCAATTCACTGTTAGTTCCCAAAGTGTGAAATTCTATTAATTCCAATAAAATTTGCATGCTGCACTAGCTGACTCTTTCTTTCTTCGTATTAATCTAATATTAGTAGTCTAATATGCAAGCACTGAGGATGCCATTTACGATGTATGGCGAAACGTCTGCGACGAGGATAGATCTATCACGACCATTCAATTAGTAGTAGATGCACAATTTCTCCATAATTTTTCTTTCTTTCGCCCCGACAACAAGAAAATATTACAAATATTTACTCATAAGTACCATCTGATAATAGAGTTGAAAGTGGCTATTTATACATACAGTATTTTTACGTAATTGGCCATTTAGGGTAGGTTAGGTTAGTAGGTTGGTTTAGGTTTTTTTTCTTAGTATGTATAAATAGCCAATTGCGTATACATACCGTATGTATTAAGGCTGCGATGATTTAAATCAAGTGATTTAAATCATTGATTTAAATCGCAATTTAAATCAAATGATTTTTTTAAAAAAATCAATGATTTAAATCAAAAAAAAATTCAGCAAATCATTCGCTCTTATTTAATCAAGTGGTTTAATAGACAAATTTTTTATATGTATTAAAACAAATAAATAGCTGAGGAGTAAGGTTTCAATAAAGTAAATGTTATTGTGAGGCCTGTAGCGGCACATTTCAGAGGGCGGCCGCCTGTAGCGGCACATTTCAGAGGGCGGCCGGAGAGCGCTTTAATACTAATATAGGTACGTGCAACAATCGAAAAACAAAATTCTAATTTAAAAAACAAATAACGTGTGCAAAATAATTAAAAGAACAATCTAGAAAAATACAATAAAGCCATTCCAATAAATAACTTTATAGCCATTTCCTACTAAAGACAAAATACGTTTTAATTTCCACAAATTAGTTTTTATTACGATTTTATTTAATTATACTCGTATAATTTATATTTTTTAGTTCATAAAAAACAGTTTCTTTTATTACTAAGGCGGCAAAGAGTCTAGCGTCTAAAATTGAAAAAATCAAAAAAATCCGATTTAAATCAAAAAAATCCGATTTTTTTTTTTTTTTTTTAAATCATGATTTTTTCCAGCCCTAGTATGTATAAATAGCCTCATCCTAAAGAGTTACACACATACATACATTATACTCTATTTTCTTAACTTATCAATACTTTACGTTAAACGGTGTAGGTACCCCTATTTTAGTTTCTTTTTTGTACCATTGTATATAAACGCGAATTTAAACTGTGCCAAAAAATATATGTTTAGAAAATGTCTACATCAAAAATCTTTTGCAAACTGTTTATTTCCTGGTTCATAACGTTAACACACTTTTATATTTAACTGAATCGTTTTATTTTTATACTTTGTAACTATTTTTTTATATTATTATAGGGTAATCGATGCAGGTTTTACAAGTAAATTTTTTTTTTAATTTCTCTCTCGTTATGTAATAAGATAAAGTAATGCAAATAATAATTTACAACATATTTGATAAAAAAATGCATTACGTTCATAAATATTAAACGTTGGCAATTATATAAGAAAATATTAATACAAAAATAGAAAAATATACTAAATTTTATGCATTTGTCACATTTACGTCATAAATTAGTTTCAATTTTAAGTCAGTATATTTTTTTTTTTTTTAAATGAACATATGGTAAAACCTGTATAGGGACCTATTAACACATTAAACATTTCTTGATAGAAATAACATTAGGTATGAAGAATGATTGCGCAATATAAAAGGATAGAGAAAGCTCAATTGATCAATTTTAATACAAAATACAGTAACATTTCCTGTACCATGTACTTTGCACCCTCCCAGAAATTATCTATTTTGAATATAGTGTATCTTGCAATGTTAACAATGTTATTACTACAATGTTCTTATTACAATGTATATGTTCAAAATTATTACAAATTTTAAAAGTTTAATTGTTGACATTTTTCTTTGTATCTTTACATAAAAATTAAGATCAAAAAATGTAAATATTTTATTTGATGCAGAAATACCTTAGTCATTATGTATAATAAACTATGTATATTCGTAATGTCAATAAAATAATTTATTACGTATAAAAATTAATTGATATAATTGTAGTAATATATTTTTCTATAATTACATAGATAAGCTAAAATATATCTTCTGAATTTTGAAATATACTAACGTGAACAAATGATTTTTACTTGCATTACTTACAATAAATATCGAGTTATGAAAATAAATTAATATTACAATAAACAAATAAATTTGTCATTTAAACATGGAAATACATATTTCCAAATATATTGAAAATTACGAATAAGAATAAAGATAATTTAGAACAGTTTTCCAATGTCAAAACTTGATTAATTATGAAAGTGATAATATCTGTCGCTAATTGAAGTGTCAGAGAAAAGTTGATGTTTTGATGCCGACCATACGATCAGTAGCGTACAGAATAAATTTTTCCGAAAGAGTGAGACGCAATTTTCGGAGCTGTGACTAAAGGAGGCGGGATATTAACAAAGGGTGAAATAGGGTCAAAACATTGGGAAGGGCTTGTTATGTGATATCGTACAAGACAAAACCGACGTGTAAACAATATAAGACCGCACATTGTTGAAACAATGAAGAACATAATACTGTGTAATATGTACTAATGCTAACACAAGATAATGTCGACTGAATATTCTAAATTCATATGCGTATAGCCCTCTATAGCTTCAGAATATTGTCAATTTTCTGTACAGGGATGAGTAAATATTTGGAATTAATTTAATATCTGTATTGTTAATTTCGAAAGTCAAACAGTTGACTTTTTAATACTGTCATAGGAATCAAAATGAATGAATTTTAAAAATAATGTAAATTGTATGTCAGAAAACAAATATAAAATTATTAAATAAAAATAAGTGCAAAATTATAATTATTTACAATTATATTGAATAACATCGTAAAAGTTAGTTTTTTAGTTCATGTTCTAAATATTGTAAAAATATTTACAAACTTCAATTCGTAGCCATTTTTACCTAGTACACTATTGAAAATAAATCAGTATTGAACTTGACATTTTATAATTATTTTCATTAAAATATACTGCCACATATGTATAACAACAATATTGCATACTTTGTATTTATATATTTCATTCACATCTACCTGTATTAAAAAAATAAATAAAATTTTCAAGGTTGAGTACCTATTACAGAAACAATGTTTTTGTTTTTCGATAAAATGATGTTACTCATATTATTATTAAGTTTACATGTACGTGGTCGTTAAAAATCGATATTGGTAAATAAATATACATTAAAAATAAATATTTTGAGTCACTTACAAATACATGGAAAATAGAAATACATTGAGCAACTATAATTATAAAAATTTCTTATCTCCATACCTTAACCTACCTTAACAAAATAAACAATGTGCAAGCTATTTTAATTTTCAAATTGCATTTTTTATTACTTTCTTTTTTGAAATTCTTATATTTCTTAACATTTTTCAGCTATATTGAGAATCCTGACACAAAATATATTATTTCATATTTTTAATGTATATATAGTATATAACATACGCATAAAAAACTACGTTGTTATAAAATACAAATGTGTTTACAAAAAAATTATGTCAAATAGTTAATAACGTAACTACAAATTCGCCTAAATCAGAGTACTGTATATGTAAAAATCGTTTTAAATTAAATCAATATTATAGATATATAGACTAACTTAATTATTATTATAGAATATTATTTTTTAATCATTAGATAAATAAACACAATTCAATAAAATTAAACAAAAAAATGATAAATTCGAATACAAAATTCTAGATGCACCTGTAAATATAAAATTAGAAATAAAACTTATAAGAATAGCTTAAAAAAATTATTGCCCATTTAAAATCTTATCTAAGATAAAGAAGTAGAGCTTCATGTGTAAGAATTAGAACAATTCATTTTATTGTATGTAAATTATAGTACAATTTTCAAAATGTCTGCCACACTAGTTTACCGGCGTAAATACAACTTAATATTAAAAAAAATTAACACCATCATATATGTATAAAATCGTATTAATTCAAACGTGGGACCTTTTGTACAATTGAACAATAGAAATTAATTTTTGATATTTATTATAAATATAACTAATTCTTAAATAACATAACTGTTTTTAAACAATATTGTAATGGTTATTAGAACATAACGTTGTTTTTTTTTATTAATCACAAAATATATATTTATGGTAAATATCAAGAAAATGTTACTCTATAAAAATATTTCAGAGAAATTGTTTGTTACATGCTCTATTAATACTATTGTGAATAATAAATTTAGTTCAATTTAATTTCTAAAATTTTTATTGTACGCTTTTTATAGACATTAACGGTAACAATAAAGCAATTCTTGGCATTTTTTTGAAGGAAGTGCGGAAAACAAATATTAAACAGAGCATTTGATAAGATAACAATATACGAGAAGATAGACATTCTTGTCGTGTTTAAAACATAAATTTTAGCTGCAAGACAGTGTAAAATTCTTCTAGGAATTTTATGGCCTTGAGAATGAGAATTAGATAGACAGTATAGGACATGTATATTCGGCAAAAGTGCTGCGAGATGAATATGTCATTACAGGTCGTACACCCCGCCCTTATATGCAAATAACCATTTGAAAATAGGGGTTAAAACCTATTTAGACATTTAGAGGCCGACTGGTAGTACATTGCGTCATATTTTAATTTATACGCAAACGCCTATACGATAAGAATTAATCCAAGGAAAAAATTAAAAACTTGACATTCAACAAAAATTGTTAAAACCACGATTGCCAACTTTCACCAGCTGATAATTTATGATTTTAAAATTAACATTTGCATGCATTAAAACAGAGGACTAATTGTTAAAGACTTGAAAATAAATTTGGAAATAACCAACACTGTGACAGGCTAAAAATAACCTTAAAATATACAACACTTCTCCCTCCGACCATGCACGAACCAAAATATCACAAATAGAAAATTTAGATGCACAAACAACATGCAGGGCAGATAATAAAAAAAAACAAACTTATTGATAGGCCCAGGCGGTTTCACCGTAAAAGGTAGTTGGGTTTGAAAACACCTGGCATAGAACACCGAAATACTTGGAACGCATTCACTGAAAATTCTCATTCGCAATGCACAAAGATATTTACGTACCGTTATTAGTGTTTCATTGCATTCATTTGTGCCGGACGTTGATTGTAGAAAAATTGTGGATAGTACACACGAAATACAAGATAGTTTACTTAAAAAATAAATTAGGCACACTGCACTTTAGATTATACCACAATAAAGAAAAACGTGAAAACGTTGAACACACTTCGTGAAACAGAGGCAGCCGGCTTTCAACTAAAGACGACCAGCCCGAAGTCGGACCGGCTGCCGAGCATGCGCATTACAAACAGCGCATCGGGTGTGATCGGGTCATGGGCGTGCGCTATATTTTTCCCAGTCGTACAACACATTCCATTTTATCTTTTTTTTTTTCATTACTAATTATAATAATAAATATAAAAACCTATTCAAAACAACACAATAAATAAAAAAGACTACGAACTATTATTTTGCTTACATAAAAATATTTTTATAATATTTTATTGCAGTAGAGCACGCTTTGTATTTTTTAACAAGGTCACATGACACGTTTTATACTTATTAACATTAACATAATTATTAATATTAACTAAAACACATATGTATCTATTCATCTTTTATTTAAATAAACAAATGGATAAATTTTATTAAAATAAAATTCGACTAGTTTTCTTTCATTTTAAGATTGTTGTTTTCTAACGACAAATTGAAATTTTAGGTTAAATTCACATTATAATTATAATTAAATATACATTTAAATTACTGTTACTATATTTAATTTGAATTACAAATATAAAAAAATCCTTATAATAAAGTATATAGTACAAGGTTCATTCAAAAAGTAATGCGTTCGAATGGACTCATTAAGCTAGTGAATTAAAATTAAATACGGTAAACTAATTACTTAAGAATAATTATATAGAGAGAAAACTAAAGCAAAAGTTATATTTCAATACATAGGAAAATAATGTAAGTACTCCCATAGAAATCTACAAATGTTTAAAGAAAACATTACTTATATCTGTTATTTTGCTGCCTTATTCAGTGCTTCTTATGATTTTGTGCAAAGTATAATTTATGTAGATGTTAAAGCTTTTCAAATTACTAAATGTAGTGGAGATAATTATTATGCAAATTATTGGATTCCTATAATTTCATGCATAAATCAATATTATTGTTTGATGAATATGGCTATTTATATTCTGTAGGTGATTGATGTTATTGTTGTAAATAATTAAGTTTTCACAATCATCTAAGCCAAAAAAGCGCGAAATTTAAAAATGTCACTTAGGCCACTTTGGCAGTAAACGCCTCATATATATAATATATATATATATATATATATATATATATATATATATATATATATATATATATTCTAAAATTTTTGTGATATTGTTTAACAAAAGAGAAGCACAGCATTTTTTTGCTTCCATAGACGCGTTTTGTCACTGTCCTTATTATGCCTAAGAGTTAATATTAAACGGCCATCCTTAAGGTAAGCATCCACGATGCGATTTTTTCATGAGAATTTTGTCTCATGAGATAAATATCTCCGAAACAAACAAATGTCGTAGTGGAAACTATGATGAGAGATGTGAGACACTGTTAAATATCTCATGAGAGATTGTCTCATGAAACTTTTTTCTTTCTGCGTGTAAACTCTCAGATCATGTCTCAGCGAGACATCTAGTACGAGATTTTTGTATCACCCTCTGCGCGTGAGTTTTTTTTATCTCACCAAGCTCAGTTCACTAACCATATCACCAACTGTCACCAACATCAGTGCATATATATATTTATAAATATTATATATATTATATATATATATATATATATATATATATAAATATTATATATATATATATATATATATATATATATATTATATACATATATATATATATATATATATATAAATATTATATAAATATATATATATATATATATATATATATATATATATATATTATATAATATTTATATATATATATATTATATATATTTTTTCTATTCTAAATTTTATTTTGTTTATTAAATGATTAAAAACATCCCAGGACATTCGTACGAAATTTTTGTAACATTCCTCATATTCATTTCTTAATTCATTTAATAGATTTTTTATTAAACTTTTTTTATCTCGTTTTTTTATCCACTCACATAACCAACATTTGTGTGATTTTTTTGTTTTGTTTGTTAACGACGCAATTATGAAACAAGCTGCAGCTATTCGTTTTTGAAACCATATTTCAGCTATAGTTTTGAAATAAAATATCTCACTTGTTAAGTAACTCACTGTGGATACACAAAAATATCAAAATGGCAGCTACGTGAGACATATGAGACAAAAGTCTCATCTAACCAAACTCTCATGAGATAAAAGTTGTATATCTCACGTTCAGTGGAAACACATACAAAATAAGTGACTCATGAGACATAAATCTCATGAGATATTTATATCATCGTGGACGCTTACCTTTAAAGAGACTCAAAAGTAACATAAGTCTCTGTAAATGCACATTCAATTTTTTTTTTTCGGAAAACCAAAAACATATTTTTATGACAACTCTTCAGCAATATCAATATCGTCTTAATTTAATCAATTGTTTAACTAAATTACGAAATTCAATTAATTTGTTTTAATTTGCTAAACAGAATAACTTTTAATTGAGGCGGATTAAAAACTTATTACAAGTAATTGTATAATTAGTTTCTTTTTTAAAATCTTTAATAAAGTCACGTTTCTTTAAAAAAAATATGCATATTTTAATATGAAAATCAAATCAACTTAATACCCATGCAACACAATCAACTATAATTAAATGTAGATATAACATTATAAATTAATATGAAATCCTCCGTCTGATGAACTTCATCTGGTGTAACATGAATGTTGGGTATGATCACTAGACCAAATATAAGATTACTAATTAACATAGCCATTATCCCATTACATTGGCATAACGTATAGAAAGAATTAACGTACAGAGCCCCGTTAAAAAAATCTTCTATGTATTTTATATACAAACAGAAAAACAACAGAGTTGAAAAAAAAATTGCACACGCAAAAATAACGAATGTTATAAAAAAAAAATATTTTAAATATAATTAAAGAGGGCAATTTTATTAGCTAATTACGTTATGCGGTATTTTTCAGTGGCGTTACTTTGGCGAAATTTAATTTCCATATTAAAAACGCTCTCTTTTTACTGTCACAAATGTTTCAGCTGCTTGAAGTGAACAAAAAAATCAGACCAATCAATATAAAAAAAGTTACGATTAATTCTAGTTTAATTTTCAATTAAATAAAATTAAAATAAAACGGTTTTAAATTTTATGTTCTGCATTAATATATTATTATAAATCATTATTTTGACGAACTCAGCGTCCGTCTTCATCAAGAAAACTGATACAAATGACATTTACAGTAAATAACAAAACATAGAAACATGTTACTATGTAACAAATAAGTAATAAGTCATAAAAATTTCGGCTTCAATTAATTAAAAATTTGTAAAAAAATGTCTATGATCTAATTACTTATTTGTTACCTATTTTTTGAACTATATTCATTATTTATTTAGTTAAAATCAATCAAGATTTTAAAATTAATTTTTGCTTTTATTATTTACAAATGTAAACTAGTTAGAATAAATTCAATACTATTTATTATATTTAACATTTTAAAACATAAATAATGATAAAAACAGTTCTAATATTTTTTAAATGAATACTTTTAGATATACGCACTTTTATCTAAAAGTACTCTAAAAGGGGCTATATGAATACGGGCAAATATTTTCAAACTTCAAAACAGTATTAATTTACCTATTGATAAATTTTCCATTTTATATGATTCTTAATGAAGGCATTCTATTCTATACATATACCGTATAATATTTTTTTTAAATGTTATACGATAACAAATAATTATATTTTATAAATTAAGACCGTAGCAAAAATACAATATAATAAATATTTCAAGAGGCAAATGTCACTTAAAAAAAAAACAAATTGATATCGAACAGTTATTTATGGATTTATACCGTTAAAACATTATAGAGTTGTATATATATAGTGTAAAAAAATATAACGTCAGATAAAACAATACAAAACATTTATTATAACACACATATACATTGGCAATAATCGGTTGCATATTTATCAAAACGAATATTGAGCGTGTAACGGTTTTTGTTCAATTATAACGAGTAAATACGATGAAATATCAATAAATACGCGGTACATACATATAGTTATTTTCAAACCATTTCCAATCATTAATAAATAAATGTCAAAATTATTAATTAATCGCACATTTGTTACACTATATATTGGTTTTACACAAAAGCGTAGTAATCATGGAAAATATGTTGTGTGTTAAGTAGGAAATTTTTGATCACAAATTATTTTTAAATTCAATCTCAAAGCTATTATATTATATAATTATTATATAATTAAATAATTATTATTTCAAATATAAACAGTATTTGAATTTAATCGAATTTTAATATGGATAGGTAAAATAACATAATAAATTAGTTCAAATTCATTTTTTATTAAATCTGAACTTTTCATTGCACTAATAGTAAAAAATCTATGGCCCATATTTCCATTTAATTTTTAAAAGTGATTTTTATTAATTGTACTTTTGAGAATTATTATAAATTACTTATTAAGCGGTTTAAAATAGTTTATTGAAATGATAAAATACTAGATATAACAAAACAAATACTACCAAAAGTCAATTTTGAAATTAAGAAAGTAAAGCTTGTAGAGAGCCCTATATTTGGGTGTGAAGGAGAAAAATTGTAAAGAAATAGAACTCTTAAAACTATAGCTACCATTAACAAGAGATTGTAAGAAAAATTAGTCGGTATTAGACGGATAATTAAACTATGCAGTCCGAAAAGTACATACACTAAATGCAATAATACTTTAAAATAAAACGGCTTTAGGTTTAAGTTCTGTATTAATATTTATTAATGATTGACATTTCCACGAACTCAGTGTCTGTCTTCATCAGGAAAAATGATACAAGTGACATTTACTCGTACAGTAAATAACAGAACATAGAAACAAGTTACTAGGTAACAAATAAGTAACTAGATTATAAAATTTATAAATTATTAATATAGTAAAAATCTTTCAGAACTCATTATATTACAACTAAACGGCTTTAGGTTGTAGTTCTATATTAATATTTATTAATAATCGACGTTTCGATAAACTCAACGTCCGTCTTCATCAAGAAAACTGATACAAATGACATTTACAATAAATAAACAGAACATAGAAACAAGTTGCTAGGTAACAAAATAAGTAACTAGATCATAATGAGTTCTGAAAGATTTTTACCATGTTAATAATACTTTAGTTCCTTTTGAAATTAATTGAATTTACTAATTTGAAAGCTAACAGTTAGCTGATATAGTCCCGACCTTATGTCGTATTGCTACTGTTGAGAAATGCTTATTTGTGTTTGTCTACTACCGTTATATTCTTACGTATGTTAATAAATGTTACATCTATAAAAGTTTTGATTGCAATATTACAGATACGAATACATAAATTTAATCTCACAATATTGTTTTATTGACTTGAAAAAATGTCCATTTTAAAACTGAATTTAAAAAAAAATATGTCTGAATTTTAATTACGTTTTAAATTAAATCAAAAATATGTAAAACGACATTCCAGAAGAAATATTTATGTACTTCACTTTCTTTTTAATTATATTTTATTATAAAAAAAAAATGACATTAAACTGTTATGATTGCAATAAAAAATTGGCTTGATATTTTTGGAAAAATTTCACTTTGCATTAAAACAAGTTTTTTATTTTTGATAATATTATAATATTCTGTAAGAGCTTGTGACATAATATTATGAAAAGAGAGCCAATTTAATTGACATTTATATTATATAATTTATTACAGTAAATAAAAGATTCATTTGATTCATTTGAATATACAAAATGCATATTGTAATATTTAAGCAGTAAATTACTTTTAATTCCTGTATAGTGTGTATATGAATAGCAGAAAATATTCTGATATAAATATTGTTTCATTATAGTTATTGTTACTTGGAAACTGTAACAACTATAATATTGTCAAATTATATTTATTTTAATATATGAATAGTCAAATTATTTGTCATATTAGGCATATTTTTTAAAAATATACATTAACACATGTAGGACTATCGTTGTTGTATATTTTAATAAACTAATTGTAAATAGTGTGTTATCACGCATTAATTTAAATATATGTTTAATTAAATTAATTAAGGTTGACATGATTTTTTTTGTACTAATAAAATGTTTATGAATTTTTTCGTGTTACCCATGCTACGAGTAATTATACCCACATAAACGTTGCAGAGATAATTGAAAGAAAAATGGAACTAAAACAGAGAAAATACAAGAAAAATATACATTATAAATATTTTAATTAAAATATCTATATATGAAAAAAAATTAATGTAATGTCACATTACAAAAGATACATGGAACGAAATATTAATACACGTAATTTTTATTATTATGTTTCTTTAGAAATGTATCTATCACAAACACGTAAATATATAACGTAAATCAGATTTTCTCTAGTTTATGTGGAATTTTTTTTTCTTTATTTTCAAAATTAATTTCTTCTTTATAAATAATATAAAAATGCGGCATTCATATAGATACTTTGTCAATGTCTAAATATAATATTCACGTGCTAACTGCAAGTACGATAGTGTAAAATAAACGATTATTCTTAATAATAAAGAGATATGCGATTTGCCATTGAAAATATGTATGTGCACAAAATGAAAAATGCTTAAAACCCAAGATAGATATTCTTAAAATACACCATCAACAGTACACCGAAAATACGGGCTCGCGTTTTGACGGTAACAAATCTGAAGTTTTGAATGCGAGTGAAAGAGGACTAAAACTTAATAGTGTTTAACTTATATATATATATATATATATATATATATATATATATATATATATATATATATATATCACACTACTATTTTAAGCCGTAAGCAGTGTGAAAGAAAACAAAACAAGTAAGTTATACACGCTGGACGATTTCCTGTTAGCTGTAACATACGAGACAAGAAGGATCACTTGGTTGGCGTTGAGATAACCTAGTGACATTTTCACTAAAACACTCGCTGATTGCTGATGACAAATAAAACAAGAATCTTTTTCGCGATTTATTCACATCTACAATGTTCAATCATTTTATTAATGTAACTAATGTTATTGTATACAGATATTTAGTAAATATATTTTGAAAATTTTTCACGTTTTTTTTTTTTGATTATGTTTAGATATTTCAGTGAAAATTATAATATAATAAAGATTTTTTTTTACAACTAGCTTGAAAATAAACTGTTATTTGTTATTTTTAATCTATACAACAATTTTTTCATCTAGACTATAAAGCACTAATAATTTTCCTCTTCTAGTAGTAAATAATAGAAAAAATTAATACATCTGATAGCTCTAATTGCAAGTCAGTTTTATTATTTAATAACATTATTACATTCATGGTATTCATAACATAATTTACTCGTAAAAATATAAATTAAAATTATTCATTTATTTGCAAAAATGACAATTTCAAAGTCTGGTTGAGTTTCGGGGATATTTTAAACCAAGCATTACATTTTTTTTACTCTATAATGGAAATAGAAAAATCCGTTAAAACGAAAATTCTAAGATTTCTTACGGAATTTCATAGCTAAATGCGCTAGTAGTGAAAAATAATAATATATACAAAGTAAGATTGGGAAGACTGTACTAGCCTGGTGCTCTTATTTCCCTTGATGCTCTCGTAAAATAATACAGCTCGGTTATATTTTTTTCTTTTGGTATATACATTAAAATTGCTATTATTATATCGCTAGTATTTCTCATTTTATTTAAATAAAATAAAAAAAATATGAATATAAGTAGGTATGTTTGAAAAATATATTTTTTCAAAGTCGTGAAATAGTTAATCATGGAATAAATGTAATATAACAATATATACATTTATTCTACGGTTAACTATCCTACATCTTAAACAGAGTTGAAAAAAAACACGACTAAGCTTTTCAATAATATACCAAATAAATTAGTTTGCAGACAAATAAGTAAATTACATTATTCTAACTAGAGAAAATTAATGAAGGAATCGAAATTTATATAATCTAAAATCTAATGAAGAGAATCATTAATTATAACAGTCGTTAATATCACAATATATAATCGCAAGTTGTTATAGTTGTTAACGGATATTATATTAGCTGCAAATAGTTAGGTTGCTAATGTTGATTTTCTATCCTGTTTCATGCAACTTTAATGATGGTTAAGATGAAATGTCAGCGATTCTACTAATGCGAGCTTCAACATTCATTAATTTCAGTTCGTATATTAAATTTCTATTTTATTTTGCATATCTAGTCGTCAACAAACTATTTAACTATCTTTTATTTGTATATTTGATTAATGTTATTTTATTATAATAAAAATCAAATACTGTAAATGGTATTTGAAGTATCTAAATATACACATAATATATTTCGTATTCTAGTATTCTGCGATCATTAAACAAATATAAATTCACGCATCTATAGCTTAGCGTAAATCAAATAAACTAGATAAATTGCAAAAAAGAAGTTAAAAGGTTTGTAATAATAGTCATTTTCGTAAAATTTCACTACAATTTATTTCGTCAACAGACTTAAGTTTCGGCTATAAATGACATCACTGATTTATATAACTCACCCCTAATAGGTTTAACAATAATTAACATTTAATGTAATATTACTTTGTTCATTATTTTTTAACTTTCACATTTTGTATTTTATAGTATTGTATCGATATAATCATCAACTATGGTTTCTGATTATTGTAACTTTGATTGTTGTAACTCACATTTGTATTGTAATGTATTGATATAATCATCAACAATGTATCTGATTATTGTAACTCTGATATGTATATATATATAAGCTGAATTTGTATTTTATTTTCATTATAACACTGACAATGGTGCGAGCCGAAACTTAAGTCTGTTGACGAAATAAATTGTAGTGAAATTTTACGAAAATGAGTATTATTACAAATCTTTTATCTATCAAAGAGTTTCACAAAGTTAAACTGTCGACCATTAATTATATTAAAAAAGAAGTTATTGATATAAAAACAGCATAGTTTCTGTATGACGAATCACCACTATAGTTAAAAATAAAATTTCCAGTTAGTTGTTAAAATTCAAGCAGCATCTTCTCAATTCAAAGCATGACCTAATAGTAAAGTAACTAAGTTGCGGAACTCGTTATAAAACTCGAAAATTTTGTTCCATCATCTTGAACGTCCGGATCTCAGTTATTCGATTAGTTGACTGACTTCCTTTCGGCCATTCTCTGCCGACACTCCTGCTTGAAACTCCTATTCACTGAAATTTCTCAATTGAAATTCTTAACGCGAAAACCCGACTATATTGCAATAAAGATATCCTAATCCTTATATACATCGCGATTTTGCAGACGAGAATAAATGCATAATACATTTCCCAACACATAGACTCTCACACACACACACAAAAAAGGAATAAGACTTTATAAACGTGTATAAAACAAGGATTTATATGTTTCGCCACCAGTTATTATTAAATATGGTTTGTTGGTGGCTGAAAATTTTGAGACATAGTTTTAAAGTTGTAAATTATTTAACGCGATTTCACGCTTGTCTTGTACGTACTGTATTCAAATTTGCGATTTAAATTATCGCATTAGAATTTTGAGAGAGATTTTAACTCTGTATTTAGATTTAAACAATGCTTTAAAGAGAAACGATTCTTTTAAAGATATCGTGTATTTTATAATATTAATAGTACATAATGTAGTAAAAAATCTTTCAGAACTCATTATATAAAACTGCTTACTCAACGTACTCAACGTCCGTCTTCATCAGGAAAACTGATATAAATAATATTTACAATAAATAACAGAAAATAGAAATAAGTAACAAATAAGTAACTAGATCATAAAAATTATTTTATTTTATATTATTTTATAAAAATTATTTTAAGAATAAGATTATTCTTAAAATAACTAATTGAGAAATAAGAAAATATTTATTATTACCAGACTAAGTCAACAAATAATAGAAGAAAAAAAAAACTTGAAACAGGTTAATAATAATAAATTTAAGAATGATATCAAATAACAGTCACATAAAAAAAAACGTAAACACAAAGCACCCTAACAAAAAAAGTCAATAAAAATGTACTGTTTGATTATGTTGATCGTTTCAATATATAGGTAGTGATAGGATACAGTGAACACATTGTTCATTATTCAAATAAATTGCTTTTGCTTCGAACGAAAAACCCGATGAAAATAAACTCACGCAAAGGGAGACGTGACGGTATATACTAGTAATTTTTTGGCAAGAAAAATAACTAACTATAATGTTTGCAAAAAAATTTCAGGTCAAGGTTTTGCTAAATATATATACGAAAATTTTTGCAATATTTTCTGTAGAAAGCTATAGTATTATCTCGAAATTAACCTGTTACTTACAAAAATTTGCATTGTTTACGAATAAATATTCTTTTTTAACATTGAAAACTTGTGTTTTTATAACAAAATTGTTAAAATGTGTACATAGGTATACCTAAATAATTTTTCTTTCTATATTTTTAAAAATACAAAAACGCAAATAATACAAAACTGTAAATGTATAATATTATTATTATATATTGTGAATTTTTATTATAAAAATTGAAAACAAACAAAAATTGAATAAATCTATTATGAAAATAGACTAGAAGAGTATAATCTGAATCAATCTTTAAGATTTGGCCGAATTCAGAAATTGAAAATTTTACCTTAAGTACTTAGAAGTACATACAGGTATACCTGTCCGTGAATTCCGTGTGAATAAAATAAAAACAGATCATTGGTTCATTTGTAAAACATTCGTAAAACATTCTGGTATTGAGACGACACAATATTAAAACAACTAATTTTTCAATTGACCTTCAAAAATACATATACAAATTCAGACTCGACAATGACATTGACCAAGACGAAACAATATACAATGACGTGATTTACTGTTTTTTCAATTTATTCAATTTATTCTCAATTTAAATTTTATCCATTTACAAAACAATATTTAAAATGAAACATCAATAAACTTAAGCATATAAGGTTAGTACATAAATTAAATAATTTGTAATACATATTTTCTACATCGTCATGACATGTGCTTGCTTAACATAACCCAAATATTACCATAGTTTTACAAATATAATATTATAAGTAATAATTTTAAAAGAATAATTTTATATTTATATATTTTTTAAAAAATAACGTGTATGTAACTATAGTTTTATATAAAAATAATATATTGTATTTTCAGGAGGCTTTGATAATGGCAATAAGCGCCGAAATTAATCAGCCAGATATAAAATAAAATTATATATCAAATATAAATAAAAAAACAAATATATTGGTTATCCTAATTATTCACCTACATCTATAAATTTTCCAATATAAAATGGAGTTATTCATAACTAAAATAAAAAACATGGAGATATCCAGTAAACTACTCCAGCTGAAGTATACAATTCAAAAACGACATAGAAACAAGCAACATTTAACCTTTTTACATACATGCAAATATAACCAAGTCATTCCAAATTTTTTACAAATAAAACTACCACGTAAATATGATGATAAATTTAAATTTGAAATACAGCTCAGAATGTTAAAAAAAGAATTAAAATTTCAACACCAAAATTCAGGCTTCATTGACATGAAATTAAAGTTTTTACATAAACATCTTTTACAATATTTACATACAATTGAATATGAAGTACTCATTGAACAACTAGAAGAAACAGTAAAATTAGATAACAAAAAAGACGATCAAAAAAGAAAATACAAATTACAAAAACTTTTAACAGAAAATAAAATCAAAAAGGAACAAAACAAATATAAATACATCAATCCTAACAGACATGAAGAAAAACAAAACACAAAAAAACAGAACGAAAAGGACAACGACACAACAACACACAACTTCCCACCAAGATACCACAACTTCACCACGACAACACTCACACAACAAGAACATGACCTTCTACAAAACGGACATAAATACGCACCAGTACCGAAGAAACCAAATTTAGCAAAAATAGCAATCAACATAGAAACACAAACAAATAATCATCCGGATAAATACTATCTACACCAAGAAATAGGAAACAAACTTAAAGAATACAACACACAGGTAAGCACATGTCATGATGATGTAGAGAACCATAATATTCACAAAAACCAGAATAAAATTATCAAAGACAGTATTACCACCATAAAACAAACAATTACAGACAACAACATAACTATTACAAAAGCAGACAAAAACGGAGGACTAATTCTAATTGACACAGACACATACATCAAAAAAACAGAAACCTTCTTAAACGACAACAACATAAAAAAACAGAAAACTAATCCGTTACTCACATACAATAAAAAACTTCAAAATAGCATAAAAACTAATAACGATACACTCAAAAAATTCAACATAAACCCGTATTACAATAAAGAACGCAATCCAAAAACTCCTACATTACGTAGTTTAATAAAAACACACAAACCAGATCACCCTATACGACCAATAACATCGTCAATATCCTCTCCTTCACACAGCATCGCCCAACAATTAAACAAATTTCTCTTACACACTCTAGAATACAAATCACCTTACTCCATAAAAAACTCAACAGAATTAATTTTACATATTACAAACATTAACAAAACAAATAAACACAACTTCATCATTTGTTCATTTGACATAGTCAATTTATATACTAATATACCAATAGCTCAAACCATCCCACTCTTAAAAACACTTTTTGAAAATAACATCGACAAATTAAATATAACAAAACTAGAAATAGATAATTTAATAGAATTATTCCATATAATAACACAACAAAATTTCTTCTCTTTCAACAATAACATATATAAAATGACAGACGGTTTACCAATGGGATCACCCCTTAGTGGTATATTAGCTAATATATTTATTGACTATATCGAAACAATAATTTTTTCAATACCAGAAGCAAAAAACATAATATTATGGAAAAGATATGTGGACGATATTTGTTGTTTATGGACAGGTACAATAGAAGAAATACACATTTTTCTACAAAAAATCAATAACATTAACACCAATATCAATTTTACTCTAGAACTAGAAGATAACAAAAAACTCAATTTCTTAGACCTAACATTAATTAATACATCTACACAAATACAATTTGATATATACAGAAAACCTACCTCAACAGACATAATAATACCATACCACTCAGCCCATGCACTTAATATCAAAAAATCATCTTTCCGATATTTATTCAACAGACTCATAAATACACCATTATCTGAAGAAAATTATTATAAAGAATACAATACAATTCTCCAAATAGGTCACAATAATCAATATCCACCCGAATACATACACGATATTTACAAACATATAAAATCAAAACAAATCATACAAGAAATTTACCCTCATACAAAACCACAGAGAAAATACATTTCAATACCACACTATAAAATATTACACAAAACTATCAGGCCCATTCTAGAAGACTTTAACATAACATTAACTTCCAAATCACATAACACAATTGAAAAAATCCTTACAAACACTAAACCAAAAACAAATCAATTAGAAAAAAGTGGTGTCTATAAAATAAACTGTTCAGATTGCCATAAAGCATACATTGGTATGACATCTAGAAAAATCATTACCAGATTTAAAGAACACAAATCCAATAATCCACCGTCAGCTTTAAGCACACATCTTGCTACTGAATCACATAATATAAATCCAAACAATATCACAGTACTACATACAGAATCAAACATATCAAAACTATTATTGCTAGAAAAGTATGAAATTTTAAAACATAAATATAATAATGAAGAACTTTTAAATGACAATTACATTTTTACTGAAAATCATATCTTTAAACATTTACCGCCATTTCAATAGACGACACAATATTAAAACAACTAATTTTTCAATTGACCTTCAAAAATACATATACAAATTCAGACTCGACAATGACATTGACCAAGACGAAACAATATACAATGACGTGATTTACTGTTTTTTCAATTTATTCAATTTATTCTCAATTTAAATTTTATCCATTTACAAAACAATATTTAAAATGAAACATCAATAAACTTAAGCATATAAGGTTAGTACATAAATTAAATAATTTGTAATACATATTTTCTACATCGTCATGACATGTGCTTGCTTAACATAACCCAAATATTACCATAGTTTTACAAATATAATATTATAAGTAATAATTTTAAAAGAATAATTTTATATTTATATATTTTTTAAAAAATAACGTGTATGTAACTATAGTTTTATATAAAAATAATATATTGTATTTTCAGGAGGCTTTGATAATGGCAATAAGCGCCGAAATTAATCAGCCAGATATAAAATAAAATTATATATCAAATATAAATAAAAAAACAAATATATTGGTTATCCTAATTATTCACCTACATCTATAAATTTTCCAATATAAAATGGAGTTATTCATAACTAAAATAAAAAACATGGAGATATCCAGTAAACTACTCCAGCTGAAGTATACAATTCAAAAACGACATAGAAACAAGCAACATTTAACCTTTTTACATACATGCAAATATAACCAAGTCATTCCAAATTTTTTACAAATAAAACTACCACGTAAATATGATGATAAATTTAAATTTGAAATACAGCTCAGAATGTTAAAAAAAGAATTAAAATTTCAACACCAAAATTCAGGCTTCATTGACATGAAATTAAAGTTTTTACATAAACATCTTTTACAATATTTACATACAATTGAATATGAAGTACTCATTGAACAACTAGAAGAAACAGTAAAATTAGATAACAAAAAAGACGATCAAAAAAGAAAATACAAATTACAAAAACTTTTAACAGAAAATAAAATCAAAAAGGAACAAAACATATATAAATACATCAATCCTAACAGACATGAAGAAAAACAAAACACAAAAAAACAGAACAAAAAGGACAACGACACAACAACACACAACTTCCCACCAAGATACCACAACTTCACCACGACAACACTCACACAACAAGAACATGACCTTCTACAAAACGGACATAAATACGCACCAGTACCGAAGAAACCAAATTTAGCAAAAATAGCAATCAACATAGAAACACAAACAAATAATCATCCGGATAAATACTATCTACACCAAGAAATAGGAAACAAACTTAAAGAATACAACACACAGGTAAGCACATGTCATGATGATGTAGAGAACCATAATATTCACAAAAACCAGAATAAAATTATCAAAGACAGTATTACCACCATAAAACAAACAATTACAGACAACAACATAACTATTACAAAAGCAGACAAAAACGGAGGACTAATTCTAATTGACACAGACACATACATCAAAAAAACAGAAACCTTCTTAAACGACAACAACATAAAAAAACAGAAAACTAATCCGTTACTCACATACAATAAAAAACTTCAAAATAGCATAAAAACTAATAACGATACACTCAAAAAATTCAACATAAACCCGTATTACAATAAAGAACGCAATCCAAAAACTCCTACATTACGTAGTTTAATAAAAACACACAAACCAGATCACCCTATACGACCAATAACATCGTCAATATCCTCTCCTTCACACAGCATCGCCCAACAATTAAACAAATTTCTCTTACACACTCTAGAATACAAATCACCTTACTCCATAAAAAACTCAACAGAATTAATTTTACATATTACAAACATTAACAAAACAAATAAACACAACTTCATCATTTGTTCATTTGACATAGTCAATTTATATACTAATATACCAATAGCTCAAACCATCCCACTCTTAAAAACACTTTTTGAAAATAACATCGACAAATTAAATATAACAAAACTAGAAATAGATAATTTAATAGAATTATTCCATATAATAACACAACAAAATTTCTTCTCTTTCAACAATAACATATATAAAATGACAGACGGTTTACCAATGGGATCACCCCTTAGTGGTATATTAGCTAATATATTTATTGACTATATCGAAACAATAATTTTTTCAATACCAGAAGCAAAAAACATAATATTATGGAAAAGATATGTGGACGATATTTGTTGTTTATGGACAGGTACAATAGAAGAAATACACATTTTTCTACAAAAAATCAATAACATTAACACCAATATCAATTTTACTCTAGAACTAGAAGATAACAAAAAACTCAATTTCTTAGACCTAACATTAATTAATACATCTACACAAATACAATTTGATATATACAGAAAACCTACCTCAACAGACATAATAATACCATACCACTCAGCCCATGCACTTAATATCAAAAAATCATCTTTCCGATATTTATTCAACAGACTCATAAATACACCATTATCTGAAGAAAATTATTATAAAGAATACAATACAATTCTCCAAATAGGTCACAATAATCAATATCCACCCGAATACATACACGATATTTACAAACATATAAAATCAAAACAAATCATACAAGAAATTTACCCTCATACAAAACCACAGAGAAAATACATTTCAATACCACACTATAAAATATTACACAAAACTATCAGGCCCATTCTAGAAGACTTTAACATAACATTAACTTCCAAATCACATAACACAATTGAAAAAATCCTTACAAACACTAAACCAAAAACAAATCAATTAGAAAAAAGTGGTGTCTATAAAATAAACTGTTCAGATTGCCATAAAGCATACATTGGTATGACATCTAGAAAAATCATTACCAGATTTAAAGAACACAAATCCAATAATCCACCGTCAGCTTTAAGCACACATCTTGCTACTGAATCACATAATATAAATCCAAACAATATCACAGTACTACATACAGAATCAAACATATCAAAACTATTATTGCTAGAAAAGTATGAAATTTTAAAACATAAATATAATAATGAAGAACTTTTAAATGACAATTACATTTTTACTGAAAATCATATCTTTAAACATTTACCGCCATTTCAATAGACGACACAATATTAAAACAACTAATTTTTCAATTGACCTTCAAAAATACATATACAAATTCAGACTCGACAATGACATTGACCAAGACGAAACAATATACAATGACGTGATTTACTGTTTTTTCAATTTATTCAATTTATTCTCAATTTAAATTTTATCCATTTACAAAACAATATTTAAAATGAAACATCAATAAACTTAAGCATATAAGGTTAGTACATAAATTAAATAATTTGTAATACATATTTTCTACATCGTCATGACATGTGCTTGCTTAACATAACCCAAATATTACCATAGTTTTACAAATATAATATTATAAGTAATAATTTTAAAAGAATAATTTTATATTTATATATTTTTTAAAAAATAACGTGTATGTAACTATAGTTTTATATAAAAATAATATATTGTATTTTCAGGAGGCTTTGATAATGGCAATAAGCGCCGAAATTAATCAGCCAGATATAAAATAAAATTATATATCAAATATAAATAAAAAAACAAATATATTGGTTATCCTAATTATTCACCTACATCTATAAATTTTCCAATATAAAATGGAGTTATTCATAACTAAAAAAAAAAAAAAATTGTAAGTACTTATCTTATAAGTACTTAAATCTTAAAGCTTCATTCACATTATACTGGTCTAGTCTATTTTCATACTAAATTTATTCAATTTTCGTTTCAGTTTTAATCGATTTTTATACTTAATAAAAATTTACAATATTTAATAATAATAATAATAGTATATATATATATATATATATATATATATATATATATTAATAATAATACTACCGAATAAGATAGAGTTTTTTTAAACCATTTCAAGACGGCAACTTATGAAATGAAATATTACAATCTAGTATAGAAATCAAATTATATATTTCTATACTACAATAACTTAAATAAAACATTAATAAAAATCTAAAATTTACATTATAGTAATTGTGGCTTCATGATATATGTAGTATAAAACTTCAACTAATACAAGCTTAAAACTAGTCTGACATAGCTTTTATATTAAAAAAATATAGTAAATATTTTCTTGAAATATTTTCCATAAAACAAAATAAGATTTAGATATATTCTTGTTGACTAATGGTACTACACTAGAAGATAAACAAAAATATGAAAAAAAAGAAATTGCTTGTATAGACAATACTTGTAATGTTTTAAATTTTTCATACATTTATAACAAATCCATTTATATCATTTAATAGTTCAGCTAATAATTAAAATATCGGCATTATAAATTGCATGCAGTATTGACTATTATATTGCAAAGTGTATTTCGGATGTTATTGGCCTTTAACTAAATACTATTTTAACAAACGAACAGATTGAACATAAGCTATAATAACGAATCTAATAAGTCATTCCAACTGGTGTATGTATGTATATAATTAGCGAACATTTCTTTCGTAAAAGCATTTCTATAGCACCACCACGTGACTGCAAATCGGACCGCGGCCATATTGCCCCGCGGTAGCCATTAGTCATGAATAGGAACTAAACTAGTATTATATGCATAGAACATAACCTCAACTTTAATAATTTTTCCCAATAAAAAAATCTATTAACCATTTTCTAATACTGGAAAAAAATCTGAACGATAGCGGGTAATAAATTAATGATTATGATAGTTTGAAGTGATAGGTTTGAGTTACATTTGTTACTCAAAGCAATAAGTAACAAACTTTTAAATACTTGAAGTTTATGTAAAATTTATATATCTTGCAAATTTAGAATTGCAAATTATAAAAATAGTAAAACAGCTGCCGCTATTATGCTAATGCAGTAAAACGCCAATTATTTAAACATAAAATTCTAAGCATTTTATATAAATTTACAAATCTATGACTAAAATAATTATTTAAATAAAAAAATAAAATAATATACCACGTTTTTAACACGGACTAACGTGGGACGCATTAACATTATTAATACAGACCTACAACCTAAAGCCCTTTTATTTTAAAAATAACAAATATTTTTTATGATAAATTTTTAATCAAATATAAAATCTTACAGATTCGAATCTAAAACAACATTTATTTTTCAAATTTAATATCTAATTAAAATAGCAGATATTTTATTATATAATTCAATATTTCTATCATTGCTATCAAACATACCTTAATTTTTTTTATGTTCTGAAAGTGAATCTTATAAATATCTACCAACTACTACTTCAAATAGAAAAAAATAAAGTTGAATAGGCGTTAACGAGTTTCTAAATGAAACCGGTTAAAAGTATACTTAAATAACAAATAGTTTTATAGCTGATATAAATAAATTATGTTTTAACTATTTCAGACAACGTGTTTAAAAAATTCATACAATTTTTTTATTGCAAATATTGATTTTTTTCTCATTTAGTTTCATTTACTGAAAAAATATTTTATAGTGTTTTATAACTTCTGCAGCCCTACAAAATTAATTGTCTTTTTTTTAAGTTTATTATATAATAATATTATTATCCGTAAAAAACTTCAGAATATTTGAAATTACTACAGAACTTATTATAATACAGATAATTGATTTGTTGTTTAATTTTTATGTAAAATAATACTGAGATTTTGTATATATTTATATATTTAATTTACAGATTTGTAAATACTAAAAATACTTTAATTCATTAGCAATACAAAAACAATAGAAAAAGATGACTTTTTTGTGTAAAAAAATCATTTATTAATTCTTTTAAAGTAGTAAATAAATAATTATTTTAATTAAAAAAATTATTACACAATAAAATGGCAAAAGATGCAATGTTCCTCTTGCTTTTATAGACGTAGGCCAATGTATATCCCAATCCATATTAAAATATTGAGACAAATGCTTAATTTTAAATATTTATATATGTTATTATAGGGGTGGCCCAAAAGTCACTAGACCATTTTAAAATGAAATAACTTTTATACATAATAAATAAAAAAAATAATAAAAAGAAAAACTAATTGTATAGAAAGTTATTTTAATTTTAAATAATCTGGCGAATTTTGGATCATCTTGTAGTATTATCAGTAAATGCACACCTGCAATGAAGTAATCAATAAATCAATAAATATAAACGAATAATTTTTCAAACAGTTAATACATTTGAAAAGTTTGATACTAGACCAGGGTAATGTTTTTTAGTAAACAGTCCTTAATAAAAAGGTCAATATATTTGAAAAAATTTGGTAATAGATTAAGTTTAAAGATTTACTAGTAACTATTTTAGTGAAAATATACAATCACTAGTTATAGTTTAAGTTCATCCACTGTCTAACTTGAAAAACAAAATTTCAAAATTGTTCTGCTTCTGTTTACTACAAGTAATAATATTGTAAACAAAATAAGTTATGTCAGTTATAATTTTAACAATTGAATGATGAATAATTTAGTTAAAACAAATGAATATATTACTAAAATGAAATAGGAAATTTCTGTTATGAAACATTGATTAAGATTTAATGTACATATATTATATATGATAGTGGGAACCTATTTTGAAATGAATATTATAATATCTGTGTCTATATATAGATTGTAAAAGTTTCTGATATTTAATAGTCTATACAGGTTCAATAGTTGATCTGAATTTGAGATAAAACTTTATTTACATGTCTCGCATATAGTCCACGGTAACCGACCCACGCAGTCTCTAGTTTCTAGTTCATAATAATAATTTTAATCTGATAAAACTTATATATGATTTCATTGATTAATTCGATATAACTGAATTTGTTTTTGTATCGTACGAGTTAGTAAAAAATAAATACTGAAAGTAGAGCAACTGATAACAGATGTATACAATGCAATTCCTACCAGGTTTGAATTCGTCATCGTTGCATTATCGCAACGTTATATTGCAAAAACTGATTTAAGAAAATTATTACCATAAAACTTGGTAAAAATTGTACGGAATTCCAGAATTTTGTATTTAATGATCAGGTGTATTTAACAAAAAGTTTTATGAACATGATGATTCCTAGCAAATGCTGGTCTAATATTCAATATAAATAATGATTGAAAATAAAATCAAATACGATCTTAGAGAACAAGCCATAAAGAATCACTGGCATATATAGTTGTTGGTATAAAGTTTGAATTACATTATACTTTTTTCGTCTAGATTCATACTAGGTTTCTAGTTCAAGTTTCGTTCAAGTACAGATAGTCAGTTCTAGTATAATGTAAATCAGATTTTTGCATCCAAGTTTCTTTCAAGTTTCCTAGTATACAAATATACAACATGCTCTATTTTCATATTCAAGTTTCATACTAGATACATTATACGCATGCGCACGCAATTGTACCAACCTTATATGTATACATTTTTGTCTAAATGTGTTTTTCAGTATCTGTCAAATTAAGTACTTTATATTTTTAAGTTGGCGTACTGGCAATACATCGGAAAAATCGAAGAAACTCGACAATATACGACCGATTATGAAAAAAGTATGAAAATTGAACAAAACTTGAACGAAAATTGAACTAGAAATCTAGTATGAATCTAGACGAAAAAAAGTATAATGTAATTCAAGCTTAAGAATTGTCACTGATGCGACGCTCGTTCGCAGTTAGTGGGGCCCGTCTATTTCTGGGTGTGCGTTTTTAGGTTTTAAAACAAGCGACTGACATTCGTGCGCACTGGAGGTTCATTAACACTGGGGCTTATCCATGTACACATACATGTATAAACTGTAAAGACATAGTGGTAACGAAATGAGAGAGAGAGCCCCCAATGAGTTTTACAAAAATAAATGTCTCCATGACGCGATACAGGATAGTGCGGGGAGGTTTTTTTCGCGTTGACGATGGCGCGGTGTAAGGGAATGAATGTCATGAAAGGGGCAACACCATCTTGTAGAACGCGACAATGATAAATAAAACACACGGTACAGTGTTGGACTTGTCGCAATTTTACACTAATGTAATGTACGTTAGAATGACATCATCGGAAAAAACTGTTTGTCTCATTTAATGTAAAAAAATGTATGTTTATTTAAATAGTTTTTTAACCGTCCCGAACCAATAAAGCAACAAAATAGTACAGTTTATTTAACTTAAAAATTGGCTGTTACTCCGCGAACATATAAAATAAAAAAATGTTTATTTTTTTAAAAATTTTATTATGTAATTATATGAAAAACTCATCAATGAAAAATCTTAAAACACTCTCTCCAAAGTAATTCTTGTCAAAAATAATTTTGACGTTTGTTTTAAAATTACTTATTGAACAAATTTAATTAGTTTATTTGAATATTATAATATTAAATATGAAAAAATATATCAAAAATAAAAATACTATTCATATTTGATAAACAGTAGAAGAAAAATTTATTTGAAAGCAAAAAATAAAAGCACTTTTTCATAAACAAAAAATGAGAATAGTTATTTCATTTATTGTTATGTTTATTAAATTTGATATTTTTTATAACAATATAGTTCTTTCATCTACTTACAAATCAGGTGAAATATAATTGATATTTCATATAAAAATTAAATTAACTAATCTAAAATTCTAGATAAATCAGTAAACAAAAATTATACAAAATATGTGACTATATTAGATCAATATATCAGACGTAAAGTTTCATTCAGGCTACCCTATTTATTTCGGGTTTAGTTTTATGTTTCAACGCAGGGCTACTGATTCTAGAACTAAATAACGTATTTTTCTATAAGGCGTATTGGGAAAATATCTATGTAGTTTTGTTCAGAATTGGCAGTTCTGTGTTCTGTACTAAAATATAACACTAAAACCGAGATAGAGTAATTTGAATAAGACTTAACTGGTTACTCTTGCATTAAATGTTTTATCCAATATAATTAATTTTTCCAGTGTAGTAAACGAATCCATATTAGTACAGACAAGATTGTAAACTTTATAAATAACAGTGTACCTATATTATTTATGTATTTGTATACTTATACATAATAAATATTCATTGAATATTATTTATAAAGTTTATAATACGTGGTTGGACATTCGATTAGTCATAGTCACATAACCTCTTTCGTTTTTAAATTCGTTAATTAATAAAAAAAACTAATTAAAGAATTTGAAATTTGGCAACTAATATGCTCAAACACAATTATTATATAAATTATGTGTAAGTACTAATACAGAATGTTGTTTGTAAATAAAAATGACAAATGAAATGATCACATCAACTCATCTATGCATATTAATTTAATTGTTTGTGATTTATTAAAACTTTCAACGTTTTAAATATTCAAATTTATTTTAATTTGATTAGCGATGTATCTTAGGGACAACTTGTATTATTTTATGTTAAAATATTGTTTAATAATTCAAGGTAATATAGTAACAATAACGAATCAATTTTTTTAATTTAATTTTTATATTTTTAAGAATTTGGTGTTCCAAAATAAGCATGAGAAAGTCTATAAACTATTATATTAATTTAATTTTACAAAATAAATATGCCAGTGTTGCAGTTTTTAGAATTAAAATTCTGTACCTTAAATACAAAACAAAAATAATTAATTTATGACAAATCTATATTAGACAAACAAACATTTGAACCAAAGCAAAGAAATTTTTCATAAAATATTTTTTACTGATCAATATTTTTGAAAAAAAAAAAAGTTCCCTCGAGTAATTTCCATCATCAATCACTCTATACGTCAAACAATACTCAATACATAATACTTCTTGAAATTCAATTAACTAATTAATAAATACAAAATAATTGATCATCATTTTAACATGCCTTTAAAATATTCAATTCCAGAACTAAAAATACACCAAAATACAACACTGGCAGTCAAAGTCTTAAAATTTTATTTGTTAAAAAAAAAAGGACGTTTATTTCACTGGGCAAAGCAAGCAAAAACCATCAACACAAAATCCAGCAGAAAAATTTATTCTTCTTTACCATATGAAACTGCATCTTGTTAAAAAGAGAATAAATAGCAAGTATGTTGTGTGATTGTACGGTTTGCACTGGATGTTGGTGCACACACGACGCAGTCGTATGGTTTATTTTTGCGAATGTAATTTTGACTAAGATTTATCGTGAACTCGTATTTTTTCAATACGACATTTCGTAAGTATCGCAGGAATCCTGCGTATTATGTGTATACCATGCAAAAAATGCTATCTGTCTAGAGTCTAGTTTTGGTTTGGTTTTTCAAATTTATTTTTAGCTTTGTGACTTACAGGTTTTAGACGATAATATGCATTTATTTTAGTATCATTACTAATTAAGTCTAATAAATATAAAATTTTAATATAACAACTTAAGTTTTGATTTTGGTGATCTTAGAAATATCAAATTTTAAAATAAAACAAAAATCAAGGTAAAAGTAAGAAAAAAATGAGGAACCCATTACATTTTAAGATCAATATTTTTTGAGAAAAATGCAAAATTTAAAATAAATCTGATGTCAATTTTAATTTTAAGTATGTATGTATCCTCTTGCTTTGTTACAGATTTTTGTCTTTTAAATAAACAGTAGAATTCTAATAATATTCAAATATTGTGATTTTTTACCCAAAAATTTCATAAGCTACTCAATCAATGACTCGGCTTGTTAGGCTATGCAACAGTGTCTTCGCACATTGATCAAATTACCATACTGACGAGCTTCTAAAAAGCGAAACACGTGCTTATGGTTAACTGGCCAGTCATTGATGCCATAGCTTAACAAGCCGATTCAATGATTGAGTAACTTGTGAAATTTTTCGAAAAAATTTCAACATTTGAATAATAATATATTAATTTAACAGATACACTTACGAACATTTATTTGTTTAATGTTATTAATGAAAGTCAAAATCAGGATAAAAAGGAAAAAAAATAAAACCGGGATGTCTGATAATCTTATATAGAATGTCCCATAACTTGAGGTCGCCTATATACAACCATATTAAAAGATGAACTCCTGAAATGTAAAAAAAAATAACAAATTATTATACAACTCTTCGAGAATTGTTTTTTTTTTAATTTTTTATATTTTAGTCTATCTTGCAATGAGTAGGTATAGTTCGGTTAGAAAGCATTTTTAAATATATGTTTATTAAAACTTTAAATTTGAAACACATTCATAAGTTATCAGACACGCTGTATAAAGATGCAAACAAAATTGTAAATAAAACTTGTTGAAATAGTAACAAATTTGCAATATTTGTATATTTTTCTGAACGATTGTTTTCAAATATACTCGTATATCATAAAATAACTTAAAAATATATAACATGTGTTTAAGAATAGTTTATTTGAGAGAAAACGTAAATTTTATACGTTTTCTGATTTAGGAAGTTACAGTACTTAAAACAAACGTCGTAAAATCTCTTTAACTTAACGTATGGTATATGCTTTGGTTTATTGCATTTTACAAAGACTAAAATATAACTATACTCTATCTGTAACTATGATCGTCATTTATTTATAAACAACAAGAGCTTTCGGTCACACAACAAACGTACTTTGAAAAGTAACTAAAATAACAGGTTATTTCATATATATGTCTATAATTAAACTATCGTAAAAATTATTATCAAATATAATTTCAAATATATTAGATAAAAGGTTTGTAATAATACTCATTTTCGTAAAATTTCACTACAATTTTTAACCTTTACATTTTGTATTGTATAGTATTGTATTGATATAATCATCAACTATATGGTTTCTGATTATTGTAATTTTGATTATTGTAACTCACATATGTATTGTAATGTATTGATATAATCATCAACAATGTATCTGATTATTGTAACTCTGATATATATATATATATATATATATATATAAGCTGAATTTGTATTTTATTTTCATTATAACACTGACAATGGTGCGAGCCGAAACTTAAGTCTGTTGACGAAATAAATAGTAGTGAAATTTTACGAAAATGAGTATTATTACAAACCTTTTATCTATCAAAGAATTTCACAAAGTTAAACTGTTGACCATTAATTATATCAAATATATTACTTCTTAAATTAAAACTAATTTTATGAAAGGACACTAACTTCCTTAAATTTTTACAAGAAACTTTACAATATTACAAAATCATAGAACTGTAATAATTTTGCAAAATTTTTATATGTCTTGTGAATGTATTTCTTTATAAACAATGTAATATTACGTAAATTATCACAGTAAAATTACAAAATGTTGTTATATTTACTTTTAAAACCTATGTAAAATTATATTAATTTACGATATATTTTAGTACAAATTTACATAATTTTTGTTAAAAAAATTAGTGTTTTTTTGTTTTATTTCTATTTTTTTTAAATCATTTACAGCTAGTGACTTTATTGACTTTTACGAACTGTGAGTTTCTTGTGACTAACCAATTTTTATATCAGATTGTAAATCAGTTTTCCACTTCCGTAATTAATTGTAAAAATATTTGTAATGTTATTATAAATAGAAATAATAAAAACTGCACCGAATTATAATTAAGGTGTGCGTATATCGAAACGTCAAATTTTAATATAAAATCTAAAGTTTTTTTTATTTAAATATAAAAAGTTAGTTTAAAAGCAGATATAAAATTAAATAGATTATCATAAAATTAGTTCCAGTTAAGACATAAATCATGTAAAGTCAGTCACAAATATTTTATCTGAAAAAAATTATATTCAAATAAGTATAAAAATTGTAACCAGCATAACAATTAGTTTCTACCTTCATGCTATAAAACTATATGACACATTTGATAAAACAAAAGTAGCTTTACGACATCAATTATACAATTTGACAACTAGTACATTGACATACAGATGTTTGTATACTATGTGGAATTTGAAATGCGGTACATAAAAACAATAAAATTATTTTTAAATGATATTTTTAATCTGTAGAAATATTTCTCTTCTCACTTATGTAGTTATAACTAAAAAAAGCAATGTTTAAATGGAAAATAACAGAACTAAAAAATGCACGTTATTGACCTAGTAGTGATAAATATTATACAATTATTATTATTATTAACAAATAAATATTCCGTTAACATTTTCACCTAACATAGTTCTAGATGTAATTGTTTTTGAGTTAAAATCAAAATGCTAAAATAATCATCCGTAATTTCTAGGTGGAACATGGGACTATATTTATACTTGCATTGTCAATGGAGTGGATTATTAACCCACAATCAAGCAAGAAGATCTACAGCTTATAGTGGGTTCTGAATCACTTAGACCCAGCTGTTATCAGTTAATTTCTGGTGCGCGGCGTGAACCAGGGACCACTAGCTTTAATATTGAATTTTTAAATATTACTTTTTAAATTCCGCACAAGAAACATTATTTATAAATTGAAAATAAACCTTAGAGCATTGAATAATTATCGTTATTATTAATTAAAAATTTAATTAGCCAATAAATTATAGTAAGTAATTTAACAATATTTTTTTAGTATTTCATTTGTCTCGTCTGTATTTTGTTTTGGTACTATTTCTAAGTGAAATGAATAAATAGCAAACCGTTTTCTGTTTATGGTGATCTAAACGCGAGTGGTGGGTGATGATAGTTCTACTCACCATATACAGATGCATAACAGTTTTACCGAATGAATCATTGTGCATGTTGGGTGCATGCAGGGCCGGATTAACCTTTTGTGGGGCCCTAGACATTTTTTTCTCCGGGCAAAAATAATAGGACTTTATTGCGTACAAATACATAAAAATGAAATTTGACCGACTGCAGGCCGGGCCCTTTGTATGCGGGCCCTAGACATTTGTCTTTTTTGTCTAGGCCATAATCCGGCCCTGGGTGCATGTGTGCATATTGCATTCACTGTCACATGAATTTCGCATTAACATTATTATTATTGATACAATTTGTTTATTTTCTTGTTGTAATTTATGTTTATTTGTTTACTTAATGCTGTAATTTAATGATTTGTTATTGTTTTCTGTTGACTTATACGATTCGTAAAATTTAAATATTTATTCATATTTGGTTTTATAATTTAGGTTAATTGTGAAATTATCGTTTTAAAATGTAGTTTTTCTTTTTTATAACTTGCTTTATAGAGCGATTAATTTTAATGGAGCCATATGAAAAATTCGAAAAGATTTTAGATATCCGATTTGATTTCGTAAAAATAAATAATAGCACTGTTCGATTTGCTATTATTTTATTCACTTTGCTGTTACATATTATGTAAATGGCAAACCGCTGCATCATTTACGGCATCGTTTTGCAATAAAACGTAAGTGTAAATCGAACAAACCTAATATAAAAGTAGTCTATTTAGTAATTTTGTTCCTAATATTAAATTAATGTTACCGTATGAAATATCAAAGAAATTATCAAATATTATTATTTTTTTTTCTATAAAAATTCAAAACAATTGAAAATCATTTAAATTTTTCAATAATAATTTTACTAGTTGTGTATTATCAAAAACATTTCCTAATATAATTGCTTTTGAACATGTTTTATTTGAAAAATCAAAGAAAAAATCTGTCCAATGTTTTTATTTTCTTTTTTTAAATATTACAGTGAAACTGGTAGAATACAAGAGAAAAATAGAGCTATTGAAACTGCATCTACTACTAACATCAGACGAATAAATTAATACTTGTTTTACACCTATACTATATTACTAACTACTCCTGAATATTACTTTTCTATTGATGGTGCAATGTATGGTATATCACTTCTGCATCTAAATTTTATTTTTATTAACGGAACTGAAACACAATTGCAATTTTTTTTTATTTGATTTGCATCAAACGTCACTCTAATCACTATCCAAGTATCGCAAAATACTCACAAAAAAAAATCTAGTTAAAAATAAAATAAGCGAAGCAAAATAGAAGCAGTGAAGTATGACAGATGTTTAATCGAAACGCTAGAATCGAATTTCGTACTTTTTTCTGTTGCTTTCGATGCGTCATAATAGCATTTGTAAAGAGCGTTACAACGTTATATTTTATTTTTTTCACTGTCTGTGTATTGGAACGAGATTCCATTATCGGTACGACGGACGCCACTGGCTTAAACAAGCCACAACACAATCACGTGATAGTCGGTGACAGTAGTCGGGCTAGATTTGAGCGAATCTGACAGATGCATTTCCGAGGCTTGGTTATTTTTTCTCTATCTTTCTCTTATAAAAAATAAATTATTTTACAACTAGATTTAGTCTTATTGTCATGATTTATTAATAGTCAATGTAAATAAAGTTTTCAAAATTAAAATATTTCAAATCTAAACTTGATTGTAATAAGAAAAAAAACCGGTATTATTAAACAGATAACCAGACTTTTACGCAGTTTCGTCTTTTCCATAAGGGTACGAGTACAGGGCCCCCGGCTCGATGGGGGCTCCAAATTGCTTCAATTTTTAGTGTATTTTACTAAGTATTGCCGTTAAAACTTTTAAATTTGAATGTAAATCGGAAACCCGATGAGATTTCTAAATATTTTTGAAACAGTAAACAAAATTTTAATAAATCTAAAAAAAATTCAGAAAAATACCATTATCATTAACGTAAGTTTAATTCGAAATACTTTATTTATCACTTTATTTATATTCTCGATTTGTGTAAAGCTAACCATAATAACTAATAAAGTCACTAGATAAAAGTACATACTGATGTTTTCATTCACATTCTTTTTTTGGACTTTCTAAAAGGGCCCCAAACTCTGTGTGCCCAAGGGCCCCTGCATTGGCCTAAGACGGCCCTGCTTTTTGACATTCCGATATATATTGGCTCGTCTCATGCATTCGGTTTTCGGATGCTCTTATGACAGTGACGTAGTTTTAAAGTCCGTATTAATTAAAACCAATTTTAAAACCAAGATCGTGGTATACCAGCCATTTAATTTTCTACTGAAATTAAAGCTAATACTTTGAAAGATAACTGTTATGAAACTCATAGGCGTATAGTTTTTCATTATAATACATTTTTAAACAATTGATTTACATTATGTGCATAAAACATAAAATTAAAAAAAAAGATTTTTTTAAATAGTAACGTGTACGCCTATGATACAGTCCACCTGTTCAGCGCCTGTGACCGACACAAGAGTAAACTAGGCGTCCGTCGTGAGCGTCTCGTAGAACATGCTCAATGGTCGCCGTCATCGTTGTCATAGCAACGAGAATTAAAGTCCAATAATTCGATAGCAAAATATATTCTAGAGTTAGTGAGCCATGAATGCAACACAACATCAACTAGTCTTCCGAGAATACGTGCACATATTTTATATCTATGATAATGACCTAAGCTTTGCGATAATACACGTAATAATAGCACATAAAATTGCTTTATAGTTTTAATCTTGCTCCATTATAAATAATAAAAAATAAATAGAAAAACTTTTAATAAAAGTTAGTTTATATCTGTAATTTGTTATAATTAATAACTAAATAGAAATAACGGTCCTTATTTTTCAAACGTATTCGGATTATAAAAACCACTCTTGCAATATTTATTATATTTATAAAATTTAAAATGAAAAAACCTTAAGGTAAATAAACATTAAAAGAATTTAATTACTTTAGAAATTGTAGATATTATTCTGTAGATAAAATATGTACTTTTTTCATAAAAATAAATTGTAAATTTTGTAAATAAAAATATGTTTGACAACTTGAAGGTTTAACTCTTCTGTTGTTAGATAATTAGTTCTTAATCAGATAAATATCAAATAATCATTGATGGTTTCAAATCGTTTTACAAATAATTATAAGTTGAATAATATATCTTTGAAAATAAATATTATTTTTTAATATTATATGTTAGATATAATAATAATAATAATAAATAAAATGATGTGTCTATAAAATTGAACAGCAATGAAAACATGACACTATTATCTGTGAAAATCATTCACATCATCGGGCACGACTTGAATCAGAAGTAATTCTCGTCAAACATCCAAAAATTACCCCTCAAAACTTCCAAAACCGCATTCATTTGCTGATCAAGTTTGGAGAATGCAATCGTTGTCTGGGGGCTATAAGGTTCAATCTGGAACCGATAGTATGAGATAGTCAAGTATATTATATGCTTGACCTGTCAGAAAATTCGCGATAATATTGGTTCTCCCCCCATATGCACATTATATGAGGGGGACCGTGTAAAATGGAACGTTATTTGTTATCTAGATGCGACAATCGCAATTTTTGTTTGTCAACATGCGTCAAATGCTACGCTTGTTTGGTCATGGAAAGTTGGTGCGTTTATAACTGAATCATTTTTAAAAAGTAACTAATTAGAAAAAAATCATAATTTAATAAATAGTATATTATAGAAAGTATAATATAAAATGAAAGGTATACATGCTAAAAAATTTAAAATTCTGCAGGAGGTGAAAAACAAATTAATTCTGGTGGTGAATATGAGTTTTGAAACAAAATGTAGATTTTTACAATTAAAAATAAAATAGATACAGTAAGATCTGAAACATTTATTTATGTACTTTAGATGTTTTTAATTCAACATTTTTAGTGAAGAATATGAGTTTTACATCTTTACCAATCAAATGATAATCTTGTTTATTATTAAAATTAATTTAAAAAAAATGAGATTTCTATATATATATATATATATATATATATATATATATATATATATATATATTACTGGACAAGCATATAATATTCATTACATGCGAATAGAATACTAAACTTAAGCTTCTGCGACTACGTAATAGAAAATTGCACTTCTAGATCTGAATAATATTCAAATTTATTATATGACAATTGTACTGTATCCTAACTAGTAAAATATTTCAAAATACAATATTGTAATTGATCACAAAGTGTTAAATAATAATTTGAAAACGCACATACTATATTATTTTATAGAAGCAGGCAAATTATTTGCTGCATAATTAATTTTTTTAACATATAATTTAAATTATGATACGTAAAATTTAATTAAAAAGCAAATTAATTTACTGAAACAAATGTACGTGATATTTAAAAAACTGCAAAGCTAAAAATAAATAGCATTAAAATAAAATATATTTTAAAATTTTTAAACAACATTTAAAATGAGATTTTGTCGATTTTGTAAATAAATTAAAGGAAACTGTCAACTTTCAATATTTTAATAATATACTTATAATGAAAATTAAGTTTTCTTTAAATAGTTAAAAACCAATTTCAAATTAGTTTACTCCTACTGAATTATTTGTAAGAATGATTCTATATATCAAAATTTTAAATGTAGAATTTTATTGTTAGAAACAAATTCTAACATTTAAAATATTAAATCAAATAGTATACTTATATAATATTAAAAAACAATAACTAATGATAATGATGCGTGAGTAGAATAATTAATATATTTCTATATACAAGTTATATGCATGTAACTCGTAAATATTATCTCCAGAATTATTAATGAAAAAAGTTTCTAAAATATCATCAACATTGATTAATGTACAGAGAATAATAGCTTGTCTTCTTGTCTATTGTAAACATTATTTTGTATAGTATTGTTATCATAATTATTTTTGTTGTAAAACTATCTTTCATGTATAAGTTAATATTTTTTAAAAATTATATCAAATTTTCAATATTTACAGATAAAAACACCGTATTGAAGTTTGTAATACACATCAATAATTAGTTTAAAATTTTATACTATTTAATTCTTTAGCTAATAATTATATTTAAGTATTTTTTCCTTGATGTTATAAAAATTTGCATAATCTTAACAAAATAATTTTTACTTAAAATGTTATTCAACTATGTTTTTTTTTATAATCTTTGTTTTTCTAAAATTTTAGTAATAATTGTAGTGGAAAACTTTAGACTTTAATAACATCAAAAGCAACTTAGCAATGTATAAAAATTTATATGTAACATTAAAGTTTTATGAAGCAGTACTAATTGATCTAGCGAGAAAGGTACAGTCGTGCGCTTAAAAATTAATCGAATTAACCCCCCCCCCCCCAAAAGGAATAATGAATATTTTATATTCTGTTAAAGTTTTAAAACATTAATTCTAACTATAAAAACAAAGAATTAATATTAATTTTATGTAAATGAAATATCCATCGACGGTTATGTTTCTTTTATAATTTCGCAAATTACGCCAATGTGTCGATGATTATTTAAATTATACGCAAAAATCAGTAGTCACTTATTTTTTTTTAATTATATTAATTACAGGCAAATATAGTAATTGTTTATTTTTGGCAATAAATAATCTAATTAATCAAAGAATTATTAATTATATGACTTTGTTTATATGCAAATATCAAAAATTTATCTACTGTAATTTTTATAAATTAAAATATTCAAAATAATTCAGTACTAAAATTATTATTATTATTTTACAGGGTTGAAAAGTTTATCGCGGTTTGTTTATGTTTATCTATGTGTAATTAAAACTAGTATTTCTAATTTTTATGTATACTTAAGATGAATAAAAAATTATATGTAATTGATTAAAAATGTATCCTCAGATTAAATAACATTATCTAATTGACTAGTTTAAAAATTACTTCAAGAATAAATTTATTCCAAAATTTGGAAATACTGATTCTTAGCAAACTATATAAAAATTTCAGTAATTTATATATAAATATTTAATATAAATATACATTAAACAAAAAAATTAAGTAATTAATATGAGGTGTATCCTATACTTGTACGGGTTCCGTTAGAAAAAAATTTATAATAAACAATATGCACAAAATTAACAGTTATTTTACATACAATTTTATTACTGTTTAATAATATATTCCGTACATTTTTATTACTAAATAATTATTAATAAATTAAAACCAGTATATGTTAAATAAGTTATTATGTACTATTAACTGAAGCTATGTTACACTAATAAAAAAATATTTATGATTAACGCGATATATTTTTTTCAAAATAACTAGCATAAAATATAATTCACATTTTTCTAGTTCATAAATTCATTGGACGATTAAAATTTTTAATAAATGATAACATATATTAGTGACTATTATAGTTTATGTTATATAAAAATTACATAAAGTAATTTTTGTTCAAAAATTATTTTTTTTTATAAATTCTATATTCTATTATATTAACATATATAGTTCTTATGTATGCAGTTTATTGAAATCACGGATAATGTTATAATTTGGATATTGTTATTATTTTAACGAAGAACAGGCCGTACTACGTAAGAAAAACATTGTTTCTAGTAATCATGGCTTCGGTATATATTAACAATTTTTTAGTTCACGAGCACTAAACTTTTATTTTTAAACTAAAGAAACCAATCTCTTATTTGAAAGTTAACTTGCAGGCTGGTTAGCAAAAGCTTTCTTTTTATTCATAAATATATATGTATATATTTTTCAAATTTATTTATTATTATTATGTGATGTTACATTATTGTGAGCGAAAGTTTCCAAGTAGTAGGAATAAAAGAGCATGTATGAAAGGAATTATAAATGTGGATAAAGCGAAAGTTGCTTGTTTGGATAGGAATGTTTAGAGGCGACTGATTTCGGAATGATGAAAAGAGTTTGTGCCACACCCTTTTGGGTACATGACGCGATTGTGTATGTATGTATGGCATTATGTTTATTTTTAAATTTTGTCAAGTTATTTACTGTTTATTTTTAGATATTACTAGTCAATAAATATGTTTGTTTATATTTATTTCAGATATTTTGATCAATCAATTATTATCAAAAATTTCGAATGATCACCGTAACTCAAAAATTTTAGTGAAATTAATTTGTTTTTCGAGAAATAATTTCACAATAAAAATGAAATATTTTCTAAAACCAAAGGATAAAAAATGTGCCACTTTTCTTAAAGTTGGAATTATATAAAATTTCCATTAGTCCATTTTAAAACAAAAATCACAAATTAAAAAAGCAAAACAATCAATTAGTAGACTGACTTACCGGAGTCAGCAGGCGGTGTGGGCGTTTCTTCTCTGGTTTCCCTCAACGGTACAAATTCATTACTCGGTACGGCTGGTATTTCAAAATCAATATCGCTATCCATCTTATCGAACAATTCCGCTGGATTATTATTCGCAGTTTCGCGCGACAATTCTTTACCCAAATCAATGGTAGTAGTTGGCGATGACAATTTCATATCCTCGACATCTAGCGCATCTACATTCGTTTCCGGTCCGAAATCATCATCATCAAACTCATCGGCTGAACGTTTACCATTTGCTGGTCGTTCCACAAAGAATAACGCTTCTTCCTTCAATTCGGTTCCGCCATTCGGTTTAAAATCAGCGCCGCATGTGTCGAGAATCGGTGATGGTTTTTGAAAAACATCGAACTGATCAAAGATATTATTCGTTGCGGCGGAATTATTTGTGTTTGTATTGTTAGCGGTATTATTCGTATTATCTATATCCATGGCTGCGTCACTTGGGACCGTCCAGCCCCAGTCAGATGTTGAATATTTCTTTGCAATTTTAATCGGATCTTTTAAAAAGATTAGTATTACGGTGATATTGTCGCGTGAGCCTTCTTGTTTCGCTAGTTCGACTAGTTGATCGGAGATTGTTTCAACGTCGTCTGTAACAAAATAAATTAAGATTCACATTAGTTGGTTTCGTAAATAATATATAATTAAAACATATACGCATACAAAAACAATTTAAAATCAAATTTAATCCGTGGAGAAGTATTGAAAGAAACTCTCGTTTATTTTAAAATGAATAATATTAGTTTAACAATTTACACGTGTAAAATTACACATATTACGAAATCCTAATAGTTGGTTATTTTAAATAAAATTTCGGTAGAATATAAATACCTTTAATTTGCAAAAAATCCTAATAAAATATATTTGTATATTATATTGTTACATATACATGTTTGATATTTATTAGCAGTAAAAAATAACCATCAACGAATTGATGGTTCTTGACACAATGTCTAAAATAATACGTTTTTAAAAAAACACGAATTTGTAAATAGAAAACATAAATTATCTTGTATAAATAATTGGATAAATTAAAAAATATGTTTGACAGAACAAAAACATGTATATGACATAAACTAACTTTGACCATTTGTTAATTAATTGCAGAAAATAATAAATATCAGTATAAAATACAATATTTAAATTTTTTATTAAAATCTATAAAACATAAATAACATTAACATACTAAAATATTTTTTAGAACTCATTGTATTAATATAATTAATTAAAAATCTATAATTTTTATGATCTAGTTAACTTATATGTTACCTAGTAACTTGTTGCTATGTATTGTCATTTACTTTAATGTCATTGATAAATTTCGACCTGATGAAAACGAGCGTTTAGTTTTTTCGAAACATCGTTTTTATATAATTAACAGAATTTTATCCTAAAACAGTTTTTATATTAATAAATAACATTGTTATTATCTATATAAATAAAAATAATGAAAATGTAACATATGTATATGACAAAGAATAAACGACATATTGTTCTTCAATATGTAACACAAAAATTTTTTTCCTAAAGATTGAACTAATACAAATCGTATTTAAACATCAAATAGAATTCAGTGAAATGGAAGAGACATCATACCCTTATGCATACTTCAAAAAAAATATCATGTCAGTAGCGTACCAATATCATTTTTATTATAAACGGCAATATAAATCATTCTATCAGATATGGTAAGCATCAAAATCAAAGAAAAAAATATATGCATTTTGATGTAAAAATATTCGCTTATATTGTCTTCTAGTAATATTTTTTATATATAAATTCGCATATTTTAATGTAGGTACAATGAAAAGAATAATCACTAAAATAAGTTTCTCTATTCAAATATATATTTTTTTTCATTAAAAGTTAAAATAAAGAAATTTTAAGACAAATGCGAAAAAGTGTACGCCTTTGAATCAAATATGCGATCGGATTGAATAGTGTTAGATGCTTTAGCTTAGAGACTTTGTAGATCAGCTGAAAAAGCAAAAGAAAAAGAAGAAGCCACCATGATTTAGAAACGGTTCGCCGGTACGTGAACGGCCAACGACCTACACACGCGAATTTCTCACCTTCCGTGATGCAGCAAATCACGTCTCGTCACGTCACACGAGCATCACGACATCGCAACATCACGCTGATATTCTGTCACAATCAAGAACATTAAGAGAAAAAGATAATTCGTAATTAATAATAATTATTAAATATAAATGAAATTTTTACGCAGAGTATGTGGTGTAACTAGGAGGAATCGGATACGAAATAGATTAGTGTATGATGAGTGTGAAACTGAAAAAATTGTTGTTGCAAAAGTTGCGGTGTTAGAAGTTCGATAGATCTTGAGCGAATGTCTAATAAACGTTTTGGTTAAAAGAATTTGATATGTGAATGATTTTGAAGGTATACGTTTGGGTAGACGTCCGATGAGTAGCTGAAGTGGTATAATTGGGATTGTTTTGCATGAGCAAAAGTTTCCAAGTAGTAGGAATAGAAGAGCCATGTATGGCAGAATGTCAGTATGAATGTGGATGAAGCTAAAGTTGCTTGTCTGGATAGGGATGTTTGGATGAAACTGATTTCGGGATAATAGAACGAGTTTGTGCCACACCATTTTGAGTATATGGCGTGATTGTGTATGTACGAGTATGTATTATTTTTGGAAAATTTAACACCTGTATAATACCTAAAAATAAGACTAAAATTATGTATATTATTATTATTTTGTACAAATATCTTAATGACTTTATTAAAAAAACAATGTAATTGGCTAAACAAAAAGAATTAAAATTTTAATTAAAAATGTAATAAAAAGTTATCGAAAATCATAAAATTTATTTTGTAATTTTTCTAAAAATCAGTGTTTAATCTTCAAAGTTAAAACGTAAAATTAAACAAACATTTTGTTTAAAACTAGCCAATAAAGAAACCTTTCTTATTGCTATGTTTCTATCAACTCAATTTAAGTATACATACATAATTAAAAAAAATCAAATATCAAATTTCAAATTCCTTGAACAAAATTTTCATAAAAATGATTTAAAAATATATGAAACAAGTATTTTCGTTAAAAGCCAACAGTAATATAATTGAAATAATGTAAACATTTTTTACTTCAAAGTACAGAAAGTAATAACTAGTCAGGCAACCCACAAATCACTGCAGTTTACAAGATTGCATACATCTTAAAATATGTACACGTTTGTAGAATTTATGAGTTTCCCGCATAAAAATCCATCTCCTTCACACGATGTAAGCGCAGAAAACTTATGTCAGGATTTTACAACGTTTATAAATCTATTTATAAAATAGTTGGTAACGTTTAAGTATCGGTGTCCCGTGTTGGTAATATAGGAACCTATAAACGCCAGTTTGTAAGTATCAGTAATAAAATGAATGAATTATTGTCGCTTCGTGTAAAGCTTGCATGTTACTTTAGACAATTACCGTCTTTGCCTTCTTCAAGACTTAGAACTTAGAAAATTAAATCGATATGCAAAACTCGTGCGGAATATGTTACAATTTCAATTTCTTACAGACAAGAAAATATTCAAGACGATTTATTTTATTCATTTTATTGACAGCAATATACTAATTCCCCCGTATTCGTAAAACTCATTAAATACAATGTTTAAGAACTTTTATAAAATGTAACCATGTAACTAGACAAATATTCTAGGATTTTGTGAAGTATTAGTACAATAATTAACTTACATAATATAGTAAACATTTTACTAAAAATCCGGAATTTTTGTTCTATCTGTAGTTAATTTTAACTTTTTTTTACAGAATAGACCTGAATGATTCGTTATATTTAACGAACAGTTTTATGAATACGGGGGTAAATATAGTAAAAAAATCTTTCAGTACTTATTATTATATACAATAAAACTGCTTTAGGTTCAAGTTTTGTATTGAAATTTATTTATAATCAACGTTTCGACGAAACTCAACGCTCGTCTTAATCAGGAAATCTGATACAAAAATGTATTAGTTTTACAGGTGAAGACGAGTGTTAGTTTCGTCGAAACGTTGATTATAAATAAACTTCAATACAGAACTTGAACCTAAAACATTTCTATTTCAAATTAAATTAATTTAATATTATAAAAATAATTTACTATAAATATTCAAATATAAAATAATAAGTGTAAATATATAAATATTAACTAATTTTTATTTCTTTCAAATTTCATAAAACTATATGTGTCGGAAACTTCGCAAAATAAAAAATGAACTTAATTTCGAAACTTAATTATTCAAGTTTTTAAGTTTTGAGAAATATCGATTTTAAAACTAAAGAAATAGTTAAGTTTTGTTCAAACAAATTAAAATAAAGTATTTTTCCATTTAAGTTCAGAGAATTATAACGTTTAGAAAAAAATTATATTTTTATTTAAGCTTCTTTACATTTAGCATAATAATTTAATGCATAGTTTATTTTAAGTAAAATATAAAATAATTATACTTCGTCATCTTTGCAGTTCATTTCTCAAAAAACCAATTTTTTACTTTAATACAAAAATTTTCTATGATCGTTGAAAACAAATATTTATTTCTGTACAATTCATTTATATATTACGATTGATTTCTAAAATATGCAGTTTATAATATCGTTTCCTCTAAAGTCTAAACAATAATATATAATTTGTGATTATCATTTCATTTTTATTTGTTTTTCACGTTGTTAAAAAAAAAGTAAATACTTGTCGTAGAATATTTACATCGCTGACTTTTATCTTAAATAAAATAACTGAATAAATTCTCTAATACGTACAACGATTGCTGTTCCAAGTATAGTAATCGCTATTTCTGTACACAACAATCTAAGTAGTCTAGATGGCTAGAATATAAAAGCATATTTCTGTATTCAACACTCCCAGACATAAAAACTCAACGAAAAAAAAAAACCCAGCTAAAATGCATTGTGATGGCCTTAATCGCGACATTATTGTTAATTTCCCACGAAGTAAACTGAATAATGGCTGAACGCTGTAAGCCTGCGAAAATATTTTCTTGCCTTGTCAGAAGAAATCATTCCGTTATCTTGTCGCTTTTGCTCGAGATTAGAACTGGATAAATAAGTATTATATATACGACTATAACCAAAGGTAGGCGGATTAAAAAAACAACGTATTCGATGGTAGTAATAGTTAATACTTCCGAAAAATGGCAATGAAACGATAAACAATAGGATTTGTAACAACTTTTCTGATGAATACAGAGTTGAATAAAAAGTTTTGGATTTGTTCTAATATCTCAAAAACTATTTCTTGCATTAATATGAACACTGAAATAAAACGGATTGATCGACCAGCCCAGAAAATTCTATAAATTCAATAGAATCAATTGTTTTTATTTACAAACAAAATTACTTTCTTAGGAAATTAAGTGATGACTTTTGCGCCATCTTGTAAAATTAATAAATTATTAAAATAAATATTCGTGGCTTTTTTGAAATTGTCGGAGTTCGAATTTTACTTGAATATGAAAGTTTGTAATGAGTTTGTGCAGTCGGCTACATCGAACAAATCTTAGAAAAATATCGTGGCTTATATAACCTATGTGAAAACAGCAACACTTTTTCTAGCAACACTTCCCACAATGCGAATTCCCAATACTCCCATAACAAAATTTTAAATGGTTAATTTTAGCTTATATACATAAACAAATTTGTTTTAATTATAATTTTTAGATAACTGTTTAAGAAAACAATATATTTAAATGTAAAAAATCGTTTAATTTACTATTTTTTAAGAAATAATCTGATTAACATAATTTCGCATATCATAGTTATTTTTGCATATCCTACGGGATTGGGGTATACTAGATATTTTTTATAACATTCCTAACAACAATAGCAACAATTTCTAATAAAAATTGTTACTAAACATCTTCAAGTTTTAGACTTAGAATTTTTTAAAGTATTGCATATAGAGCGTCGTTTATAAAAAGACGTCTTCCTATATATCCTACGGGATAGCGGTGTACTACATATTTTATTTAACATTCCTAACAACAATAGCAACAATTTCTGATAAAAATTGTTACTAAACATCTTCAAGTTTTAGACTTAGAATTTTTTAATGTATTGAATATAGGGCGTCGTTGACATAAAGACGTCTTTCTATATATCCTACGGGATAGCGGTGTACTACATATTTTTTTTAACATTCCTAACAACAATAGCAACAATTTCCGATAAAAATTGTTACTAAACATCTTTAAGTTTTACACTTAGAATTTTTTAAAGTATTGCATATAGGGCGTCGTTGATATAAAGACGTCTTTCTATATATCCTACGGGATAGCGGTATACTACATATTTTTTTTAACATTCCTAACAACAATAGCAACAATTTCTAATAAAAATTGTTACTAAACATTTTCAAGTTTTAGACTTAGAATATTTTTAAATATTGCATATAGAGCGTCGTTTATAAAAAGACGCCTTTCAATATATCCTACGGGATAGCGGTATACTACATATTTTTTTTAACATTCCTAACAACAATAGCAACAATTTCTAATAAAAATTGTTACTAAACATCTTCAAGTTTTAGACTTAGAATTTTTTAAAGTGTTGCATATAGGGCGTCGTTGATATAAAGACGTTTTTCTATATATCCTACGGGATAGCGGTGTACTACATATTTTTTTTAACATTCCTAACAACAATAGCAACAATTTCTAATAAAAATTGTTACTAAACATTTTCAAGTTTTAGACTTAGAATTTGTTAAAGTATTGCATATAGAGCGTCGTTTATAAAAAGACGTCTTTCTATATATCCTACGGGATAGCGGTATACTACATATTTTTTTTAACATTCCTAACAACAATAGCAACAATTTCTAATAAAAATTGTTACTAAACATCTTCAAGTTTTAGACTTAGAATTTTTTAAAGTGTTGCATATAGGGCGTCGTTGATATAAAGACGTTTTTCTATATATCCTACGGGATAGCGGTGTACTACATATTTTTTTTAACATTCCTAACAACAATAGCAACAATTTCTAATAAAAATTGTTACTAAACATCTTCAAGTTTTAGACTTAGAATATTTTTAAATATTGCATATAGAGCGTCGTTTATAAAAAGACGCATTTCAATATATCCTACGGGATAGCGGTATACTACATATTTTTTTTAACATTCCTAACAACAATAGCAATAATTTCTAATAAAAATTGTTACTAAACATCTTCAAGTTTTACACTTAGAATTTTTTAAAGTGTTGCATATAGGGCGTCGTTGATATAAAGACGTTTTTCTATATATCCTACGGGATAGCGGTGAACTACATATTTTTTTTAACGTTCCTAACAACAATAGCAACAATTTCTAATAAAAATTGTTACTAAACATCTTCAAGTTTTAGACTTAGAATTTTTTAAAGTATTGCATATAGAGCGTCGTTTATAAAAAGACGTTTTTCTATATATCCTACGGGATAGCGGTATGCTACATATTTTTTTTAACATTCCTAACAACAATAGCAACAATTTCTAATCAAAATTGTTACTAAACATCTTCAAGTTTTAGACTTAGAATTTTTTAATGTATTGAATATAGGGCGTCGTTGACATAAAGACGTCTTTCTATATATCCTACGGGATACCGGTGTACTACATATTTTTTTTAACATTCCTAACAACAATAGCAACAATTTCTGATAAAAATTGTTACTAAACATCTTCAAGTTTTACACTTAGAATTTTTTAAAGTATTGCATATAGGGCGTCGTTGACATAAAGACGTCTTTCTATATATCTTACGGGATAGCGGTATACTACATATTTTTTTTAACATTCCTAACAACAATAGCAACAATTTCTAATCAAAATTGTTACTAAACATCTTCAAGTTTTACACTTAGAATTTTTTAAAGTATTGCATATAGGGCGTCGTTTATAAAAAGACGTCTTTCTATATATCCTACGGGATAGCGGTATACTACATATTTTTTTTAACATTCCTAACAACAATAGCAACAATTTCTAATCAAAATTGTTACTAAACATCTTCAAGTTTTAGACTTAGAATTTTTTTAAATATTGCATATAGAGCGTCGTTTATATTCTAAGTCTAAATCTTGAAGATGTTTAGTAACAATTTTTATTAGAAATTGTTGCAAGTGTTGTTAGGAATGTTAAAAAAAATATGTAGTATACCGCTATCCCGTAGGATATATAGAAAGACGTCTTTATATCAACGACGCCCTATATGCAATACTTTAAAAAATTCTAAGTCTAAATCTTGAAGATGTTTAGTAACAATTTTTATTAGAAATTGTTGCTATTGTTGTTAGGAATGTTAAAAAAAATATGTAGTATACCGCTATCCCGTAGGATATATTGAAAGGCGTCTTTTTATAAACGACACTCTATATGCAATATTTTAAAAAACTCTAAGTCTAAAACTTGAAGATGTTTAGTAACAATTTTTATTAGAAATTGTTGCTATTGTTGTTAGGAATGTTAAAAAAAATATGTAGTATACCGCTATCCCGTAGGATATATAGAAAGACGTCTTTATATCAACGACGCCCTATATGCAATACTTTAAAAAATTCTAAGTCTAAATCTTGAAGATGTTTAGTAACAATTTTTATTAGAAATTGTTGCTATTGTTGTTAGGAATGTTAAAAAAAATATGTAGTATACCGCTATCCCGTAGGATATATTGAAAGGCGTCTTTTTATAAACGACACTCTATATGCAATATTTTAAAAAACTCTAAGTCTAAAACTTGAAGATGTTTAGTAACAATTTTTATTAGAAATTGTTGCTATTGTTGTTAGGAATGTTAAAAAAAATATGTAGTATACCGCTATCCCGTAGGATATATAGAAAGACGTCTTTATATCAACGACGCCCTATATGCAATACTTTAAAAAATTCTAAGTCTAAATCTTGAAGATGTTTAGTAACAATTTTTATTAGAAATTGTTGCTATTGTTGTTAGGAATGTTAAAAAAAATATGTAGTATACCGCTATCCCGTAGGATATATTGAAAGGCGTCTTTTTATAAACGACACTCTATATGCAATATTTTAAAAAACTCTAAGTCTAAAACTTGAAGATGTTTAGTAACAATTTTTATTAGAAATTGTTGCTATTGTTGTTAGGAATGTTAAAAAAAATATGTAGTATACCGCTATCCCGTAGGATATATAGAAAGACGTCTTTATATCAACGACGCCCTATATGCAATACTTTAAAAAATTCTAAGTCTAAATCTTGAAGATGTTTAGTAACAATTTTTATTAGAAATTGTTGCTATTGTTGTTAGGAATGTTAAAAAAAATATGTAGTATACCGCTATCCCGTAGGATATATTGAAAGGCGTCTTTTTATAAACGACACTATATGCAATATTTTAAAAAACTCTAAGTCTAAAACTTGAAGATGTTTAGTAACAATTTTTATTAGAAATTGTTGCTATTGTTGTTAGGAATGTTAAAAAAAATATGTAGTACACCGCTATCCCGTAGGATATATAGAAAGACGTCTTTATGTCAACGACGCCCTATATTCAATACATTAAAAAATTCTAAGTCTAAAACTTGAAGATGTTTAGTAACAATTTTTATCAGAAATTGTTGCTATTGTTGTTAGGAATGTTAAATAAAATATGTAGTACACCGCTATCCCGTAGGATATATAGAAAGACGTCTTTATATCAACGACGCCCTATATGCAATACTTTAAAAAATTCTAAGTCTAAATCTTGAAGATGTTTAGTAACAATTTTTATTAGAAATTGTTGCTATTGTTGTTAGGAATGTTAAAAAAAATATGTAGTATACCGCTATCCCGTAGGATATATTGAAAGGCGTCTTTTTATAAACGACACTCTATATGCAATATTTTAAAAAACTCTAAGTCTAAAACTTGAAGATGTTTAGTAACAATTTTTATTAGAAATTGTTGCTATTGTTGTTAGGAATGTTAAAAAAAATATGTAGTATACCGCTATCCCGTAGGATATATAGAAAGACGTCTTTATATCAACGACGCCCTATATGCAATACTTTAAAAAATTCTAAGTCTAAATCTTGAAGATGTTTAGTAACAATTTTTATTAGAAATTGTTGCTATTGTTGTTAGGAATGTTAAAAAAAATATGTAGTATACCGCTATCCCGTAGGATATATTGAAAGGCGTCTTTTTATAAACGACACTATATGCAATATTTTAAAAAACTCTAAGTCTAAAACTTGAAGATGTTTAGTAACAATTTTTATTAGAAATTGTTGCTATTGTTGTTAGGAATGTTAAAAAAAATATGTAGTACACCGCTATCCCGTAGGATATATAGAAAGACGTCTTTATGTCAACGACGCCCTATATTCAATACATTAAAAAATTCTAAGTCTAAAACTTGAAGATGTTTAGTAACAATTTTTATCAGAAATTGTTGCTATTGTTGTTAGGAATGTTAAATAAAATATGTAGTACACCGCTATCCCGTAGGATATATAGGAAGACGTCTTTTTATAAACGACGCTCTATATGCAATACTTTAAAAAATTCTAAGTCTAAAACTTGAAGATGTTTAGTAACAATTTTTATTAGAAATTGTTGCTATTGTTGTTAGGAATGTTATAAAAAATATCTAGTATACCCCAATCCCGTAGGATATGCAAAAATAACTATGATATGCGAAATTATGTTAATCAGATTATTTCTTAAAAAATAGTAAATTAAACGATTTTTTACATTTAAATATATTGTTTTCTTAAACAGTTATCTAAAAATTATAATTAAAACAAATTTGTTTATGTATATAAGCTAAAATTAACCATTTAAAATTTTGTTATGGGAGTCTTGGGAATTCGCATTATGGGAAGTGTTGCTAGAAAAAGTGTTGCTGTTTTCACATAGGTGCTTATATATGTGTTAAATTTAAAAAAAAAAACGTAACTTAATAATTTTTATATTTTATAGAATAGATCTAAGTAAATTTTAAATACAATATAAAGATATTATACATTTAAAAAACAATAATGTTAAAATAAAAATTACTGGTCAACACCATTTAAGTATAATAAAATTTCTGGCAGAAATTTATTCATTCACGTAGAAGTACTTGTTAGATAAGAACTTAGCACTTATTTTTAATCAATATTTCCAATTATTTACTAATATAACTTAATAGCATCTTAGTAACTTATTAACTACGAGTAGTAGCATTAAATATATACTGTTTTTTTTTTTAATAACAAGTTATTCGCAAGTGTTTTCAATTTGAAAGTACATATATACATAAATGTCTTACTGCATACCAGAATTTAATCTTAACACTGTATTAACATTAACACATTGGGCAGATGACGCCATTTTAATACACCATCTGGTGTTGTTTGTATATCCGGAATTTTTACTTCAATGACTTGTGGATTATTGCGATGAATTTTAAGTCAAGATTCAAAAGTGTTTAGAAAAAAAATTAAAATGTTATTGACCGCAACTTCAACTATTATAATCTATATCAAAAAAGATTCAATTGATTAGTGATTAATTGATAGCTATTTAGTATTAATAATAATAATCAAAATATTTAGTTAGTTTATAAATATTATATAAAAAAGAAATATATTTTATTCAATTAATGCAGTAAGTGTTTATAATGATGTATGATAGTGAATGTTGAGTTTGGTTGATACATGGCTTGATTGTGTATGTACAATATTAATTTTTTTTTAAAATAGTCAAAATTAACTACAATTAAACAAAAAAAGTACCATAAAAACCTTTTTTTGACATTTACAAAACTAGTGTATAATAAATAACATATATTTCAGAAATTATATTTCCCTCGATAAATTAATATATTATAGTTTAATAAAATAAGAAAAAAGAACCGTAAAAAAATATCTAAAAATACTTTCCAATATCGGCGCCGTAATAAATCAAATAATCGCAAATATGGAACAGGCCATATGACGTCATATAAATGGGTTGAACTGAAAACGGAAGAGTCGTATAAGGCCTTGGTATAAGTGCTATAGTCGATCTGTAATATGCAGTCGCAGTAGCTGGGCAGGATGCAGGAACAAGTTGGGCGTTTCCTGCTCTTTCCATAATTGCCCTTCTCTCCAGAATATAGCATACCACAAAATATTGAGATAGGATTTTGCAAAACGATATATTTTTCTATTATTATCCTAAACGAAAACTACTTCCTCAAATTTTGTACACCAGATTGTATAAATTTTAAGTAAAATTGTTTTTTAAAATTGATTTTATACAAAATTTCTAAGACCCGTATTCTCACTTCACTTTTAAAAGTGATTTTTGTAAAAACTACCTTTGACGTTTACTTAAAATTACTTATTAAGCAATTTTAATCAGTTTATTTGAATTACATAATAACAGATACTTATAAAAAATAAGATAAAAAAAGTGATAAATATTTACTATGTTTATAATGTTTTAAGAAAGAGAAATTGCAGGAAAACGACTCAAAGTTATCAACAGTGTTAAAATAATTCTCAAAATTAAAACACATAGTATAGACAGGAGAGTTTAACAGCATATTTATACGGGAAATGGACAAATTAAATGTACAATTTAATATATTGGATAAAACATGTATTTTTATGTATGCATAAAGTCGAATTATCTATTGAGTATTCAAACATATAATAATTTGTGAACGTAAATAAGCAAATGCGTTTTTCAATGCCATTTAAGATCATCGATGTCAAAAATTTCAAGTAATATGTTGTATGGCAAATCAAAAGGTGGAGAGCTATAAGTTTGTAATGCACTTTATAAATTAGGCACCATATTATTGCACAATAATCAAATTTGAAACGAAGTATAAGCATAGTATTGTAACAAAACTGAGATTGTATAAGAGAGGTTATGTTTGCATGTGTGTGTGAGTGCACATGTGTGTGTGAGTGCACATGTGTGTGTGTGTGTATACGTGCAGTGAGGCACGCTATTAGATCGTGTTTATGTAATGACGTAATGTCGGTGTGAGTTGTGTGTGTATGTATGTGTGGAAAGATCTATTTTGGCTTCTAGAAAACACGAGAGCTTTCGAGAAGGATTGGTTGCAGCCTACTTAAGGCGCTACGAGCAACAAGAGAGGGCAGTCATCATAAGTTAGTCGATCTGGTGAGATCGTGTAGTCGGTCCGGGGGGCCGAAAGGTGATGGCTCAGTGAGTTATCGTCAGAGAGCGATCCTAGTTGGGTTAATTGGCGATAGCTCGGTTAAATAAATAAATAGTGTGATATAAATATGTGGAAATAAATGTGCGCAAGTATAAGTGAATATGGTGTTAGTTTATAAGTAATGTAAATAGTGTAATTGTTTGTTTAGCTTCGCTCGGCTAACCATTGTTGTTGTATAGTTATTGTTATTTAGTGTTTAAGTGTTGTAAATAAATGCTAGTCAAAAATACAATCGCAAATATGATGGTAATTATTTTAATACATTTCCAGTACTGTTCTGACTGCCCCGACACGAATTCAAATTCACGTTACAGTATAATATAATAATAGTATAAAAATTACTCTGTGTATATGTTGGCTATTTGTACATAATCAATTTCAAATAGTATACTAGGACATATTTTAGAATCCCTCCACCATAATCAAAGTAAAGTCCAAACTGATCGTTTATGTAATACCTAAAATACTCGTCGAGTAAAAGACCTAACTAATTCCAGAACGGAATAGCCGACGGCCGCGGCCTTACAAACCTAACTAACAAGCAAATGAATCCAGGCAATTTGTCGAAACTGCGCGTTTGCTGATGATGTGCCGATAATTTTGTTTAATTACTTTGATGGTTCATTCGTATGCGAAATCTGCCGGCAATTACAAATACGATGACGATTCAACAAATTTCCACAACACTGTCGTCGTCTTTCTCTCACTCTCTCTCTCTTTTTCTCTCTCGTTAGATGAAATGTAGTAATACAATCTGATAAATAACAGTGTACCAACGCTATGAACAAAATGGCGTGTTCTATAATGGTGGAAAATTAAAGGATGTACATTGCGAAATTGGAGATGAATAACAGCGGAGATTTGTGATCAAAATAGGGAAATGAAATATTATGCAAGACTGCGTAAATGAGTAGATTTAAAAAATATTCTTTCATCAATCGTATCAACATATTGGTATTACATTACTATATTGTCTATGTAGAAAGTCGTTTCTAGTACAATAATGTACATTATTATACAGCAGTTATTTACTATCACTAGTGACAGCGCCAAACATAACTACAACGTCAAGTGTATTTAATCTGACATCTCCGGCGGCCATACTAAAACTTATTAGACCATTTTAAGTTAATTAATAATTGCATTGTTTATTTTCGATTACATTAGAATTTAATATTGAAAATATATAAAAATCTGTAAGAAATGTAATGTACACCGCCAAAATTTGTCCGAAGCTGCATATTCGATCAAACAAACATTAATTCTCACATATCAAGTAACAAATATAATATATATATATATATATATATATATATATATATATATATATATATATATATATATATATATATATATATATATATATATAAAACAGTATAATATTACGAATAATAAGTATATATAAACACATATTTACTATTTTATAACTTCTAGTAAGGTTAAACTTACTTACTAGTATGTATTATTATTTAATTTTAGTTTAGTTTTGTGTAGTATGCTAGAAGAAAAAATAGCATTAGTAACTGGGAGAATAATGCTCTTTTTATATTTAGCCCAAATTACTTAGCTTCGGCCGCAAGTATCTGGATTCAACAAAATAAAGATCACTTTCTGCTCCTCGTAACATAATATACTAATATGTCATATTTGTGTCACTCTTCTATATCGTTACTGTATTTTTATTGTATATTATATATGACGTTAGTATGTTTTAGAAAATAAAATAAATTCGTTGCTTATCAATAAAAACTTTTTGAATAACTATGACAAATATAAATACTGCTGTGTAATAGTACGAGCACAAAGAGATGATACTAATTTCCCAAGAGTATAAAAATTTGCAGTACCTATTAGGAGTCGTCCTGCAATTCATGCAAATAAAAAAATTGATATTCTGTGCGAATTTTGCACTGTAACGTTTTCGACAATTATTTATAAAATAGAAAAATGCACTATTTGGTTTGACATGAATAAAATTTCAAAATAATTATAATATAAAAATTACACAGTACATATTTTAAATGTAATGTATTAATTGGTCACAAACTACATGTTGTTTGTTTGTTTTTAATGTAATGTTGTGCTTGGTCACAATAATAGCAATTTTTTATTACCAGTTTAGAATAAAACTAAACTGAAATAGACATAGGCCATAAAAACTTGTTCTTAAATTAAATTTTCATTTTCAAATATTCACTTTAAATTATTTCAATTATTAAGAAAATATTTCATTTTTATTTACATTTAGCAACTAACAGTTCAAAGACTTACTTCAATAAACTAAAAGGTTTCTTCGAAGATCAATTAAAAAAAAAAGTTTGAAAAAACCAAACTAATTATTCTGTCTTTCGAAATTACAATTTTAAAAGAAAATAAAACTAATTGAAACGATGCACTCTTCTGTAGTTGATTTCGGCTACAAAAAAAAACTCCTTTATGTAAATCTGAAGCAGTGATATATCGAATTATCGATCCAGCTTTATATACGAACCCAATTCACATTTATTTACGTTCGTATGAATGGTGTGGTTAACGAACCCTGATCATTATTCTGACCACTAATTTAACTGTTTTGTTTGATTTGCTATTGTGTAAAATAAAAAAAAAGTAATTAACATTGTGTTCTTTGCTAAAAATATATATTTCAATATATTATTTAAATTCATACTGACAATTTAGACTTACTAATTCATTTTTAATTAAAAATAAAACAATATGATAAAGTCTTATTAATTCGTTTGTTTATATTATATTTATTTTTCGAGAATATTTATACAATGTTTTAAACGTGTCTACAATTTCAATAAATTTCAACTTTGCAGATGAACACAAAATATTATTGAAATAAAATGAAAAACTTTTTACACAAATATTGTGACTGCAGTTTCGACAAACATTGTCATTATAAAATTGCAAATCTCAAATACATAGCTAGTTTTAGGAGCATTTTTAGTTAGAAGCATCCCTTGACGTATATCTTAAAACTATTTATAATTTTTTCATGAGTTCTATTTAAATACTCATTAGATTTGATAAAAAAGGCAAAAACACAAAATATATATGTTAAATAGTGAATTTTATTAATCTGGAACATTACTATACAAGATGTAACAGAATAACTATTCCTAATTTTCAGAAATGATAGAGTGCACTTAGAGAAACATTTTTATTAATAAACTAGTGTCCGGAAATTTCTCGGTGACAAGATACACTAGATATCGTTAAAAACAATCTTAATCAAAACATCAAAAAGTAGTTAAGTTAAGGAACATTTTATTAGAAATAATAACGCATTAAACTTTATAAAAATTGTTCGAAGTTACGACCACCATTTTCGATACATAAGTTGTAACAATGTACAATCGACTGCCGAAAAAAAAAATCCGGACACTAGTTTATTAATAAAAAATGTTTCTTTATGTGCCCTCTATCATTTCTGAAAATTAGAAATAGTTATTCTGTTACACCCTGTATATTTTATTTTTTAATTCACCCATTATCATAATATTTTCCATATAAATTGCAAATAAATTATTGCAATTGCAAAATGCACTGAAGTATTATTACTTCCAAATGAATATTTACATAATTCTAATAACATATTATATTTCAAACTTTGTGTGGTAGACGGCATTAAAATTTTAATTGAAAAAGTTATAATAAAAGTACATTATTCTCGCTTAGACTTTACAGAGTTATTTTCTCATATGACGAATGAAAAAATTCAGTAATATCTTCTTCATCTGTTTGTCCATTTCCATACTAGAAGGAAAACCCGAATAAGTCTTCCCTGCTCGCTGTATGGGAGTGATGTAAATATTTGCATGCTAGAGAAGTATTCGTATCTTTCAAGCGTAGAGAACCGACTAAAATTGTGATTTTCAATTCAACTCAGGTCGCTCTTAAATTCGTTCGTCGACTGTTTAAATTTGTTTCTTCCCTTTTTCCTACATCATTTTTTTTCTGAGTCTTTTGTCTTCTTTTTTTTTTAAGTTTAAAACGTTGCTAAATCTTCTACAATTTTATTTACCTTATTTCTTAAACTTAAAACATTCTAATTCTAAATAAAGAGTAATTTTAATTAAATTGCACAATCATTAAATTGTTATTAATTTGAAAAGTTTAGAACCAATTATTTCAAATTACGATTAAATATCTATTTAGTAAGTTAAAAATATATGTAAAAAATTTCCAGACAAACAAAATTAAAAAATGTAGTAAATTTACTAGGCAGTTTTATTTCTTGTAAAACATATACATTTTATTTGTAATAAAGAATATTTTTTTTGCATTTAAAAAAAACACCAAGTTGATAATATTTATTTTTTAGTTGAAACAATAGCATGGTAGAAATATGCACTTGAATTTTCTTCCTCTATTTCCCAGACATGTTTTTTTGCTATATCAAGCAGAAAAACATACAATTTAAATAAACAATTTGAACATAAAAAATAAAAATGTATTTAAACCAGAGGTTCCCAAACTTTTTTTCCCCGTAGACCACTTTCAAAAATTTACTGGTTTCGGTGGACCCCCTGCTGCTACATTTCTACCATATTCCCAAAACTCGTCAAAAAATGTGAAGATTAGATCTAACGATGGATATATGCGTCGCGGCTGAGTTCCAACTCTAAATTCGGAGTGGTAAAAATAAAAAGAAGAATAGTATATTTTCATTATTCATTAAAATTTTTTATTAAAATAATATGATTAGACTTAATAGACTTAAAATTAAACATTAATAACGTAACTTCAACAATTAAAAAAAATAGTCATTTTTAATGGGAGGGATGCACTTGATGAATTGATAGCAAGTTATCAATATTTGGCTTCAGTTTTGTCAGGAATAACCGCAAATCTCCCCGTTCTGTGATATTCAATCTGCTCCTTTTTTTTGTTAATAGGTTTGTCACCACACTAAAACTTTTTTCGACAAGGTATGACGAGGGAAACGCTATCAAAAGTTTTCTCGCAATTTCCCACAGTCCAGGATATTTTTCGGCAATTTCTGCTTGCAGCCAAAATGTTTGATAGCCTTTTTTAAATTTCACCTTCAGCTCCTCATTGGTGGTAAGCTCGAGTAGCTCCTCTTGCAATACCACATTCGCCACTTCCGTTTCATCAAATGGATTTATGATCCATGGTGGTATTTCCATCGTCAGAATATCTTCAAATCTATTTTTGAAGTCATCATGCAAGGCATTTAAATGTTGAACGTATGTCTGAATATCCTCATCAAGACATTCTGCCTGTGACAAGTTTGGAAACTGTGCGAATTCGCGCCGACTAATATTTTGCTTCATAAATTTCAATTTTCCAAGAAAAGCCGAAATTACACCCTTTGTTTTTATTAAATTTAGGCTGTCCCCTTGCAACTGCAAGTTAATGTCATTAAATTTTTTGTACAAATCTGTCAAATACGCGATGTCTGCTTTCAATTTGATCAGATTTTCTTTTAAATCTGGATCTTTACTTTCCAAAAACTCTAAAACTGATTCAAAAAGTGAGTAAAATCTTGTTAAACATGCACCTTTCGACAACCAGCGTACTTCAGTATGTAAGAGTAATCGTTGGAAGTCTTCATCATTTTCGTCGCACAATTGTGCAAATAAACGGGTATTTAACGCGTTGCTTCTTATTTTGTTAACTGCTTTAATCACAAATTGAAGCGATTGGTGCAATCTATCACTCAAATTTTTCGCTACCAGGTGTTGTCGGTGTATGACACAGTGAATTGCAGTTACTCCTGGTATAATTCTTTGAAGATGGCTTATAAACCCACGATATCGCCCGAACATGGCAGGAGCTCCATCTGCTGCCACCGAAGTAATGTTTGTAAATGGAATCGATTTTTCCTTAAGAAAATCGCTCAGGACATTAAATATTGATTCTCCTTTTGTGTCCGTCTTCAAAGTTTTCGCGAATAGTAGCTCTTCATGGATTTCTTCGTCCATAACAAATCGAACATATGCCAATAATAAGGCTTCATTGCCAGGTAATGTTGATTCATCCAATTGAATAGAAAAATGAGTTGTTTGCAGATAATTGCACAAGAAGCTTTCAACATCAGAGCTCATTTCATCAATACGCCTTTGTACAGTGTTGTTACTCAAAGAAATTTTTTTAAGTACGTCAAATGGAGGTTTGTGCAGAACAGTTTTTAAAACCTCTTCAACAGCGGGTAAAATTAACTGTTCACCGATGGTGTGCGGTTTTCCAGATTTCGCGATAAGCAATGAGATATTGTAGGATGCCCGCAAGCCATCATCGTTACTTTGAGACGTTGAAGCGAACATACTTTGCACGGTGGGTCTTCTTTCATATTTTTCCTTCAATGTTTGAAAATATTTTAAATCTTTGCCTATTTTATCAGGATGACACCTTCTTAGATGATCTTCGAGCTTCGATGGTTTCATCGAGTCATTGCTCAAAACTTTGTTGCACAAAAGGCATATGGGCAATCGTTTGTCGGCCGTTGATGGAACAAAACCAAATTTCAAATATTGAACACTGTATTGTCGACATTTCTTCTTAGATTCAGCCATGTTTCGTATCAGTTACCTACGTGTAAAGAAAAAAAAAAGTTTGTTTTAGTAATCATAAGGTGATTTTAACAGGATATGGCTATTTGAACAGAATTGAATGGGAATAATTAGTTAATTATTGCAATGAAAAAACCAAAATGCCGGCGGCAAAACTGATTTTAATTATTAAAAGCAATAAGCCGCTAAGATTGAATCTATTTTAATGTAATGCAAAACATTTTTTGATTAATTATATTTTGATACATTTCTGTAAATTCGAGAGAAAATACTTTTAAAGAATATTTTGACGTCAAAACACCGCGATTTTAATGTTTTATTTATTACGTTGATACATTACTATACGAGTGGTACATTTTATGAAAATATTTTTAGTCATTTAGCATTAGCAACTACGAGGGCACTGAAATATGTACAAACATGCAGGTCAATTATAATAACTCTCTTTTAGTGAATCACCACAGTCGGGTAAATAAATAATTTTATAATAAAAAGTACTAAAAGTTCAATCTTTCTCGGCTTTCTGTTCTTTTATAGAAGTATCGAATAATGGCCCTGTTCAGTATTTAATTTTTATTACGTACCTACTACACGCAAACATAACAAATAATATAATATTACTACAATATAAAATAAAAGTATGTATAACAAATAGGCAGGTATACTTACTTTTTCCGGCACTGGCAAACACTGACATCGATTCACTCACACGTTTCTTTTCAAAATTCCCGAAACAAATGAGCACAGCAAATGAGTAAAGCAAATGAGTAACGTTTGTTCTTGGCATTCGTATTTATATTGGTGAAGAATCAAACAAGTTCATGCAAGATTGCAAGCACAGTACAAGTCGTATTTCGTCCCTATGCACGTCTTAACTAGCGTTGCTGGCTGGCTAGCGGGCGGCGCTTTGCAAGTCTCGATACGCGTTGTACTCAAAATATCGAATATGCAAGTTTTTACAAGTTAACAGTCGCTGACTTTCTTAAAATACACTACTCAAAAAAATTAACGGAGGTTTAAAAAAAAGGAAATTAATACTAAATAAACAGGCTATCAGATCCATATGCCGGCCTAACTGAAAAAAAATTTTCACACCCGTGGACAAAAAAAAAACAAGCAAAAAATTTGCAATATTATTTTTTTGCGCTATCTGTTAGTATTGCATGAGAACCGTAACTCCTAAAATATTTTAGCAAAAATCTGAAAATTTGAATCATAAAGCTTCAAAATGCTTTTTTTAAAGTCTCAATACGACCATTTTGCACCGAAATAAAGCCTGTCAAAAATCACCGAAAAATTTGGAATTTTTTTTAGTACCTAGTGTATTATCTGCCTACAATGTAGGCCCTACATTGATAGGTACAGCCAAGCCAACATTTTAGTTCTTTACGATCGAAACCAGATAAATTTTCGTGGACCCCCACTTACAACCAGTGAACCCCCATTTTTTTTTCTCGCCATCGTAGACCCCCGTCGAGTCTTCCGTGGACCCCTGGGGGTCCACCTGGACCACTTTGGGAATCACTGATTTAAACTAAAATATATTTAATTTTAAATGTACTGCAAAATGAGCAAAACATCTGTTTATTTGTTTCAGCGGCGGTATTTCCAAATTATTTATTCTACGAACAAATTTATTTCACAAGTAGCATAATTAGATTTAAAAATATTTCTTGGAATCAATTTATATTTAGAAAAGAACATTTCGATTTAAATAAGTTAACTTTCATGATTCTTTTTACATATTGTTACATATTTTTAGTTTTTTTTATTTAAATTTAATCATGAAATTTTTTAATTAGAATAAATCAATATTTATGGGTCTATTCTATATCACTTCTCTTAAAATAACGATTTCTTAAAATAAGAATTATAAAACTTTGCAAGAAAAATACAAGATTTTATGAATTTTTTTTTTAACAGACTGTTACTTCTTACAGATTGATACAGAATTATTCTCTTTGCAACAGTTGCAAACCTTACATATTAACATAATTCATACATCTTGTATTAACTCTAGAATTCATAGGTAAAATTTGCAATAAGAATGTATACTATGAGTCTGAGACTCCTATTTTAAAAGAGATCAAAATTAAGGTGTAAAAATTAAAATATATATCTATAAATAAATGTTGTAAGTTAAGTGAATTATATAATAATATCAGTTTAAATTTGTATATGAGTCTCCGAGATTCATGTTATGTATCCTAGAATTAAGAATTATTTACATTCAAATATTATTTACATGTTTTCTACATGAATAGTAAATAAATTGTTCATAAAATAAAACGGCTTTAGATTGTAGTTCTGTATTAATATTTATTAATAATCGACGTTTTGACAAACTCAATGTACATTTTCTTCAAAAAAAATAATTAACAAATAACATTTACAGTAAATAAACAGAACGTAGAAATAAGTTACTAGCTAACAAAATAAGTAACTAGAAAGCACCGATTTAAATAAAATTTGGCTTCCTATAATTAAAAATTTATAAATTTTAGAATCTAGTTACTTATTTTGTTACATAGTAACTTGTTTCCATTGTCTGTTTATTTACTATAAAAGTCATTTGTGTATTTTTTCCTGATAAAGAAGTACGTTGAGTTCGTACAAAAGTCGATTATTAATAAATATTAATACAGAACTAAAACCTACAGCCGTTTTATTTTAATATAACGAATTCTGAAAGATTTTTTAGTATGTTAAATTGTTCATACTCATCAGATTAGATCTGTTTTATATTTTCATCAGCATGTTCATTTGGTGTCTGTCTAATGCGTTTTAAATCGCTGTCTTAACTGTAAACTAAAGTAATGTCAAGACCAACGACCACTATCTTCACTGTTTGTCGTAGATTCTATTATTTTTGACAAATAATATTTGTTCAAAAAAAGAATCTAGTTTTTGTAACACTAGTAGACTAATTTAATGATTCCGTATGCTGTCACTAATTTATATAATTGACTCGTTTGTAAATTGGACAAAATTTTGTCTAGCTCGTAAACTACACGTGAAAAATGTAATGAGACTTACTGTAGGTTAGGTTAAAAAGTTAATTTAAAATAAAACGGCTTTAGGTTATAGTTCTGTATTAATATTTATTAATCAGGAATCGTCGATTATTAATAAGAATTAATAGAGAACGATGACCTAAAACCGTTTTATTTTAATATAATAGTTTCTGAAAGATTTTTTAACTATGTTAAAAGTTAGTTTGTTTAGAGAAGATTAAAACAGATGAAGAATTAGATTCACAATATACACAAAAAAACAACTTAGAGAAAAATGCATTGTTTATTGTATTCAACGCTTTACAATCGATAAACAATTTAAAACTAATAAATTTAGATAATTAACTAAGAAAACTGAATGTAATTTCAACGGTAAAAGTTACGAATAATATTTTGGTATAAATATTATGTACGCAGTGGGAATTATAAAATTATCCCAAAAGACTTCCAAGTTGTAAATTGAAATAAATATGTACCACGCCTTTCTGCCAATCCCACTAGTGCAAAATTATCATTATAATTAAGGGTTGGTTACTAAATAGGCGTTGCTCGCAAAAACCAAGCCCAACAACAATTACACTTAAATAAATAAATAAAAAAAAAGATTAATTAAATGATACGGTTTATTTAACTTATTCATATCTTTAACTGTATTTACATAATTTGAACATTATTTTATTATTTAAATAACATGATTTTAGATTTACTGATAACACAATTAGTCCGCTTAGAAAACAATTAAATTTCAATTAGTAAATTTTTTTTTCAGAATTCATTATATTAAAATAGAACTGTTTTAGGTTATAGTTCTGTATTAATATTTACTAATAATCGACGTTTCGACAAACTCAACGTCCGTCTTCTTCAGAAAAAATGATGTAAATGACATTTACAGTCAACAACAGAACATAGAAACAAGTTACTAGGTAACAAAATACAAGTAACTAGATTATAAAATTTATAGATTTTTAATTAACGGAAGCTAAATTTTATTTAACTTAATGCCTTCACAGTGATTGATGATATCTTTTTCTTTATAAATTTCTATTGTTTATCTTATCAATCTGCAGTTAATATTGATTGCACTTGCAATTATTACAGTATTATTATTAAATTTTATGATCTGATTGCTTATTTGTTAGGTAACTAGGTAGTAACTTTCTGTTATTTACTGTAAATGTCAAATGTATCATTTTTCCTGATGAAGACAAACGTTGTGTTCGTCGAAACGTCAATTATAAATAAATATTAATAAAGAACTTTAAGAATTAACTGATAATTTTTGTAATATTTTTAAAATTTTGTTCATACGTTAAGTAAATAAAAAAATTTGATATAAATTTTTTATTTTTGATTAGTTAAGTTTTATTTAATTTGTGTATTTGTCTGAAAGACCGAATATGCGATTCATTAGACAAACCAAATATATAAATAAAGTTATGGAAATACAATTTAAAATGATTAAATTGATTGCAGTGCAGATAAAGATAGATATTACGTATTATATTCGGAAAATGCGACAAACTGTTGAAAACCCAACTCAATTCAAATAAAACTATAAACTGTAAATGAAACTGCAGTATATATATAGTAATAATTTATGTATGCAACAGAATGTCAAATATTTTGTTTTCCACAAAAATGTCATAACTTTACTATGACAAACTGAAATTTTAGTTTAATATTTTTAATATTTATTGTAGTTATAAATATTGTAGTTCAAGCTGCCATAAATATTAAACAAGTTAAAGCAGTATTTGAATTTGCAATGTAGTATGAAAACAATTGCCGATGCACATAAGTTATTTATACTGTTTATAATTTATTGCATTTTCATCTGTGACAACACAAACATTTTCATCTGTGGGCGTTTGCAACTGGAAGGTTAATAATAAAAAATTAGTCTAGACATTGACACTCGCTGTAAAGACACCTGTAGAGACACCTGAATTCAACTGCAATATGCAATGTTTTAGAATGTTTATTTCTGACATATAAAAATATAAAAAATTATAAAAAAAAATTATTAATGTTCCGAATAAAAGTTGTTAGTTATAAATTGTTAAGCAACTTTTGTTAAATAAATTTTTTTCTATTGCAAAATATTTGTAAAACATATAAAAGTGACTTCCTGTTGGCAGATCTTTACCAAAAGTTAATGAAATTAAGATATACATCTCCAAAGCTCAAATATAAAATTTGATAATAATCTGTTCTGCCGAATTTGCTCTACCCGTGTCCACAGACAGATAAATGTATATCAGACTAAAAACAATTGATTCATGTTACTACTCGTATAAGCTAAATTTGTACTTATCTGTAAAAATCTCGATATGTCAAAATTGGTATGACTACAAAACCTCCCTTGTCATATGTTATATGACGGTCGGTAAAAATCTATTGATACAAAAAAAAATAACTAATATTTATTGAAACATTTAAACAATAAAATACTATATTTTACTATAAAATTCATTAAATTATTTATTATTTAATTTATAAGCGAAACATGCTTTTTCTGTCCGATTGAATAAATACGTGTATATAAATAATAGTTTATCTAAAATTCTGCTGTGTAATTATAGCGTCGAATAAGTGAATTCATGACTTAATTACAGTAAAGAACCACAGTACCACACCTCTACAAAGACATATGTTCACGCATAAATTTTATAATTAGCATTCATGTACACGACACATCACATTTACCTATATGCACACACAAATGCATGATGGGACAACATACCAACACATACTCTACAATCTACATGTATAATTTTTCAATTATCAATTGAAAGAGGGCTTGGTACATCATTCATAACTTTTTCAAGTACACGTTCACCTACACTAGCAAAAATAAAATATCTAACTGATATTTTATTGATTATTTCTGTAAATTAGTGTGATATAGTCAAATAATTTGTTTATTTCAAAAGATTCTGATCAAATTTATTAATATATAAAAAAATTTTTTTTTTTCTAATTCGAACTTTTTTTCTCTAATTAATTATATTATTATATTAATTAATTTAAAATAAACAACTTATCTGTCTAATATCATACTAATTTGCAGAAATAATCAGTAAAATATCAGTTCTGACATTTTAAAATGGGTTGCTGGATCAACAAAAGTCCATGATTCTAACTTCTTGTGTGTTTTATGAATTTTCAACAATAATATTTTTATAATATTATAAATTTATTTAAAAGCATTAATTTCTAACCTTGTACATATTTAATAATTTATGACATGAAAATATAATTCAAGTAAATTACTCAAAAGAGTTTGATAATTTGATAAATTTTACGAAAATGCTAACTTTTTAACATGATTAGTTTTTAATTGTGTGAAACATAGAGAAGCCAACCTAATTGCATTAATTTTACTTCTCTGTTTCTTACGAAAGTTTTTTCCCCCTTCTAATTACAGCGAAATATTATTCGCTATGAAAATTAAATTATAATTTTTACGCTACTGGTATACAAATTTTATATGTGACGAATTAAAAAAAATACATATTTAATGGTGAAATTCCGAATAAAACTATAGCATTACAGAATTTTTTTTTTATAAATACAATATTTCATTTGATAGAAAAAGACTAAATATTCTGATATACCAGAGTTTTATTCAGTATTCCATTGGACTAATTTATCAAGTAAAATATTGTTTTAAAGACGAAAATTGCAATTAATAAAATTAAAAGAGTGGGATTTTTATAGACGCTGAAAAAAAATGAATAAACTCCAGAATAGGATAATGTAAAAACAATTAATAAAAATTCACTACCGTTATTTGATATGCACATTAAAATAGCATATTAAACATGAATTTATAAAATGAAACAACCTAACAACAGTATTTTATCTATTTTAAGAAAAATCAATATTATCTTTAAATTTATTATAAAATGCTAGTAAACAATTATTTTCAAATTAAATAAAAGTTTAGTAATTGAAACAAAATTAGTATAAATTTAATAAATGAAAATGTAATTGGTGATAGTTTTATAAAATCCAAACTGTGTGAAAACACGTGGACCATTCTCACATTATTTTTTTGCTACATGTTTGTGCAATCAGTTGAAATTAAATTTGTAATTTAATTACACAAGCTTTTAAAATAGTTTACAGTTTAAAAATCTGTTTTTTTTTCGTGAATTAATTGGTCACATATTTTTTATTTCGGGAAAATTTAAAAAAAAATAAAGAGCTTTTTGTTGCCGTTTGGCAATATTTTAAATATATATTTTAGTTAATTAATAAAAATTTAACAATGATTTACATTTTTTTTTAGAGTAACAACCATCATGATAAATATTTAAAAACTATTATAAATTTACGATGATTATACAAATATGTATGTGTATAATTGAAGTAATTAAATATAACATAGTAAAAAAATCTTAAACTCATATTATTAGAATAAAACTGCTTTAGGTTCTAGTTCTGTATTTATATTTGTTAATAAATCGACGTTTCGACGAACTTAACGTGCGTCATCATCAAGAAAAAGATACAAATGACATTTACAGTAAATAAACAGAACATGCAAATAAGTTAACAAAATAAATAATTAGATCAAGATATTTATAATATTTAATCAAAAAAATAACATCAATCATTGTAAAGGCAGTGATTCAAATAAAATTTAGCTTAGAACCTAAAGCCGTTTTATTCTAATTAAATACAAATTATGATAATCACTTTTTTATTATTTATTTATATATAAAAACAAATTATCGTCCAACGTAGCAAGCCATATGATCTATATTTTGATTCTGTATACTATATTATATTTCAATTTCGTTTATATTATTATTATTTTTATTTGTTTTATAAACTGAAAAACAAGTTAGCTGTTTATATAATGGAGAAAAATTATGTCATATCTTTTATGGTTCTTGAGATCTTTATGCATTGCAGCTTAAATGGGACATCTGGTACATATGAAAACATGCATTATACGAAAATGTCGTAAGTGTAATAATTTTAATATATTACTGTATTAAAAACTTATACTTAAAGTTGTGTTCAACAAGCTGAAGTAAGAAAATTAGAAAGATTACAAAGCAGAAACTGTTTGTAAGTTTTTAATGAAATTATTGCATTGCACAAATGTGATGATTTGATATTCTGTAGAAAACACATCACAATTAGCCTGTTTCTATGTGAAGTTAGAGTATAGCTTATGGTTTTCAGTAACAAGAGAAAATGTGCGTCTTAAATAAGTTAAATTGAACAAAATTGTTTTATGTACAACGGTGTAATCTTATCTACATTGATGGTTTCGTGGTTTGTGGTTTATTTATAGTTGCATTTTGTGCATTATTTCATATTAAATTTATCTAATTTTAAATTCTTTGAAAATACATGGAAAGGAATAAGATAGAAATGGTGCTGCAGAAGTAGAAAAGAGATACGATGTATATGATGATTAATTTTTTGTTTGTTTCTTCACTAAAAAATGTTTTTATTATTAAATTGATAAAAAAAAAAAATTGAAATAGAAAACGAGAATAATAATCAGGCGTTTTTGTAGACGAGTTATTTGTTAATAAAACCTGCAATTTTGTTTACTTTTTACTACTTTGACTGCAAGGAAAAAGTAGTATAGCGTTTGGTACGGTGTCTGTAACATTTTCAAAAAAAAAAAAAAAAATTGTATAGAAATCCTTCATATAGCCTGTAGATAACGAATCTGAACTTAGTTTATGTGGGTGTATGGATGTGCGTCGTCAGCTCGCTCGCTCGCTCGGTCGTAAGTCAAAATTTTGTGGCCGCAACTCCTCCTAGACGGTTCAACCGATTTTAATGAAATTTTCAGGATAAATTTGTCTAGTGCCCAAGATGGTCATGTGGTTTTGTTTTTTTCCAGTGATGCCAACTTTCCGAGAAAAAAATTACTAAAGTTTTTAAAAATTCATATTGGCTACGTTATTTATCCGATTTTGATCAAATTTTCAGAAAAGATTTCCCTAATGCTCCCATTAATTATATAATTTTATTAATATTCAGTGTTGCCAACTTTTCGAGAAAAAAATTACTAAAGTTTTAAAAATTTTATTATGGCCATGTTATTCAACCGATTTTACTCAAATTTTCACAAAAGATTCTCCTAGTATTCATATAATTTACGTAATTTTAACAAAATACAGTGTTGCCAACTTTCCGAGAAAAAAATTAGTAAAATTTAAAAAAATTTATTTTGACCATTTTATCTAACCGATTTTAATCAAATTTTCATAAAAGTTTTTCTTAGTGCCTAAATAAATTATGCAATTTTAACAAAATACAGTGTTGCCAACTTATCGAGAAAAAAAACACAAAATTTAAAAAAAATTCATTGTGGCTACATTATTTATTCGATTTTGATCAAATTTTCAGAAAAGTATCTCCTAGTGGCCACATAAATTATAATATTATTAAAATACAGTGTTGCCAACTTTGCGAGAAATGTCAAAGTAGTCTATATATGGGTTTACCCATATACTTCTAATTTTGTTTGTTTTGTTTTTTGTTTACCGTGGAATCGACCATCTTCCAAGCAAATGGAAAGCAGTTATTGATGTAGATGGTGACTACACTTCAGAATAATCATTTCAAAATGTTATTGTTGAATATTTATGTTTTTTTTTTTCATAATAAATATTGTTTGAAGGCGCCTGATAATTATGCACGAACCCTTTACAATAAATCTGGTACAAAAAGCGAAAAATCGAACAATCGCATAAAGATACATGAGGCCAGTGAATCGATAAAGTATAAATCCACTTTGGTCTCATATGACACCTTATTGGTGACACACTTATACTGTATTAATTTTATTACATTTTTTTTTTAGAAAATTACATTATAAAATCCTTTTTATAAACCAGAAGTAGTACCATAATTCGTCAGTTCTAAATTTCGTTCATACGTAAAATACGAATATGTTTAATAATGTAAGATGACTGGTCATTTTGCGAAATATTGCAAAAATGTTCGCGCCGTTAAAAATGTCATATTTATTTATAAGAACAGTAATGTAATGACACACCAGATGTGTTGCAAGTTACGCGCATGCGTCATGAACCTGTTAATAGATGTGCACGTCCGACACTTCCCGTGACGTCATTTACACATATATACATCAAATAAATACACGCGCAAATTCAGACACCACATATATATATACAACAAGATGTAATATTATGCATGATGTAGCCTCTAGGCTGCCACATACATATTCAACACGACAGTGGTGGCGCTTTCAGTTTTTTTAAGTGTCATTATATTCGAAATACAGTTATTAAAATGCGGTTTGATATTCATTACAAAAATAACCCCAGAACAAACATGTTATATGAGTTATAAAACCACGTGGGTAAATATACCTGACAGTTGTAAATAATATAATTTTATCTGTTTTTTTTTTATTTTGAATTTTTAAATATTAAATAAATAAACTTTCATATATTCCCGTTTTAAAAAATATAAAATAAAACTTGAATATATAACCCAATTGTGATGCAATAGCAGAAAATCGTAGAAAAAAAGTTTCTTAAGACAGCATTTACCACTATCACCAGATTATAAAATTATTGTAATAAATATACGCTATTTTCTATTATGACTGAAGACTTATGTTGGAGAAATACGACAAAATTTAATGATCATTAAGCTATATTTATCGCTGCGATATTAGTAGTAGAGTAGTAGTAGAGCATTTACCACTATCACCAGATTATAAAATTATTGTAATAAATATACGCTATTTTCTATTATGACTGAAGACTTATGTCGGAAAAATACGACAAAATTTAATGATCATTAAGCTATATTTACCGCTGCGATATTAGTAGTAGAGTGGAGGTACAGTGCTTAGCTATACTGCTACTGCTAAAATCGCAATGTGAATGTAACTTAATGCTGTGTGTTTTAGACATTAGGTGGGCCATACACGCTCAGTTTTAGATAACTGTTGATCGTAATAGACATTCTAATGAATGCTATTGTGTAATAAAAGCTGGAAAATTTATCTTATCGACGATTTTTACTTTTATACTATAAATATTACGCTCCAATTGTGAAATTTTCCCGTTCCCGAACTGATTTCTTCATCTGTCCTATTCGTTGACCACAATTTAAAAACCAATTAATTTTCTCTAAACAATAATCAACTAATCTTTTGATCTAACTTATGTTGTAATAAACCCCAATAAATTTTTCATATGTAATCAGTCTATAGATTGGACAAAATTTTGCGCAATTCACAAACGGGGCAATTTTACGATTGGGATGTAAACATATACAGTAGAAAATTGTATTGAGATCCGTTGAGATCTAAAACTAATACATTTAGGGCCAATATTTTCAATTTTATTTATTTTAAGATAAGTAAAAAATTATTGGTGATTGGCTAAAAACGTATATGTAAAAAAAATGACATCATTTCACTGGCTTAATTCCAAGAATAAATTTATTCCAACATTTACTTATATGTAAATATAGGCAGCAGTAGGCCCGTGCTAGCGTATTGGACTCGGACTCCAAAGGTCTCTGGTTCGTGTCGCGCTCATCAAAAATTAAATTAAATATTATTGCTTAGCTGTAGGTTAAATGCAAGTAAAAATTGTTAAAAACAAAACTTATATGTTCAGCTTCTCGAGCATATAGCTCCATGTTCCACCTACAGGAATTACGGGAATTGATAATGATGACATATGTACATATATCTATTTCATCTTAGCTATACAAGTAGTCAGGGCCGTTCCTGGCGGGGGTGCAAAAGGTGCATCCGCACTAGGGCGGCCAGCCGAAAGGGCGGCCGTGGTCCACTTTTAGCCTCAAATTAATAGTAAAATAAATCATATTAATTTTTAAGGGCGGCTATCTCTTTTTTGCACCTGGGCGGCTATCATTCCAGGAACGGTCCTGCAAGTAGTAATACTATCTATAAAGTACTGTCAATTAGTTGTATCAAATACTACGCTACTGATATCAACAGCAGTCGAGTTGGTCCCGTCTATGCTTTTGCAGCAATGGCTATCTCGGACAGACCAGAGCAGAAACTAGGAGCCGAGAGTAGTAGTAGGTTTATGAGTTTTGCTTCGCATAATGATTCCATTTGACTAATTAGTCGAATTAATGAGACGTAGGCGAGTTGGTTCGTTTGACTAACACAAATGGCATGTGCTCTATAGCTACGGATGTTATCATATTTTGCCGTACAAACATTGCTTCTGTCCCTGTACTATTCGCACACTTTATATGGCTGTCAGTATATACAATTTGAAAATGTGTTATCATAAAATTTACTTACTAATATGGATCGTTTATTTTTGGCAAATAATACGAATCTACTATTTTGTTCGAGATTTTAAATATTTACAGAAAGCAACTGGTTAAATTGCGTGAGAAAAAATTACAACAAAAATGAAATAAAATTCTCTCATATCAAATTCGAGAATAAATATAAACTTAGCTTGTTTTTTGTTTTTTAGTAAATGGATATGAAATTTTCAATAAAAAAGTTGAATAGTTTTAGCATTTAAATGGCAGTGTGACCTGGTATTTGAAAAAGAACGATTAAATTATTTTTATCTGGTCTGCGTGGAATGTGAACAATTTCCCATTGCATTTGTTTCATGTCGCATTTTTGAAATTGTTCGACTGGAACACGTCATCCGTCATGTGGAAAAACAAAATCTCTTTAAAATTCCTCGATTTGTAACAGTATTTGTGTATTCACGCTGCTTAAGTTAAAAATTTTGTTTTTGTTTATTTAACATAACAAAATACCCCACACCATATTTTAATGGTGGTCTATTTCTAGTATTTTAATGTCTGTTTCTAATTTTTATTTTTAAATGATATATCACACACATATAGTTAGTTATAGTTCATTTTAGATAAACAAAAACAAAAATTTGTTGCACTTTGTAAAAAAAAATTGCTGTGAATACCAGTTTATTTTTATAGAATAGAAAAATTTATATAACAACTACTGTAGTCATTCTAACTAAAAACAAAACTGTCTTGACTATTTACAGAATTACATATGTCATAAGAATATGAAAAATTATAAAAATATTATTTAGCAGCAAATCACCAATTCCGGTTGACAGATCTTTACTAAAAGTTGATAAAATTAAGATATTCACCTTTGAAGCTTAAATATGAAATTTTATAATAATCCGTTCAGTCGAATTTGCTCTACGTGTCCACAGACAGACCGACAGATGAACATCATGCTAAAAACAGTTTAGTATAAGCCTAATTCGTGTCTAATCTGTAAAAATCTCGATATGTTGATTACAATACCTTCCTTATCATATGTGATAATGACGGTCGGTAATAAGCAAGTTTAATTAATTTAAATATCAATATATTAATATAAAAAAATTATAAATATTATAAAATCAATGTTATTAAATATTTATCTAAAGAATGTATTTTTAATTAATAGACAAAACACTAATTTATAATGTTATGTTTATAAAAATATTTTAAAATTTAAATTCCAATAACTTTGTGACAGTCACTTATTTTGTTGATAAAATAAAACAATTTTTTTCTTTCCAGACGTATTGTAATTTGTGTGATTAGTTAAAAATGTACCCGTCGAATAAATGATAACATTTCATTGGTTAATTTTAAAATTATTCCAAGGATATATTTATTCCGACATAACATATTCAATAGCTGTATTCTTTTTATCAAAAAATTGATTCAGCTCAATTGGCAAGTGAAGTGAGGTGAAACGAAGTGAAGTGAGTTGAGTTGCTTTATAAAAGAACAAGATATTCAAACTCTAGCAAGAGAACACAAATAACTGACAAAGATTGAAATACTTTGACACCTTTTTTGACGATTGTTATTCTAATCAATCAGAAATTTGTGATTCAAGAAATACATCTTTGATAAATTCTACATTAATTTTTAAATTTAAAAGTCCAATATTATTCAATCATTCAATTTCGTATGAAATTTTTCGTCGTTAACTTTAAAAACAGCAAGATTGACATAAACTTAACCAATACTTTACTGAGTATCTCACTTCATTTTGAGATTATTTTGCGAGTGCAGCAGAATCGGTAAGAAGGGAAGGTATCTAACTCAGTTTGTCGTAGCTCAGTTAAGATAAAAAGAATAATAATTATCTGAGTTTATCTGAAGTGAGGTGAGATCTCAGTAAATTTTAGGTAAAAAGAATACAGCTAATATAAACAGTACACATTGCAAACATTCGAAAAAAAAATAAATTAAATGCAGATTCGTCATAAGCGCAAGCGCAAATAAAATTAAATATAATTAAAATTACGATAAACACATAATAATTAATTAATATAAGAATCTAAAACTTGCCACAAAATTATATAGAATCCTGACGTTATATCCTGTTATTCTTTTTTTTACCATAATATCTTATCAACATACAAAATAATTAGACACATACATCTATGATTTCCTTATAATAATACAATAAAAAGACACACTTTTAAAATCTAAAATTATAAACCATCAAGTCATCCTTGATTATTTAATGGACACATTCGCATACAATCATATAAATGCGCAGCAGCATTTGTTAATTGTCGTTGTTCAAGTGTTATTTATTATCGATTGTTTCGGCATGAAAAAAAATTAGTCATTGTTTTGTCAAATTTAATTTTTCGTCTTAAGGTGCGTTCAGTTTAAATCAAGGTAGATAAATTAATCAAGTGGGTGCAAAAAAATGCGTTCATATGACATTGACATTGTTTTATTTAAATTATTTAAATTAAAACAACTAATTGTCTAAATTAGATTTTTGACATATTAAAAGAATTGATTTAGTCTACTCTAAATAATTACCGTTGTACGCAATTTTATAATTTATACTATTAGAGAAGTGTCGTTAGTCATCAGTTAAATGATCTATTTTCTATATTTGAATGTAATGTGTCAGGGAATTGGAAAATTACTTTAATAACGTTTCATGGCGAAATATGTAATTGTTTGATGAAAAAAAAAAAAAACTTACATATTTTTCATAAACAGCTTATTGTAGCGAATAGTTAAGTAAACTCACCTGAAACAAAGAAAAAAAAATTATTAATGTGCAATTACAAATAGAATTGAGTATAAATTAATTTAATAAATTTTAATGTAAACGTACAATTTAACAAAAATAATCATTGTTGCTAAGTATAGCAAAAATAAATATAAATGTCAAAATATTAAATGTACATAATTAGCCCTTATTTGTTTGTAAATACAGCAAAATATCACTGATAAACAAATTTGCTATAATAAATTTCGATTTTAAACTATTTAAATTCTATTTTATATAAAATTAGATGCAAATATATTAGGTACAGATATTTTTGTGTTATTAGATTTGTCACCAACATAAATGACGTATAATGAAATTCACGATAATCGAACTTTAACATATCATACAATTATTTCTTTTAAATTATAACTATTTTAATAAATACAATTTTCTTTATACGAACATTCCACATAATAAAAATGCAATAATTCAATTTGTACCAATTTGTATTCAGAGAAGCTATAATGATTATATAACTCAATGCACCCTGCAGACATATGACATTAATACATGTAATGATTTTAAAAGACATCAGAGATCAGACAACTTAAATATATATATAACGCATCAGGTTTCGAGAAAATAAATCGCCTTATTTGAGAAACTCGCATTAAAACAGGTATAAGAACAAGGTAGGTATAGTTGACAAATTTGAGAAACTGTACACAACTGCACATATGATTAACTGTAGATCGGTGCATGCTTGAATTTCACTTTAGCTAACTGTACAAATAGTTGCATACGACACAGTATGAATACCATAGATATATATATATATATATATATGTAAGAGTAATTTTATCTGAATCAATTATTTCGTACTGGAACTGTACTTAGTTGTTCGGACAAATATACTTCGTGATAGTTATCGATAAAACAGGATTGTCTGCTTTCCTGTTTGGTAAAACTGTATAAGCACCAATGAGAAAGTGGTTACGTACGTGAGAAATTAAAACAAGTATCGTATACTTGTTCATAAATATAAATAACTACGTATCCATTTATACTGCGAAAATAAGTAAAATATATTTATTATAATAAATTTACATATACATACATACTTTCAGTTCATTTCGACATATATTTTATTTGATATTTTAAAAAAAGTGATGCAGTTTTTTTTTCAGAATTTTATATTTGAAACTATTCGGTGTCCCATTAGTGTAACAAAATAATGACAAAAACAACACTTGCTAGTGTGAAGATGATTAAATTAAATTAACACCAAAATTTATTGATACTATTGTAAATACTAATTTATATACATAAATGATTGAAAGTGTTTTGTGTGAGGGTAAGTTTCCAAGTAGTAAGAATAGAAGAGCATGCATGAGAGGAATTATGAATGTGGATGAAGCTAGAGTTGCTTGTTTAGATAGGGATATTTGGAGGAAACTGATTTCAGGATAATGGAAAAAGTTTATGCCACACCCTTTTGGGTACATGGCGTGATTGTGTATGTATGTAAATTAGTGTCATTTTTCGATATCGAAAATATCTGGTTTCTCCTTCAATTTTGTCATTACAAGCAACACAAAAATAAAAAAACAAAAATTATTAAAATTTGACCATGTACTCATTTTTTGGCTATTGTAACTCAAAAGAGATACATATCAGAAAAATATTTACAATTTATTAAAAAAAAATTAAAATATAATTTGCTACTATAGTTTCCGACACGGTATTAATAATTCGATATATTTTTTAAACAATAAAACATTTTCAATATTTATCGCTTAATTCATATAAACATTTATAACTGGAAAAATAAAATATAACTGTTATTTTAAATTTAATGTAATGTAAATCAAATCAATAAACATTCGGAACGAAAACAAAATTTTCCAATTGCATTCAATATTGAATTTATGAGCAATTTAAATGAGTGAATTGGGATTAAAATTTAAAATAAAACGAATGTTGTTTGTTCAGTTAAAATGGCGAATTAATATTAAAATAGAAGTGAATTGAGTTGAATGCACTAACTAGTACCCATGATCAAATCAAAATGCTTCGCTGAACACTATATAGTGTTAACGACACAAGATACACACACAATATATAAATATTTATATGCTTGTTCAGTTTGTATTGTTTTTAATTTCAAACAAAAATAAAGCAGTTTGTTTCAATTTCATATTTATTTTTTTTGTCATTTGTAAAATAAATAATAACTGATAAATATTGTAACCATATGTGTTTGTTTAATAAATGTGTTTATATTTATTAATTAAATAAATAATATATATAAAAAGTACTATAAAATGATTTTAAAATATATGGAACAGAGTATCATGTAAACGTACAATTATTGCGCGATGCCATATTTTAGTGTCAGACTAAACCTTGTGCATGTAATATTTATTTTAAAAATAGCAATATTTAACATTTGGTTTATATTGATTAGCACGATTTGTATAAATATATTACAAGAAGATAACCAAAACTCAATTGTTTTCCGCAAATGATGAATCACTGTTATTCAAAATTAACACATTTAAATAACACGTTATATAAATTTACGCTATTTCTCATTTTTTAAACAAATATCATTTTACAAAATTTGTTTGAAAATTATGATAATACTTCTAACAAATTTATGTAAAAACATTAGTCTTAAAATTCACAGAAGTATTTATGTTTTTAATTAACAAATTTAGTAATTTTTTCACACAAATTAAACAGTTATAATTTAAAATTTACAGTAATTTTTCAACGAAACACTTTATTTTTCGTTTTATTATAGCGTTCATAGTTTATAACATAAAATATACCTATTATTATACCACTGAAAAAGAGTATTTTAAGATACCGTACATTTTTCATATTATAAATATTATGAAATTTCGTTTATGTCACACCAAAAAGTACAATTTTCTATTTTACAGTCATAGAAAAAGTATAGCCTAATACTAGCACATAATGTTCATTTCTCACTTGTATAAATTACAGCACTCATCATAACTCGTATTGTAAACTTTTATACTGAGTGAGTACCATTCTGTGTCCGTTGTAATTATTTATTAAACACATACAATAAAATTAAACGACTAATTAAACTTAATATATCAACCTTTAAGTCTCATGATAAATATAGCTATAGTCATTGTATACTTTAACTTTAAATAGAAATCTTAATTATAAATTATATGTCAATATAGTTTTATTCTGACGCTAATCTATTGTTTTAAATAAACTTATAAGAAAATGAAATATTATCTACAAATTTTACTTACTTTTTTTTATCGGCAACCGTCAAGTTTTAGGGGGGTAAAAATCACCACCAAAGTTTAGAGTAAAATTTATTTTTAGTTTTTTCTTGTAAACTATGCATCGTAGAACAAAAGTGTAAATATACGAATACTTTCTTTTGCTAAGAGCTATCCACTATTAGTTTTTTCTATACGATTTGTAAAGTTACCCTTTTGCACCCCTGACATATATGTTGTTCCATATTTGATTGTTATGTAATTTTTTTTTTCAAAATTTTGTTTTATATTATGGTATCCCTATTAAAAATAAAATTAACGTATTTTTGATTTTTTTTAATTATTTATTGTTTTATCATTACATGATAGAAAAAATGTATTAGAATTTTTTATTTGTTTTACATAAGAAATTTTATTGCGTTGCAAGGCCAGTCAAAGAAACCTAACCTAACCGTTTGCGGGCGTGTGCACAACAAATCACCAAAGTTTCATCGCAATCGGATGAATGGTATACGGGACAAAGGAACATACATTAATTTTTATTTATATAGATATATAAATCAACATATTTTACTTTAGTAACACTCAATAAAACTGCAAAACATTTTTCATAAAAAATACTGTAAAAACATAAATATAGCAACAACTAATAATAAGAAATTTTTACTATTCATAAAAGTAAAGTATAACAGGCAACCGTACAGAAACTTTATAGTTAGTAGTTTTCATTGCAATATTTTCATTTTACGTTATTATTATATTATACGCTAGAAATGAGTTTAGTACTTGGGCCAGACGTCTCTGTGAACTTTAATAGTCGTGTTTTGTGTGAAACTTGCTGCAAAATGCAATGACCAACAACGTAGAGAAGGGGGAAGAGGAGGTTATTCAGCCCCCAGTCCCGCAAATAACATATTTTATGCCTCGTTTACATTCATAGAGTACTATTGTGCAAAACTGCACTTCAATTATATTTCACAACGTGGAAATATTAAATTAGAAGGCAAATGATTCATTAATTTCTACGTTAATAAGTTCACCGAGTTTTAAATTGTTATAAATTATAATCGTTAATAATAATATCTAACAAATAATTAAACTTAAACTATTACTATTATTAGTCTGTAATTAAGAGAGATTAGACATAAATGCGTACTTTCAATAAAATTACATTTCCTACAAAATAAATACGCCTATTAATTATTTATCCTATCGACATAATTTTTTTTTCGGCAATTAAATAAAATAATAAAAATTGAAATTTAAGTTATTTTTATAAAAACAGAATTACGTTACGTATTTGTTAGGTTATGTTAAAATTTATACAGTATGTCGTAAAAAGTTGGCTACAAAATATTTTTTTTTAATAAATTTATGAAAAATCTTTAAGGTTGGTGTTTGTTGAAAGATTTATTTATATATAAAGAAAACAAAAATAAATTAAAATTTTTCTTGAAAATCATGCAAAATTTCGAGTAAAATTCCTATAATTTATCTATGTATTTATTAGTCGAACATTAATTATAGTAATTAAGTAAAAATTGTAGATAATATTTCATTTTCTTATAAAACAATAGATTAGCGTCAGAATGAAACTTTATTGACATATAATTTATAATTGAGATTTTTATTTAAAGTTAAAGTATACAATGACCAGCTATATTTATCATGAGACTTAAAGGTTGATATATTAAGATTAACTAGTCGTTTAATTTTATTTTTATGTGTTTAATAAATAATTACATTCACTATTTCCGAAATTGTGTTAAAAAAGTTATTAATGAAAACTGATTAAAATCATTAATTAATATTTTAAAAAATCAAATAAATAAAATTGTCATTTAAATCAGCTCAACCCTGCCAAAAACAATTGAGTAAAAATTTGAGCACAATTTTGATTAATCAAATATTGTTGAGTGTTGATTCTAAAACTCATTTACGTGGATAATAAATAACATTACAAAAAACGTCGATATAATAAAATTATTATTTAACAATAGTAAAAAATTATAATTTATAATAGCATATATATTAATACAACACAAAATAAACAATAAGTTATTAAAATTAGAGCGTGAAATATAAAAATACAGTATTGACGTCAAACATACAAATAATTACAGAATCCTATAACGATACATTGTGAAAGTCACATTGATTCTTGTTGTGTTATTAAGGTAGACGAAGTCGTTACATAAATGTTATGGATTTACAGATTTACATAAATTAATTGGCTACATACGTATTTATGTATTATTATGGTTATAATTAACGCGCATGGTGATTAATTTTGCATTTTAGGTTCAACAGCCCCGTATTTGTTACTATTCTAAATCGAAAATGTGTGTAAATATAAAACCGAACTGCAGTTTATAGATTTGATTTTTTTTTCTTCCATAATACATATTCGTTAGTGATAAATTATATATCATTAGTGACAAATTATATGTTTCATGTAATGAAATTAATCAATTTAACATGTTGCATTTAGTTAATTTATCATGTTCTAGTTAAAATTTAAAATTATAAAACATGTTTATTTTTAAATAAAAGTCAAAATTTTCAAATCTCTTAAGTAAATTATTAACTAATCCTTAACTAAATTATTAGTTTAGGATCCAAAATTAGTAATAATAATAATAATCACATCTAATTTGTAAGATTTATGGATAAATATGTAAATATTTTCATTAATTACTGAGATAATATGATTATCCTCGCGATAACAGACACTTTATCAAGACTTATAATTAGTATAACTGATCCTTTGTAATGTTTTTCCAAAACTATTGTTTTCAAGTATTAGTTATTTAAAAATCATGATTAAAATGCAATATTTTATCGTATGGATAAACTCTCAATCTTCTTTAAAAACAATACATTGATAGTTCCGTTATTTTTGTGTAATTTATTAGCGATAATTCCCAAAAATTAATTAAAATCTAAGAAAAATTTGACCCATTGTTCATCATTTTACATTGTCTATTAGTAGACATACGTTTTATATTTTTAGTTAAGTAAAAGTACAGTAAATTTTAAACGTATTTTTAAACTAATTCCTTTGGAAAACTTTACTTTCAACAAATCGACTGAACAACAGCGTCTGTTAGATTTGAAACAGAGCATATCAAGACCGTTACAGTATGTCTGTACAACGATTACAGGTGTACAACAAATCTATTGCATTTAGCTTTCCGGAATTTAAACGAAAAAATTTACGGTTAATTTAATAATACGTCAATACGATCATTATTCTACTATCAAATATCAATATCTAATATATTATAGATTATAGTAATAGATAATTACAAATGCATGACTAATATTCGAAACAGTATTTGTAATTCAACTACATCGTACAATAAATTATGTTTTTATTGAACGATTTATAGCTTTTATTAATATTGAAAATTAATCTATAAAGTGTTTTTATATGAAGTCAATCAAGTTGTTTTTAGATTAAAAATAAGAAGAATGAAATTAGCTTTTTGCTGTCTTGATTATAATTGCGTTTGATTTCAACGGAAATACCTTATTTAAAACCGATATAAAACAGATATAATTTGCATAGAATTATCAAAATAAGTCTCTTGTAGGAAGCAATAATAACAGATGCTGTTTAAAACAATTTTCGTTTTTTGTATTTGAGTTTTATATTATTATTATTATAATACAGAACTCAATTAAAAAAAATCTACTTGGAAAACTTTAACATGCATAAAATTTTGTTAGCTAATTAAGTAGTAGTTAACTACGCATCTTTTTAAAATAGATTGGCTGCAGTTGTAATATAATGTAATTGTCTTTATCTTATGCATTATTTAAAAAGTACAATAAAATTGTATTCATTTTTTTATATATTTTTGTTTTTCTATATTTACAGCCAAATTTAAATTGTCAGATCAACAATAATTTTTATTCCATTTCATAACATTCTTTAAAAAAATATGTTTTGTATAAATTCTACTATAAACTAACATATAATTTAATACTAATAATTTTTCTCAAAAATTATACTAAATAAAATATATTAAAACATATGTACATGTTACAAAACAGAACAAAAAACAATTGGTATGTATCACTTTCATGATTTATCTTATTGCATTGTATATAATTAATTATTATTAATAATATATGTAGTTGATGATCCAATTCTGCATTTACATCATTCCAAAAAAATATACAATATAAAATAATTTTCAGAGTTTACATAAGCATATTAAATTTTAAACATGATATCTAATAATTTTCCTATGTTTAAATAAATTAAACTAAATGAAATATAATACATATGCATGTAAATATTACATACCCTAGTAAAGATATCATCATCAAATACATTAGAATAATATAGAGTAGAAATTCTATCTGAATATACCAACCTAATTAATCTAAAAGCTACATTAAAGATGGTACCTCTATGTAAGCTTGTTCTATTATAAATTATGTTATAGGGTGTGCCAAATAGATCTATTTTAGAATAAATAATTTGTTAAGATCACGTCAAAATGCAATCATTTCTGTCCGATATAACGTAATATTAATGACATAAGCTATAGCATACAAATGTAATATTATTATTTCATCATAAAATTTAAAAGGTTAAAAAAATAATAGGAGCAATGATATTTAGCTCAATAAATGAAAATAATTAACTAAAAATGGAACAATACAAATAAACTATACATCATTGAAGAGAAAAATGTTCTCTTTAATATGGAACAGAGTTCGCGATTAGGTACAAATACAAATATAAATACAATTCATATAAAAATACGAATATTTTAAATATATTTGTGTATTTTGACAAAAATCTTGTTTGTATGCAAATAAAAATAGTAAATTTTTACATTATTTCATTCAAAAAAGTTAAAGTTGCTTGTTTGGAGGAAACTGATTGCGGGATAGTGGAAAAAGTTTGTGCCACACCCTTTTGAATACATGGCATGATTGTGTATGTATGTATGTATAAATAATATCTAGTGTCCTATGTTTTTTTTTGTGTGAAAAACAAAACATTAATTATTTGATCAATTTAAATTAAATATTCAGCCTGATTCTCTAACGAAGTTGCTAAATTTTAGCAACGTTGCTAACAACATTAGCCAATAATATTAGCTGACGCTAAATAAAAAATTAAAATGAGAACTGTTATATTTGCTTCTATTGGTTATAGTTGTTAGCAACGTTGCTAAAACTTAGCAACTTCGTTAGAGAATCAGGCCGATTGGATATAATTTATCCTTAGAACAATTTTAAAATCAGACAATAAAATGTTATGATTTATATAGGATAAATTTTTAGCCAATCATAAATAATGTTTATCTATTTTTTTTAAAGAATAAATAGAATTGGAAATACTGGCACTTAAATACAAATAATAGAAATAATTAAAGATCAAATATTTGTAAACAGCGTTATTTCTGAAAATCCGATAAATGTACACATTCTTTGAAGCATTCCAAAAAATTAAACAGTCGAAACTATAATTTGTTCACATAAATATAACATTCCATTTGCTCTAAAATTATATATATTTGAACCGCTTTCAAACATAACAGATGTATAGGTATAAAGTTATATTTTAATTATAAGTTTTAAAGAGAACAATTTGACTCAAGAAGTTTTATATTTCACAAAGCCGTGTATTTTAAAATAATAACTTTTGCGCACAGAAAACGCTTCTAAAAGCCAAAAATGAATCATAAAAAAGAAATAAATCATAACATTGTTCTGTTCTTATTAGGCACATTCACATCAAAAGTAAACGAAGCAACAGATTTTTAATAGCATTAGCGTGACGAGACGAAAATTTCCAGAACACGAAATTCACAACAACAAACTAAAAATAATAAAAACTAAAACTATTTCTTTCAATACTTTCAAAAATAAACACGAATTCTATATATTTTTATATAAAAAAACTTCTTTATTTTTATCAAATCTGAAATATTGACCTTAAATTAAATTAAGAAGTTATTGATTTAAATCTAGAAGAATATATTTATTCTGAATTTTGTTCGTATTTCGTGAGACGTTATGAAATATTGTCTTTTTTAATTAAAAGAAGAATTCCATTAAAATACAAAATATTCTTCCAACACTACATTCCAGTTGCATATTTTAATCAATTAGATAATTAGGTAATTAGTCTTCACCCCGCCTAAATGACTGGTCAGTTGGTAAATTAACAAAGAGTTTAACAATGCTTTATACAACCGAGTCTATAAGTATTCCCAGATATGTAACATTAAATAATTTCATAAAAATAAACCAAAAGACACAAACTGCTTAAGGTATAATATTTACCATAAAATTAAATATAAAAATGTAGGTTTAAAATTTCCATATTCAGTTTTATCAATTATAAAATTATTTTTTTTTAAAATCATAAATTTTATATTGACAAAACAAAAATTAGTCACTCTTTGATTAATAAACAATTGAACAATGGAATTATTAAATAGAAAAATCGGGGACTTTCTTCATTACTTATAATTAATGAAATATTGATTTCCAAAATGTATGAAATAATTTATTATTGGTGAAACGAAAATGGTCAGTCATTTTTCTTATTTACAATAAATTATTTGTAATTAAAATTATTATAAAAAACATTGTATTATTTATGAAATTAAAGATAATTAACAATTGCAGTAATTAATTTCAAATTCGAAAAACTAATTTCAATATATTTGTTTTCAAATTTACATCAAAAACTTACAATTCTATTGCAATATTTGTGATAGTTTTATTAAAGTATAATATGTTATATATTATGTAATTTAATAATAACATATTTATTAAAATAAAACGGCTTTAGATTTATTTTTATTAATAATCTATGTTTCGACGAACTCAACATCCGTCTTCATCAGAAAAATGATACAAATTTACAGGAAGTAACAGAACATAAATAAAATTTGGCTTCTATTAATTAAAAATGTATAAAATTTTTATAATCTAGTTACTTTTTTTTTACCTAGTAATTTGTTTCTATGTTCTGTTATTTGCTGTAAATGTCATTTGTATCATTTTGTCTGATGAAGACGGACGTTCAGTTCATCGAAACGTCGATTAGTAATAAATATTAATACAGAACTTAAAACTAAAGCTGTTTTATTTATATAATGAGTTCTGAAAGATTTCTTACTATGTTTACATATTTATTATTTCAAATTTATATTTCTCAAATTATATACCATACAATTTGACAATAATCTAACAAAAATTGCAATTTGTTTAATATAGATTTGAGAACGATAAACATATCATAACTAATAATTGTCCGAATTTCAAATTTTTAATCAGTATACATTCCTTTATACCATTGTCATAAATTTTATATATCTACGTATTCATAAAACTTTTCGTTCATATCTGTTAAATAACAAATTCAGTATAGATACTGCTTGACAGGTTTTACAAAGTGTAATAATGCTGTATTTGTGTATTTTACAAAATTTATAATATTTATTTTAACAAACGTTATATTTAATATACATAATTTTATAATTTCTTGGCTGTGAATTTTCATTACAGAAAAATTAATCTGTGTCTATACTGAATATTTTTGCTAAAATATAATCATTCCAAACTTGTAGTTTTATTTTTATGGTATTCCACATTTTTATCTTTATCATAAACATTTACCTTAAGAATAGCAAAATATTCCACTGGAAAAAATTCACAATAGAGTCACAATCAATCAACCACAATAATAACAATGACACCACAAACTTCAACAACAACGTCAATCAGAAATCAAATCAGATAGTTACAAAATCATCAACATATATATGCAAATCTCAAAACTGTACCGCGCGCACGAGGGTGGTGTATTCACACGGGATAAACTAGGTATATGGGCAAAATTTGAATATGAATCTAACACGAAAATTGGAACCTTGGTCAGAGAACAGACAGACTGTTGCTGGCACACTGAAACTCGAGTTGGCTTGTGCACAAACCGTGTGGCGAGTGACCACGGCTATGGCTTTGTGTAGAACGTATGTGGATGTGGAGAGATTGTGCTGCGATTGTGTATGTGTTTGTGGAACATGAGTGTGTGTTAGCGGCGGGCTGCCGTTTGCGCCGCGCACCACGTCGCGGAGCCCCTCCAGAGCATGAGCGGGGCGACGCGCGACGGACAGAACTAGTGGTTCTACGCGATGATGATGGTGAGTCATAAGCACACGGTGTATGGAAACCGGCCGGCTACAAGTCGGTTACGAATGGGATATGTGTTATCGGACCGAGTTATATGAAAAGTTGGGTTTTTGTAGTCGTTTAATGAATACTTGCACAAATAATATTAAATTATAATTCGCCAACTTATACTGCTATTCTAATCATTACATTTAAATTTATGATTTAAAAGGTTATCGAAAACTCAGTCTTTCGGGTTTGAAATTATTTATTCATTTGCTCTTTCGTTGTAAACTCGACGTTTCGTGCTACCAGAGCACTTCTTCAGGAGAATCTTCACAGTAATTCTCCTGAAGAAGTGCTTTGGTAGCACGAAACGTCGAGTTTACAACGAAAGAGCAAATGAATAAATAATTTCAAACCCGAAAGACTGAGTTTTCGATAACCTTTTAAATCGTAACTGTTACAGTCGATACAAATTCAACAACGATTTAAATTTATGCTGCTATTCTATATTAATCTATAAAGTCTATAGCAACTTTTTGTCTTCTTTTTACGTATGATATTTTCTATATAATCAAATAGAGACATAGCTTAAATGTGACTTTAATTTGACGACTTAAATAAATTTAAAAAGAGCAATTCTACACATACATGCCGTTTAAATTAAAAAAAAAATTAAGCTAAATTACATAATCTATTCTTTAAAAATGTTACATAACATAGATGCAATTATACCCCTTCATATATATTATACTTCTCTTACTACTAAATAATTTCGAAAATATTTAATATTCTTCCAAGAAATTTTACAGTTAAAATAGAGATAAGAATTGAAATTTACTTAAAGTTCTTTCAATTTAAAAATTTATGCTAAATTTAATGACCAGAATAGCGGCATAAGTGTCATATTGAGATATTTATGAAAAAATATAAACATATTTTTATTACATTGATTTATATAAAAATATTCTCCATATAAACATTAACAAAAATTGAACTTTAGAACTAGTTCTAGAATATGAGAGCATCATTAGAATAGTGGTGAATATGTCACCTTGATTGAAATTGAGATTTATTTTGTTTGTCACTAGTAAAAAGAATGTCCAATCACATATTGTAGTACATTTGTCAAATATTATATTGTTATTACCATTATAGAAATCACTGATTATTTCTAGACAAATGTGAAACTATAACCTCAAATAACTACTAATAGGTTAATTAATATAGAACTGAAATGGAAAAATATAGCATATTATATATTTTTCTATACTAGAAACTAGAATGAAACTTAAATACCAATTTCTTATTTACATTATATTAGTTTTGGTTAGATGATCTGGTATAAAACTGAAAGGAGAATCCAAATTCATAACTGTCTTACCAAACTGTATGATTTTCAATACAAATTACATAATTTATTCTTTAAAAATGTTACAAAACATACACTCAATTATACCCCTTCATATATTATACTTCTCTTACTACTAAATAATTTCAAAAATATTTAATATTCTTCCAAGAAATTTTCTTTAAATGCATTAGATATAGAATAATGAAAATTTTTATTGAATCATCCCACAACCAAAACGTATTATCAACATTTGACTCACTCTAATGCGTATTTTAAGATGTTGAATCCCATTAAGAAAAACTGAAATCGAATCATACTCTCGGTTTACTTTTCAGTCTGTACAAGTTGCTGTCATATTATTATGAGAACAGATTTGAAATCTGAACGGATGTAATAATTCTTTTAAAAAAAGTTTTTATATTCAAATCTGTGTAATGTGAATTGCTACGAAAAGCCATTATGTTCACTGGACCATACAAAAATTGCAAATCTCTAAACATTGTTGTTCACATCTATACGTTTTGCTGCTTCTTTTCATTCATTTAAAAAAAATGTTTACGTAAACACAGGCGGAGAATATAGAAACTTTGTAGAGGGAATTTTACAGTTACAAATTTCCCAATATTTTTTTGTTAAAATAGACAACATTTTTGTTATTAATCTAACAAATTACTTATATATACCATGTTTTTTGTCTGTTTTGAATGTTACGTATTGACAGTAAGTCAAAGATATAATTCAAAATTCACGATTGTCTATTTTTATACTATAACAGTCATAACATAACTTACTGTAAATATTATAGCATTCAAGAATTGTTGTAGCCTATAGTCTTTGGTAATAATGTAATTATTTTAATTCAACGATTACTTATTCTAAGAATAACCTATTCTATTAACATTGATTGATTGATTAACTAAACCTAAATATACACAGATACAATTGGATAAAGGTTTTGAGTAAAAGTTATTTAAAAACATTTAAATGAAACTTTTTTATGTAACATATTTCAGCATTATTATTAAATTCACTATTATATTTTTGTAGGTACTATATTATTCCAAAAAAAAATTATATCAAAATATAGTGTTTAGATTACGCATGACACCATTATTAATCCATTTTGTTAGGTGAAAAAAATTGGACATAACATTAAGTTTTTAAAATCATGCCAACATCCTTTATATAGTTGTAAACGTTGTTCATGTTAAACACAAAATAAAAGAAAAAGAGATTTGTTCTATGTCATGTAAATGATTTCCACTGTTAGAAGACACATTATTTATAGTTTGAAAGATAATACAATTTCTCTGTAATTAGAATGTATACTGTTGTGTTTAGTGTGTTTGTCTTGTTTGACTGCGAAAATATAATAGGTGAAGTAACTTAAGATTCCAGAAATCGTATGCACGTATTTTCTTACTTTATGTCGTGTAATTATAGAATATATGTAGGTAGTTAATGTCTCAACATATAACTGAACAAAAAAACTGATTAATATACAAAAGGATAATGTTGTTGTTGTTTCCTTGTCGTCGTAATTATTATTTATTTTATTACTGTGTGAATTATTGTAAGAGGTCATGATTGTATCTTTATTGTAGGAAATTAAATTACAATTATTGATAATTTTTTACATATATAATTGTAAATGTAATACTCGTAGCTGTTATTTAATATTTTTTACTGTTAAGACTCATTCAGACTACCTTACTTATTACAAAATTAGTGTTATGTTTAGTCGTAATGCTGTTGGGTCCTAAAATATACACTCTACCATCTTATAAAAAAACAATATAAATTGGTTAAAAAATATTGATAATCTCAATTTTTGGTTGGAATAAAACCAACAACTGATAAAAATACTTTGCAATTGCATTTTTTAAAGTTAGTAAATAGTTTGGTTCAGATCCACTAGCTCTTGTCAAAAATATAATACCTAATAATTTTGAGACGAATAGGGGAGTGCGAATACCTTTAATATCAAAATTATTATAAAAAATATAAACATAATTCCAAAATTTTCAAAAAGTTAAAAAAATCTAACTAAAAGCTAATAATAAAATAATTTCAGTTAAGACATAAATAATAATTAAAAAAAGCTATATACATATTTCGAAAGCTAAGCTTTCATTATTAGTAGCAAAAAATAAAGCCAAAGACCTAATTAGAGATCTAAAGTTACAGAAATACTCAACGTACCCATCAGTGGCCAAAGATCACTAACTAATATAGCTTTTTTAAATTATTGTTTGTGGTTTAAGCAAAATTATTTTATTTTATTAAACTAATAAACAATAAATCTATAGATATTATTAAATCCTATGACAACAACATTTATCTGAGCGTGAGAAAAAATAAATCTCCTGAAACTGCATCTACCACTAACATCAGATTGACATAAGAAAAAAATAAGTCGATATTAGACAAAACAGCAATAAATATACTATATGGTGGTGCAAAGTGCATTCAACACAACAATCACACTTTATTTCCTATTAAAATTAGTCGAACTTAAAACATTCAGAACTAAAAAGTGAACTTCACAGTATGAGTTCAATTTATGAGTTTGTAGGCCTCTTTATAAACTAGTCTCTATATAAAATTCTGCTGCATAAATAAAAAAATTTAAAACAAATAACAATAACAATTACAATTAAATTAACGAATCGAATATTTTTATCTAAATATTTCCGGATATTAATTTAATATAAAAACAAAACATGCTAGAGATAAATATTTCGGTTAAAATCATAAACAAAACAAAAACAAAAATAATTAAAAAATTTTTCTTTATCGTAATCAACAAAACCATTATCAGCAGTTTCCTAAAAATAGCGAAAAACAGTTGAATGTTGTTTGAATGACATATTTGTTCATTCGTTTCCTTATTTTCAGAATTTTTAAAAAAAGTACTTTGAACTTACAAGTAGATGTCGTCTGACACTATACAACATGTATATATATATTTAAATGTATGACTGCTGACACGCCATTTGTCAATTAAATATATTTTTTTTTTTAAGATGACTCAAACAAACTATGACCTTAAAGTTTTATTATGAGATTTACATGTTGCTGATTTTGCAAGTAGCATAACACATAATATTTAAAGTTTTTCTATAGCAGATAAATTTAATTCTAAGTTTATAACAGAGATTATTAGCTATCAATATTCTATTAATTTATTTCATCTAACGGTTGTAAGTGAAATTAAATAAATAATAAATAATTAAAATATTATCAAGTTGTTTTCATTTTAACTCGATTTTTTTTATAAATATACTGCTTCTCCTATATAATTTTTGAAATAAATTCAATAATTCAAATGTTTTTATAATAGTGTAATTGCAAGTGTAAAAAAAAATATCAATATTTTATTAATTTTTATGTTTTTTTCTAATCTAACTCATATGATAAAATTAAATATTTAAAATTTAATTAAGCCAATTTTCAAATTAATCTACTACAAATATGCCAATTTCTGATATTAATATTCACAATTTCAAACTAATTATTTAATAATTAAAATATTTCTTTATTTTAAAATTTTAAAATCTGTTTCAGGTATATTTTGAAAAACATTAAAATAAGTTTTCCACAAGCAATCAGAATACATAATTTTCATTAATTAGATACATTTTTATAAATAATTATGTAAATATAGATTCGTTTCCCACATTAAATTTTTTTTTTAGTTTTTTTCTACAAAACTTTATTAAAATAAAAAAGCTTTAGGATTTAGTACTGTATTAATTTTACGTACATACACGATTACGCCATGTATAAAAAAAAAAATGTGGCACTAATTCTTTTCATTATCCCGAAATCAGTTTCCTCCAAACATTTCTATCCAGACAAGCAACTTTAATTTCATCCACATTCATCTAACCTATCTCATACATGCTCTGCTATTCCTTATTATTTGGAAATATTCGGTCACGCAAGTCACTCTCTCAAATTTAATCATCAAAAATCATTTATATAAATTCTTTTAACGTTCATTAGCCATTTGCTCACAATAACCGAACCATCTTAACTGACTAACAGCAACTTAATTAAAATTAATACAAAACTAAATCCTAAAGCTTCTTTATTTTAATATAATGAGTTCTGAAAGATTTCTTTAACTATGCTGCAACTGTATTATTTGTACTTTCCCAATACGATATTTTTTATATAAAACATCTTCAATATTCCACATACAAAAATAAAAATAAATCCATTTGATGATCAATAAAATTTCTTTGAAAACCTTTCCAAGATATATATACATCGACTGCTTGCATCCTGTAATCTGAATTTTAAAATACAGATATTTCTACCAGCTTGAACTCGGATCTCGTATTCTGTACTGGGCTGTAATCATTTTTTTTTCTCTCCATTTTCGCCCGTTATTGAACACTTCTGTCGGGTGCTTTCATACCATTACGAATAAAGTAGTTTTTCTTTTCACAGAGACTATCCTACTTACGAGTTACTAGATGTCTGAGTGTTCGGTAAATAACAAGAAAAGGAAGAGTTAAAGAAAAAAAAATGGATTTTATTTGAAATATAAAACATTATAGAATACCATACTAATTTATATCCGATATATTTTACCGATGCTTGAAATAAAATATTATCTATACAAATTTAGTTTTTTCAAAAAAAAAAAAAAAATTAGATATTTTGAAATATACAGGGTGCTTCAAAAAAATGTATACACACTTTGAACTTCCATAGAAAATTTATTTACCGTTCTACAAAGTTAAATTTCAGGAAAATAGAAAGCTGAAAGTCCAATGTAAATGAAACATAAATAACAAATGTTAATACTGTTCAAATTGGTGACCTGCAGCATCAATACAATTCTGAGTACGAGTCACCACAGATTCTGTACATCGTATCAAAACGTCCAATGAGATTTCTCTACACACTGCTTGAATCTCATTCCAAAGAATGTCTAGGTTACGTGGTTTACGTTTGTACACCTCATCTTTTACTGTGCCCCACAAGAAGAAATCCAGTGGTGTAAGGTCTGGAGAGCGTGCTGGAAACTCGATTGGCCCCCTGCGTCCTATCCACTGGCCCAACAAATTTTGATGCTGCAGGTCACCAATTTGAACAGTATTAACATTTGTTATTTATGTTTCATTTACATTGGACTTTCAGCTTTCTATTTTCCTGAAATTTAACTTTGTAGAACGGTAAATAAATTTTCTATGGAAGTTCAAAGTGTGTATACATTTTTTTGAAGCACCCTGTATTTTAGTATGATTTTAACAGTCTTCTAATCATATTACATGAAATAACTAATACAAGTTATAGCAAATTACGTTTAGTATATTGAAGATCGATATTTTATGTTCTGGAATAACTAACCGAGCTTTCAAATTAAGCAAGTTTTAAATTCATAGTTAAAATCGATAGTTAGAATATATAAATTTAACCATTTGTCAATGTAACCAGTAAAGAAAATACAGAAAATGTGTCATTTTAAGCCAGTATTTAATTTAACCAACTACCGAATAATTTCAACCGAGATTTAAAATACTGGCCCTGATTTAATGTAATTACTAATTAGATAGTTTCTAATTTGTTAAATATTTATACATATAAACATTGTAAAAAAATCAGTGTAAATTTATATTAATTTTACTATATTTTTGATTGTAACCTTTTAAATTATTAGTAAATTTACAAAAACAATTATAAAATTACAACAATAAACATAATAAAATTAATTTAATTAAATTAATATAAATTTAAACTGATTTTTTACAGTGTATTTTTCTTCGTTGATTAATTCTAAGTTTTAAATTGTTTGTCTAAACTTTATTTAAACTAATTTTTATGTAAATAATTGAACAAATATTATATAAAATATATAATTAAATAAATAAAATCATCTAAAATTAGCCATTTATTTAAAAAAAAAAATATGTACACAATTTTTTTTTAATATGTTTAATAATATGTTTTTAAAAGATTAAAAATATATTGCACTTATTAATAATCAATTTAGATGAATAAAGTTTTGTTTTAAAACAACTATAAACAATTTATTTTGTAACTTAATTTATTTCAAAAACAAATAATTGTTTACTGTAGTTTCGAAACAGTATTATACTTTGCAAATATTAATGAACAATTATTAATCAATTGTTTTCATACATTTTTAGATGTTATTTATGTTTGAAACGTGTTGAAGCATAAAATTTGATAATTATATGATCAGTAATATAATAATCATGATGTAATATGAACACAGTCTTACTTCATGACAACAATTATTACTAAATATTTTTATTTTAAACTTAGGTAATGTGGTCGACGTTCCTTAGGTGCTATAACCTTAATGCTTTTCCAATATTTTTTTTTATATAGTTAGTTAGTAAGTTGAAGCGTTAACTTAGAAAGTGTTTAACAATATTTTATGCAAAAAGTCCTATATATAAACTCACCGAGTCCTAACTATGAATCAAACAGATACACAGATAGAGAGACAGATACCATTAAATTCAAAAATATTATGGATTCGTAAATATCAAGCAATTCTATTAAAATAGAAAAAGTATGATAAATTCTTTTATTTTTACACAACATTTATGTGAACATTATGACACATGCATTCCAAAATAAATAAGTAATAAAAAAAAAGCCTTTAACACATATTTACATTTTTTCCTGAACCATACATTCACTTGTTTACATTAAACATTAACTCATTAACACATACAGAAACTTAAACAATTTAGAAAAACTTTCACCAACATTACATTACTGCAAGGAGCAAAGTTCTTCAACGATGACTCATACAGACAATCTACATCATATCAGAATTGCCAATCTTCAAATGCAACACAGCGAGAGATGAGGAAGATAGATAGCGAACTAATTGACGAGATGAAAAGAGAAAGGTATATATATATATATATATATATATATATATATATATATATATATATATATAGTTGTGTGATTAATTAAGATAGAATACGATAGGTAAGTACGAACGAATAGAGTACAGAAACTAATACGAGGAAGTGATATATTATTACAATAGTTCGAGAAGAGAATATATCGTTAAGCTGTCAATGCTGTTTAGAATCGTAAATTTTATCGATTTGGCTTTGAATTAGTTATACTAATAGAAGATTAAATAATTTTGTTTGTAATACAAATTAACAATTTATAACGGTGATTTTTAAAAAATATAAATAGTAAATTTTATTTGCTGAAACAGTAAATTGTATTTAATGCTCTGGCCTTACACGATACATTTTTCCATATATTTATTAAATTTTTTTATACAATATTAAATACGTTTTACACAATAGGTATAGAATAAAATATATAGACGTATGCGCAATAATATTTTATATTTTGACAATTTATTTATATCTAATAATAATATTTAAGTACTGCTTCAATTAAATAAAAAAAATTAAAAAAATTGTACACATAAATATCAATTGATGATAATACATAACCTAAATGATAGTTTGACGTTTCAAATACCAGTGCACATCAGTTTCGCGTCGAAAATGCAAGCAAAATAAAATTTGTTCTAATTCATACATTTTTCTATATATATTGGCACGGACAAACTGAGCATGCGCGTGCATGCAACTATACGATAATTAATAGGTTTGTTTGATTGACTATCTTAGATTGTACTGCAAAACGCCGCCGTAAATGATGCATCGGTTTGCCGTTTAATTAACTTTTGTAATTGCGAATCGAACAGGAGCTATTGTGATTTAACAAAATTCGATATTTGCAAAAATAAACTAAATACAAATATGACTGCATTTTTAAATCGATCATCCGAAAAACAGTATACGATACATGATTTTTAAGTGCTAGTAACAAAATCTAGAAAATTGAAAAAGCTAGATTTCATCTCGTTTTTCAAACCTTTCCTCGATACGAATAAAAACAGTTTTATTTTTTAACAAAAAAATATACTTGTATTCTAACCTTGAGTTAAATTATATGCAAAAAAAGATATAAAAAAACTCGTATTTTTCCAAATTTTAATCGCATTTCAACGTAAAAATATCGACCATTACGAATTAAAAATTCCAATTAAAATTAGATTTTAAAATATAGGAAAATAGAAAAATAAAATAATAGAAAATGCGACACAAATCTATGCAAAATTAACCTTCAAATAAATATACTACGACAAAATATGACTCAACTGACATACCGGAGCCGTTAAATCAACTAGAAATATATTTGCACGCTTCAGGTGAATTGATTTCTATTACACTTTTACAATTGTTGTAAGATTACAACATACATTTGAATAGATATAATTGCCTGACAGTTTGAAAAATACTTTACGATTTTTTTCCAAAGATATGACTCACTGTTATAGAAACAAGCTAATGCACTAACAAAAAAAACAGATGATAAAAAATTCTATGTATATAAGTAATAAATTATTGATATTTTTCTGTCTGTTCTATTTTTATTCCATTTTTTGTCGGGTGAATAACACGATTTATTTATCATATATCATTTCTTATGTTTACATTTTACAAAAATTTTAAAATGTTTTTGTTAAAACGTACTTAAATTTTATGACTTAAAATACCAATAAAAAAAAAAACATTTAATCTCAAATAAAAATTTGCTATATCAAAAATCAAGTGAAATACTGTAAATAATGTAAAATATTCTTCAACACATGTTCAAAACGAATATTTGCATTATATTGTTTCTATGGTTTATTTATTGTATATGTTGATATGTTGATCGATGATATTGATGATGATGTCTGTAAAGCACGTCGAAACGTCAATTTTTTAACTAAAATTGATACAAAACTAAAGCCTTTTTATTTTATATATTTATTATAAATATTAATTTGATTTGTAATAAATCTCTCATTCGTTATTTTTTAATAATTTAATTTGAAACGTAACTGCTGTGTAATAATACTACATTAAATAAATATAAAACAAAAATATGAATATTTAATTGATAAAAATTATAGTAAATTTTAAGTAACTAGTTTATATCTATTATCTTTGTGAAAAAATCGCATATGCATAATACATAATTGCATCCTTGAATATTTATTTATTTGTGCAGTACCAAGTCATCAAAATAAGAAAATAAAAAATACTGATACGGTAAATTTAACACAAAGATGTTTGCACTGACATGTAAAGATATACACTAAATTTTTTTCTAATAATAATTATTATTATGCACTTATATATAATTGCACAATACTTTCAGTATTTAATTAAATATTACTCACAATTGTAATTTTAATTTAAATTCGAAAATACGCAATAACCCTGACGTAATGAATATGCAGTTTTTTCTATCATTTTTTTTTTCAATTACACAATTATTTATGAGTAATTTTAAACAATAAACAATATCAAATATTTTTTGAAATAAAAATTACAAGAATTAAATATAAATTTGTTTCTGCATCTCAATAAAAGATAAAAATTCTTCTTCTAAAATTTATTGTAGTAATATTCTCAATATAATTTACTGACAATTACACTATATTCTTTAATTTTTAAACATATTGTAGTGTATTTTTTACAAAACAATACTTTCTCATACCATAAGAATGGAAAGTAAAAATAATTCTTATGAAATTAGGGGTGGTTTGAATGTGGATTCAAATTGTGTAATGGATATTGGGTGGAAAGCTTACAACTTCATTGCAAAACCAGATTGTAACGAGATTAGATGCTAAGAAGATTAAACTTGTGTTTTCGTCTTTGTGGTTAAAGAACTGAACTGTATTGAGCTGTGAGCTCTGAATAAGCACATAAAGATTCGCCATGAATGCTCACTCATACAGTATTTGTTTGATATTAAATTATTTTTCGTAACTTAATTTGAAAAAAGTTTAATTTAGTACGTAAATTCAATTTCAGTCTTTGCAGAAATGCGTTTATGATATAATTGAAAATTATTTGTTTATAAAACAAAATTAAAGAATTTTGTAATTATTTTAGATTGAAGTTCAATTTTTTTTATTAACAATTGATTCATAAAATATTAGGTATATTTACTATACTTATTTTACAATCTTTTCATAAAATTATTTTCAATTTACAAGTTTTATGCAAATATTTTTCGAATGAGATATTAGTGTGTGAGATGAGTATCAATAATTTTCGTCCAGTATTTGAAGTTTGATTTTTAAAAGAAAAGAAGTAAGTGATCAAGGCACTGAATTTTTTCTATTAATGCTATTAATAAAAGGTAATTGCTGATTAATTTACTTTACAAAAGTTGCAATTTTGCGTTTTCATGTCGTTTGTCGATTTCTTGTTTGTTCCATAACAAAAAATCGTACTTTCAAAAAAATGATATTTAAAGTTTCTGAACTGAATTGTTTATAGTAAGTATATGGAACCCATTTGAATTTATATTTCTGAAACTATTAAAATTATATCATCCACAATTGTTAAAATATAGAAAACAAATAAATATTGCTAAAATTTGACTAAAAGCGGCATATGGAACAAACAAGAAATCGACTGACAATTTGTTTTTTATACATCAATTATTATTGGTTTAACTTTCTTTTAATTTTAATACATTAAAAAAATCTTCTATTCTAATAGATAGTTTCATATTGTTAAATCTTAGCATTCGAATTAAAACTAATTGCAAAACGTTTTATTGAAATAATTGGCATTTCAGTTTAGATAAAATATTATTGTTAACATTTTTCATATAAGTATGTCTAAAATGTTACATGTTGAAATGAAATTGAACAAATAATTAATTGACTATAGAATCGTTACGCAAAAAGATAAAAAATAAAACGACAGATATTAGAAAACGTATATGTGAAATAAATTGGCATAAAAAAAAACTTGCATTCAACAGAAACATTTGCAAATATAATTTAATCAATTACTGTTTTCAAAGAGATAGAAAAATCAAACAACAAATACGAGAAAACGATGGATACAGAAATACAATAAATAGTACGGTTCATTGTTCAGAAACAATTCCTATAAATAATGTGAATAAACAATATGTTCGGTGATTCACATCAAACACATCTAATAAAACAATTATATTTTTACAAGAATAATATTTAGTTTACGGACGTTATTCGATTGGCGTGCAATAAAACCATTCCAAATCAAACTTTATTTTGCGGTCAGGTTTACATTGTTCAAACCGCTACGTAAAATCATTGATTGAAATTTCAAGCTGCATCAAATGTCAAGATAAACACAGACACAAACCAAAGCAAGAAGATTGCAATAGACTCTTTAACCAACAGCGCAAATATCTTGTCTGCGGTGATTGTTTTAAAACACCGTTCCGTTTCTAGAAGGTAAAGAGCTATAAGTCGAACTCGCTCGGTGATTGTAGAATTACGTTGACCGAGAAAGGCAGCGAAGAAAAGAGAGAAGGCCTTCGACAACAACAACAGCAGCAACAATGAAGTGAGTGTTGTGTTGTTTGTAGAGGCAAAACGGGACAAAAAGAGAGCAAAAACTTTTGCACTGTTGTACCGATTTCCTTCAAGGCACAAGTGAATCATGTTGTCATGTCTGGTGATGCGTGCATACAACTCGCCAGACACATTTTCTATTTTACGTTTTGCTGTTGTTTTTTAAAGGACGTAATAAATACGACGGAACCTATCACTGATTGCACATAATACCGGTTACTTCGTTTATTTTACTGTTATTTCTCAGATTTAACCATAATAATAGATCTATATAACAAGTTTATGTTTTTGTTAAATTATTCATTTTCTGAAATTAGATATAATAATTAATAATAAATTGGATAAAAAATCTTTAATATCTCTAAAAACTATGTTCAAGGTAGGTACTTTCTTAGAATATTTCAACCTGATGCATAATATCAATTAATTTTAGTTTTAAAAAGTTTAAATTATAAAATTTCCGATTTACTAACAAATGCATAAACAAGAATTTCTTCCAAAAAATTATCAGGACTTTATTAAATTTAGTATTTAAAAAAAGCTAATACCTCCGATAACAAAAGCTAACTTACCGGGCTATTAAGCTTTGCGTTTTATAATATGGTTTTTTATAACCACTTATTTCTTGAAACCATAGTATCAAATGATGATTTATTCCTTTTAACTTTGACCGATCAATTGTTTTAGAAAGTATTGTAATTTACACGGCGGTAACCCCAACTTTTTAATAAAAAATATTTTGATGACTTAATTCCTTACACTTTTTATCTTCTTATCTTACTGCTTCTTCTCACAACTTACAGAATTCATTGTTAAGAATAAATTGTAATAGAACCAAATAGTCAAAAATGGAGCGAATCCATATTTTTCTACTGTGACCATTAATTGACATAGCTTTGTAAGAATCAATTTCCCTGACTTTTCCAGGTTTTCCAGATAATTTTTTCAATTGAATTCAATCTGAATTAGTCAATTATTAAATATCAATCCTATATAAATTTGTGTAAGTTCCTAATTTTATAAAAAATATAATAATGCAATAATTGATGTTAATCGAAAAACAATGCTTATGTATAATTTTTCACTTTATAAATTTGAAAACAAACGCAATAAAAATGTGTGTTATTAAAATAAACACAGATGGCATAATGATAATAATTTCATACGATATCTCTTTTTGCAATTTAACACCGTTATCTGTAAAGATATATTTACTGAGCGTAGCAAAAAAAATAATGTTGTCATTGTCACTGATTGCTTCGATAAACACTATGAAACATTAACAAATACATAATTATTGTATTTTCCTACAAGATAAATTTGTTTACATTTAAATCTTTTTTGACATCAGAGTGAACAAAAATAAGGAACGTCTATTATTAACGTGACACAATCGTGTTATATAAATTTTGTTGCAGAAGTTTGCTAATTCAGATAAAAATTAAGTAAAATATTTAAATTTTTTTCAAAAAGGTCCTGAGTTTCGATAAGAAATTTCAACTTGTATTGGTAAATGATATTATAACCTACGTATATTATTTCACAAATATTAAATTTTATAACTAATAAATTTTAGTCAATTTTAAATAAAAAACGAAATTAATTTTATCAAGTCTTCATTATCAATTTGTTATATTTATAATTAGTATTAACATTTACAATAGATACATATCTTCACGTTGGATCAGAACTGATCTACCTTAATTTTTATCGTATTGAGATATTTATAAAAAGATTTAACAGATATTTAATTCAATTTAATTTCGATTTATGCCAGTTTATCTGGTAATATTCTCAATATAAACACTAACAAAAAGAGAACTTTAAACCATTGTAACTAAAAACTCCAAAATGAAGATAGGTCACGGATACAGCCAATTTTATTACTGTTGCCATTTAGTTTCAAAGAATTTTTTTATATATTTTAAAAGTCAAATCTATAATCTACAAACATTATGTCAAATATTATAGAAGTATTTGTTTATTCAATATTTTATCATCATTATCCTAGGCAAGCCTTGACTTTACGTACCGAAATACTTGTTTCGTGATCTTTCGTGCGTTCGCGTAGAGCAGTGACGAGTTCCTAATAAGCTACTGATGTTTTTAATACAAACAGTTGATCAAACTATTCTATTTAATTCATGCCTGACCGTCTGGGTTTTTTTTTTCTAATTTAACGACGAACAGAAACGCCGGTCGGCGGATTCAAACCACCGAATCTAATTCAATATTTTAAAACATCAAAATGTAATCAACAGTTTCTGATTATTTGTATATTTAATAATATTCAAATTCAATTTCCGCATTATTTTATTTTTACAATAAAAAGAAATATACCTTATATTTATTTACATAATAAAAAAAAATTGAAAATCAGTTTCTGTATTATAAACTTCATTGTATATAAAAGCTATTTCTTTTCTTATTCGTGTCTACTTCAATTTATCTTCATCAATATTTCCATAAATATTCTTTCGAACCAATTTGTATAGCGCTTTTAAAACGAAGCAAAATGAAAAAAAAACTGAAATTGGAGGCGCCGGGTATCGATCCCGGTACCTCTCGCATGCTAAGCGAGCGCTCTACCATCTGAGCTACGCCCCCTGTTATATATACTGTAAGTATTATATCTTTCGAACATGGGCCACACCTGTCTCATTCAGGTTATAAGAGAACCACACCTTGTATTTTACAGATATTAAATTATTTGTAAATTTGCTTTTAAATCAGAGTATTACACAATCGTTGAAATATCAAGACCGCAATTGACATTGGAAACGATTTTATTTTTAAGTTGTTTTTGTTGTTTATCTAAATGTAAATAAGAAAAAAATTAGCAGAGTTACCGAGCGTAGAGCACAGATAATGTAAAGTACATAATTATTGATAAAAATTAGTAATGCATAAAATCCTACACCGTAAAACAAGCAATGCTTTTGCATATTCACTTGTGTGTAATTTTATTTTGAAAAGACGTACGGATTTGATGAAACTGATTGAATGTAATGTGTTTGAATGCGAAAACGCATTTAGCTATGTCTCTACTTTTAAATAACTTGTTTATAATATAATAATCTTATTTTTAAATTCGTTTTTGACATAATGAATATTGAAAAACTACTACTGCAAAGCAATATTGCAAAACTTTCAAAATATTCTTTCCAAACTATTAATTGAGCAATTATAAACTATTTTTGTAATAAATCAGTCTTGAATAAGCAAAATAGGTCTTTCTGATATTTATTTATATTTATTTAAATAATAAAAAAATAGTTATATTTAAATAATTAGAATTTTACCGTTATAGCTTGTTATCTTAAAATTAATTTTGCTGCCGTACTGTACTACGTATAAATAAATCTTAAAATTACATATTTTTTAAGAATATTTTATTTCGGATAAGTACTATAAAAGATCAAATTTCTATTAAAGATTTATAAAGATCTTCCAAACACTACTAGATATTTTAAAAGTGTTTCCAGTTAGAAGTAAGAAAAAAGCTTATATGATATTTATTATACACATGAATCAAATAAAAATTTATGATCTAGTTACTTATTTGTTATCTAGTAACTTGTCTCTCTGTTCTGTTATTTGCTGTAAATGTCATTTGTATCAGTTATTCTGATAAAGACGGACGTTCGAGTTCATTAAATACGTCGATTATTAATAAATATTAATACAGAACTTAAACCTAAAGCTGTTTTATTTTATATAATGAGTTCTAAAAGATTTAATACTATGTTGAAAATGAATTATTCTATTCAACATATTTAATAACAAAAATAGTTTGGATAATTATAAGAGTAAATTATATTATATTATTAATGACCTAATTATAAAACTAATAAAAACTTGAAAAAAAGTAACTAGTTCCGGTTTCAATAATACGAAAATAAAGATAAGTCGGTTATTTTAAAACCGGTAAAGAGTTATTTTATAAGTTTCCTGAGCATGAGTATATACAAAAATACATATATACATAGCGACTTGTACTATATTGGTTGATGATGTCTGTAATATGATAAGCGGAACCGGACGTTCCTTTTTTGTAGCCGACACGTTGTGTTTGGTTGGTGTGCCAAATGTCGATGACTATGTTTGTTAACAATGCAAATGCGTCTTCTCTGTCTTATGGTTATGTTATTATGATGGGGGCTATATAAACACATAAAGAATAGTTTGTGAAAACTTTGCAGGCTTCACGAATATCCTGTCTTACTAACACAACTAGGCTTATTAGTAGATAAGTACAATGAACTATTTATAATAGTGAAAAATGAGACTGTTCGATCCAAGCGTAATAAGAAGAGTAATAATATTATTAATATTATGAATGCGGATGAAGCTAAAGTTGCTTGTCTGGATAGAGAAAGAATTTGTGCCACATCCTTTTGGGGACATGGCGTGATTGTGTATGTATGTATGTATGGTAAATATTACACAGTAAAAAATATTTGATACTATCTGATATCCTATTTAGAACACAACAAAATAGTGCAAAAATTACATTAGAAAAAAATTAATCATTAATGGTACGTTTATTTGGTTTTACGAATTATAAATGTTAAATGTTGCCTAATTTAAAGAATAAAATAAAAATAAACAATTTAGATATCAGTAAAAAATATTTCAGAATTCATTATATTATATTAAAATAAAAAGGTTTTAGGATTTAGTTCTCTAATCAACGAACAAACCTAATGTTGCAAGTGCTACGTGATACTTTATTTTAAATTTATATATAACAAAAAATAATTTTGACATAACATGTGCCTAATATTCCCCACAAATGACTGTTCATTAAGTTTGCTGATATTGTGGAAAATTACTAGCATTACACTTTTATAAATTACTATTTTTATTTTCGTCATTTACATATAAACTCGAGGACATTTGCATTTTACATGGAAAACTCTATATTTTGGGTGTACTATCTTGTCGTAGAACAATGTAACATTCTGTGAAATTTATATAATAAATTATTATAATGCTTTTGCAGTCTAGTTTCTATAAAATTTAATGGAAACTAAAATTAAAATTTTTAATTTATAAACAAAGTATATTATACTTTACTCCTTCATCCACTATTTTCATTCAAAATTTTATTTAATAATTAATTACTCTAAAATAAATTTAAAGCATTTTGTATTTTATAGTTAAAGTAAATTATTTAAAAATAATCTAATTTCTCAATGGTTTATTTATTTTCCTAATACTCTTGAAGTCAGCTAATATTACTATTGTTTGCAGTGGCGCAGCCAGGATTTTGTCTTGTAGAAGCAAAAAAAAAAGGAAAAACTAACCAGATTTCCACTTAGTTTATAGTTTAAAATAATGAATGTTGGCTCAATATTTTGGGGTAAATAATTGTAGCGTTAGAAGTGACTGCTGAATATATGACCAAATGAATAAAAATTGTGCTAATTCTGCTAGCCTTGGTTGCGCCACTGATTGTTTGTTTTAGGTACTGATAACAATAACCGATTAATAATATACGAAAAAGATATGTTTTGGTAATACAAACGTAATAACAATACTAGAAAGATTACATTTTTCGTGATTCCATAATCATTAACATATAAATATGTTAAATTTATTAAAGCTTCTCAATAGAATCAAAGATAGTTTAATATTTTTTTTTGTTACAATAAAATTTCGATTTTTTACAACATGTATATTAAAATAAATATATAGTTATAATTAATTTCATAAATAATAATTAATTTTCAATCATTATTCTATAAAAAACAAACACGTTCTACTTCGACATGAAACATTTTCTATTAACATAACCTTTATTTAATGAACGGAAATCATTGACATAATTTACAATAATAATGTTTAAATTTAAAAATAAAATCAGTTCATAATAGTGTGACTCATACAATTATTATAATATGTTAACATATAAACAAACTTTCATTTTACTATACAAGTTCAATGTCGTGATTTTTCTAGTGGTCCAAAAAACAATTCATATACTTCTTAATATTCATGAGAAACACTCGATCCAACCCAAGCAGACAACGCATTAATTTTGAAGTCAAATCTTACGTCACGGAGTTCAAGGTTTTCGTATATAAAATCAAATCATAGACCAACAGTAATAGCATGATTATACAACGGTTAGCCAAAAAGTAGTGTTTCTAGATCTATATCTTAGTTAACTATCAAATAAAATCTTAGACGAACAGTAATAGCATGATTATACAACGGTTAGCCAAAAAGTAGTGTCTCTATCTTAGTTAACTATCAATTTATTGATTTAAAGATCATGACTGGTAAGAATAAACTCGATTTTAACTAATACCGATTTTAAACCAATACATCTGTTATAAAACCAGAATTAAGCAAATAAACTAAAACACTCTAAAAATACGTTGTTTGAGATGTAAAGTCAAACAATTTTTATTCTAGTAGAAAGAAAATTACTTTTAGGACGAAATACATTTTTAAGTAAATATTTTTGGCATTGAAAATTGTTTTTTACATTGAATTTAATAATAATTAATAATTTAATAATTATACACGGCGTAAATGCACAAAATTTCAAAGTAAGAAATACATTTTTATTAATAAAAATAACTAGTAGTTCCAGTTTTCGTTTACTAGGTCGGTATAAAATAATTTTTTTATTGGTGGTTCTATGGAGATGCTTTTGAGCATGAAAGAGTTAAAAAAAAAAAGGTATAAAGTATGACAACAAGACAATTCACGTAAAAAATTTAAAAATTAATAGTCCTACAATATTACTAATATTTTTATCAATTCGTTTCTTGAGCTTGAGCTCGTATAAATCAAGAAAGTATTTTTCTTGTGAAAAAAAATATTACAAAAATAGATCAATAAGTAATATCTACATTAAGTAATTGTAAGTCGATTGATTATCTTCAGTTTTATTTCGAAAGAATCCCGATAAATACAAAATAATAGAGAAATATTATGAAAAATTTGATAAAAAAGCGCTACTTCTGTAAAAATCCAAAAATACAATTACAATAATAGGATTCACCATAATTAGTTGATTATAAAAAGCAATATAGATTCGGAGCTATTACTTTTTAATCTACCCATCGTAAACTTTTAAAATGTAATTTAGTTGTAGGTATTTAAGTTGAAGCTTATGTCAAATTTAATTGTAAATCCAAAATAAACTGCACTGCACACGAGGATGACGCGGCTATTGTTTATATATATCAGCCAACGCATAAACACGTAATTGCCTAGTGTAAAATATAACTGTCCTTTTCTAACAAATATATCCATTTCGTTTTGTCGCATTACAAATAGGTGAGTCATTCCTGTAGAGGATCACGTAGTTTCCATAGAAAAAGGAATAAAAATATAAACACCCACGATTTCAATAAGTTATTATGTAGGTTGGTTCATTCTAATATGGATACCTCAAGTCTTTTATTAAAACGGTACCAAATGTAGAGGTATTTTTTTTCCTATTCTATTCATTCTTTTAATACGATCAATGCATGCGATTTAAAAATAACTTCTATACTATATTTAAACTTGTTGATAATATTAGCTTAGGATGTTTTATACGCATTATTTTAGTACGTGACTAAAACTTTAAAATAGTTTATATATACTTACATATAAGTACTAAAAATAAAAATTATCACGAGTTTCCGTAACACCTAAGTGTAACAATGAATTACTTGTGAATAACTATTTAAAAAAATCTGCTATGGCCATTACAGAACTGACCGTCATCGTATTAAATATTTTACGGAATAGAAAAATTTGTATAACAACAATAAAAAAATACATTAAATTTATAAAAAAATATATCAAGTAAGTAATTTTGCAATAATTCAGCTTTAAATTCAGTAAACAAAACTATTACAATTACCCGAGTAAATCAAACCGTGGAGTTGCGTCAGCTGCTTAGAACTAAAATGCATTACTGAAAATTAATACCGGAACTTGAGCTATCCGTTCAAATGCATTTGCGAGCTAACCACTAACCACTGTCTGAACAAACAAACCGAATACGTACCCTTATCGATTGGAAGCGGACCAACTATGCATATTATGTATAATGCGGATCCATACATGTTCAGTTTTAACTCAGTTTTAATTGCGCAGTATTAACTGTGCAGAAAAATCGTAACAAAATTGCTCAGTTCACAGTTTTAACCATACATTATACAGTTTTTGCTCAGTTTATTCGCAGCTAAATCGTAACAGGCATTCTAATATATAAGATAAATAAATAAAAATAACTTTGTTATATCACTAGTGATATAACAAAGTTATTTTTATTTATTTATCTTATCCAAAATGTATCAGAAAGTTACGGCTAATCAAGTTAAATATTCTAATGTATGATATTTTTCAATAATAGCTACAAAAATTCTCTAGTCTATGACATATTTTCTACGTAACTACATATTAATCACAAAAGCTACACACATGATCTGTGCAGTTATGGTTAGTGCATTAAAAAAAAAATCTATTGGCTACAGATTTCACTCAGTTCACGCTCAAACCAAACTTTTCACTCCGATGTCCAGACACACGCTACAAAATAACAGCGTAATTTCAGTCTGTGCAGTTAAAACTGTCTAAGTTATTGTATGTGCATATATAGAAAAACAACTCGACTCTTATATTATAGACGAAAACATAAAATAAATCACATATTGATGGCAAATTCTGACAGCGACATCGGAAACGTATTAATAAGAAGAATATAAGAGGGAGTCAGAGACAAGAGGGATGATACATAATAAAACTTCCCTTCATAAAGACGATCGATCATTCGGAAATCTGTAACGAGGACAGTCGAAAATTTTTGAATCCGATGACTTTATAAACTAAGCTAATACATAGGTGGTATATATTACACAGATTTTCACAATAAATACTTGTATTGTTCATAATTTACTGATGAAATATATTTCAATATCACTTTTTCTCTTCTAAAACATTTTGAAAATAATATCGGTGTGGTATTTAAGCTGATATAAAAAAGTACCTCGAGAACCAAACGAAATACAGCTTTGGTGAAATTAGATATTTTTTTCCCTTTACTGAAACATTATAATGACTTAACCATTAAACAAATAATGATTGTGAATTTCTGTTAATAGTTGTTACACTGTGCTAGTCTGGCGTTAATTTACCTTTTTTTTTTCAACGTACATAAAAATCCCACCCTTTCATTATCTATAAAATAAATGGTATAAAATTTTAAAAAAATGTTCAATAAAAAAGAAAATTAAATATATTTTAAATGTAAAATTTGCAAATTAATGATTTAAAATATTCAAAGACAATTACCAAAATTACAGAAGTTCAAAAGTGTAGTTGGGAAATTTCAAAATTGTTCCATCAATTTATGTAAGATATATATTTGCATGTCAAATAAAAAGTTGAAAAATGTATTCGGTAGGAAAAAATCCAATTACCTATATATATTCTCTCAGGCACATAAAAAATTTACATAAATACATTAAGGCCACAACTGACATGCTTTTGCATTCAGCAGAAATTGACGTTCTGGTGCAACACTAGTTTCGGTCAAAATTCTAACCCTAAAGAAAATTACAGAACCGAACTTACTACAATTTTAATCATTTTACGAAATATACCAATCGATTACATGTCTTTACCATTTTATATTCAAAAGTTCTTCTTAGTTGATTAATGATATATGTATTTTATTTTTCTAGCAAATGTTCATATTATGATGTCAGTTTTAATTAGTAGCAATTTTAGAACAATAGTCAAAAGGTCAGAACCAGAGATTACGTGCAAGATATATGTAAAAAAATTTAAATTTATTTAATGTAAAATACAGTTTTTTACTCGTAAAAATTAATGTAAACAATTGAACTAAGCCATCCAAAAACCAAACTTGTAAAAAGCAACAATTATCTCATAACATAAAATATTAAAAGTTAGAAAAAAATTCAGCGAATTCATATGTCTCATCTTCCGCAAAATTAAGTCATCATTTTATTGAACTTAATTTCTCAATTTGCTAATGTAAATTAAATAAATTATTTATAAGAATAGTTTAACTACTCTGTCCTCTCATAAACTATTATAATACATAATTCATCTGTCTATACTTGTAATTCATAACATTTCATATAACATCAATTTGTTATATTGTAAAAGTGCTTATAATTTTAAATGTACTTTTTCTTATTTTAAATATTTATAAAGTCATAAATTTGCCAAGGCGACATTCTTGTGTTAATATACTTTTTTTCCAGTTTACATATTTCATTTTAATAATTGTCAATTTAAAATTGTTATTTTTATCATTTATTTTCATTAATAAATATAATAAGATTCTGTACGAAGTCTTATTTTGTCAACTAACAATAAGCCAGTGTTCATATCGTTTTTCATACGTTTGACGTATGTACCGTTTTTCCACGTATTTATTTATGCTATAAAATATAATACTTTCTGTTCATTAGAAAATAGGAAATATAATAAAATATTTTTTAGAACTCATTGTATTAAAATAAAAATTGTTTTAGGATAAAATTCTGTTTAATTATTTTATAAAAAAGACGTTTCGACGAAACTGAACGCTCGTATTTATCAGGGAGCGTTCAGTTTACATCAAATCGTCATTTTTATAAAATAATTAAACAGAATTTTATCCTAAAACAGTTTTTATTTTTTTATTTTTTATTTTAATAGGACATATTTTTTAACTATTATTAGTTTTAACGCGCAAATTTAAACACCATCGATTAAACTGAATTCGTTAAAGATATATTATAGTGCAGTGAAATCGGAGTCGCAAGGCTAAAGAATTTATATTTTAACTCTGGGCATTCGTTTGATTTTACTTGCACGAATAAGTAAATAATATAAAAAAATTACTAAATTTATTAATGTCTATTACTAACAGATTCTATAGCTAGAAAATTAATAATCATAGTAAAAAATGTTTCAGAACTCATTGTATTAAAATAAAGTGACTTTAGAATTAAGTTCTGTATAAATTTTAATTAAAAATCGTTGTTTCGATGTACTTTACGTACATCATCCGGAAAACATTATACAAATGGCATATACAATAAATAAACAGAACTTAGAAACAAGTTACTAGGTAACAAAATACAAGTAACTAAATTATAAAATTTACAAATTATTAACTATTAATCCTAAAGCTTCTTTATTTTAGTAAATTAATCAAGTAAATTAATCAATACAATGAAACTTTGTATGCCAGAAAAAATTTCAGTGTAACAACCTAGCTAAGTTAGTGATTGCGCAATATTAAATGAGTGATTCTGAACGACATACGTATTTATAACATTACGTACGTCGTAACTCTGTTGAGAAAATAATTCTAAACTGCCAACCTACTTCGTTAACATTGGTATACAATTTTTCGTATCGCTGCACTTATTTAAAACGAACTAAACAGCATGTTACCGGAATATCATTGCGCAATCACAATCTCAGCTGAAGAATACTATACATAAATGTTGGCCAATATTATTTTCATTAGAATAATCGTAACAGATAAAATTCCATTTAGTACACTAATAAGTAAGTACCCATGTACTTTACACAAAAAAACCAAAGTAACGACTAGACGATTAGACTGTACAAAACACAATCATTAAACCCAATAAAAATCCAACCCTGTCGAAGCTCATCGAACATTCAACCCCCTCTCTCCCGCCAATCACAATCCGGAGTACAGCGACCTATACAAGACAGAAACCCCCCTCTCAATTCCGGAACCCGACTAACGTTTGGATTCCTCAATTCCTACCCCCGGCAAGTGCACAATCGTTTTGCCAATTCGACATTCGGAAAGCATTTCGTATGAGGAAGGTATCTTGGAAGGGTGATATCCCTCTTCCTGTTAAACGTGGAATGCTAGGTTGCAATCGGACGCATACACACAACTTACTACTATCCTATAATAGGGAGGATTGTGGTCGAGACAGGATATGGTGACAACTTTATTCCACGAATTGGAATCATTGGATACATGTAGGACGAGACAGAGTTAGGTTCGGCACGGATTTTTGATTGAAAAATATTTCCGGAGATGTTGAAGTTAAAGAGAGTATTTGTGTATTTAGATTTTACTTTTATTTTTTTACAATATTCTGTTTCTTTTTACTATAAGCAAAGAAAATATAACATCAAGGCTTTTACACAACTGTTCCCACCTTGCTCCAACTTCCCCCTTCGCAGGACTGCGATTTAAATTGTAAAAGTTTTTTTTTAACGATAATTTTTTTATAAAAACAATTATAAAACATAGAACATAATAAAATAAACATATTTCTATAAAATACTTAGGCACTTATTACTAAAAGTGATTTTTTGTAAAAAGTACTTTTGACATTTACTTGAAATTATTTTTTAGGTAATTTTAATTAGTTTATTTGAATTTCATAATATCAGATATATAAAAAAAAATTTCAAAAATAGAAATACTATTAAGAGGTAGAAGTGAAAAATAAAAGCATTTTTTTTTATAAACAAAAGAGGTGGGAATAAGAATCTTAATTTTAAAAATCCAAAAATGTATGAAAAAAATTAGATTTTTTCAACGATATGTTTCTACAAATGAAGCAGTAGAACAATCAATATTTTCAAAGTTCCAACTCCGCTCCTGTTCCGAGCTCCGCCACTAATTTAAGCTCCAAAGCCCTGCTTTACACTATATTCTCTTTGCTATTACATAAAATATAGTAGTATTACTTGTAAAGAAAGAAGAAAACTAATATATAACTTGTGTATTTATTTTAATGAGTAATTATATATACCATATTTAAATTTATCGCAAAATCTGGTAATTGTGCGATAATAACAATGAATGTTCTTTAGTTAAAAGTTAATTAGATAATTATAATTAAAATAATTTTTCATTATAATATTTCCAATAGCATTCCGTATTCTTTCTCTCTCTTACTCCCAATTTCTGAGTTTCTTATAGAATAAAAGGCACTTGTGAAATTTTTGGAAAAAACATACACTTATGAACTATTGTTCAATATTATTATTATTTCTATATTATAGAAATATATTAGTAAAACTTATATAACCAATCTATTTTAGCGTATACCCAAAATTTGCATCTTTCTATATTCAAACAATACACAGACTCATTAGATACGAAAGCGACTTACTTTAACATCGAGACCGCGTCTCTTTTTCGATTGCGTTGAACTAACGATCATAGGGGGAAACCAATCCATTTTTACATTTTACATAAGGACTGCACAGAGAGTCATTAAAAGTCTTAATGAGTCGTTACGTTAGCTACCAGATAACTAAGCTAATGGAATGCAATGACATTAGAATTTCATTGCAATGGATCGAATTGTCATCAGAGACATGTTCATTACTACTGCTTCTTCTTCGACATACCAACCGTGAGCGCACGTCACTATCAACAATTATCAATTATTCTTTATGTTTTCTATATGATTGATTCATTAAATGTGATTAATAGACAGATTCGCTAAGAAATTATCTAGAATATGTATTGGCAATTAATTGTTTTCGAATGAACAGTAGGAAGCATATTTGAGTGGTAATCCAAACTATTATGGTTCAAATTGTATTCATAAATAAAAAAGAAATAAAACCTAAACATTAAAAAAAAAATACTTTAAAATTTTTATCTACTGTTTTTAGTTTCCAATTAAAATTATTTAAAAATTGTAAATTTATTGTAAAAATTGAAAAAACCAAAACAAATATAATTTCACAGTATTATTTCATGTGAAAATTGTACAAAATCTTATCAATTCATTGGCCTACATTAGAAATCTGCGATAGTAGATTTAATTTGCAGTTCTTTTATTTAAACTTTGAAAATTAAATACTTATTTCGTTAAATTCGAAATAAATGACTAAATTTAGATAATTTGTCTATTTAATTGAATAATATTTTCAGTAACATTATTTATTTCATCCTATATACAAATTAGTTGAAATCAAATCGTTATAATAAAATTTTGATAAATAATCAAAAACTTTAAATAAATCAACGAATGATAATAGATAAATATGCAACAAACTAAAAAATATATCTAACAGTAGATTGATAAGACTAGCAATAGAAATTTATAAAGAAAAAGAAAACATCAATCAGTGGGAAGTGGCACTGTTACCTAGTAACTTGTTTAAATGTTCTGTTTATTTATTGTATATGTTTTTTATATCATTTTTCCTGATGATAATGTACGTAAAGTATGTCGAAATGTAGTTTTTTAATTAAAATTAATACAACTAAATCCCAAGAACTTTTTATTTTACCATAATGAGTTTTGAAAGATTTATTTTACTGTTATATCTAATTATTTTTGATCCAAAATTAAAAAAAAATACATGTTTCATCTAAAATGATTAACTGAAAATCATTTATTTCTGATAAAAATACTAAAATATTAATTATAAAAAATTATTAATATATTTGAAATGAATTATTATTGAAATGTGTACATAATTTTTCAATTATAAATTTATTTACGATGATTTGAAATCGTATTTGAAGCGTATAAAGTACGTACTAATCCGACTAATATGGACTGCTTTTTGCGTCAATGCAAACACGATGTTAATAGAATGACAATAGCAAAATGACAGCCCTTATTTATCTAGCATCGAAAATAATCCCGAACACAAATATTAACAAAAACGTCAAGGGATTGCATGACAATGTTTTGTTTGCTGAGAACATAAAATCCGTGACAAGTGATAAAAACAGCTGTTACCAAATTAATTTTTATCTTCTTCTATGGTGTAAATTTTCAGATTTTTAATGCTAATATACTTCCTATTTGAATTTGTATTTAACAAAATTCTAAAATATAAATAAAAATATAATTTTTAAAAATTATTTTAAATCAAATTAGTTATTTTAAGCAATCAGTAGTTCAACATAAAAAAAAATCAACGAATCTATCAAATATAGTAATATAAAGTTACATAAAATATGCTAAAAAATTATAACATAATAAACAAAATACTAAAAAAAAATTAGTTAAATCCATTATCTGAAGCAAAGATAGCTATTTTAATTTTCATTAAAATCTAAACAAAATAAATATAATTTTTTCCTAAAACTAACGTGATAAAATAAATATAAATTAAATTATAAAATTGGAATTATGGCTTAAAAGTAGGAATGGAAAATGTAACGTAAAGATACCGTTGTAATAATGACTAAACTATAATAACGTAACGATATTTAAATAACGTTATAATAACCGATAACGTTTCGTAAAAAGTTATTTTGTAACATGTAAATCTATGAGTTTTCTCTTTAAAAAAAGATATATTTTGTTTGTATTTCAAATATGAAAATTAATTTGGTACTATTTTTCTTTAATTTACATTTTATAAGTTACAACTAAAAATTATTTCTATAACGTTATTTACGGAACGTTATATAACATAACAATTCATTTTTTTAAAATGTTATCTATAACATTATGTAACGAAAACAAATAATAAATACCGTTATACACTAATAAAGATGTGAAACATTATTTTATCCCTGTTTACAAGATCTTAAAGATGTTATTATTTTGAAAATTTTAATCAATTAGATGTTTCAATCAAATAAATGATTCATTCTGAGTAAGTTTAATATTTATAAGTTAATTTTTGATAAAATTGTAAATAAAAATACAAAATATTTATATATTTATTTTAAATAAAAAAAAATTACAAATTTATTTTGATGCGTTCATAACTTCAATTAAGTGAAGTAATTATTACAAAATTATATTACAAAATCAAAAACGTCAATATGTCTAAACAAAAAATTAGTTATGTTTATCTACTTATCTAGGTAAAATATTCATAAATATTAATTAACTTGAGTAAGTCGAAACGTCGATTATTAATAAATATAGAACTACCACTTAAAGCCGTTTTATTTTAAAGATAAAACAGTCTATAACAAACATATTCCAACTTTGGTAGAAAAAAAAATAGCTCTAAATCCGTAAAAACGAAATAAATTGAAATTCGTAAATGTCAAGCCAAGTCAATTTAGATTCATTTCCCAAATTAAGAAATTAACAAAGATATATTTCTATTTAATTGGTCAATAGATTATCCACGTTGGTAAAAGTATTACCATCAACTGTACAGATGTACAAGTACATTTATTTCCCTAGGAAAAACGGGCACCAGATCCGCTGGCTGTGTAAAGTTGGTAGACCCTGATCGAAGTTGCAATAGATATTCTAGTCGGGCATTTTCAATAGTCGTACGTCTTCGTAATGGATTTATTGATACATAAATTTACTATTTATCGAAACATGTTGACAGGCACTGTACGATCGCATGGGTAAATAATTACATATGGGAGAGATACATGTGTACTCGTATACAAGCCGAATACGGATTCTATCATATCATATGTTATAAAGCGTAGAATATTCTTAGAATTTAGTTGTAAGCCTATCAGAAGCTTTGACATTAAGATGATTACACTCTAGTGATGGATAGATTAATTAAATTATCTCTTTAACATTATTCTCCACTTTTACCATATCTGTCTAATTTTAATTGGATTTTATAAATATTATAATAAGATTATAACTCTAAAATAAAATTATATGTCTTTTTCTATCAAAATAAAAATTTTATTTACTAGAAGAAGACATAAAACGAGTCTTACGAAATGTAAACAGAATTACAGTATTTATTTTTATATTTTTTCATCGAAAAATGTAAATAAAAAAAAACAAAAATTTGAAAAAAAATATAGACAGTTTCTCAGTTTTGTGATGAAATCAAATCATTTTAGTGAAACCAAAAAATGAAAAATAAATCATCATAATATATTTTTTTAAATTATACTATTTTTCATATTTCATTTTCTGACAAAAAAAAATAATGTTAGTATTCAATGACAAATCTGGCGGTGTACATTGATTTCTTGCACTTTGTCACACATTTTCAAAAATCAAATTTAAATTCAAGCAAAAATAAATAATGCAACTGTTAATTAACTTAACTCGATTTAATAATTTTCAATATGGTCGCCGGAGATGTCATATTAAATACACTTGGTCGTATTTCTTTAGTCGAATATTCAGTTTCTGATAAATATGATGGTATACATTGCATTTCTTGCACTTCTTCACATAATAATCAAATTCGAATTTAAGCGAAAATAAACAGCTGTCAATTAACTTAACGTAATAATTTTCAATATGTGCTAGTAACATAATGACCAACTTCTGCATAGGCAATATAGTAACGTAATATCAATATTTTAATACGCTTGAAGAAAAATACAATTATAATTGTGAAAATATTATATTGTAAAAAATGCACTATATTATATGCTTAATATTAATTTGTAATAAAAAAATTTACTAAAATACAATCATTGTATTGTATTATAATCGAATAAATGTTCAATAACATACCGATACTCATACAAAGTTATTGTTTTTTAAATTTTATTTATCAATTCTGACAGTTTCATATTTTGGGCGTTTTGATAACAAAAAAATTTAAAAAAAAACAAATATATTTCATGGTACAAAATAATAATTCGCTTTTAACTTAATTTAAACGTTATATGCAATACATATTTATTTATTATTTATGACAATAGAAAATAGACATTACATTAATGCATACCAATTTTAATCCTTTTCGAATGGACTTGTTTACCATATGTACCCATCTGGACATTTTTAAAAAAATTATTATATTGTCAATATTTTAAAATAATCCAAAATTATTTTGATAAATGTAGTTTTACATTCAAATGTACAAGAGACTTAGCAAATAAATATAAATTATTAAAAAAAAAATAACATCTATATTAAGTAAAAGGAAACAGTGCCAGTTGCGTACAGTCATTAAATAGTGCCATTTGCGTACAAATAAAAGTCAATCGCAGTCAATATCATCGCACATAATTTTTACAAATAATCAAGTCAGTATTTAATTTTAAAATTGACCAAGTTTATATTTATTGGTTTAAATTTGATTTGTGTAAATTACGCAACTGGCACGACACCAGTAAAAGTTACTTGACTGGATAGAAATATTTGGAGAAAAATAATTTCAGCTTTGTGAAGAGTTTGTATCACACCCTTTTAGGTACATGACGTAATATTGTCTGTCTATGTATGTAATTATGTATACTAATAATATTATCAAACTTAATTTTAATATTATTGTTTTTTTCTTTATACACATATACACACGCAATCACGCCACGAACCCAAAAGATTGTAGCACAATATTTTTCCACTACCCCAAATTAGTTTCTCCAAACATTCGTATCCAGACAAGCAACGCCAGCTTCATCCACATTGATGTCACCTCTCATACATGCTATTTTATTTATACCAGTTGAAAACTTTCGCACTCGCAATCCATTCTCTCAATCATGCAAAACATATACCTTATTTAAATTTCTTGTTGGAAATATTTCAACATAAAAAATACTGTAACAATAAATAAACTAAATTAGATCGGTAAAATATTTTCTTTACTATGTCGTATCGCACCATAACAATACATAATGCAATAAAATCTAGAATTTCTTACATCAAAACACGTCAATAAATTTTACATCCCCATCAAAAAATTACAACCCCCCGAAATTTCCCATCGATATAGCGCGAGTGTAGTAGGGCACAAGGCAGTCGCGACAGTAGACCCTGGGTGTGGTGGTGGTACCATGACACAACGTTGGTTCGTATGCAACCCCCCTTTTCAATGCAATAAAGGGCTTTCTAGACATGAGCGTTCGTGGTGCAAGCAAAACAAGACTTTCAGCCTGATTCTCTAACGAAGTTGCTAAGTTTTAACAACGTTGCTAAGAACATTAGCCAATAATATTAGCTGACACTAAATAAAAAATCAAAATGACAACTGTTATATTTGTTTCTATTGGTTAGAGTTGTTAGCAACTTTGTTAGTTTATCACCGAAAAATGTACGCTGTATTTTTTTTTTAATATTTGTAAAGTGCGTCCACAGAACATAAACTGACTTAAACTCATTCAATAGAATTTAAAAATAAGTAACTGTCATAAGAGCAGGACTAAACAAATGAACTAAAACAACCAAATATCGAACTCGTAATACGAGTACCAGCCTTTCTGTTTACAAAATATTTTAGGTACAAATTCCCTTCAAACATAGATTTAAATCTTTCAGAACTTATATTAAAATGGGCTTTAAGTTGTAGTTCTGTATTAATATTTATTAATAATCGACGTTTCGACGTACTCAACGTACATCTTCATCAGGAAAAATGATAAAAATGACATTTACAGAACTTAGAAACAAGTTACTAGGTAACAAAATAAGTAACTAAATTTTAAAATTTATAAATTTTTAATTAGGAAGCCAAATAAGTCTAGTTTTTATACAAAAATAAATAATACAAAATAATCTGTTTTATAGATTTGAACAGAATCGACTCAGAATTTTAATATCGCTTTATAATAACCTGTGTATTTTTCATAGAAAAAGAAAAACATTACTAAATTGGTCTATAATAAGCAACTTTAGTGTAATAGAACCGAAGTCGTAGCTATTATGATTTCTAAGATACTAACTAATACGTAAAAGCAAAAATTATATAACTGCGTATTTTGTAGTTTCAGAAAAAAATATATATGGACGCTCATGTCTTAAAAACATTCTTTTTCCTCTACTGCACCAACCTACAACTTACCCTTACTCTACAACCACTAGTGAATGCAATGTAGCACACACGCATGCGTATACAAAACAAAAAAACGCAACTCGAAATTCATTCGTTTGTCACTAACACGACACGTGTTTTTTTATTTTAATTCTTTTTCCTAAAGGTTCTTTTTTCTGCAGGATTATTCACAGAACTTTCCGCAATGAAAATCCTCGCTAAGCTTTTGCTGACTGAATGCTCATTTTTCTCTTTTTTCAAGACCCGTTTCACATTGTAGTGCTCTGTGCTGGTTAGTGAATTGCCTATTCAAATAATTTGTTCAAAATGCAATTATAATCAAATTTTTTATCTTAATGTATCTAAAATATCTCCGCTAAAGTTTCATTTAAATAAATCACACTGCATACAATTTTTTTTATATAAAACAATTTCAAATTTCAAATTTTTCTCTCCTATATTAATTACACGATTACATAAAAGACCTTGTACTTACGTACATAAAAAATTTCTATCTAAAAAGACATAGAATACTTATTGCAATTACTGTTAAAATGTTACTTACAATTAGTGTAAAAAGCAATAAAATTTATTTTCTACACCTGCACTCTAATTAGAAACCACTGGTGTGTAGTGTATTATTTATATTTAACAAAATTAATATCAATGTCAATCAAGTACAATATTAATGGTAAATAAACCAATATAATATTACAATGTTGTTTTTTTTTTCTGGGAAATGAAAATATGAAAATCTAAAAATCTCTGATGCAAAACATTGATTCGTTATATAATATCCTAGGTTTCGATGACTCAACAGAAAAGAAAACGTCAATCAAGTTAGCACCCCCCATTCTCCAAAAATTAAAACAAATTAGTTCATATTTATGAGCTATTTATGAGCTATTTTTGAGCCACAATTAAAATTTTTGAGCTGCAAAATTATGCCTAAAAAAAATGTTTTTCGATGGGGGGTGCTAACTTGATTTCAAGTTAGCACCCACGCTATGAAAAAATTTTTAAAATTTAAAACAAATTAGCTCACATTAATGAGCTATTTATGAGCTATTTTTGAGCCACAATTAAAATTTTTGAGCTGCAAAATTATGCCTAAAAAAAATGTTTTTCGATGGGAGGTGCTAACTTGATTTCAAGTTAGCACCCACGCTATGAAAAAATTTTTAAAAATTAAAACAAATTAGCTTACATTAATGAGCTATTTATGAGCTATTTTTGAGCCACAATTAAAATTTTTGAGCTGCAAAATTATGCCTAAAAAAAATGTTTTTCAATGGGGGGTGCTAACTTGATTTCAAGTTAGCACCCACGCTATGAAAAAATTTTTAAAAATTAAAACAAATTAGCTCACATTTATGAGCTATTTATGAGCTATTTTTGAGCCACATTCAAAATTTTTGAGCTGCAAAACTATGCATGAAAATAATTTTTTTCGATGGGGTTGCTAACTTGACTTCAAGTTAGCACCCACGCTATCAAAATTTTTTTAAAAATTAAAACAAATTAGCTCACATTTATGAGCTATTTATGAGCTATTTTTGAGCCACATTCAAAATTTTTGAGTTGCAAAACTATGCACAAAAATAATTTTTTTTTGTTATCAAAATTTACCTTTAAGTTTACATGAATAATAATAATCCTTATTTAGTTCAAATGCTTTACCAAATACAAAATAATAATATAAAAATACTAATATATAAATGTAAATCATATATATAAATATTTTTTCAATCTATTATAAACACAAAAATACTTTATTTAAATAATAATCCTTCAGGCTAATTTTGAATATTTTTACCACTTTGACTGCAAGGAAAAAGTGGTATAGCGTTTGGTACGGTGACTGTAACATTTTCAAAAATAAAAAATTTGTATATAGAAATCCTTCACATAGCCTCTAGATGACGAATCTGAAATTAGTTTATGTGGGTGTATCGATGTGCGTCGTCAGCTCGCTCGCTCGCTCACTCGTCAGACAAAATTTTGTGATCGCAACTCCTCTTAGACGGTTCAATCGATTTTAATGAAATTTTCAGGATAAATTTGTTTAGTGCCCAAGATGGTCATGTGCTTTTGATTTTTTCCAACTTTCCGAAAAAAAAATTACTAAAATTTTTAAAAATGCATTGTGGCTACATTATTTATCCGATTTTGATTAAATTTTCAGGAAAGATTCCCCTAGTTCCCACATAAATTAAGTAATTTTAATATAATACAGTGTTGCCAACTTTCCAAGAAAAAAATTACTAAAGTTTTTAAAAATTTATTGTGGCTACATTATTTATTCGATTTTGATGAAATTTTCAGGAAAGATTCCCCTAGTGTCGCCAACTTTCTGAGAAAACAATTACTAAAATTTTTAAAAAATTATTACGACCATGTTGTTTAACTGATTTTGTTAAAATTTTCACAAAAGATTCTTCTGGTATCCATATAAATTAGATAATTACAACAAAGTACAGTGTTGCCAACTTTCTGAGAAAAAAATTACTAAAATTTTTAAAAAATTATTATGACCGCGTTATCTAACCGATTTTAATCAAATGTTCACTAAAGATTCTCCTGGTGCCCGCATACATTATGCAATTTGAACAAAATACAGTGTTGCCAACTGATCGAGAAAAAAATTACTAAAATTAAAAAAAAAATTATTGTGGCTACATTATTTATTTTGAAGTCAAGTTAGCAACCTCATCGAAAAAAATTATTTTCATGCATACTTTTGCAGCTCAAAATTTTTGAATGTAGCTCAAAAATAGCTCATAAATATGAGCTAATTTTTTTTCATTTTTAAAATTTTTTTGATAGCGTGGATGCTAACTTGAAATCAAGTTAGCACCCCCCATCGAAAAACATTTTTTTTAGGCATAATTTTGCAGCTCAAAAATTTTAATTGTGGCTCAAAAATAGCTCATAAATAGCTCATTAATGTAAGCTAATTTGTTTTAATTTTTAAAAATTTTTTCATAGCGTGGGTGCTAACTTGAAATCAAGTTAGCACCTCCCATCGAAAAACATTTTTTTTAGGCATAATTTTGCAGCTCAAAAATTTTAATTGTGGCTCAAAAATAGCTCATAAATAGCTCATTAATGTGAGCTAATTTGTTTTAATTTTTAAAAATTTTATCATAGCGTGGGTGCTAACTTGAAATCAAGTTAGCACCCCCCATCAAAAAACATTGTTTTTAGGCATAATTTTGCAGCTCAAAAATTTTAATTGTGGCTCAAAAATAGCTCATAAATAGCTCATAAATATGAGCTAATTTGTTTTAATTTTTGGAGAATGGGGGGTGCTAACTTGATTGACGTGAAAAGAAACTAGGGACCATTTTGCGTCATGCACCACGAATGACTAATTCTCTGTTATTATTAAATCATCGTTTTTATTTGTAAAACTATTATTTTATTTTCATCTGTTTGGCGGTTTGATTTCACCGTTTTGGAAAAATGGTATATATTTGTACGGAAACATATACGTTTTCTAACAAACAATTCTAATAAAATATTCTTTACTTACGTTAGTAGAAATGTTTAGAAAAATAGTACAGTTTCTTACCTGGAACAGAAAAAAGAAACACAAATTAATTATTTGAATTTTTGCATATACATTTATTATTTAATTTAATCCATAACAGATCAATAAATAATACTATATTATATAATAATACTATATTATAATACTATATTATATTATACTATATTATATTATATAATGATAATATTTCATTTCATGGCAAGACAAAAGAAAATGAACAAATTTTTTAGTAAAACAAAAGTTTATTGTAGGCATATAATTTTATAATACTTGTTTGCTATTATTATATAAAATTATTAACTGAAATGTTGTTTTAAAATATTATTGAAATAAATCTTTCAATACTAATCAAAAACCAGTGATTGAGATTCTATATAACATTGTATAGAAACTTGCTGAACAAACTAATATAATTGCAATTCAAAAATATTAAAACAACAACTAGTTAAATTTCTTAATTATAAAACAGAACTATCAGTTTAATCTAAAATTTCCAGTTCTAAACTAAACTAATATCTAATAAATATCAAAACAAAATAAAGCAAAACCGGTATCATTTCCAATCAAAATTATCCAAGGATGGAATTGCATCAGCAAACAATTTCTTGAAAGTGCACTAGCAACACAAGCCAATAATGATCTATTATTCTCCCTAAGTTCCATACTTTGCTTCTGTCAGCTAGTTTCAATTCATCTAGCTATTTTGTCTATGCTTGTGAACGTAGTTCGACCAAAAGATTCTAGACCTCATTGTATATTGGTTATTAACTAAAGATTGGTTACATAAAACACATTTCAACTGAACCACCAATAACGTGCTTTGTAAATAAATAATCTGACTGTGTAGTTAGTCAATGATTAACTTAACAACGTTTTCTATATCTGGCCTTGACACAGTATTATAGCATAAATCTAAAATCTATAATAATTTAGCCCTGGTAATAATAAACAGTTTAACTACTAACTCGAGAATAAATTCAGACTTAAGTTACTTCATCAATGTTCATATAGGGTTAAGTCTAGAATAACAAATCGTAGAATATGAAAATATCTATTATTATCACGATAGATATTTAAATTCTCTTTTTTGCACCAGCCATTGTTAATTATGTATTCTGAATCACTTCCCTTAAAAATAGCAGTATGTTAAAATAAAAATTTTGAAATTTCTTAAGAAACCCGTTACTATATAGCAAGATTTCTTAGAAAATCTAATAATTTTAATTTTAACGAACCGTCATTTTTGACGAAAGTAATTCCGAATACAATAGTCAGTCAAAATAAACATAACCATCATATATTTTGTGTTTAAACTGATTTTATTGACAATTAGAATCAAATATTGTTCATTGAAAAGATATAGGATAAACTTAGGATCAAACTAAATAGAAATAAAACATAATGAAAAATATACAAATGCATTTTCCACGTAAACCGTTTGATGACAGTTTCATTATGTTTTATGCAAGGTTTCCTTAACCATTTAAGATATTGATAAAGCTTGAATCAACTCCAAATATATATAAAGATGTTTGAAATTGATCCTAAATAACTATGTTGTGTATTTTGCAAATTTTATTAAATATGAATTTGTTTTAAAACAAGACAATTTTCGACTGCAGTGCAGGTTATTGGCAATTTACTGAATTTAATTTAAAATATTTAAAAATAAAATTTTAAGTAGTTCCTCTCATATATTTTTATATAATTTTTAAAATACCTTAATGTTTTATTAAATAAATATACATTTAATGGATAAATTTAAATGTCCCATTAGAATAAATGTGATTGGAAGGAACCAAGACCCGTAACCTAGTACATTGCGAACGGTGAACTTTACACGCTAATTCGATTGTAAAATGACTCTGCTGTCGTGCTGGGTCACTTAAAGCTACACGGTGTTGTTTAGTAAGTGAAAGGGTCACCGTGTACCAGGTCACAGGGGATTTCCTTCCAATCGAATGAGACCAAAAATTACAAGTACAATATTTAAACTAAACTGGTGTGTTAATTTTGTCCAGAATTTTACTTACAAGTCATAATAAATTATCCTGGAGTCTACTATACTATTTAGATTTCTTTTACTCTGACAGCCGAAATTGACAATAAAAATATATGAAATTCAATTTAAAAAATAAGATTGTTACTAGTGGTTAATGACTAGTACAGATGAGAAGACTAGGAACTTTAGGGACCTTACTAGATTCTATGTAGCTGCAAGAAGTAATTATTGTACCGCCTTCAGAGCGGAACGACTCACTAGCATTGCTAGTCTTATTTCCAAACACCTTGCCCCTCTGCACTAATATCCCCCCACCCTATTGGGTTCACTGGCACTTGTTATATGTATCGTACGATATACATAATACCTTACTGCTTACGTTAGTGGTTGCTTCTATATATTTAATACGTTGGTAGAATGTACAAAAAAAAAAATAATAGTACTTGTGGTTGTGCGAAAATTTGTCAAGTAAACTGTATGAGCATTGCGATAATAGTCTGGACATTTGGAAAATATATTGTGATGTTTTTATGGAAATTGTACATTGGTTATGGAAAATAAAAATGATAAATAAATAAATTTGTGACCAAAACAATTCAAATAAAAAAATGCTGGAAACATGATAGAAGTAGAAACGATACATCAACGTTTTACTGAAATATCCAAAAAAAAAATCAATTTTTTTTTTATTCGCTCGCTCGCTCGCTCGCTCGGTTGTCCAAATTTCTCCTAGATCGTACATACGATTTGAACCAAATTTTCAGGGCAGGTTCAGTTAGTACTGAAAATTAGCACAATTCAATGTTGACAACTTTCCGAAAAAAAAATTACTAAAGTTCTTAAAAATTTATTATGGCTACATTAATTATTTATGATTAACAAAATTTCTTCTAGTGTCCACAAACAATATATCATTTTACTACCGTACAGTATTGCCAACTTTCCGAGAAAATAATGACTAAAATTTTTAAAAATTCATTATGGCTACATTATTTATCGGATTTATCATATTTTCGCAAAAGATTCTCCTAGTGCTCACATAAATTATTAAAGTTTTAGTATTCGCAAAAATTACATAATTTTATTTGTATACGACGTTGTCAACTGATGAAGCCAAATATGAGTTTACCCATATGCTTCTAATCTTTTTTCATTTACTAGTAAGATAAAGCTCGTGTCCAAGTCGTACAGAATAATCACAAAAAGCAAATCAATCCTATATTACTCACTCTATACGAGTACGGTAATTTCATTTACACTATAATTGTATTACCAGACAGACAAATGACTGCAATTAATAACTCCATCTATTATTAGGTTTTTTCATATTGCAAACGTTGACTTACCCCGTTACTATATAAAACATATTGCAAAGTTCCGATCAAAGAGTAATGTTTCCGATATCATAACTTTATTAGTATTAAATTAACCAACTAACACTAAAATTTGGTATAAAAAAAATTGTTAAATTTTGTAGTTATACTGATAAACTAACAAGCGAGAAATTATTAATGTTCCTTTAAGACGATTGAAAAACAAATATATACAAAATATCTATTTCGATAATATCTAATAAATCTAATGAATCAAATTTTAATAAAATAATGCAGAATTTTAACTTAAAGATTTTTAGGTTATAGATCTGTATTAATATTTATTAATAATCGACGTTTCGACGTATTCAACGTACATCTTCATCAGGAAAAATGATACAAATGACATTTACAGTAACTTGTTTCTATGTTTTGTTTATTTACTTTAAATGTCATTTGTATTATTTTTCCTGATGCAGATGTATATTGAGTACGCCGAAACGTCGATTATTAATAAATATTAATACAAAATTATAACGTATAGCCGTTTTATATTAATATAATGAGTTCTGAAAGATTTTTTACTATGTTTAATATAATAAATTCTGAAAGGTTTTTACAATATTATGATTTTATCTAATGTTACAGAAAACAAAAACTACAGATTTATAAAAAACTAACAATAATTTGAAACAAAATTAAAACATGCATACATGCAAAATCACGCCATGTACCCAAAAGGGTGTGGCAATATCCCGAAATCAGTTTCCTCCAAACATTCCTATCCAGACGAATAACTTTCGCTTCATCCACATTCATAACATCTCTCATATTCCTCTTTTATTCTTACTACTTGAAAACTTTTGCTAACGAAAAACACACTCAATCATACAATTCCATCTACTCATCGGATTTCTACGCAAAATCACTCACATATGTTCTTTTAATCTAATGTTCATTAAACATTCGCTCAAGATGACCGAATCATCTTAACTGACTAACAACAAAATAAAATATCGTAAAAATATTTAACTACCATATTAATTTTATAATAAACATTTTAAAATTTAAAATACATTGTGCAATTAGATATTCGACAAATTGGCAAAAAAAAAAATAGTATTATTGAAACCAATCATACTTACCAGTAGAATTTAAAATTAATGCTTTTTTACAGGCTTAAAGTCGACTTAAGTTAAAGTATTTATTATGAAATCGGCCATTAAGCTACTTATCATAAATTCAGAAGCAATACTTTTCAATCGCCCTTCATATAATGTAAAAAGATAAAAGCAACATAATTCTGTAATTTTATTCTCAAACCGCATATATGACTGCAAATCACTGTTCCTTCTAGTAACAATTTTATTACACTTGTCTAAGATTAGTGGTTGATATTCTATCAATGTTAACGATAGATATCGATAGTAATCGTTAGGCATGCTGCTTCATTATAGATAACTATAGATACGAATCGATCGTAGTAGACGTTAAAATAGAATCGAGTTGGTGATCCGTTACAAAGAAAATAATTGAACAAGCCAACTAGATACTTGATAGATTTTTTCTACAGTTTATTAAGTAAAAAAATTAATTATTACTTCATTAGTAAAACTAACGTACGAAGTTAGTAAAATTATATTAAAGCGTCTTTTATTTTTTTTAAAATTAATAGAAAATGTAACGTATTATGGATATTAAAGTGAAGAAGATAAGAATTATTAGATTATAGTAATTTTGATGTTTTGTACAGTTATAGTATCGAAAAATATAGTTTTTTTTAAATAAGTCATGCGTATAGTTGAATTATAATTTCTTGATTATATTGTTCCCTTATTAAGCTATAGGTATGAAGCTTATTGTAAAAATTTAAGAATAATCATTCAAAAACGAAAATTGAACTAAATTATTAAAAATGTTAATGTTTTTTTGAAGCGTATTAAAATATTGATATTCCGTTACTATGTAGATGTTACTAGTACAATAATATGCATTATTTACTATACAACAGTTACTTACTAATATACCAAAGTGTATTTAATTTGGCATATTCGGCAGCTACATTGAAAAATTATTATGTCTACTTAAGTTAATTGACAATTGTATTGTTTATTTTCGCTTGAATTTGTATTTAATTAATAAAAATGTGTGAAGAAGTGCAAGAAATGCAATGTAAATCGTCATATTTGTCAGAAACTGCCAAATGAACATGGTCAAGTGTATTATTCGTCCATCGGAAATAGTAGTACAGAATAGTACATTGATTAAAATAAAAAAATCCGCTGTTTTGTTCAGCCACACTATTATAAAACTATTTCAAAGTTTTATCTATTTTTAGTTGTTGGAGTGGTATGATTGAGAGTGTTTTGCATGAGCGAAAGTTTACAAGTAGTAGAAATAGCATAAATGAGAAGTATTATGAATGTGGATAAAGCTAAAGTTGCTTGTCTGGAAAGGGATGTTTGGAGAAATTGATTTCGGGATAATGAAAAGAGTTTTTCGGTATATACTTTTGGATACATGGCGTGATTGTGTCCGTTAAAATAAATATTTTTCAAGTAAGACTAAAATTGATAAATTTACATCGAAAAAAACATCAGAAATAATATTTTTTGCTTGTTTTTACGAAAGAAACAGGTTCCTCTAGACAACTGAAATTTTCGGAAAACGCGTGTAAATACATATGGCGTTTATATCGCGTACACGAGTTTTTCGAAAATTTCATTTGTGAGAGGAACCTGTTACTTTCGTAAAAACAAGTAAAAAATATTATTTCTGATGTTTTCTCGATGTAAAATTATCGATTTTAGCCTTACTGGAAAAAATGTTTGTTTTAACAGACACTCTATGCATATATATTTATTTCAGAAATAGCAATATTTCTCAAACAAGAATTCCGAAATAGTGCGATTAAAAATAAAAATTTCGCTAAAGCACGAACGATGTAATAGAGAAAAAATTTATAAACATATTCGTACGAAAGAACCTTGAAAACGCAACAAGCCATCACGGTCATGGCTACTGGCATTGGGGTCCAATGCTACATAACCTAACCACATACACACGTTGAAATTTTCAAACTGAATCAATGCCAGAGTTCAGCAATCGACAATCACTAATAATATTACATATTTTCAATTATTAATTCTCAATCTCACTGTCCCGTGTACATGCCCAATATATATATATATATATATATATATATATATATATATATATATATCCTACTGTAATCTACACTGTAATATAACCTTTTGTATTTTATTATTACCTGCTTTTATTTTAATTCTATCTGATTTGTTTCTATTTTCTATTTCAATTTTGCTTTTCACTAAAATATTTTCAATTTATTCATAGAAAATTAGAAACTGTTTTGTGAATGTCTTTTTTTAAATATCAATTTTAATATAACTTTAAAAACCCGGTTTCATAAACGTATTAAAAGAAGGAAAAGAAGAAAAAATCAATATTATTATCAATAATAATAATTCTGTTGAATTTATAGAATTTTCTGGGCTGGTATGCCGTGGTAGATCTATCCTCGGCGCAGACGTTTCGCCATACATCTTAGATGGTATCTTTATTGTTTATTGACAATCACCAAGCATTGACGATGCCATCTACGATGTATGGTAAAAAGTCTGCGACGAGGATAGATTGATCACAGCATACCAGCCCAAAAAATTCTATAAATTCGACAGAATTATTATTTTTATAGTGAAAAAATAAATCCGTCAATGCTAAAAATACTCTAAATTTTAAAAATATCCTGGCATCCTACATATAATTATACTGAACTAAATGATGTAAGGAATGCATATATAATTATATATCCCAATTTCCCTAATAAAGTACACACTATAATTTAGCTTTAATTATATGTTAGTTCCAATGACTCATTTGAATAGATCATACAATTTCAACGTAAAAATAGGGGAGCGAATTATGAATACATATACAGGATGATTCAAAAACAAACGGTATCCTGTATATGACGTGCTCCTCTCACCAAAATAAGAAGAAAAGTTCCTATAAACAAGGATTCTTAATATACTTTTTATTTATTACTACTATACCATATACCATATTCCAAAATAAAATAGTTAGAAAAATTCAATTTTTCAACACCCTGTATCTTGGTAACGCTGCATTTAAAAGACCCCTGTTTATACGAACTTTTCTTCTTATTTTTTGGTGAGAGAAACACGCCATATACAGAATGCCGTTTATTTCTGAATCACCCTATATACAGAATATCGATCATAAATACTGAAATGCATTTTATTTACGAATGACATTGTAAACATTTTAAGCTAATTATAAAATTACGTTCAATTGAATTAGCTTTTTTTTTAAAAGCCCACATTAAATAAACAGAATTAAATTAAAATCCCATAAATTTTACTTCAAAGAAAAACAATACTGTTAAAAACTTGACTGTAAATTACAATAGAGATGATAAGTTAGTTTTTAATTTTAAAATACGTGAATTATATACCATTTAATTGATTAATTAAAAAAAACTTTCATATAGACACTATTATAAAAAAAATTTAACGCAAATATTAAAATTTTCTTTTAATAAATTATACGCCAACTTTTGTATCAATATATTAGAAAGACCATGCACACTTACTTACTTTACATTAAAAATAATAAATAAATAAATTAACAAAAAAAAAACTTCGTGCAATACACGTAATATGCAATAATCATGATTATTTCTTAAGAAATTTATTTTTTGTTGAAAAATTTTGCGGTTTCTACGAGCAGTTAATGATATAATAATTTCAACATAATAACATGATCTGTTTGTTTTCGTTGAACGTTTTTTTTTTCTCAACTATATTTTGTGTTATAAAACATGTTCTAAATAAAGATACAAATATTGCACAACTAATCGATATACTGTTATCAACATATATGGTACATTATATTTTATATTTATGAAACATAATGTCAAAATTTAATGCAGAATTTGTAATCATAATAAATGTGTTACATGTGGTTTTTGTGTATCTAAAAAAAATAAACAATTTTTTATTGTATCAATAATGCAAAATGGTATATTACTTTTTTTATACATAGCAGCAGAATCGGTATGACTATTTATTATTTTTTAAAAAAAATTTAATCAAATATATTAAAAACTACTAATATCAAAATTAAAATTGTAAAAATTACAAAATTAAATGTATTTTAAGAATCAGTTGCAACGACAAAAAAAAATTTTAAATACTTCTTGGTAGATTGGAACAAAATCAATCAACCATCAATAGAATTTTGCAACAAACATTGATTTCTGGATAAACATAAAATATAATTACGAGTGAACACATCAAATTTTTATTTGTCTTTGAACTAAAACAGAAAACTCTATATTCAAAACGAATTTCGATGTAAAATAACCAAAACAAAAAGCGATGCTTTTAATCTGATGTTACGTTCTATGTCGTGCGTTAAAAAACTCTTTCCCATTTTTAGTTTTTTACATATAGATACAACTCGGTTTTTTTTTGTGTCTTATTCTCTCCATGAGATTCAAACATTTATTGATACAGTTCCGCATTTTTGATTTCGAAATAGCCATCATGTATCGTTGAACTTCAAAGGTGCATTACACACGGTACACCGTAATCCGTTTTAATTACATTTACGAAAGGCATATGTATACGTCATAAGCGCCGATATAGGGGCAAGAGAAATAATTTACTAATCTCTATATAGAAAAATGCTGGTGATGAAATATCTCTCTCGATTTTTAATCTTTGGTGTTTTAATTTCTTTATATCCAAATTGCATGAGAGTTACAATATATAAAATATTCTGTATATTTACAGTCAAGACTTCTAGCTATGTAATTATGTATAATATTAATAATATATTTTAACAAGTATTTTATATAAAAAAAAAATATATAATAAGCATAATACGTCATCATTTTATTAGATTGATGCATAAGTTCGAATCGTTTTTAGCATTTTTTTATTTCCATGGCAAGAAAATAAACGCTTAACTTAAGTAACCTAATTAAAACAGTATGTGAGATACTTTTTTTTTAATTTAAAAACATTGAAACATTAGTAGGTATATTTTAAATAGAAAATATACACCAAAAGCAAATTTGAAGAATATATACTATTAAATATAATTATATTTGTATATTTATATACAAATATATATAAATATATATATTTCAAAAGTCAAATTTTATTCAATATACATTTATTTTAAAATCGATAAATAATGTTTAGTATAACTTAGTAAAAAATCTTTCAGAACTCATTAAATTAAAACGAAACTGCTTTAGGTTGAAGTTCTGTATTGATATTTATTTAAAATCAACGTTTCGACCAAACTCAATGTCCGTCTTCATCAAGATAAAAGATATCATTTATCCTGATGAAGATGGACGTTGAGTTTCGTCGAAACGTCGATTTTAAATAAATATGAATGCAGAACTTTAACCTAAAACAGTTTTGTTTTAATGTTTAGTATCCTTTTTGAAAAAAAAAAAATTACAATATTATAGTTATTTTAGTTTGTTTTTTAACCCAAATTATTTTATATAAATATAAATTAATAATAACTTTAAAATATTTATAGCAATTTTAAATTTTGTAAAATTACGTTTTTAGTTTGTTTCAAATATTTTTCACATATTAATATAAGAATGTAGCGGTATTGTCAAAACTTTCTAATTGCTTTATTTAAGCGTAAAATTATAATAAAACACTATAAAACAAAGATGTACTATTAATGTAGAAAGAATTACATTTTTCCTACAGTAATTATAGAAAATAATTGTCTAACTTCTTTCTGATTTTTATATACCTACTAAATCATTAATTATATTTCTTCATGTTGGCAGTAGTTGTGTACATTAATTATACTGTAATTATGACGTATCAATGCTTCTATTTATTTGACATAATTAAATTTTAGGAGTATTATTTTAACACAAACTAATATTTCACATTTTTAATATTTTAGATTTTTCTTTTTAGGTCATATACAATAGCCCATTATTCATAGTATTTGAAAAAAATGTAAAGTATATTTCAAATTTATTGTATTTTGTTTTTCTTTATCATTTAATGTAATTAGAATGTTTTGTATTTAATGTTTTTATTATATCAGATATTTCTAAATCTACACAAACTGAATTTTTTTGGGTCTGAAAATTAAAAATTTGTATATATTAAATTTAAATACAATTTTCAGTAGCGGATTAAAAAGGGGGCTAACCCCCTCCCCCGCCAATGTTTCTAAGCTCCTAGATTTTAATTTTCATGAACAGAATAATTTTATTAAAAAAATATTGTGCATTTTTTTAAATATTTATTTGTACTATAGTACAAAAAGTAAATCTATTTAGTAACAATATTATTATTTAAATTCTACTGTAATTGTGACAAACTAAAATCCATAACGGTGTCAACTAATTGCCGTTTACATAATTAAAGTAAAAAAAAAAACAAATATAAGTTACCTGTAATATATGCAACATGAAATGAACATTGCAGGTTGCCTAAATTCATTTTAAGGTTAATGACCAGAATATGTTCTCTTTTTATTACTAAACAGATATCAGTTTGAGACAGGAACACTATGGAAGCCTAACCCTTTCGGCCCTGCCGGTGGTATTTGCCACCATAACATTTACTATTATTTCAATTACTTAAATAAAAAGTACATTTCCATTATTAGTTATTTTTATCTTTAAAATCTTTCTAATTTCTATACATATGGAAGCAAACTAGTTCAATTTTAGTTTTGGAGTTGTGATAGAGCTTCCAATATTAAAAATTCAAAGCTGAAATTCGCCACTGTAATATTTACAAAAATATATTTACAATTGTTGTAATATTTGAAGATTTTAACTTATGTAAATGCAGAAATAAAAGTTATAAAACTTTTAACTTATAAAATTATAGTGTTCAAATAATATTTATTTTTTCATTCAAGACTATATATTTGTAGAATAAATATCAATTTATTTATTTTTATTTAACTAAAAAATTTAATCTTGAAAGCCTACGTACTCAATTTTGTTCAGAACCCAGAAAAAAATATAATCCTGCTTTGAATCTACATAAAGCTAAATAAAATAAAGCTAAACTATAAATAAAAGAAATTATAAATACGGACCAATATGTATTTACGTATTTGAAGCGATTTTGAAAAATACATATTTAAAAAGACAAAGCAAAAATATTTTAAAAAGTTGCTAAATATCACTTACTTTAAAATAATACTAATTTCGTTACTGATTTCGAAAACTTATAAGAAAAAATTCATAATTTGAAATTCTTATTAGATTATTCTCTCATTTCCATAAAGAAAAATCGTATTTTGTTTTAATATTAATAATATATCTATATATTGCAATAAATATTAATAATAATAAGTTATATTATATTTTTCATATTCTGTATATTTCCTATAACTTTACGGATCATTTCATGACAAGTTTCTACCGTTTTATTTGATGCAATTTTGTCTATTTTACAAACATATTAATTTTTAGAAAATACGTAAGTGAAAAATAAATTAAATAAACTCACCAAAATATTAGAAGTATTTTACCAAAAATCTCAGCACAGATTCACAAACCAATACACCAACAAAATCTCGAGATTCTTTTCCAGACAATTGACGAACAATATCAAATAAAACCAACTACCACACAATCTCGATCACGTTTTCTAGTTCACAAACAACAGTAACCAAAAAACAATTGAATGAAAACAACGACAGACGATGGTACACTAGTTTTTTTTTTCTTTCCTTTTTTGATTTTCAATAAAACAAAAGGCGATACGAGATACGTTATATTTTTACGCTTATACGTTTATAAGAGCAAAAGATATAAGAAATATCACGTGCTTATAAATATGCGTGTATACTTCGGTGAAGCCGGTGTAGAATGTTGGAACTCGCGAGTACTACGATAGAGTGTGTCTCGTCTGGCTAACCTCAGTTTAGAACACGTTCACTGACGCCACAACGAACGTACGGAGGGAACGGAGAGTGGAATATGGCCGGTCTTTCATCCCCTCTAGGCCTTCTACCGGGGAGAAAAAAATATTTTGTTGGGGCGCGAATAACAACTGTTCTTTTTCGAATAGAACCCCACACACACTAATACTCATTGTTTTTAATAGTTTTGTTATTATTCCGATTTCTAATCATGTTGCCTTACAATTTTTAGAAAAAATTTATGTTTGTTTTAGAAATAGTTTTTTCGAAAGCTGGTATCACATAACATAATTTTTTTTGTATACATTTTTGCTTATATGGCGATGAAATTCTATGTATTTTTGACAATTTTAACAAATTTGTCTGTTAATTTATAACTATTTGAAATAAATCATAGATAAATATTTGAGATTGATTTATTTTCACTAAATATTAGGAACAGATCTGTGAGGACATGCGCATTCATATCATCTACCACTGCTACCAACTGTCAATTAGCTGACTAGCAATGTAAAACAATGTTAACTTAATATTAATAAGAAATAAAGTGCGATAATTTTCTTTCTTCTTACAATCTGATATTAGTGGGGTGCAATATCAAAAGTCCTATTTCTCTACAATTTATCATCTTTAGACAACTTCTATTGTAATACATTTTTTAATTCATATGCCCTATTATAACATAAATTTTTGTACATTATATTAATAGTAAAAATGCATGTTTTGTAATTATGTTATTGAATCAATAAATTTTAAAATTCTCAATTTACGAATGCTTTGTTCTTCGTAAAATTATTTCCCTTTTATTTGGTTTTTCAATGAAAACAAACAAATCTGCATAATTACATTTGGTAAACTCAAATCCATGTAGGCTACATGGAAAATTAAATATTACAAAAAAAGCATTGTGTATACAGTGTTTGTTTTTCACTTTTGTATTCGGTACGAGGTATTAATTTATTTTTTTGTTTCACATCTAAGATAAACAAGAGTTTTTATTTCATATGTAAGAATATTTAATATTTTATGGTATTAAAAAAAATGTTGGTAACAAAAATTGTTAAAAATTTCACATAAAAATGAAAATTTCAAGCATACATGAAATAAACTTATGTATTAACAAAAAATCAGGTTAAAAATCCTTTTACAAAAACATACAATATTTGAAAGATTATTAGTGGTCAAAACTATGTAGCAAACAATTTCCCTGATTTTTTCAAGTTTTCAAGAAAATTTTTAAAATGTTTCCAGACTTTTATATTTTGTAAAAGTTCTGTGAATCGCAAAATATCGATTATTATTTGTAATATTTCTATAATTGATTCTTTTTGTTTTGTTCAATCTTATATTTTGTTCTGTTATTGGTGTACACTGTTGGGTAAATAAATTATTATTATTAAAATGAATTCAAGATGAGTTGCAACCTTAAACATAATTAATTATAATGAGGAGTAATAAAAATAACATAAACATCAGTTTAAAATCGCATATCTTAAAATAAAAATAATTTTAATTTACTAAAATTGAAATTCGTTAATTTTGAATAATAAATTTTTCTAAAATTGGTATTTCATTTTATCATCCCTGACTACAAATTAAATTTGCTGACTTTTCCATGACCAACAAAGTTCCATGATTTCTCCAGGATTTGATCACCCTGTAAAACTTAAAATATTTATTTTTTTCTTTAGATTTTAAAATAATAAGTTTCAGAGATATTCAATTTCAAAATAATTATTTTTATAAATGGTTTCATATTGCTGATTTATTTTCAGAATTTCACAAAAGCTAAATAAGTGTCTTTAAAAAATAAATTTAGAAGATTTTTATTCATTTTTTAAATAAAAAAACTGGGAAACACAAAACTTTACATATATAACAATTATTAAAATTTTCTGTTATTATTTTCAATTTTTAATTTCCATTGATTTCTACAATACACAGTCAAATTTCTTGCTAACACTTTTGTAAGTATTATCATTGAATATGTAATCTTATTAGTTATTCAATGGTATTATACAAAAGACTGATTCTAGGCATGGACTATGTGGATCAAATTTGTCTGAAACGGCCAAATTACCCAAAAATATAATCATATATAGTAAAAAAATCTTTCAGAACTCATTATATGACAAAATAAAACGGCTTTAGGTTGTAGTTCTGTATTCATATTTATTAATAATCGACGTTTTGACGTACATCTTCATCAAGAAAAATAATACCAATGATATTTACAGCACATTAACAAAACATAGAAACAAGTTACTAGGTAACAAAATAAGTAACTAAATCATAAAATTTATAAATTTTTAATTAAAGAAAGCAAAATTTTAGTTACTTATTTTGCTACCTAGTTACTTGTTTCTATGTTCTGTTAACGTACTGTAAATGTCATTTGTATCATTTTAATACGTCAATTACCATTTTTTATTTTTTAATTATAATCATATATAACCTGATTCAGTAAATAATAAAAATTTAAATTTTAATTTAAAAATGTAGGAGCAAATTTATTAGCTGATTCTTAACTACCTGCTTTTAGTCAAAGTATTTCAATTATCTATATAAAATACATGAATATTTTACACGAATATTATTTTAATACATTACAAAAAAATTCTAATAAATTCTTTTAATAATGTTATGCATCGTATAAGCAAACACCACAAGTTCATGTTTTCTCAAACAGTTATGTCTGAAATTACATACAAGACTCATAGACATGGTGTATTGTTCGATTTTGTTACAGTACACGCTTGCCAACTGTCCTTATAGTCAGTGGTAGCAACATAAGTAGAGAACAGTCGGTTTCATTTGCCCCCCTAAACAGAACGACGAAACAGGAACTGCACTAGAGATAGAGAGAAGGTATTATAATGTTATACACAAAGTAAAAACACCCTATCGACTTTATGAACCGGCAAAATTTTCGCAAAATCATCATTAATCATTCCACTAATTGTTTTTCGAGTTACGATCTTGTAACTATCTGTAATGCACATTAGAGAAACGTTTTGTTCCGTTTATCCTACCGGTTATGTTCAATTTTATTTTTATTTAATTTAAATCGTTATTCAATTACGGTAATTTCTAAATGATTTAGAGCACATATTAGCACATCAAAACGAAAAATTGCACAAATAAAAAAAAAATTTAAACTATGATTATCACAAGCCCTATTTTGTTTTTGGTACGAAAAATGCGCTTCCTCAACTCTCCGATGTTATTCAATATAATCATGATGCGCTTATTCAACATACTTTTATGCGCTTATGCAACGTCTAAAAAAAAAGGCAATATGCGCTTCTTCAACATGCCCGTTTTATTGATAACAACAAATAATTTTAGGAAATGTGAAAATTTGACAACATTAACATTAACATTCACAACAATAATTAGAATAATTAGAATTTAAAATCGATGCATCTTGGCCAGTTTAAAGTTGACTTTACTTACAAGTACTTATTATGAAACCGGACATTACTTAACCCTTTGCGGTTAAAATTATTTTTTTTTTGGAAAATAAAAATTTTAGTGTTATATTAATGTTTATTTGACAATAATTAATACAAATTAAGGTGCTTTTTTAAAAAAAATTGCCCACGTGTCCTGCAGAACATGGTCTTCTGAAGATACCAATGGGCAAATACGTAACAACTATATTCTATGATTGGGAGAACAGTATTCCGTAAAATAAATACAGTTGAAATGCTGGTCAGCCCACGATACCAGCAGGCCGGAAAAAGTTAAATAAAAATTTTCAAAGAAAAAGATAACATCAATCAGTGAGAAAGCATTGATTTAAATAAAATTTAGCTTCCTCTAATTAATAATTTATACCTTTTTTTTTTAATAATTTATAATTCTTTTAATCTAATTACTTTGTCACCTAGTAACTTGTATCTATGTTTTGCTTGTTTATTATTTATCTCATTTGTATTATTTTTTCCTGATAAAGATATACGTAAAGTATATGGAAACATCGATATTTAAATAAAATATATATACAGGGTGTAACAGAATAACTATTCCTAATTTTAACTGGAGTATCCTGGGCTCAGAATATGAAGATTTAATGCAAATCACTGAGATAAAATGTGGCCCCTTACTGAGCTACAGGGTGTTTTATATAAAAATTTAAAAACGATTTTTGCCCAGTACTTTAAAACTATTTGACGTATCCTTATCATACTTGGCAGAAAATGTAGGTACCGTACACCATACTAAATTATGTTAAATAAAAGTTTCTGGCTACTGCCAGTGGCGTACAACAGGGGCAAATGAGAGGTTGATCCTTCCTAAATTCTACGCCACTGGCGGAATTGTCATTTTAGCATAATTTTTTTATTCTCCAATACTTGCTGTGTAAAAAACATACTCTTCCTTTGTAACGATAAAATCACTGTTTTTCGAGATATTTAAAGTTAAACATAAGCTGCATCCTTGGGATTTTTTCAAAATTTGCTCAAAAAATTCTGAAAAAATTTAGTAAAATAGAGAAAAAAATTAGCTACATAATAACTAAGTAACTATTTTTTCTAACTCATTCTGATTTAGCTGTAAAAATTATTGAAAATAAAAAAAATAAAATGCAAAAAATATTAATTTTCAATAATTTTTCTAGCTAAACCAAAATGAGTTAGAGAAAAAGTTACTTAGATATTATGTAGCTAATTTTTTTCTCTATTTTACTGAATTTTTTCAGATTTTTTTAAGCAAATTTTGAAAAAATCCCAAGGATGCAGCTTATGTTTAACTTTAAATATCTCGAAAAACAGTGATTTTATCGTTACAAAAAAAGAGTATGTTTTTTACACAGCAAGTATTGGAGAATCGAAAAATTGTGCTAAAATTACAATTCCGGCAGTGGCGTAGAATTTAGGAAGGATCAACCTCTCACTTGCCCCTGTTGTACGCCACTGGCAGTAGCCAGAAACTTTTATTTAACATAATTTAGTATGGTGTACGGTACCTACATTTCCTGCCAAGTATGATAAGGATACGTCAAATAGTTTTAAAGCACTGGGCAAAAATTGTTTTTAAATTTTTATATAAAACACCCTGTAGCTCAGTAAGGAGCCACATTTTATCTCAGTGATTTGGGTTAAATCTTCATATTCTGAGCCCAGGATACTCCAGTTAAAATTAGGAATAGTTATTCTGTTACACCCTGTATATATATATATATATATATATATATATATATACAGGGTGTTTGCAATCAAGGTATTTTATTTTTAAGGGGTGATACTACAGGTCAAAACAAGGCGATTAACGCCAAAACACCTTAGTAAAAGTTTTCTAATAAACGAGATATTCATTTTTTTTTAAGTAAAATGGTAGCATATGGTATAATTTTTATTATCCAGCTCACAAAAAAAATTATTCTTCATAATAGTTTTGGATTTGCTTGAAACGAATAAAAATGTAAAAATATTCCAGGTTTTAAATACAGGGTGACTCGGATTTGCTGATTTGTGTTTCAACTTTTAGGTAAAATACCCTTATTTAAAAAATTTGAATAATTTTATTTGAATATTATGTTTAGAATTACAATTTAAGTTTACATACAAAAATTTGTGCCAATCGTCGATTGTTAAAACACCTTAGCAAAAGTTTTCAAATAAACGAGATATTAGATACTTTATTTAAATATTTTTATTAATGACACAAATCAAGATAAGTATTTTATTTATAATATTCAAATAAAATTATTCAAATTTTTTAAATAAGGGTATTTTACCTAAAAGTTGAAACACAAATCAGCAAATCCGAGTCACCCTATATTTAAAACCTGGAATATTTTTACATTTTTGTTCGTTTCAAGCAAATCCAAAACTATTATGAAGAATATTTTTTTTTGTGAGCTGGATAATAAAAATTATACCATATGCTACCATTTTACTTAAAAAAAAATGAATATCTCGTTTATTAGAAAACTTTTACTAAGGTGTTTTGGCGTTAATCGCCTTGTTTTGACCTGTAGTATCACCCCTTAAAAATAAAATACCTTGATTGCAAACACCCTGTATATATACAGAGCGAGTGTAATATTTGGAACTATCGCAATAAATCTTTTAATAAACGTTTTTGAAAAAAATCCACGAACACGTCAATTTTTATCTTAAATGAGACATATTTTACTGTAATCGTCACTTAAAGATTGTCTTTTGTTTTTGAGTTATGAAGTAAGCAATAATTTTTTTAAATGGAAACCAATATTTTTTATTATTGATTTTGGTAGTACTTTTTATTCCGTTTCCAATCTTATAAAATTTTAAATATGTTACATTTGAAAAAAATTGAGAAAAATAATCTTAAAGTTTAAATATTAAAAACTAATTAAATTGGCAAAATGAATCTAGTTATTAGTGTATAAAACAAAAAACATTAACTACAACTGTCAGAATTATGCAATTTATAAATTTTACAATAAAATAAGTGTTATATTTTGCTTTTTCCAAATTTAAAAAACTATTTTATTAATAAAAATTGTATAATTGATCGAAAAACAGAGAAAAAGCAAAATAATAACACTTATTTTATTTTGACTTTTATAAATTGTATAATTCTGACAGTTGTAGCTAATGTTTTTTGTTTTATACACTAACAACTAGATTTATTTTGCCAATTTAATTAGTTTTTATATTTAAACTTTAAGATTATTTTTCTCAATTTTTTTTAAATGTAACATATTTAAAATTTTATATGGTTCGAAACGAAATAAAAAGTACTACCAAAATCAATAATAAAAAATATAGGTTTCCATTTAAAAAAATTATCGCTTACTTCATAACTCAAAAACAAAAGACAATTTTTAAGTGACGATTACAGTAAAATACGTCTCATGTAAGATAAAAATTGACGTGTTCGAGGATTTTTTTCAAAAACGTTTAATAAAAGATTTATTGCGATAGTTCCAGATATTACACTCGCTCTGTATATATATATATATATATATATATATATATATATATATATATATATATAATTTCTTTAATTTTAGCTAGGAAACGTATATTTAATAAAAATTAACGACTCTGAATGACTTCAATAACACGTACATAAGCTACGGACCTCAAGTCATAGAATACCTTACATACATAAATATAAACTTGTAATTTATAAATAAACATTATTCTGCATTAATTTTTATTAATAATCAACGTATCGACGTTCCGACGTACAAAATCATCAAGAAAAATGATACAAAACTAAATCCTAAAACCGTTTTATTTTTCCTAAATAAACTTTCCCAAACAAAAAAATTACTTGACTGTCAATTGTTAATGTAAAAATCAAGTTTCTTGTAAATATGTGTCACTTTTTTTAAATAGATAAAAAAATAATTGGTTTATTACTTAAAAACAATAATATGATTTATGTTGTGACATTTAATGACGTAACATTTATAAAAAATCGGGAACCAATTCAGATGGTGTGTAAAGATTAATTTAAAAATATACCAAGTTTAAAAGAGAAAAATATGTGCACACATATGTTGAGTACAAATACAGATGGTTACATTCATAATAAACATGAATTAAATACATCACGTACACACGATATACTTTTCAAATGATAATCCGGATTTAAAACAAAATATAGTTCAGTAAATGTTACGATATATAGTAAAATAATAACATGACAAAAGTTCTTAAGTGTATTAATGTTGAGATTTTTCCCAAAAATTTTACAAGTTACTCAATGCATAGCTAAACAAGCTGATTCAATGATTATTAACTTGAAAATTTTTTGGAAAAAATCTCAACATTAGAATATTAATATATAGTGAAAGATACTGAAACATTCAAATACAGCATTTAATATCAACCTATACTATTTATTTATTTAATTACGCCAAACAAGCAACATACATACATACACAATTACGCCATGTATCCAAAAAGATTTGGCACAAACTCTTTCCACTATCTCGAAATCAGTTTCCTCCAAACATTTCTATCCAGACAAGCAACTTTAGCTTCATTCACATTCATCTAACCTAACTCCTTTCCATAAATATAAATCCGAATCTAAATCAAAAAACATTATTTAACATTTTTCATAACATAGAGCAATATTTAAAAATTGCAAAAAATTAACGTTGTTTATTACACATTACTTTATTACATAAATAAAATAATTAAAAAAAAAAAAACACATTGAAAGAAATTATATAAACGAATGTAATTATAAAAATCACATATTAAACAGATTTTTAATTGGTACAAAGCATCATTAAATTTTGATGTAAAAATTATTCTATGTCATGTTAATAAATAATAATAGGTGTGAAATTTCACTATATGGTGCGAAAAGGATTAACAGATGCTATTGTTATTTATCATCTTTGTCATATCAAAACAGGTTCGCCAATACTCTCTATATGCATGGCCTTGTAATAATAAAAGATTTACACCCTATTGTTCAATGAAGGCTGCACACATTTAGAGGGGGCGACAGCATCCGAAAAGGGTTCATTATCCCCGCATGCGGTAGTTAACCCTTTAACCTATATGTGCATGATTTTCCACTATACACTGCACCATTCTGATAATGGCAAACTAGTTCTTGCCAAGTGCACTAATTTATTGACCAAAAAAAGTTAATAAAATTTTATAACTCTTTTAAGTACTGTTAGTCAGATGTTTTACCATTTTTCCTGAGATAATTTTGAAAAGGAAATAATGCTATGTCATTATAATTACGATAAGTAAAATATTACCTACATAAAATAAATATTTAACAAAGTAAAAATAATAATTAAAATAATTAAAAAAGACAGAACTCATTATATTAAAAAAGGCTCTAAAGTTCTGTAATATTTTAATTAAAATTCAACGTTTCGATTCACTGAACGTAAAAAAATAAATACAGCGAATCGAAACGTCAAATTTGAATTAAAATATTACAGAACTTTAATCCTTTTACACCTATTTTTATTTCGATATACCAAGTTTAAAACACTACGAGTTTTTGGATTTTAGTTAAGCTTGAATTATATTTATTCGTCTATTTTCATACTAGATTTTAAAAAAAAGTTATACATTCTATAACACTACAGATCTTATAAATGTGAACCAAATGAACCCATAAGTTAGATTTAGTACAGAGAAACAAAGAAAATACTGTATTCTTATGTTTTGACTGCACAATGTATTTCATTTACTTACTAAAAAATACTATTATAATAATTATTTTAATCATAAATAGTATTTCTAATAAATTTGAAAAATAATAATTCTTCCTTTGTTAGATAAAGAAACGCTAATTTGTTTTACATTTCTTAAACTTCAACGAAAAATTTGTATAGCATTTTCCTAAATTTGTATAACTAGAAATTTTTTATCGATCGTTTCCAATTCTTCGATGAAATTGTTATCCAAGTTTTCGAATATAAAAACTTTTATCAAAAATACAAGATATAATACAACTTCATAAAAAAAATTCGGAAGTTATAAAATTGGAGTAGAAAACCAACTTTTAAAACTTTTAATAAAAAATATATTTTTTGTTATTATATTAAACATTAATTTGCCAATATACAATTCAGAATAATATTATATAATATTTTCATAATAAAGTTTTGTTTTAAACTTTTTTCTCGGAAACTTGACATCACTGCAAAAATTTCATCAAATTCTATTGAACTTTCTAGGAAGAGTTTGATCACAAAATTTTGACTGATGATCGAGCGATAAAATATATATATAAAAATATATATAAATTTTAGACAAAGTTACAGACACCGTACCAAACACTGTACCCCTTGTCCTTTCAATCAGAGTGGTAAAAATAAAGTCTGAAATATTACTTTCAAATCGACTCGTATATTTAAAAGGATATTAAATTCGCACCAGAATGAGAATTCAAATAGAACAAAAGAGAAATCAGACATGTACTAGGTGCATAAGCAGAGAATAAAATTTTATTAAAAATTCATATATCCCAAGCCCAGCATTTTTAAATATCCAACCAGATAACAGTTGGTAGGCTTGTGAAATGAAACAATCAAATATCACGATGAAAAATCTTTCATCATCTTTATCTGTTTCACAGTCGTAGATGTCTCTCTCTCTCTCTCCTGTCTCTTCTCTCGTTCAGATAAAAACAAAATGGAATAACTGTGTTAGTTCTCTTCAGTTTTTTTTTCTTTCTCTGGTTTCAAATCGGCTGTGTGTCTATTGTTTGATATTCGTCTGCTGGGAGTGAGAAAAGTCTAGTAGATTTGATGGCGTGCAATGGGGACTGTATTGTCCGTCAGCAATGTCGCGTAATGCCGGATAAAATCAACACGCCACATCATCGATCAGTTACGTTGCGCAATTTTGTTGCTTTCTTTTTCGAGAAATTGAAATTGAACTATCCTTACATAATGGCCGTACATCCTATTTATTATGTAACTTACGTTCAAGCAGTAGTCTTCAATCGTTTACGGTCTAAAATCACTTTTTTATATTAAATTCAACCAAAGATCTCTATATTTATTTAGACAACTATATCGTTTATTAAAGTATTACAAATTATACAAAAGTAAATATTATATGGAAAAAAATTTGAAAAGTAAAGCCAGAATTAAATTTTTAAAATTTTAGTGGTTTTTTTTCGAAAAGTTGGCAACACTGTATATAAGCAAAATAATATAATTTATGTGGGCACTAGAACAATCTTTTGTGAAAGTTTGATCAAAATTGAACAAATAATGTAGCCGTAATAAATTTTTAAAAACTTTAATAATTTTTTCTCGTAAAGTTAATTTATTAATTAATATTATTATTAATAATAATAATAATCCGCAATGCTTGATGCTTCAGTCACCAAACACTGAAGATCTACGATGTATGGCAAAACGTCTGCAACGAGAATAGATCGAGCACGGCATACCAGCCCAAAAAATTCTACAAATTCAATGGAATATAATAAAATGTTATATTAAAAGATTTATGAGAATATGAGATACATCACAAGTATATGACTTAAAATAAAAACTTCAATGCTAATTAATTAGTAAAAATTCATTATATTAAAATAAAACTGTTTTATCTTAAAGTTCTGTATTAATATTTATTTATAATCGACTTATTTATAACTCAACGTCCGTTTTCGTCAGGAAAAATCATACAAATGACATTTAGAGTAAATAACAGAACGTAAAAACAAGTTACCTACTTATTTTGTTACCTAATAACTTGTTTCTATGTTCTGTTATTTACTGTAAATGTCATTTGTATTATTTTTCCTGACAAACACAAACGTTGAGTTCGTCGAAACGTCGATTATAAAAAAATATTAATACAGATCTTTAACCTAAAGCAGTTTTATTCTAATTAATTTTAAATAATTACTAAAAATTATATATTATATTATTACAATTTTTACTACCAGTATAAATTTATAAGACGATGACAGAAGAATGGAAACTTAACAAATCTGTTTTCCAAAAATAAATTAATATGCGAACGATATGTTAAATGCGTAACACTGAACAATAGAAATCACATTTGAAGTATGTTTGTCCTCAACGGTCCAAGAATTTCAGTCATCATACTCAGTCTAGATTTGCCCCCCCAATTTAGCTAGAATGTAACAAAGCAACACGTACCATCATATAAACACGGGACAGCTAGCGTTGAGTTTGTACATCACTCCAATGTGAAAAGAGGCACTTCGTATGAAATTAGCAACATCAGAAAGCACTTTCAAAGCACGTTTAATTCGAGATGAGATCATCTCGACAAATGCGTCTCACGTTTCTCGCTTATTATATTAAATGTTGCAGAATAGCACAAAATATATATGAACCTGTTAATATAATAGGTTTTTCTTGTGTAATTACTGAGAGATTTTATTTAAATTTGATGTAATGTACACTGAGAAAAATAGATATTTAACAAATTGGATAATAATACGTAGATATTTATTTGAAATATACGAGTATGTTTACTATATTCACAAATTTATACATTTTTAAAATCTACTCACATATATATTTTAATACTATATTAAGAATTAAGACTGTAATACTATATACAAATTGATGGTATTAAATTTTTGTTTTTATTATATTTATAGTTAATTTTTAAATATACTTATTTTGTTATTTTTAATATATTGTGTTTGTGTCACCTTTTTAAATATAAATAGCGTTACGGTAACTATCCATTTTTCTCAGTGTATATTATTTCATATCTGACAAAAAAAACTTATATTTTATATACACTGGGAAATTTTTTGTTTTAGATTAAAGGTTTTTACTGAAAAATGACAAAACATTCTATATTGATTTTATAGAGTATGACCAGAATCGATTCAAATACAATAATTTAGTACATTCTTAATTTACTTGTTCTTGGAGAACAATTAATTGTAATTATAAATGAAACTTGATTAGGAAACAAATTGAAAATAACATTATTGTTGCAATTAATTGATCTTTGATCTAAAAAAAATACTCGTATTAGTTTCTAATCTGATAATTGAAAGTGTTTATTAATTTTTAAGTATTTATAAAATATATATTTTTGAAATATAATTATTTTGTAATTTTCCTATAATATTTGTTTAAATAAAGTTATATATGTATTATTATATTTTTCTATAGTAATTATTCAATAACCAAGATCCAAATGCAACTTTATCTAATCAGTTGAAGGATTCATTTTAATAAATGCAATTTTACTTAGAAGAAAATTTAGCATTTATTAAATTTATTTATTATTAACAATCCAATTCAGATACTTTAAACATCATTTTCTCGAAAGTAAGGTTTTGCAATATGGAACAAACAAGAAATCAACTGACGATATTATACAAGTTGTATTTCTAATAAATGCATAAATATTATAACATAAGAAAAAATAAGAAACACTTCTTCATAAATCTAGCTAAAGCTGACAATATTTTTATTTAACACAGAGAAAAAGTCCCGTTCTACGCGCGTTCCAAGTGTTTGAACAAATTGAATGAAAGGGTGTGATAAGCATGTCTAGACGCAGTAATTATCATCTATTATAAAGATAGATATCATGATGAAGCAATAAATTCAATCAATCTATTTGTACGCTCGAGTAACGTCATTAATTATAACAATACTAAATGTTTCTATATTGCTACTTGTAGAGCATCTACCTACTCTGATGCACTTCCTTAAAGAATTGCTTTCTTCTTCTTCATTGTCACACAAATATATCTTACATACTTATATAAATACATATTATCATAACAAATAAAAATGTTAGCCCTGTTAGATTCGCACCCTTGCATCTACTGTTTACTACTGCGTCAATGTTTGTTGTTTGGCAGTTACATGTTATCTATAAATGGCAAATCACTGCTTCATTTACGGCTAAGTTTTGTAATAAAACGCAAGAGAGTCAATCGAACATAACTATTATAAACAATATTATAAATTCTAATATTATATTTCTTCTAATTACAATATTTAATAAATTATAACTTTCAATAGTAAAATTTATTCAAGCGATAGAAGATAAATATAAAAGTGCACTTAAGAGAAAAAGTTCGTTGGCAATGCGCAAGTAGATTTTATATTTTTAGAAAAGGCGACATAAAAATAGAAAAAAAATGTGAGGTGAACATTTCCTGTCGAGTGCGCGGTTAAATGTATGTAAATAATAAATAGTACATCAATTAGTCGAAACCTACTTTCTGTTCGAGTGGAAGGAAAAAATTCCAGAGAGACGAGTTCTGTTTCGATTCAGGAACTTTCTAAAATTCCTCCTTTTTAAATGTTAGTTTATGTTTACATGAAAAACACATTCTTCTCCCCCTTATTAGTAAATAGTGTAAGTAAACTTGTTTATCGTGATTTATTTATTTTTTTTCGTTATCAATCACATAAATTATAAATTCATATTTTTGTTGTTAGTTCGATTTGCCTTCTTTGGTAGACTTATTAATATTCAAAGAGTGAAATTATTCCATTAGGTATAATGTCAATAAATAATATTTTAAAATAATATTGCTTTAGATTATAGTTCTATATTAATATTTATTTAAAATTAACGTTTCGACGAAACTTAACGTTCGTCTTCCATCAGGATAAATAATATATACCGGGTGTTCGTTCGTCAAGTTCGTATGGGCGTTTAACATGTAATTTCGATAAATTGCGATATACTACTTTCTCGAGTAAAATTCGAAGAAATACTTAGAATACGTTTCGATAGGGCATAAAAAGTTCTATTATCTAGTTTTAGCTTTAATTTGCTAGCATGTGCCGTTTGGGCGCTAAAATTTTTTTATGATTTTTTGGTTTTTATTTTTTTTTTCTCAAAAACTATGAGGTGTAGGAAAATAAGCATGACATGGAAAAATGCGGAATAATGAGTACGATAATTGTGTGAAGAAACTATTATTCTACGATGAATCGTTTAGTAGAAAAAAATTTAAAACTGAATTTTTGAAAATTTGACAAGGGGGGGGGACCCTTGGGATTTTTTCAAAATAAGACTTTTTTCAAAATTTGCTCAAAAAAATCTGAAAAAATTCAGTAAAATAGAGAAAAAATTTAGCTATATAATAGCTAAGTAACTTTCTTCTCTAATTCATACTGATTTTGCAGGAAAAATTATTAAAAATTCTAAAAAACATTTTAGAATTTTCAATAATTTTTCCTGCCAAACCAGAATGAGGTTGAGAAAACAAATTACTAGGTAACAAATAAGTAAGTAGATCATAAAATTTTATAGATTTTTAAAAAATGGAAGCTAAATTTTATTTTAATATTTCTGAAAGATTTTTTTACTATGTTAAATAATATTTTGTTAACGCTTTTCCTGATAAAGACGAACGTAGAGTTTCGTCGAAACATCGATTATAAATAAATTTTAATACAGAACTTGAATCTAAAGCAATTTTATTATATATATATATATATATATATATATATATATATATATATATCATAAAAATATGTAAATAGAGAAAATAGATCCAGTTAAAAAATATACTATTTTTTATTTCATATAAATCAATTAATAATATTAAATTTATTATTGAATTATTAATTCAACATTTATTATGTAATTTTCAGAACATTCACTTACAATAAATAAGTAGTATTAAACGAATAAATTCAATATAAACTTCAACATGTTTTGTATTTGAGCTACGTGTCTGAATATAACAATTACAACCGTGTGAATTGACGTTAAGTATGAAAATTTATAATAATCCGTTCAGCTGAATTTGCTCTACACGTGTCTACAAACCGACATACAAACATCACACCAAAACAATTGATTTGTATTACTCTAAGCCTAATTCGTGCTCATCTGTAAAAATCTTGGTATGATTACAAATTTCTCTTAACATATGTGATATGAAAAAATTATCTAAAAATTAAGCGATTTCATACTAATTAAATAATATGCTCTATAATTTTTTTTATATGTATAAGTACGTAAAAATGTGGTAATAATGTTACAGTATAGTAGGTACATTATATTTTCTTTGGTAAAAAGAATAAAAAAAAAACTATTTAAAATTTACATGAATTAGAACATGGTTGTTCAGTGTATGAATTTTTTAAAGAAATAGCAGTAAAATTTGGATTTTGGATACACAGTGTTTAGCAGTTGAATGTGAAATTTACGTAAAAATGTTATAGTTTCTTCCGCTAGTTAATTGCATTCTTGAACTTTTGTGTTCGAAACAGTGAATTTATTTGTCACGGTATATCAATTTCTAATCTCATCGTTCAAATTGCCATTTATAATATACCTGTGTGCCCGCCTGTCTGCCTGTTATAATAACAGTACAATTATTTTTTTATTATTATTTCACTAAGAAACTGAAATTTTTCTACCGTAAATCAAAATTAACTTTTTCTTTATCAAATAACTAATTTATTTACTATATACATTTAGAAAGTTATGCACTTATAAAATAAAATTGTACAAAACTGTATTTTTGTAATGTTTTTGTTAGCTAAAATAAAACTGCTTTAGGTTTAAGTTCTGTATTAATATTTATTAATAATCGACGTTCCGACGAACTCAAAGTCCGTCTTCATCAGGAAAAATAATTCAAAAATCATTGTATTATTTTTCCTGATAAAGACGGACGTTGAGTTCGTCAAAACGTCGATTATAAATAAATATTAATACGGAACAAGCAGTTTTATTTTAAAATATTATTTATTGACAATCTACCTAATGGAATAATTTCACTCTTCACTCAGGGCACGAGAAGAAAATAAAATTACAGAAAAATAGAACTCTTGAGACAACACCTACCACTAACACAAAATACAGGGTCGGTTTTACGTATAAGCAAAATAAGTGGTAGTTTAGGAGCTCCCACTCATGGAGGGCTGCAGATTTTTGACTGACTTGGAAACAAAAGAATCTGTTTTGCGAAATAATGTATATCAGTTGCTTAAAAATTTCCAAAACATCTAAATACTGCTGTTACTGTTACATTTTTTCTACGTATGAAAGATACATATCCTAATACCAAGTTCAATCACAAAGAGTTTTGTCATCTTATGTGCCTGGACAATATTTCTCTAGCATTTCCGAATATTAAAATAATTTTGCGTTTGTATTTAAGTTTGATGATATTGAATTGCACTGGTGAACAATAATTTAATAAATTTGGGGAAGGAATGAAAGGGGGGTTGTCTCAATCAGGAAGTCCCGCAATACCTCTAAATCCAGCCCTGACAAATTGTATGAAAAAACATAGAGTCGGTATTACATGGAACAGAAATAAGTAAACTGCAATAATTTTTAGGTAAAATAAAACGTCTTTAGATTTAAGTTCTGTATTAATATTTATTAATAATCAACATTTCGACAAACTCAATCCATCTTCATCAGGAAAACTGATAAAAACGACCGTTGAGTACATTGAGTAAGTCGATTATTAATAAATATTAATACAGAACTTAAACCTAAAGCCGTTTTATTTTATATAATGAGTTTTAAAAGATCTTTTACTGTCAATTGAAGTTATCCAAAGTTAGTTTTTTTTTTGTGTGTGCAAAAATTAAAAATTTTCTTTTCACATTATAACATAGTCAATTTATTATGACATTTTTAATAATCTTCTCTATAATATGTGTTCGAAATAGTTATGAATATTAGTGCATATAGTGAGTGCATGTTGCATAGGCGTAGAATAAGCAGAGAATGCGTGGGTATTTCGCCCCCGTTTCACTATTAAACACTGTTCTTATCAACGCCCACCCGACAATTCAGTTCAGTGTGGGATGGCGTTAGCCATCTTAAACCGATTATCAGGTTAATAACATTTTAGATGTAATAATATTTTTACTTATTTATCATCTTCAATTTTTAATTATAGGGTTTGCCTGCTTTTCAAATATGTATATTGGAAAGATATTTTTTATACTGTCATAGTTTCGAGTTATTTATTTAGTTTTGTTTCGTAGGTATGTTATGTATACTATAATAAAGCTTTTCTTTTTGTTTTCATTTAAGCTTGTTTGTATGGATATAGTATTTAATTATTGATTTATAGTTAAATTGTCACGATATATTTTATAAAGATCTAAATAACTATAAATTATTTTGTGATTAATATTGTTGCAAATAAATCTTTAAATTTCATCAATATTTTTACATTTTTTTTATTTTATATTATTATATTATTTATATTATTATATTACATTAACATTTTAATATTTTTTTCAATAAGGAAGGTATAATAATAATACGAAATTTGATATATGAAGATTTTTAAAAATAAGTAGGAATCAACTGTTTTTAGCGTGATATACGTCTGTCGGTTCGTGGACACGTGTAGAGCAAATTCGGCTGAACAGATTATTATAAAACTTCTCAATTAAATTTCAGAGGTGAATACCTCAATTTAAGAAACTTTTGGTAAAGATCTGCCAATCGGAAGTGGTAATTTACTGATGTCACTTTTATGTGTTTTACGAATATTTCGGAACAGATATATGCTTTGAAAAAATTTATTTAACAAAAGTTATCAAACAAGTTATAACTAACAACTTTTATTTGAAACATTTTCCATACGATTAAATAACTTATTTATTATTTTTCATATTTTCATAATATATAAAATTCTGTAAATAGCTGGCATATTTATGTCAAGACAGTTTCGTTCTTAGTTAACATGAGTAAAGTAGTTGTTATAGAAATTTTCTATTCCATAAATTTATTTAATATAATGACGATCAGTTCTGTGGTGGCCATGGCAGATTTTAAAATTCAAAATGCAATAATTGTAATGTTTTCTATTTTTTTTTTTTCGTATTATTTGAATTTAGCATTTTAAAATATGCAATTGGTTTCATTCTCATGATGTACAAATATACAGTTTGTATAGAAGGACAAAACTATTTAATAGAGTAAAGCTAAGATAATTTTATTGTAAGACTTATGAAATTAATTTTTCACACACAAACCGAAAGTATTAAAACATTAAAAAAAAAGTAGAAATCGGTTTAATATCTCCAAAATTTTGTATCAATACAGAAAATAGTTTTGATATGTTAAATCACATCAAAAAAAAACTTAAATTTTTAATTAAATTGTAATTAAATATTTTAATTTTATTGTACATTATAAACAATTACAATTTTTTTTACAAATAAGTAAAAACAATGAGATCTAATTGCGTCAAGTTATTTAAATAACTTGAATATAATAATATTTTAATATGCGTCTATGTTCACTTGTAAAAGCAATTAATTTTAATAAACCTTCTTAACTTGTGACTAGCACAGAGAATTACAATTAATTAACAAATTAATTAAAATTCACGTTCAGTTTTAACGGTAAAGTTCATGGATTAGAAAATTTGCAAAAATCTTGACACAAGCGAAACCTAACAGTGGCAGCGGACGACTAATGCACATTTTAGGGGATTAAATAAATTAACCGTTGTCCCTATTGCGAGTTTCCGATTAAGAGTGCGGGTAGCCAGTCTTGCCAACCGTAAGAAATAATTCGAAGTTGGTTAGATCCGGGAGTTTCCGGACATGTTGGAAATAATTATTCATTAAATCGTACTGTGGGATGCAACTCTGATTCGGATGTCAATTAATGTTGCACTAATGAACGAAACTGTAATGAATTTTAATTTAGAAATGTATTGATCAGTTTTTGGAATTTAGAAGTGGAACATGGGTCTATACGTTAAAGATGCTAAATTATCTATACAGAAAAAAAATCTTTAGATGATTTGTATAATATTTAAGTCATTGTATACACATGTAATAAAATAGATTTAAGCCTAGAGATATTTTTTCTAGTTTGTCGTATTTTTATTTAAAGTTTTCGATTATTTATCTAATCTTCATTTGAAACAACAATATGCTTTTAATTATGGATGAGCCTATTTATACATACGGTTACGGTATGTATACGCATTGGCTATTTATACATACTAAAACCAACCTACTGGCCTAACCTACCCTAAATAGCCAATTGCGTAAAAATACTGTATGTATAAATAGCCAATTGCGTACACACTTTCTTAATTTTATATTTAAGTTTGCGAGGTAAAATCTCAATTTGATTAACTTTTGGTAAAAATCTACCAACCGAAAGTGGATAATTGACTGATGTCACTTTTATGTGTCTTACAAATATTTTGCAACAGAGATATATTTAAAAAAAATTTATTTATTGGAAACATTTTTCGATACGGCCAAATCTTCTTTTTTTAATAATTTTTCATATTTTTTTAATAATTCTGTATATAGGTGGCATATTTATGTCAAGACAGTTTTGTTTTTAGTTACCATGACTACAGTAGTTATTATTATACAAATGTTTTGTATTCCACAAATTTATTTAATACGATGACGGTCGATTTTTTCTGTATAGTTTCAATAATATTTTTAAATGTATATTAACAAGAAAACCATATATATTACCTTGTTTTCTATATAAATATTTAAATACATATTTAAGTATTAAAATGAAACGTGTCTTAATAATAAAATATGACCATATCAATAATTAACCGCATATTTATAACGAAAATATGTAAATTAAAACAAATTACTAAATATTAGAACAATATTATTACTGATATTAGTTAATTTTCCGATAGAATGATTCTATAGTCTGGACTAGATGTATTAGAGCATTTGAAAATCATAAAAAAAAAATATTCTATTTGCTATTCAGAGTGTAAAAACTATGTTATTTAAGTATAAAGCTAGACAGTTTATTGTTTTATTTTTGTTCAATATCGTCCGCTGTATTAAACTAATAATTAATCTTATTAATTAATGCAAATAATTTATTATTATTACTCATTATTTTGTGGAAAGTGTTAAACAATAACTGTTTCAATATATTTTTTTTTATAATTTATTTCGTTTTTCTATCAGAGAAATAAGTTATATTTAAATAGACCATTTTAAAGTAAAATTTACAAAGTAAAAAATCTGTTGAATTTGACGTAACATTATTCTTTGTCTATAAAATACGCTATTTTTGTGAATTAAACTTTTATAGTGTTGTAATACAAACAAGTAATTTTTTTCCTAGTGTAATTTTTATACTATTTTGTTGTGCCCCAACCTGATATCAAAAAAAAAATCGTAAATAAATATATATATATATATATATATATATATATATATATATATATATATATATATATATATTTATCAATGATAAAAATTATAATAATCCAATAGAATTTTATATGTGTTGGAATATTGCTATATAATTTCCAAAAAAGAATTACTAAATAACTAAAGAAAAGCTCGAAATATTTCATAAAACATGTCCTTGAAAAGAAGAAAAGCTCGAAATATTTCATAAAACATGTCCTTGTTTTCTTAGATAATCAGCTGGCACAAACATATCCTGCATAATATTTTAATTATTATCGTTGATAACTTGAGTTATTTCAATCAAGTTTTTATTTATAGATTTATTTTTATAATTAATCTGCTAAACTGTATCATATGCATACTATAAATATGAAACGAGTTAAGCTAGATGAAAAACATGACTAATTATATAATCTAGTTTAGGATAATATATTCCTTACACATAATATTTGTAAATATACTGTATTAATGCTAATTAATACAGTACAATCTAATTACTATTGGCGCGTGCTATTTGCTCTATAATATAGCTACAGAAAAAAATACGAATCAATATTAATAGTTCAATTTAATAGAAAATATATTAGAAATCGTAAAATAATTTAATTTCTAAATTTTTTTGATTAGATCTATAATTTTAGATTCTCTATTTACCTTTTATTTAATTGACAAACAAATAATATAATTACAATATTTTTAGTGACTGTTTTCGAAGACAAACTTTGACAAATAAAAGCAGATTTGATTTTTTAAAAAAAGTTATAAGTATATAAATTTTATTCGTCTTAGGACCAGTAATTCTAATTCTATTTATTCTTAAGATAAGTAAAAATTCATACGTGATTAGCTAAAAGTATATCCTTAGAATAAATTTACAAAATCTTTACACCATAAACATTGACAAAAATATGTAAAATACTAATTATCTTGTACGTTCTGTTTTAGTTTATAAATCTTTAATAAAAAAAATTAGCGACTATACTAGATATCTTCATTTTTTCCGAAAATTCATATTTATTTATCATCATCACTACTGGTACGACAGTTCTAGGCGAACCTTATCCTCAAGTACCGAAATATTTGTTTCGTGATTTTTCATTTAGAGTTTAGACACTTTCTCGAAACTGCAGTCGTGCGTTCGCATAGAGCAGCGACTAACAAGACAAACTAAAATTGATCAAACTATTTAATTAATACCTGACCTTGCAGCATTTTTTTTTTTAATTCGATATTCATATTTTTGTTTATTTTCTTACAATATATCAAAAGCAATTATACAATAAAAATAGCAAACTTTAATACTGGTATATTTAAAAATAATTACAGGAAAAACACATAAATTTGGCAGGTTTTTAAGATCGTACATATGCATTCAAAGAGAATTGAAAAACAAATTAAGTTTTACATTACCAGATATAGATAGGCGCGCGGCCATTGCAATGTAACAATTTTCATTACACCAGCTATAAAACTTACGTATATTGGTTACAAACATGCGATATATATTACAGTATTAGGGAGAGACGAAAATGATCGGACCCCATCATCCAGTAGTTATAAAACAAAATTTATTTATGCCTAGACACACAAACACACACACACACACATACAGTTCATTCATATAGATTAACAATTTTGCTCTACCTAATTTCATTCGCATAAAAATTTTATTGCAACTTAAACGATAAAAAGATAATAAACATTTAATTAGTTTTCAATATACTCAATGTTTATTATTAGCTTTTTCTAATTTCATATTTTAATAATTCCAATTAAAAATATTAAAGATATTTCTTTGAAAAATATTGATACAAATAATAATAAATATATCATCGTATATACAGAATCACTATTATTTTTAATATTTATTATCTAAATATGACAAATTTTGTTAAATATATAAATATTTGTCAAATTACAAATTTAAAATAAATCTAACCTGTCTGTATTACAATCAAAACAAATAAAAATATCTCAAGTTTAAATATATAAGCTTCCTTTATATTGTATGTTAAATTAATGTCTCATTACTTCAGTGAGATTAAATAATATATTTTGTACTAAAAACAGTTTTGTATCTGCTGGTATGATTTATATAATATGAACTGTGACGTTCTGTGCTATAGAGGAAAAAGAGGGAAATTTATTTGTCTCTTGTGGCACAAGTACCCGGCTACAGCGACTACGCACATAAATGATAATGTATAGAACTAATTTGTTATTTAGTATTGTGAAAAAATATATATACGAACATGCATGCGGCTATTCATTAAATTGAATTACTGCCTTACCGTAATAACTTTTTTAAAAAACCAATAAATATTGCAATATCAGATTTATAAAACCTAAATCAAGTTATTAAAAAAAAATATATATTTTGTACATACTTTTTTCTTATTATATACAGAAGAATATTTGTGTCAATCATAAATAAAAAATTATAGAAACATAAGCCTCTTGAGAGTGCACGTATCGCTAACATTAGATTATCAAGAGAAAGAAACTGAACAGAAATAAAATACTATATTTCTAATTAACACTTTGAGAGCTAACAGTGAGTTGAGTTTCACTAGACCCTTATGTTATATTCCTACTACACAATTCACTAATTCATCAAAAAAAAAGCTTACAACGTTGTATGCAAGTGGTCCATAATTTTTAATGTATATTTTATCCTAAGTTTTTCTCGGTTTGCACAACAAACAAAAAATCTAAAAGATGGTAAGAGATTTTTATTCCACAGTTTAATCCATACAAAAAAAAAAAAAAACTTTTTATCTAGTTTCGGTGCATAGTACTGGATAATTGCCCAACTTTACTTTGTACAATGAACTTTTCTTCTTCATTGAACAAGTTGAAGGAACTTTTTAAAACGTCAGATGCACTTTTAAATTAGAAAACTTAGATTTACGATTGTATAAAAAAAAAATAAGTAAAAAGAAAGTTTATTAACATTTTTCTATGCATAATTACTCATTTAAATTTTGTTAAACATTCATTAATTGTTCAATAAATATTTTCGAATTTTTTAGATTTTATAAATGAATATTTATAAATTAGGTACACATTTTCGTTCAACATTTGAAATAATGAACAAATATGCGTAAATTAAGTACCAAAAGAATCTATTGTAAAATTTGGATAAATAGCAGTATAAGAACCAATTACATTGTTAACTTAACTAGAAAATGACTACGTGCAAAACACCTGACTGATTGGTCTATTGATCTATAAGATCTATTGATTACAGATCAATATTATTTTTTAATATATGCAATTTTAAATTTATTAGAAAGAGACAAAAGATTATATAGTACTGTAAAGTTTATAGAATAAAACAGAATACTAGCATTAAAACAATATTCAATCCGTAAGCGAAAACAACTGCAAACAATTTGAATAAATGTCACCGACGTCTGTAAATATATTCATCTATTCATCAAAAAACGTAAAATATAATCTTTTTCCCCTTCAAAAAGTTCGCATCATTAAAATTTTACGAACGACCTAACCACAATACAATTGCAAGGGTAACAGGAAAAAAAAATTCCGACAAAATATACTTCTATAATATAAAAAGACAGAAAAAATATCTATCATATGATATTATTATCTTTTTCCTTCAAATAGAATGTCCAGTCACGTTATCTTCGTTTGTATAACTACCAAAAAAAAAAAAAAAAAGAGGGGGACACCATCGCTGCATCTTTCTCGATGCATTCGTGCTGAACAAGCGTATCCTTGCAAAAAACTTTTCTCATCATATAACCTAGAAGAGCCCAAGAAGAGTAATCGATATGATACGTTCTGTCCACATAGACTGCACAAGTGAATTTGCACTTTGAATCAAGCCTGGTAGATATATATATATATATATATATATATATATATATATATATATATATATATATATATAAGTACGCCACAGACTATGTTGGTGCCTATGACATGACCCTTCCAAGTTATAATGTCCAAGATTGGTTTTGTGTAAAGATTCTCAAGCCCTCACAAATTTCTGACAGATTTAGAGATATCCATAAAAAATCTTCCCTATCCATGTCAAATTTTAATGGAATAACATTGGAAAGTAGAAGTTTCTTTGGAATTATCTTGAAATAAATTTAATATCTTTTAAATAGGATTGAGCAAATAAACTTTAGTATTTCTTCAAGAAGAAGAGGATGTACGATTTGGAATCCTAATACAGACGTTTCTAGTGAACAAATGGAATGTGTGTAAAAAAAGATTATTAAGATATCTATATTTTAAGACTTACAATATGCGACCTTGGATGGTATCATATAGAGAGCAAATTAATATATTTAAAATTCAATTTCTAAGTGAAAGACGATCTATTCATGCCATAATGTTTATTTTAAATATATTAAACGGTAAAATTAATTCCATTAGTTTGTTAGAAAAATTAGCATTTTATGTACCTAGTATTTACCTAAGACCAAGACATTGTATTTTTATCACGGATAAACAGTCAGCTAATCCTTTAAATTTAACATTGAATGTTATTAATACACTACACAGAAATAATGAAAATTTTGATATATTTTTAATGAATAGGAAAAATATAGAAATGTATGTACATTTATTATATGTTTAAGATATTTCTATAAGATTTATTGTTAAATACTCTAATTCTTTAATTAACTGTACAATATGTAAATGGATGTTACTGAAATCTGTATATTAGCAGTACAAATAAATATATTATTATTATAAAAGAAAATTAAATGAAACAATCCAAATTGATTACAATTTTTTTTTGTTTTTCAATATTTGAAAACTACATTTTATTCTCACTTTTTGTAAGTTATGTATTATGTATTTGTACTGATGTTGGTTTGGTAAATTACAGCGGTAAGTAACGTATCATGAGTAATTTACCTCCAATGTTACCAGGTCAAAAACCGTACCATATTATTAAATTGTAATATAGTTGTCAAGTAACTTGGTAAAAAATCTTTTAGATTTTAAAACAGAAAGATTTGTATTTTCAAAAGTTAATGTTTCATTTCATAATAATTGTTTAAAAAATACAAATTTACAACATAAAAATACGTAAGCAAAGTAAAATCGTTAACTATATTAATAGAATCCTTTCAATATGCTAAATTTCATAAACATAAGCGGCGAAGTGAAATTAAAATTTTCTCACCTAATTGGCAAAGTTTTACGACAACAACGTTAAATAAATTTGATAAAGTTTACTAATTACATTTTCTAATAACCCTTGACAAATATAAAAAAATAAAATACTTAAAATATTGTATAAATGCTTAATAGTTTTAATATAATTTTATTCATAATGGTTCACGACAAAATTTGGAGGAAACTAATTTCGACATAGTGGAAAGAGTTTGTATGTATATTTATGTAAAATTTAAAAATTTGTCATAACAATCGATATTTTTTCATAATATATATAGAATTTATTTAATAATAATTATAATATATTGTGGTAAATTCATAAACAATATTATATGAATCCACAATAATCTAATTTTTCGGACATAAATTTCAATGTATAATAACGTGTACATCTTCATGCATCGTTTCATCATAATTATTTATGCACAATGCACATTTGATATTGCTACGAAAAAAAAAATTTAACAAATATTACAATATACATAAAACACAAAAGCTATTGACACTGAAATTGCTAGAAACAAAAGTAAAACAACGAATAAAATAAAACAAAACATGGTGCATCAATGCGTGTAAAAACAATTATAAAATGATGAACTGCGCATGTCATAATAGAGAATTTAATACAAATATCCCATTAAATTACATCAATTTGTCTACGTTTAGTTTAAAATACAAAATTTCATTAAGAACAAAATATTCGTTTTTCGTATTATACATGTAAATATCTATATTACTAAAGTTAGTTAAAATCCATGTAGGTATTTGTGCTTAAACATTTTAAAAGAATTTGAAAGATGATGATTATTTCAACCATTTTCAACAAAATTTATAAAAATAACAGAAAAACTTATCTAGATATAAAATAAAACGGGGTTAGGTTAAAGTTCTGTATTAATATTTATTAATAATCAATGTTTCGACGAATTCAACGTCCATCTTGATTCGGAAAACTGATACAAATGGCATTTACAGTAAAGAAACAGAACATAGAAACAAGTTACTAGGTAACAAAAATAAGTAATTAGTTCATAAAAAAAAACGTCAATATTATTAATAAATATTAATACAGAACTTAAACCTAAAGTTGTTTTATTTTATATAATGAGTTCTGAATGATTTTTTACTATGTTTATCGAAATGCCTTTTAGGTATTTGCAAAAAAATTATTTTTAAATCAATCCACAATTTAGTTTCTAAAATATAACAAAATAATGTTTTTAAATGGAACATAAATATGAAATTGATGTAACAACATATTAGTATTAATTACTACTTAAAATATGTATAAAGTTGATTATATGTTAAGTATAATTCATTATTGGAATAAAATTTTATAGGAAAAAAAATTTACTATATAATAGCTACTTCAATTTAAAATATATTTAAATTTAATTTACATGATACCAATTTTAAAATAATTACTTAATGAATAATTTAAAAACTGACATTTTAATTATGTGAAGCATTATACTATAATTATTTTAAAAAATTAATTAATATGTTTTAAATACATAATTATTTGTATATGTTTAAAATTTTTCATCTTCACCTATTGTTATTTTAAAATTAATCTATATAATAAAACGTACGTATTAAAATAGCTAGTTCCGAACTCATTATTTAAAATAAAAACACGGATCAAACTCAGAAAATCTGAAGATGACTGGAAAGTCAAAACGCGTCATTGGTAAAAACAATAACAAACCTGATAGGGAATTAATTTAATAATATTATAATTTTTAAATTATATTGATCAAATTTTAAAAAATAACAAATTCTATTGAAAATATAATAAAAATGTGACTGCTCTAGTTTTTTATATCCATATAATCTTAGACTCCATAAACTGAATAGTTAGATATTGGCAAAACTTTCATGTAAACATATTTCAACAAATCTATATCTTGCGAAAAATCCGACCAATTTTAACACTTCAGTTATTATATTTTTTTTTTGTTTTTGTTCCAACGTTTTCTTATATTTTCTGCATTTTTCACTGGTAAATAAACCATTTTTCTCGTTCGTTGAAAACTTTTATTTCGTTTTTCTTTCACACTATAGTTGCTCAATTTTTCTTTTTCTTTTTATGTCTATTGTTTCAGGCCATTTTTCGGTTTCTCACTTTTATTTTTCTTTTCTTTGCAGCACTCAATAACAGAGTTTCTAAAATATCAATATTTACAATATAATATCGATAAAAAAATAATAATTTTATCTAATTACTATTATATTATAAACTATTAAATTTCTCTCTTTAATATATATTTTTTTTAATAATGATAAATAATATCACTATTTAAACTACTCATTACGAAAATTATTGTAAAAAAAAAAGCTCAACACTTTACAGTAATTGTAATAATGTAATAGAATCGCGAAAAAAGTTTGTGTCACACCATTTTGAGTACATGTGATTGTGTATATATAGTATGAATAATTTTTTATTCAAACACTTTTTAAGTTTGCAAGTTTTCAACCAGTTTGCTTTGCAAAAAAATAGAGTTGTTAGTAAGCATATTTAAATTCATAAATGTTTCATTTCGAAAATCAGTAACCCACACGGCTACTATATCTTTTATGAAATAAATATTCAGATTTAATAACACAAAAGTAAATAATTTAAAATTAACTATAGCCGTTAAATAAATCAATTTATTCTAATATATAATTGGTAATACAAAAAATTAATTACGCATAGTAAAATTCTATCATGTTTGAAATTTAATTAATTTCTGTAAAATTTTATTACGAACACGTATATCGTATATAATAATAATAATATTGAACAGTTATTTGAGTGCCTACAATTATTTTTTGTTTAATTAATTAGGAAATAAATTAGTTCACTCTAATAACTAGTTTTGGAATTCACTATAAATTAACTGTAATCACTAATTTAAATAATAAATTTGAACTAGAAATACTACGGAATATTTAGTCAATTATTATAATTATTCACATATATTCATTAGATTAATTGTCAAATTATTATTTATCTATATAATTAGTAATAAATAACACGCTAATTTGCGTCAGTTTTGCAGATTCTTTTTATAAAATATTCATTATTAAAGAAAATTACATTATTATAGTATATTTTATCTATCAAAAATAATCAACACTAGAAATATCACGTCCATATAAGACTTAAAAAAAAAATCGTACACTCTGTAATAGAATCATAAAATGTGCACAAAACAAATATCAATTTATGCCGATTGACAAAGTGTAAAAATCCGGTGTTTGAGTCAAATAAAGAAAACAAAAGAAAAGCTAAAATCCAGCGATAAACCATATAAAATAAACCAATTCTGTGTGAAATAGGGTACGACACAACATGCATTCATAGACGAGGGTTACACTTTACACTTTCATCCACCCCCTAGATAAGGGAAGATATATATATATATATATATATATATATATATATATATATATATATATATATATTTAGTGCTGAGTAAACAAGGGGTGTGACTCAATTACATATTATACTAGACATTGCACATATATAAAAGGGGCTGGATTTTTTTATTACGAATTACGTATTACGTGCTTCCATCTAAGGAAGAGGTACTGCACTACAAACACACTCGAATATGTTAGTGCCATCTAGCGTCGCTTCACTAACTACTAGTGGTTGTCCAGTGGTCGAAATTCGACCGTAATTCATTAAATTTTTGAGTTTAAACGATATTAAGGTTCTTTTGTCAAAGATTATACATCTATAATCATTGCATATAATTTTTTTATTGAATTTTGTTCTATTACATGCCAGCTGCGAGTGTTTACAAATACAAAGGCCCGTATTCTCACCTCACTTTCTCGTGAAAAAGTGCTTTTCTCATTAATTTCAAAATAATATTTTGCTTATTATAGGAGTAAAATTTAAATGAACTATTATAAAGTCCTAAATAAATAATTTTAAGTAAACGTAAAAAGCACCTTTGCCAAAAATCACTTTTATAAATGAGGTGAAAGAGTCATTATGCATTAATTTTCGAGTTATTTTTCCTTGCCCCCTTAAACTATAGACAACACACGTAACGTAACCGCATTGCACAAAATCTGCCGAACAAACGCAACAATTTTATTTAATTTAATGTATTTGTAACAACACATATTATACATAAATTTTATATTTCTGCTCACTCCTTCTTCATATAAACTTTAACTATGCCAAATCTCACACTCTTCCGTGCGCGCAATTTGCTTAAAAAGGGGTAGAAAGTTTTTTCTTCACGTATTAATATATAGATATTTATATAAAACTAATTTTGGAATACAGTTTTATTTCATATTCGAAATGTAATTTAATTGACAAAACTACATAACTAAAATTTATTATATTCTGAAATGATTGTGATTATACCAAAAAAATATAATAAAAGTTCATTTATTTCAATAACGGTGTGTGTTTATGACGATACATTGCTACTGTGTAAGCGAAACTCTTTTCTCGCATTTTTTGTCTCACAAGAACCATAATTTAATAATCTTATCATTGCATTTCGTAATAATTACTCTACAAAAACCAATATTTAAAAGTTGTAAATATAATTGTTTATAAATTGCAAAAAAAAACACAGAAATTTGTAAAATAAAAAATAGATATTCAATGGCAAAAAAAAAATCTTTCTACAATTGGTCGTAACTACTACAAATTATTAAACAATTTGAAAATTTAATTTATAAATTGTGTTCTGCCTAAGATACAACGTCAATTTTATCTATTATTTTCAATATTAGTAAATTATCAAATATATGTTATACTTTTTCTATTTTGTTGTTGATTTCAATAAAAGTTAAAAATTGTAACAAAAATATAACAACTTAAATACCTATATAAATTTGTTTTCATTTAATCAAACTTGTTATTTACATATTTTATTTTCAATAAAAAAAAATTGCTTTTAAATAAAATTAAAAATTTGTATCGAAGAATCTACATAATCAAAAATTATAAAATTAACCCGTGTAAATAGAAATATCATTAAAAATTGATTATTAATTAAGAGAAATTTTCTTATTGTTTATTTCAGTAAATTTTATAAAAATGACGCTTAGATATAGTCTTAATAATTTTTTCAAAATTTTAATACAAATATTTAACTAGTAGAACTTACCTGGATTCTCTTTTATTCGTTTATAGACAGCTATTGCAGCATCATCTTCACTTACGAAGTCCCAGAATCCATCACAAGCCATTATTAGAAACTCTTCGTTTCCATCTAAAGGTAGAGCAGCTACATCTGGTTCCGCAGTTACATACGGTTTTAGTTTCAAATTACCTAAAAATAATTATTATGTAAGTATACTAATATATTTCAATATATTTTTTATATAAAATACTAGCTATCTACATTCATTAACAGAATGAAATATTAATAAAATATAATAATACAACAATTTATAGTAAAAAAATCTATCAGAACTGTTTATATTAAATTTAACCATGTACTATTTTTTTATTTTAATTATTGCGCAATATGATGGCCCGCATTTCCAACTCTTTTGTTAATCAAATACTAACAATTTTTCTTACTTCAATTATTTCAATTATTTTTAAGATTATAATTATTGTATTATGTGAGTGATATTTGCAAAATAGTAAGAAAAATATTGGCCCGTATTCCCATCTGTTTTGTTTATGAAAAAGTGCTTTTAGTTTTCGCTTTAAAATAAATTTTTACTTCTACCTCTTACCAAATATGAATGAATAGTATTTGTACTTTTGATATATTTTCTGATATATAATAACATTCAAATAAACTAATTAAAATTACTTAATAAGTAATTTTAAGTAAAAGTCAAAAGTAATTTTGACAAAAATCACTTTTAAAAGTGAGGTGAGAATACTTGCCAAAGATATATTTTATATTTTTCACAAAAACAAATTTATAGTCTATTAATACCATCAGTATATTGAGACAAATAATTGATTAAAATTATTATTGTTTCGTACCGATAGCTCGTGATACAGCAAGTTGTCCATTAACTCGCCACATGCCCCAGAACATTACACAACCACCATTTGCTTCTATGCGTTCTTTTTCATCCTGAAAAAAATCACAGATATCAGTATTTTCAAAAGTCATTTAAAAACTAAGTTATACAATAATATTAAATTTAAAATATTACAAAATCAGTATTTTCACTATATACGTAACAAATACTCCTACATGTTTTTTTTTTTTTAAATAAAATCACTAGTTTGTTTATAATAATTTTCATTATAACATATTTTAAAATAATTTTACTAATGTTATATTTACCAAATACTAAATAAAAACTTTTGCATTAACTACAACTAAAGCGTTAATTTTTAGTTAATATTATTAACTCAATTTTCTTAATTATTTTTTTAATTTATTGTAAATGAGATTTCCCGAAATCGACACTTAATCGCTTTCCCGCATCTGAAAATGTAGATTTACGAAATTTTGTTAAGAGTCGTTATCAAGGGTCAAGCTCAGTCCGCACAAAAAAAATAAATAAATATACAAATGAACATATAAGAATAAGAATAAGTATATACTTTCAATTTATATTTGTATAAGTTTAAACATTAATTACAATGGTGTTTTTAATTCATATAAATTTTATGATTCATGTAAAATTTTATGATTTTTATTGAAATTAAAATGTTTTTATATTTAAAAATAGTAGTTTTAACGTATTGAGTTTTCAAATAATCTCGCCCGGTCATCAAAATCTCCGGGTCAGTTGAAATAAAAAGCTGGTCACCCTAATAATATGTATATTCGTTACAAAATATTATTTCGCATTTCTAATATACGTGAATTTCTTCTATAATAAATCCATATTATTTTAGATACCTTTCTACTTGGCTTGTGTGGTTTAACAATTTGTAATACTTTTCCTCGATTAACCATCAACGCCTGCGAATCACCCACCCACGCTACGTACAGTGTTTGCTCTTTCGGTCGTAATAAAGCACAGACAGCTGTTGTACCGCTACGGAAATTCTGTAAAAAAAAAATTATTCAGAATTTACACATATTACACATTCACATAAATTTTTATTTAACAACTATTAAATTTTGTTCTGTTTAAAGTATAAGTATTTTTTTATATACAAATAGTAAATCTCCAGATTACATAAAATATATAATAATATTACAGACATACATATACAATCACGCCATGTACCCATAAAAATACATTATCAGTTTTACTATCTGAAAAACAATCCAGTGCTGAATTAGCACATTTTGAAACTTTAGACATAACATTATTTGAGATTTTATATTTATTCTAATTGATAGCATGTAGTGGTATGACAAATGTAAAATTGAAAAACATGTTGTTATGAGAATGAATATAAATCAATTAAGATGGCGATTCGGTAGTGCGAATCATTCGTTAATCAAGTTACAATTTTTAAGTCTTTTCCAGTTTGTTAGCCGTGCCAAAAAAAAAACTTTGTAGCCGAATTATTCGTTAATAGAATCATTCGTTAGCCAAAGTATTACCATATTATGTAATATAAATTGTAAAGTTACATTCGCAAATATTCGTTGAATGTTAAGCTATAAGAATGGTTTTGATTGAATGGAAGAGTCAATATTTTCAATTTTATTTATTCTTAAGATAAGTAAAAAGTCATTTGTGACTGGCTAAAAATGTATCCTTCGAATAAATAACTACATTTCATTAGCTAATTTTAAAACGATTTCTAGAATAAATTTATTTCAACATTTATTTATATTCTATGGATATATAGCGATAAATATGTATATATTTATTTTATTAATATTTAGAAGTCTTCAGCTAATATCTATTTACATAATAATTGAAGCTAAGTTTAAATGGAATGGCAAGATCGGAATAAAAAGCACGTTTTTTATTCTGATTAAAAACCGTCCTTTTCGTGCCGATTTTGTCGTTCCATTTAAACTTAGCTTAATACAGTACTGATATGTTCATACCTCAATTCGTGATTTTTCAAGAAAACAATCATCGGTATGTATGAACGCTTCTTTAAGTGCTCGTTCAGGATCACTAGGATAATGTTCACTTTCAACAAGAAATTGATGTAGATGAGCTGCACTGTATGCGGCTGCATCCTGTCCGGCATGTCCATCAAATATTGCATAATAACTTGCACTACTTGAATCCTAAAAACATATCATATTCAAATAAATTAAAATAATAATAAATTGAATTTTGAAAAAAACACAAATATATTCGGCTGCTCAAATAAATTAATGTATTTATCATATTGTATTTACAATAATTGCAAAAAAAATAACATGAAAAAATATTACAAAAATAGTAAACACTGTCTCTAGTCCCAAGTCGTACTTAACTAATTATTTTGCTTATACCCTTATGTTTTTAACTCCTTCAATAGAAATTAGTCATATTGTCTATTATATTGGTATATTGCTGCATTTTATTTTCCAAAACAAAAACTATATTAAAACATTTTTATTTTAGAATTAAATCAAAATACTCTAAATACGATTATTATACGAAAATATTTTTTTCCAGAGTTTTTAAACAAAATAACTGTAATGCTTTTAATATTTTCTGGACTGGTATGCCGAGGTCGATCTATTCTCGTCGCAAACGTGACTGGTGCAGTGTTTGGTAATTGAACTCAGTCGCCAAGTATGGAGGATGTCATATCTACGATGTATGTCAAAATCGATCACGGCATACCAGCCCAGATAATTCTATAAACTCAATGGATACTGACCAAGAAAGCCGGAAAATTACTTTTAATATTGTTTTTTATTTTCATAAACCATTAAAAATAATAAATTCAACAAAGTGCAATAACCCCATTAATTTATAAATAATAAATAAAAAAAATCTACCGTATCTCATAAACAAATTCTATCAAAAATTATTCGTTTTGTTTTTAATAGAAAAAAATTCGTATTTATTGTGTAAAAATTGCTATACAAATAGACAACAATCAACATAACTGTAAAAAAAAAATCATAGAAATAAAGCAAAAAAAAAGAACTATACCTGAATATTAAACATGGAATTGATATCAGGAATAACAATATGTCTATCTTCCATTCGACGTCTTGTGTTTCGCGTCGCGCATATGGACACCCGAGGAGGTAGTACCGTTGATGGTGCGGGCAATTTATCTAATTCGCTGTTTTCCAGATAACGTAAACAGATTTCATTCACTTTGCTCATTACGGTTTGCATTAGTTTCAATGGTTCGTACACTGAAATACAAATAGTTTTATAAGTATCTACTATTATAACAATCTCTTACTAAATGAAAAATGTATGTAAATGCATGTCGTCTACGGTGTCTAACGAAACGTATTTATTTTTTGAAAATACATCAATTACGAGATTTTTATTAGAAATGAAACAATTTTTTAATATGAAACATTTATTTATTTTATTTATTTTATTTATTTTATTTATTTTATTTATTTTATTTATTTTATTTATTTTATTTATTTTATTTATTTTATTTATTTTATTTATTTAATTTATTTAATTTATTTAATTTATTTAATTTATTTAATTTATTTAATTTATTTAATTTATTTAATTTATTTAATTTATTTAATTTATTTTATTTATTTTATTTATTTTATTTATTTTATTTATTTTATTTATTTTATTTATTTTATTTATTTTATTTATTTTATTTATTTTATTTATTTTATTTATTTAATTTATTTAATTTATTTTATTTATTTAATTTATTTAATTAATTTTATTTATTTTATTTATTTTATCTATTTTATATTGAAAATTATATATTTTATAACAATATTAATGACGATGTAGAGGAGATGAACAATGGAGGAAAGCAGTGGTGGGGAGCAGTGGAGGGGATGAACTAGATTACACCAAATTATCTTGCAGAACCTGTCATTCAGTCATCAACCACTGAGGATGGATGTCTGCAACGAAGAAAAGATTGGCATAGCAGCTCAGAAATTTCTGTAAGTATATTATCTTTTTGTTTTTTGAATTTAAATAATGCAAATAATATTTATAATATAATTAACATTAATAAAATCAGCAAAATAGTCAATATTTCTAATAATTGATTTTGTGTTATTAAAAATATAAATTATATGTTTCACGTGAAATCAAAATGCATGTTTTTTGTAAATTTGCAAAACTAATACAACATTTTAATATAATATTAACTGGGCAAAATTACTATTCTTACACTATAACAATTGATAAAAACTAATTATTATATGGCCCAGTTTCAGAAACACTGGTTAAATTTACTTTAAAAGTAAATGAACATTTACTCTGTAGATTTTCAAATTAAATATAATAAATAAATTTAATTTTTAAAGAAATTGTTATTATTGTTAATAATAATAATCTGGTAATAAATTGTTGAAATTGTTTTCAAGGTTATTTAACAGGAGACTTTTCTACTTATCACGAAATTAGTGTTACATTTTACCGCAAAATTTGTGATCTTGAACAAAACTACTTTCCAACTTATGCAATTAAAAATATAAATTGTTATTATAATTTTTTTTTTTTTATTTCCCAACATTTGTCGTAGTTTTTATCTATTTTAAATTAAGTGTCAATAAATTTTTAAAATATACAAATATACAAGCAACAATTACAGTGCATTATAATATAAAATATGAATGCATAGAGCAAATCTGCAATTTGAATGTAGTGAGTAACGAATGTTCAGTACGCATGGTTTTTGAGAGATGATGTTCATAAAGTGTGATTGCCGAGATGTATATGTAAATATGATTGGTAGGGACTTTAGAATGTGCTTGTGACTCTACAATGTGGGTGCTCTGGTCTGAACAGTGCTAAAACCAGACGTTCTGATTGTAAGAGCAATTATGAGTTGCATGTATTGTGGTTGTTTAGCAAATTTAAAAGAGCTGTAAATAATGTCATAGGATTGATTGTTACCGAGAGTGTAACACAAAACATTGATACTATTACTGCAAAAAATTTGCTATGTAACCCAACCATGTATACGAGTGGCCAAATGCAGGCGTTTGCGATTGCAGCAATGCCAGTTCAACATCGCGAAACATTTGAGCACTATAGCACACATGAGCTAGATGAAAATGAATAAGGAGTTAGAGCAGCCTATACGTTATTAAATAACGTAACGTTAAGTGCAAACTTCCATAGCATTTTCATTATTGTAAAGCCAATAAAATGAATAACGTATAGATTGCAATAATCCCCTGTAGAGTAAAAATGAGTATAGTGGTAGAGTATTTGTATGAATGCAAATGCAGGTATGAAAGAATGTGGGTAAATGTTTAGTTTGAGTAAATTTTTAATGTATGATTGATTTTAATTGATGATTAAGTACAAGAACTAAAACACTGTAATTTGTTTTTGCAATTTAAATGTAGTTTTAAATATTACAGGATAATATTCGATGAAACTTTGTTACTTCGCATGTTTGCCCATAAAAAATATGAATCAAATTAAAAAAAAAAACATATACAGACAATAAGTCATAAAAACTAACCCAGAAAAAAAAAACGAATTCGTTCAAAAATCTTATCGTTGTTTTTAAGTAGTTTTAGAATAACTAGCCATGCGCTAAAACATATCACTAATTTTGTGGTAAGTAGGAAAATCAAAATAAGGATTTATTATATCTCGTACAAAAAAACAAGGAAAAATAATACAGTATTTAAAACCATTAAGCCTCGTTTACGTTACAAGCTTTATATCAGTTGTTGATTTTATTATAAGTAAAAATTCAGATTATTATATAATTACTTTAACAATCTTTATGGCACACAAATCACAAGCTAGTAGATAGTTTAGCATCAATACGATTGAAACATGAAACTAATTTAGAGATAAGTAAATACAGATACATTATATTTGTAATTATGTTTTTAAAAAAATTATTAATATTTTATAATTAATAGTAATACTAAGAAAACTTGTTAGAAATATCATTAGTCGATTTCTTGTTTGTTCCATATCACAAATCTAACTTTCGATAAAATGATATTTATAGTCTCTGAACTGAATTGTTTATAGTAAAAATATGGAGCCAATTAGAATTCTTATTTCCGAAACTATTTAAATTATAACATCTACGATTATTAAAATAAATAGAAAAAAAAAACAAATATTGCCAAAATAAGCAATAATTCAATTTGACCAAAAAATATGTATATAATCATATAAATTAACAAATATTTTAGAAAATTCATTATTATTATTATTATTTATTTTCGATGTAAATATTCTAATGCAATGAATGACCTATATCAAAACATTTTAAATAAAACGATATTTTATATAATAAAATCATGCAGCAACCGCTGAAAACTTTTTTATCTAATCTTAATACACACGCCTCACAGAATATTCAACCCTTATCCTTTAACTCAACGAAAAGCAAACCAGGAAAAAAAAACTTGAGAGAAAAACTCCGGAAAAACAATATCACAAGAAGAAAAGTTAGTGAACCGGAATGGGGGCCAGCGTCGTTTTCTTTCGCCAACTTTTCGAAAAAACAAACGTACTGCAGAGAAAACAGTTGAACGGAGATAAACGGATACGCAAAAGCAATCCGAATGAATAGGAGTAAGATGGAAATATATTTTACGTAACAAACGTGAAACCTATTCCCGTTTCCTTGTCCTTGCGTCATTGATCCTTTAAGAAATTGTACACCCCTGGCAAGAAACAGAGGTGTATTTATTGTTATTTATGGGTGAAAGGGGTGCTGCTAGATTGCTTGCTTTTATAGCAATAATGTATATTTGAAAAACTGCTGACAATGAGTAGAACAATTTTCCAGTAAACTGTATTAAACTAGATTATACTAAATAAAACTGCTTTAGGCTAAAGTTCTGTATTAATTATTTATTTATAATCGATCGTCTTCATCAGGAAAACAGATATCAGGTAAAGATAAACGTTGAATTCGTCGAAACGTCGATTATAAATAAATATTAATACAGAACTTAAACCTAATGTAAGGCTGTTTTATTTAATATAATGAGTTCTGAAAGATTTTTTACTAAGTTATAATGTAATTTATAAAATTTGAAATTGTTAAAATGTATTTAAATATAGGAGAATCGCTCTTAGCTTATAGGCACGTCGTAATCTGGAGGAAAAACTTTTTCATTTTAATATGAGTTCTGGAAGATTCTTTACTATTTCAAAATATTGGTTGATATTACAAACTTGATTTTTATTTAATTTTGCTCTAATAACAGTAGCATAGTCTTTAATATGGGTATTAGTGGTATTAGTTAAGCTCATAATAATATGGGCCATCATAATTAAATATACAGCAGAATAGGTTGTCGGAGAATACAAAAAGAAAATTATAGTTGAAATAAAACATTAGAAATTGAGATTTGAAATTTACATTAGACATTACTTCGCACGATTAAGCACAGCATCAAATTACAGGAAACACCTTACCTTAAATGCGAAGAATTTACAATAATAGCTAATTTAAATATTTAATGTAATTAACAATTTAAATTTTGGTAGCATTTTCTTTTTCCTCTGGTACTTTATTTCCTTGGAGGAAAAAAGTAAAATAATCAGCATAATGTAAACAAACAAGCAAAAGGAAAAAAGTGGGGAAAATGCGGAATTCCGTTCCTGCCATCGTCGTATTAAGCTCGCTGCTAAACTAACGTAAGACGCCGCCAGGGTACGCGATGCGCCCTGGAGTTAGTCTTCGCAATTGAGCGTAATTGTGTATTCTGTGGACAGCACACCATCGAGTGCTCACACACACACACACACGCACCAGCTCCACTTCAGAAGCACGTGGCTCTGACTGGTGTCTTTAACACAGCGTTACTCAACCTTTCTTTCCACAATGCTGAAGCACTTTAAATGTGTGTTTGCTATTTCGTACAGCATCAAAATGTATTCAATTCAGTAAAATAAAATAATAAATTAAAAAAATAATAATGAAGAAATAGATGTATTAGATTAAATTAGAAAATAGTAAATTTTATATTATTTAGATTAGATTATGCAATAGATTAGATTAATCAATATCAAATAAATAACAATACAATAGCCCGTATTCTCACCTCACTTTTAAAAGTGATTTTTGTCAAAATTACATTTTGACGTTTGCTTAAAATTACTTATTAAGCAATTTTAATTAGTACCTATATTTGAATTTCATAATATTAGATATGTCTATACAAAAATATGATCAAAAATAGAAATACTATTCATATTTGATAAGAGGTAGAAGTAAAAATTGATTTTAAAACAAAAAATAAAAACACGTCTTTATAAACAAAAGGGGTGAGAATGTTTTAAGAATTTTAGAAACAATAGTACTTCAAAAAGCATTAGTTGAGAATCGCTGTTTTTAATTCGTAATAACCACATACACAAGCGCCTGTTCACTCTTCACTTTATCCACCCGAAGCAGCCAGCCAGCATACAATACGTATACAGATAAAATGAATTGTGGCAGACGCTGTGGCACCACAGCAATACTAAATTCTCATACCAATCCACGCACAACCACAATAGAACTTCCCAAATGCCCTGATAGTCAAAATGATTGCGTGAGAGAGAGGAGAATTTTGCCAGAATTTACTAAGGAAATATTTTCAACAATTGTCAGGCATTTGGGAAAATGAATATACTGTGTTGAAAGTAAAGTACTGATAAGGTGGAAATAACAGTACCGGACTTATCTACCTTATAAGCTAACTGACTACATTGCAGACTAGTGTAGCCAAAATTTTAGAGAAGCTTTAAAACTACCGTGGGTTTCCCCAGATGACACAATTGGTAGCGCATTTGATATAACGCGGGTGATATAAGTTTTTGTATTTAATAGTAAAAATATATTCATCATATATATATATATATATATAACTGCCTAAAAATTCAGTAGTCACAGAAATTTCTCTGAAAATTTTAGTTCTATAATCTAAATTTAGTAGAAAAAGGACCTGTCTAAACGAAATCATCAGTCAAAATTTATAAACGTATCTCCTCCTAAACTATTAATCCGATTTGAGCAAACTGTCACACAGTTCCTTAAGATAAATTAAATTTTCATTTTCCAAAAATAATTCTAATATAACATAGTAAAAAAAAACTTTCAAAACTCACTCATTATATTACAATAAAACAGCTTGAAGTTATAGTTCTGTATTAATATTTATTAATAATCGACGTTTCGACGAACTCAACTCAACAGTAAATAACAGAACATAGAAACAAGTTACTAACTAAAATAAAAAAACGTTTTAGAATTAGATTGTGTTTAATTATTTTATAAAAACAACGTTTCGACAAGACGCTTGCCTTTTTTTTTATTTTGACCTGATGAAGATAAGCGTTCCATTTTGTCAAAACGTCATTTTTATAAAATATTAAACAGAATCTAATCCTAAAATAGTTTATTTTAATACAATGAGTTCTGAAAGATATTTTACTATGTTAAGTTACTAACTAACAAAATAAGTAACTAGATCATAAAATATTATAAATTTTTTTAATTAATGGATGCCAAATTTTATTTAAATCAGTGCCACTTCACATTGATTGATATTGTCTTTTTCTTTATAAATTTCTATTGCTTGTCTTAGTAATCTACAATTAATATTTATGGCTCTTGTAATTATTATAGTATCTTCGAATTTTACATCATGAAGTTATTCTAACGCATGTTGCTATTGCATTAAGCCATAATTATATGAAGCATTAATTATATTATATAAAACTGAACTAATAAATTCTTTTTGACAAAATTTTATAATATGAATATAAAGAAAAACAAAAATCAATATTTCGTCAAGTCGACATATAACAAAAGGGAAATAAAAATATAACAACGTTAAATGATATATGGAAATGAAAGCGAACTTCAGTGACACCTGGTGCTCGACAACGTCAATTTCGGAAGTGACAGAAAACGGAAACTGACTGAACAATCGTTTTATTCTCTTTGTATCACTTTGAATACAGCATTTTTTTTTAGCAATCTTGTATTTATATACTGCTTAAATAAATCATTAATCAGCGAGCGTCTATTTGACAATGTTTGTTTTTCGTTACACATTGCAGGGAAATTGTAGTATTTTTAGATGATAGATAATAATTAAAAATGGGGAATTCTAACCTATATATGCCATTTCCGGTTTTTGGTTATTATTCATCCGGTTATTGTCATGTAATCAGCGTTATTATTAAATATTTTAATGTATGGTCTATTCAAATAAAAATACACATTTTTACAATAAATTATAGGTGTTTCGAAATAAATATTTTGGTTTTATTTTACCAGTAGTTAACAAATGATACTAAACTTCTATTGCAGTTTGAAAAAGAACAATTTTGGAAAAATAAAGCTCTTAGAACTGCACCTACCACAAACATCAGATTATAAAAAGAAAGAAAATAAGAAAGTACGTTGAGTTCGTCGAAACGTCGATTATTAGTAAAAATTAATACAGAACTAAATCCTAAAGCCGTTTCATTTTAATAAACTGTCTACTTAAATACGTGTATTTTCTTCCTAAAATTAATATGTTTAAAAACAAACTTTACAGCCACATTTTTTATTATAAAAAAAAGTTGTTAAAAAATAAGTTAATAAAGTCTCAGAACAACCTCCAGAACTAAGTAAGAATTAGATAATAACCTGACCTCTTAAATTTAAAATTATGATAAAAATAAAAACCGCAGACCAAATCCGAAACGCAATTTTCTCAAAATTGCTCAAAACCGCTAGATGCTTGGCTATGAAAAATTCATCGTGAAAATCGTTATAGTCGTCGGTGAATATATTTCACTAGAACAGTGTTTCTTAAACCTAGATTCCCGTAAATCCCCGGATTCTGGAAAAACACCCCGAAGATTTCGTAACAGAAATTTTACATAATTCGAAAATTATTGATTTTAAGATGTAAAGCTTTTTAAACACATAAACAACATCGAACAAAATTGTTCATGAATGTCACTTGGTGAAATTAATATAATAATAATATTCTAAAGTTGAGAAAATGTCTCAACTTTAGAATATTATTTTTAAACACAGTTGAAAATAGTAAAAGAAATTTAAAAACAAACGAAAATATATACCGTATTATTTAAGTTGAATATTAAAAAAAAAAAACTAAAAGTTTTTCAACTTAAATATTGCAGTAAATAAGAGTATATAATATGTTTCGTTATTAACGTAATCAGAAGAGTAATGCAAAAGATTTGATGAAATAGGTAATTTTTCCTGATGTTGATGATATCAATTTTTAATTAAAATATATACAGAACTTAATCCTAAAACCTTTTCATTTTAATTTTCTATAAATTCAAGGAGAAAACAATTTCGAGTTTCATAGTTGAAGAAAAAAAAAATGTTAAGAAACCCTGTAATAAAGCGCGTCAGCCTGGAAGAGGAAAATCCGAAATTGACGCCATTTTCATAGTTTAGGTGGTTGCACGTGGTGCACGTGGTCGTGACGTGGCAAGCGTAGCCAAAAACAAGATTGTGGGCGTATGCATGTGTGCGTGTACCGCAATAACCAGTAAAGCCATCAGTGAGTCACTGGTGTACGTTTGCCATCCACCCCCTTATAGAAGTTCCAGGTTGCTTTGAGCTTTTAGAACCCTACACATAACACACGAATCCCTCTGGAAATTCTATCGATACTCGGAATTTATGGGACCCCATAGATAGGATAAGGTAGTCTCTGGATTTTGGGTTCAAATGATTGAACGGTAATTGCTGTTTATATTCGGTCAAGATAATTCTGAATCTAAGGCAGAGCTAAACTATTTCATTGAATTGATTTAATTAGAAGAATATAGGTAATAGGAGAAAATTGTAAACTCGCTAATTTTTCTAAAAGTATTAATATAATCTTTCAGTGTTATTATTATTATAAAATGATAATAAAATGTTGTTAATTTAATCAATGAATTAACTAGACAACTAGATTGTCAACTGTCTTTGAAGTGCCTCGTTCATTAGTTAATTGACAAGTTAACAATAACAATAGAGCGAGTTGGAAACAACTTCCTCAAATTTCGTATACCAAGTTGTACAAATTTTATGTATTATTGCTGAGATTGTAGGTTTTTTTTTAAATTACAGATTTTATACAAAATTTCTAAGATTGTAAGATTTTACTCAAAATTTTATATGATTTACAGATTTACAGATATTACTTATACAAAATTTCTAAGATTGTAGGGTTTTCGTCAAAATTTTACATGGTTTTAAAAAAACTCTTAAATTCATTTAAGAGATTTTAATTAATTTATAGATCAAATTATATACGTAAGTTCCCCTCTAGCAAAAGAGTTAACTTACAAAGCGTAAACTTAACAGTGTTTTATACAACCAATCCTTAGTATATCACTTCGCATTCATAATTTATATTTTTTATTTAATAATCATACCTAAAATTATATTTTTATAATAAATGATGCTTTCGAAATGAGCGAAAAACTTGCAATATTAATTTGAATTTTCGAAATATTAAATTCCGAAGTTGTATTTCAGAATGAATAATAAACATTAAATGACATCAACAAATTTATACTTACCAATATTTATCTAAATTTAATTTAAAATAATTATTTGATTTCAATTAATTTATATTAATTAAATTGATAAATAATCTAAAACATAGCCATCTATAATTAGAACTAGATGAAATAGCTATATTTTTTGTTTTCTGTGTAGCCTGACATTTTTTTAACAATATTTATCTTTCTCTATCGATGCATCAAAATTAATTGAAATTTTTAATTAAAACTTAGTTAAGAATTGCAACTACGGTTTGTTAAATTTTTTATAAAAGTGAATAAATAGACGAACTATTTCCAAATATAACTCTAATGCCCGTATGCATAAACATTTTCATTAAAAATAATATAAGTTGAGTAAGTCGATTATCAATAAATATTAATACAGAACTACAACCTAAAGCCGTTTTAATTTTACTAGCTAATAAAACAAATGAATTTCATAGTAGAACTTACCATTTTCAATAGGATTAAAACCACATGCAATTGGGTGTTTCTTACATGCTAAACGAATTTCATCTATTGTTATTTTTATCAAAGGACCAATTAATGTGGACGGACATGATCTGAAAAAAAAAATATAGAAACATTCATTTAATTTAATTATATAAATTGTTTTCCTTATATACTTATGCGTTTTTTATACATGTGTTTCTTGATTAGTAATTACTGACGCCAGTATTTTTTTTTTAAATTATTACTCAATACCTGGTGTAAATGTTATAAGTTCATTACTTAATAGTATGACCAATTACAAAATTGCATTTGAAATACGTGACAAGTTAGCTATGATAAAATGCAGTTTTCATATTTGTATAATTATTTTGAACTGTCATTTATTTTAGATCAAAAAATGCAATTTTCTACTATCAATTATCCACTCATCGGACCTCCACGTGCAGACGTATACCTTCTAAATTATTCACATATTATATTCTTTTAATCAAACTTTTATTATATATTACTCATGATTGCCGAATTATCTTAAATGATTAACACCAACTTTTGCAACTATATTTTTACTAATTTTATAATATATAATATATATATATATATATATATATATATACATAATTACGTCATGTTTCCAAAAAGATGTGGCACAAACTATTTCCACTATGCCAAAATTAGTTTTCTCCAAACATTCTTATCTAGGCTAGAAACTTTTAACTTTTGTATAACTTTTCCTGATGACGTGATTATGTATGTATAATGTTTGTATGTTTTGTCATTTTTGCAATTATCAAACAAGCATTAAACATTAACAAGTAACAGAAATTTTAGTTCTAAATAACTTTTAAAAATCAGTACTAGCAAATTTACTTTAAACATATAATTATAAATTAAAAATCAATATTCTTCATAAACGGTAACATAAAGTAATTAAGAACAACAATAAGTCAACATTTATTTTAGAAATATTATCGCTGACCTACACCAACAATTCTATTTCCGTTGCTGTCCTAATTCTTAACTAAAAAAAAAACTCTGTTACTTGTTTCTATAAATAATAGACATTTGTAAAACTAATTAACAAATATGTAACATGTTAAATATATACATGTACTCAGTATAAAACCTTATATTCTCGAATTAACAACAGTAAAAATGAAATTTTAAATTTTGTTATAAGTAAAAAAAAATTAAATAGTGTAATTATTTAATAACATATGTCGAACTACAACAGTGTTAAAAACAAGTAATTAAAGGTTAATGACATTTGATGGAAAAGAGAAAAGTATAATTTCCCGGAAACCTGTCAAATATAATTAACGCCCACACACACAGCAAAAAAAAAATAAACCATCGAACCTAAACGAACTATCAAATAAAATTTGTGCGTTCACGCCAGAACTTTCAATTGCATCTCTTTATAGTCAATTTCACATAAATTATTGTACATCAAATACAATGATATTTTGTTTTTCAAATACATTACAATACATTTCCAATACATGATATTTTATTTTTATGCAGTGTTTTTAACTCCCAAAAACGAATAATACTAATAAACAAGATTAGAAGTATATGGATAAATCCATATATAGACTACTTTGACATTTCTCGGAAAGTTGGCAACACTGTATTTTAATAATATTATAATGTATGTGGGCATTAGGAGATACTTTTCTGAAAATTTGATCAAAATCGAATAAATAATGTAGCCACAATGAATTTTTTTTAAATTTTGTGATTTTTTTCTCGATAAGTTGGCAACACTGTATTTTGTTAAAATTGCATAATTTATTTAGGCACTAAAAAAAACTTTTATGAAAATTGGATTAAAATCGGTTAAATAAAATGGTCGTAATAAATTTTTAAAAATTTTACTAATTTTTTTCTTGGAAAGTTGGCAACACTGTATTTTGTTAAAATTACATAAATTATATGAATACTAGGAGAATCCTTTGTGAAAATTTGAGTAAAATCGGTTGAATAACATGGCCACAATAAAATTTTTAAAACTTTAGTAATTTTTTTCTCGGGAAGTTGGCAATACTGGATATTAATAAAATTATATAATTAATGGGAGCATTAGGGAAATCTATTCTGTAAATTTGATCAAAATCGGATAAATAACGTAGCCAATATGAATTTTTAAAAACTTTAGTAATTTTTTTCTCGGAAAGTTGGCATCACTGGAAAAAACCAGAACCACATGACCATCTTGGGCACTAGACAAATTTATCCTGAAAATTTCATTAAAATCGGTTTAACCGTCTAGGAGGAGTTGCGATCACAAAATTTTGTCTGACGACCGAGTGAGTGAGCGAGCGAGCGAGCGAGCTGACGACGCACACACATACACCCACATAAACTAAGTTCAGATTCGTCATCTAGAGGCTATATAAAGGATTTCTATACAATTTTTTTTTTTTTTTGAAAATGTTACAGACACCGTACCAAACGCTATACTACTTTTTCCTTGCAGTCAAAGTAGTAAAAAGCAAAAAATAAACTATTTGACTACATGTAAATAAACATATTTACAAAAGTGTGCATAAATTAGTTCAAAAATAGATTTAAATCATAAATTAGTTTATTTTGATACATACATACATAATCACGCTATGTACTCAAAAGAGTGTGACAAAAATTCTTTCCACTATCCTGACAAGCAGCTCTAGCTTCATCTACATTCATAATACCTCTCGTGCATGCTCATCTATTTCTACTACTTGTAAACTTTAGCTTACGCAAACCATTCACTCAATCATACAACTCCATCTATTCATCAACCATCTACGCAAACGTATACCTCCAAAATCATTCACATATATTCGACTTTTAAAACAAATATTTAATGTTTTGTTCCAAATTTTTAATAAATTTAACTTTAACCATTCTTGGCGTTATAATAGTTTAAAAGTAAGTATTAGGAGTATTATAGACTTTTTTTCCAATTATGAAAATTATTTTACGAATGCAAAGTGAACGTTTAACAAAACAAATAAACGTAACACATATAAGTATGTATTTCTATAAATAAATAGCGAATGGAATGAACTATATAGGCGCCAACCTATTACCAACGCATGAGTGATCGTCATTTCGATTACAATTTCATCAATCAGAAGAGCAGAGCTTCTGCCTCTTTGGGCAGACTTCCACGTTCTATCGTTTCTACCTATATATTGAATTCTCAAACATATAATAACAGTTTTTCGCCCACAAAGAAGCTCCGTTATTGAGCACAAAGTCAATTTACATCTTTAGACTTTCTTCTTTTGCATAACATCTGTTTCGTAATGCTTTTGTTTATTGTTCATAGTTTTTCTTTTTTCTTTTTCTTTCTGACTTTTTCATATGTATGTATAACAAAACAATTGCGCGTACGCATACATTTGCAACCATATATGTAATTATATAGAGAATAATATTTATTAGATTTTTATTCAATCGGTAGACATTTAGTTGAATAAAATTTTATTACTATTGTTTGACATTTTAATTTAACGTTACAGATATTATCAAATCAAAATTCTTATACAATAAAATTTTGTACAAATATTTCAGATATTGTTTTCAAATTTATGCTGCAATTCTGTTCGCATCTCATACGAGATATTTTATCGTTTTCTACTAAATGAAATTACAACATTAGTAATAATTTAGTAATATATACGTGTGACAGACACCAATTATTTTTTTATCTTTATCATTATACCATTCAAAGAAAACTATCTTCATCATATTAGTATAAAATAAGACAATGTTAAGTAGTTGATTATGTAGAATATTTGAATTATCATAATATCCATATGTCTGCATCATATCAATGCAATTAGGGTACCTGTACATTATTCATCTTTGTCATATGAGCAGTTTAATTGAATAGCGTGTGTCAGAATTTTTAGGATATTATTTAAAAGTTACTGAGATTAATAATAATATTCTAAACAGCGATATAGCGTAACAGAATGTTTTGTTTTATTCAAGTAAATAAAAAATTTCATTCAGTAGAACGAAACAAAATATTCCTAATAAATCAATCACTCTAATTCTCTAACAAAGTTTAGATTGAGAGAATATAAAAAGTTAAACGTCTAAACCATACAGATAAATCTGCTACTGCACAGAATTTGTTAGAAATTCTTTATGATGTAAAATTCGACGATACTATAATAATCGCAAGACCCATCAATATTAACAGTAGATTGATAAGAGAAGCAATAGAAATTTGTAAAGATTTAAATAAAATTTGGCTTCCTTTAATTAAAAATTTATAAATTTTATAATTTAGTTACTTGTTTTGTTACCTAGTAACTTGTTTTTATGATGTACGTGAAGTAAGTAGAAACCATCAATAAGAATTAATTCAGAACTAAATCCTAGAGCAGTTTTATTTTAATATAGTAAATAATTTACTGATATTAATTGTGAAATAATTAAAAATATATAAGGCAAAAAAAATTAAGTATAATGTATGTAAATTATTTCTGTTTGTAAATATATACATAATTAGACAACTGAGTATACCCGAAAAAAAAAAATCCACCACGAATCTAGCGTTACAAGATAAATCTGTACGCCTTAAAAATGATTAGAGCATGAAGATCGGCCATTTGTAAAATATATTCAAATCATGTTAGTACACTTAACAACCCGTAACTTAACGGAAAACAGAATACACTTTATCCGAAATAAGTTGCTGTTGTCGTTGTTGCAATAAAGAAAGCTACCGTTTCCTGCAAATTGTTCAGTATATTCACCAAAAAATTATGACACACACTTACAACTCAACGTATCAATGATACTAAAAATTTGAATATGTGTAATAGTAGCACAATATTACATCCCTAGTTATATTTATCTGTAGTTTAATGTGTATCTTAAAATTTGCTTTTTGACTCCTGAATATCAGAGTAGGACGCAACTGTTGCAAGTCGGTTATGAGGAATTTTTAATGTAAATTACATTTTGCAATGCATCTATAGTAAAATCAAAGAAAGTTAATTTCACAACTTTAATTTTATACTTATTTTATATAAATACTTATTAAACACATATGTATTTTACATGCTTCTAATTTTTTATTCGTTGCATTTAAAAACAAAAAACCTATTAAAACAACGTTTTTATGATTGTACATTAATTTTCAAAAAATTGAAAAATTAATTACGGTTTAATTTTTGCAATAAATGCATGCAGCAAAGCAAACAAATATTAATTAGAAAAAATGAAAGTGATTTTTAAATCCGTTCCGTTATTATATAAGTAGATATTATAGCATAGGGACTAAATACATATATATTAGATATATAAACTATATATCCGCAGTTATTATATGTATATGTGTAGTAATACGTCATCTGTTAAATTAAGCATGACGTGATTAATCAGTTAATGGTAAGCGCAAACAGAGACAGACACATATTGCAAAATGTCATGCAGCATTTTTTCAAATTGATTTATATAATATTTGGAATATATTTATATTTTAAATAATAGAATAAAATAATAAAATTCAATTATAATGGACAGACACCTACGTGAAGATGGAACCCTATGTTATAATTTCGGAAAAAAAAAACAATATTGCACTGAGAAAAATAGATATTTAACAAATTGGATAATAATATATTTTAATTGGATATTTATTTGAAATATACGAGTATGTTTACTGTATTCACAAATTTATACATTTTTAAAATCTACTCACATAGGTATATATTTTAATACTATATTAAGACTGTAATACTATATACAAATTGATGGTATTAAATTTTTGTTTTTATTATATTTATAGTTAATTTTTAAATATACTTATTTTGTTATTTTTAATATCTTGTGTTTGTGTCACCTTTTTAAATATAAATAGCGTTACGGTAACTATCCATTTTTCTCAGTGTGCATAATTTTGCCCAAGTTATGCCCAGTTTTGTCCAACAACTATTTTATTTTGTCCAACTCCCCTTCTAATGAGTCAAAAGTCGAATTTCTATGGTGTAGCACCCCATAATCGATTTTTGGACATTTGTTAAGCTGGGCAAAACTTTTTTTTTTTGTTGGACAAAGCTGGGCATAACTTGGACAAAATTATGGCTTACTAGATTTTATTGCATTCGATTGTGAGGGGTGGGGTTGAGCAAAATAAAATAAGTGTTGGACAAAAACAAACATAACTTGGACAAAATTATGCAATATTTTTTTTTTCCGAAATTCTAACATGGGGTGCTATCTTCAAGTAGCGTAGGTTAGACAGACCAATTACATTTTATTGTTCAACTAGTATGTTATAATGGCTATAACTCAAAAATAAAGTTTAAAATACAAGCCGTAGGCGAGCGCCGTAAATTATCTGAATAAGTTGTAGCAATCGTAACATGTAAATAAAATACTCTATTTTTTCTATAACTATAAAATACATAAAAAAAAACAATTTGATGTGACAAATTTTAAAAATAATTTGACAATTACAGAATCTTATTAATAGCACGGTATCCTAGCAACAGCGTTGATTTACGTATTATCTATTTTACGATTATGTTATCAAAATTTGGAACAGTTGTGATTGGTCAAAAACAGTGAATTATAATTTTCAAAAACAAGTAAAGGCTCAATTTTATAATAAATATTTTTAAGTATAAACATCATTTTATTGGCATATATAATAATTATGCAATTGAAAGTTTGAAACATTGACAAAGAAAGCATCCAGGGTGGCTAAAACTTTGTGAAAACCAATTTCCCTGACTTTTCCCGGTTTTCCAGAACTTCATTTTTCCCTGACTTTTATATTTAAACAAATATAAATTCCCAAGTACTGTGAATCACAAAATATTGATTAAAATCGGTTTAAAATTAGATAAAGATGAGTTACAACCTCAAACTTAATTAATTATGATAAAGGAGTAAAAAATACAAACATCGGTTTGCACAATTTGCACAACATTTGCTCAAAATTTGTGTTTGTAATTTTGTAACTTCGCCAAACAAATTTTTTCCCTGACTACAAATGAAATTCCCTGACTTTTCCAGGACCAACAAAATTTCCTGACTTTTCCAGGTTTTGGCCACCCTGAGCATAGTTTTATTATACCAGTAGAATTAAAAATCGATGCTTTTTTGTCGGCCTAAAATCGACATTGAAATCTCAAAACATAAGTAAATTTCCAACAGATAAAAATTATGTAGTCGCGATTCCCTAAGCTACAATAAATCGCTCTAATCACATACATAAACAATAAATAATTTCGGAATGATAAATTCGGTGGTTTATTGTAACGAGGGTGTTGTAATTAACACATTATCTTCGTTAGACGTGAGCAAGCAATATCATCAACAAGTAATTTTCATTAGAACATTAGTTACTACATACTAATTAAGCGATAACAATCTGAGATGTTGTGTTCTATGCGAAATATACATGAATTAATTTCACCATCTATATTCTACATGTTCTATCTAGGGTAGTATTATTATGCAAAATTTCAGGTTAGGTTAAACAATATTATATCTTGTCGTAACATTATATCCCTACCATGCGCATATATTAGAATTTATTATTAAGTTGTTGTTTTACTAATAATATTTTCATCTTGGATCTTAATTTCGTAGTATAGATCACATTAAAGTCCAAATTATAACAAGCGTTTTATTGGCGGTTATACCAACTATACTTAAATTTTAAATGTGATTTAAATAAATTATCCAAGCCCGCCATGTACCCAAAAGGGTGTAGTACATACTCCTTTCCACTATCTCGAAATCAGTTTCCTCCAAATATCCCTATCCAGACAAGCAACTTTAGCTTCATTCATATTCATACTGCCACTCATACATGCCCTTCTATTCCTACTACTTGGAAACTTCCACTCACGCAAAACACTTTCAATCATACAACTCCAACTACTCATCGGACATCCACACAAACGGATAGTAACTTCAAAATCATTCATATAATTTTTTTTAACCGAACCATCTTAACTGACTAACATCAACTTTTGCAATATTATAACGACGTTTATTTATTAAAAATTAGAATAAAATAGAAATAAGTTATTAGTAACTTGTTTCTATATTCTGTTGATTTACTGTAAATATCAATTGTATTATTTTTCCTAAAGATCGAAATATCGATTATTAATTAATATTGATACAGAACTACAACCTAAAACCGGTTTATTTTGAATATTATTATATAAATTTAATATATAATAATTTGAACAAATAAGATAATAAAAGATATTAGTTTCATATTTATTAAAAACATGTGTTCAATTTTATACGGTAGATAATTTTTCAACTCGCTAACTATAACTTATGTTCAGCGAGTTGATAAATTATAGATCTTAATACGATTTTATATTTTTTTTTCATTTTTACGTTTCTTTAATATTACAAAATTGAATAAATTTTAATTTTTATATTTTTTCCTCATATATTACCAAACCGTGTTAATTTTATTCCATTTCTTGTAAACATACAGGAGGTTGATTTTATCTAAATTTATTATGAAATAAAAAAATCAAATCAAATTTTTATTATTCTTTATGTTTTACAATCTAATTATTTCTTTAAATTATACACAAAAGCACAATATAAGCTGAAGAATATAAAATGTACTTCTATATAGATATTAAAAAAAGCAAAAATTGTTTTGTAAAATATTTATTCATTTTTGTAACAGGGTTGGGCTGTTGGTAATTTTATTTTCGAAAGTAAGAGTTTATTAATTATTTTTATGTATGTATTATGAATGCAAATATTATATGTACCTATAATTTTATACGTGCAATATTTGATTTCATGTCTGTTTGAATACATTCAGAATAGCATATCTTCAGAGACATATATTTAAGAGTGTCAGTCAATGTAGAACAAGCAAAAAAGAACAATGTTAGATTTAAATTTGAATTAAAAATTTGTATTTCAGTTTGTTTTTAATACTTTTCTTACTTGTACTCAATACGTATATGCTGTAAAATAAATTTAGATAGTTTCGTTCAAAACTACTGTATAGAATCTTCGATATACGTATATGAATATCGAATATGTAAAAAAAAATTGAACTTTACTACTAAAAATCCGGATCTGAAATTTCCCAGATTCCGTTCTCAGCAGCGTACTTAACCATTAATTAAGTTAACAACATATTATGCAACTGATCCTTAGAGTACCTGTTTATATATTGAGTGATTTTTTAAAAACATATATTTAACACAATTTTGAAATGAATAATGTTTATAAACAATTATAATTATTACAAAACCTTGAAACAAATTAAATAGTGATATGAATATATTTTATAATGCAATAAATAATTATGAGAAAAGAGTGTCTTAGGAAAATTCATTATTCTCTTTGTAAACTATAAAATGTCTAAATAATGCCTCATCTTTACAAGGTTATCTAGAATTTATTTTCATTTGTACGTAACATTTGTTTATAATTACATTAAACTTCAAAAACAATAATTATTAACAACATAAATATATAACATTTATTGTTGTGCTCTACATATTTTCATTCATATTGTAATTTAGGAATTAAATTAAAATATCAAAATAATAAAAACCCACACATTTTATTCAATTTTTCAATAAATCCAACAAAGCAAAGCTGAGCCTTCCTGATATTATGATTTAACAGAAGTATAGAAAAATAATATTATCTTATACACGCAAAAAATAAACAGTTAAACAATTAAATTTCTACAAAACAAGATTTTTAATTTTCCAAAACACAATTAGAAAGTGAAAGTCATTAAATGAGGCATAGCAGTACTTAATTATAAACAATATACACACACACATGCACAAGTAATATTATTCATATAGCGTTAAAAACAAAATAATAATAACAATAATAAAAGGCAAACTATAAACAATTATTTTCTCCGCAGTTAATGTGAAAATAATTTGTTACAGAGCTCGAACATTACGGCGGTAGTAAGGTAAAGAATAAAGATTATATAGTGCATAATAAATATATAATATATCAACACCCAAGTTATTAAGTACATATCAAGTAAATGCGACAGAAACACGATGTTTTTTTTTTAAATGTAATGTTTATAAAGAGATTTTTGTACAGCCCTAGGCGATAGGAAACTGTGTAACATATAGTTTACGCATCCACGCACATGTTACTACGCACGCACGGGTATCCAGTTCATTATACACATACATCCATGTAGCATATGTGAAATATTTTTATGAATATATTTCTATATGTACTAAATTACTCATTTCTTTTTGTGTATATCAAATTTTAGATACAACACTGTCAATAGACTATCAGAAAGTCATTAATATTAGATGCAAATTGGAGCATACTATATACTATAAAGCAGATAATAATTAATAAGTAGAAAACATAGTCAAATTAGTACAATAATCTCTATTAGATATGTCTTTAAAAAAATAATTTTTTGTTTCAAAGTGATAAACACGCTTTCAGACAAAATAAAAAATATAATTAATTCAATTCGTGTCAAACATTTCATTTATTGAAATATGAAATGTATGCATGAAATTGATATAGTGAATTAAAAGAGTTGAGTTATTTCTCAAAATTTCACATATTACCCTAGACATTGACGACAGCAATATAGGCCGACTCAATAATAATTAGAGTAATTTGCGAAATTTTGAGAAATAACTCAACTTTTTTAATACTATTTCCAATTTGAACGTGTCGTTGTTTTTAAGGTTCCAATCTTAAGATAGCGAAACTCTCGATTTTTTTAAAAAAAAATGAAGAGCCTAAAATTCGAGAATAAGGCACTTAATTAGCCTTTAATTCTCCAATAGTTTCCATGTCGATTTAAATATATTAAATTCTTTATGAATAAATTCATAGAAATTTATCGTGTTATATATAAAAATTGTAAAATATTGTCTTTGTATATTTATTTTCACACATAACCAGTTTTTAAAAATATTTATGATAAAAGAAAACATGCATATGTATATGCATAAATATCTGTTTAAAATTAGTAAAATAAATAAAAACTAGACGTGTTACTGCTAAAGATTACATAATATGAATATATGAGACGCTTTAAATATTATCATGTGATATTGCTTATCTTTTTTTGTCGTTATGTTATTCATTCAATCACATTCATAAAATATAATAACATGGTCGTATAAAATTTTAAAATTATTCAGTAAAATTTATTTACTATTGTATTATTTTATATTTTCATAAAATTTCTTATCGATTATGTCCTAGTAATTCGGAACCCACTACAACTCCATGTTCCACTTGAAAACTAAATTAATTGAAATAAATTATTTTTAAAAATAAGCAGTGCAGGATTTACGTATAAGCTAAACAAGCTATAGCTTAGGGGCCCCACTTTCTGGGGGCCCCAAAAAATAGTTTAATATAATTCCTTAATCCTTATAACATGTTTCAAGAGATTAGATAATAAGCCTTTGTAAATTGTGCCTTTTAAAAGAATTTTTGTTTCTTTTACCAGAGTTTGCATTTTTAAGTGTGTTATGAATAAAAATTATTTTAAGTTAAATATTTATTATTTCACTATCAATATAATCATATTTGACATAAAATATCTGAACTTATAAAGGGCCCCCATATCTCAAATAACTTAGGCCCTTATCATGTCTAAATCCGGCTCTGAAAATAAGTAATACTTATGTGTATCTACTGTTGTAGTAAACAAAATAAATTAACATAAATAATATATTTTATCTTGGTGATAAATATAAAATATATGCTTTCATCATTCGCGCCAAAAATAGAACAGTAAGTTTAGTGTTCAGCAAGTGGTAACAGTGATCGAACCAAAAGACAAATCAGTCCACAAACAACGTTGACTACGTAACCTTATCTATAACCCAGTACGTAAAAATTAACAATATCCACATTGAAAGCAAACAGTTGATACACTTCAATCTAGTTCAAAACAAAACGCAAAATCATATCTAATTGAAGCATTAACAAGCGCCATTATTCCTGTCAATAAAACCGCATTTTGAAAAATGGCCAGTCCAACGCTAAAACTAAACAACGATTGCGAAATGCCTATTGTGGGATTAGGTACTTATAAGGTAAAACACTATTTTAATTATAACTTCTTTTGTTTCTCGTATTCAACTGAATTTGATTTTCATATATATTTATTAGTCGAAGCCTGGCGAAGTTGAGCAAGCGATCAAGGACGCAATAGACGCCGGCTACAGGCATATTGACTGCGCATATATGTATGGTAATGAGTCTGAAGTTGGTGCTGGTATACGAGAAAAAATTTCCGATGGCACCGTTAAACGGGAAGATCTATTTATTACCAGCAAAGTAAGTGAAGATAAATTGTTTAAACGATATTATGTATTAAATAAATATTGATAATGTATTCAAATAATATTAACCCCAAAATTAACTATGTTTACTGATACGCCACTGGCATGTAAATATAATTAGTTGATTTAACTTACTGACTTCAAATCAAAATAACTATTTTGTATTAGAATTTAATGGTAAAATATATTTTGAAAACTTTGCAATAAAATTGAAAAAAAAAAATATACTAAAATAGGGTTTAATATATAATAATCTAAAAATCTAAAATTTTGACCCAAATTACTTGAACTGGGTTTCCTGAAAACTTTACTCCTAAAACTTTTATATATATTTCTAAATAATTTCTCTATAAATAATGATTTTTATCTCCCAAAATATTTTTCTTCAGAATATAACTATATCAATTTTAATGATATCCGTATTTTAAATATATATTCTAGTTATGGAATAATTTCCATTCGCGTAATCTAGTGGTACCAACTTTGAAAAAATCTCTGGAAAATTTAGGCATCGACTACTTGGACCTGTATCTAGTACACTGGCCATTTGGGTTCAAGGTGAGTATTATTTTATCATTAATAATTAATTAATTGTGAAAATGTCAGATGTTTGATATTACGCATAAGCAGGGTTGGATTGGATAAAAAATTAGACCCGGGGAAAGTTGCACGATAGGACCCATCTTACATCCCAAAAATGTTCAAATAAGTTGTTTTTATATTATTTGTTTTATTCTAATTTACATAGAAATGATATTATAAAACAATAAAGATTAATATTGTAAAAATTACACATATAAAATTAAATATAATTCTTTATTTAAATTTAAGTTAAAAAACAAATTCACAAATTGATGTTTTTAGAATAATCAATTCTTAAATGTTTTATTTTTATTTTTTGGTCATGGCCCACCGGGGAAAGCCCGGTGGGCTAGTCCAACCCTGCGCACAAAGTATGTATATACTTGTAATGCTTTAATAATTAGTTTGTAATTATATTAAGCACCATAATTGTTTTTTTTTTGTGTGTAAATATTACTAATACAGGTCATGTAATTTTGATTAGAATTCTATAGATATTTTCGTTCAATAGAAAAAATATTAAATTTTCAAACTTTTATAAAATTTATCTATTATCTACAATAATGACTACAAAAAAAAATGTATAAATAATTAACTTTGATCTTCAATTAGAAAAAAAATAAAAAATAATAAAGAATCGCCTATAAAATATAAATAATTTTGTTAATTTCAAATTTATTTGAATGTAGTTTAGTACATACATCTAAAAATTGTATGCCCCTTAATGTGATCACATCGAGATTATAACAATATCCGATTGATAATATACGAAAAAAATGTAAATACGAATGTGTATACCATTCTTCGCAAATAATCCATGATTTCAATAAACGGTATGCACTGTATAAACATTATTAACCTGCAATATCAAATTTTTACAGTCTTTTCTTATCTCGCAGATACTCTGATAGATTTTTTTATTGCCTTTATATCTTTACATTTGTAATACGAATCATTAAAATACTATACCATAAACATTCATCAACAGAGTACGTTTATTTCTAATAAAAATTTTGTTGTGCAAATTAAAATTTAATCGCAAACACCGTCGAATTATATTTTATTATCTATAATTAATGCCGCTATTCTGGTCATCACATTTAAATTTAAAGATCTTTAGCTTAAAGCAAACTTTAACTTAACGACTTAAAGAAATTTAAATAAAGCAATTCTGGTCATGCATCTTTAAGCTTAGCAATTTAAAGAATTTTATTCCTAAGTTGGCAATGCTGTGCACATGCGCAGTATGTTATCTTTAAGTGGAAAACTGTCAAAACGTGTCCATTTGCATAATAGTAAATTGCTATTAACACTTTTAGGTGGAATGGTATGGAATCGGATCGTTCAGATGCGGATATATATATGGCTTCAATTTATTAATAATGTTAATTACTACTAATTTTTTTAAGCAAAAATTAATTAAAAATTTGTTGTTAGTTATTTCGAATGTATTTAAATTGTCTCGTAATATTTTTCTTTCTATTCTTGTATTGTTCCTATAAAAATAATTTTATTTTATTAAGCCTACATTTAACGAAACATATATATTATTTAATTACTTTCTTTTCAAAATCATCTATATATAGGAAAACTGCAAACATTTCTATATTCATTTTTATGCAAATATTTTTCACACCAATATAAATTTCAACCTTTTCTGACAACTACTTAAAGTAACCTCTAATTTAACTGTTAAAGCACCTCCCATATACATTTAAATTTAAAGGACTTTAAGCTGAAGATTTAAGCTAAAGTTGTGACCAGAATTGAAATTTACTTAAAGTTCTTTAAATTTAAAGATTTAAGCTAAAGTTCATGACCAGAATAGGGGCATAAATCATTATAATAAAATATTACAGATCTTATTCCTAAAATATATTTTTCATTTTAATTAACTGTATTCAACAAAACTGTAAGACCTATAACTGTTACAAAATATTGTATGATTTCCCAATAAATAGATTTAATCTTACAAATTTGTTCAGAATCCAGGAAATTTATGTTTATTTTTATTTTTCAATAATAAGTCGTTTAATATTGAATAAATATTTGTAATTCGTATTATTTTGTTCTTCTACATCTGACCTATTTTAAATTTGTTTCGACACAAAGATTTTTCATTAAGCAAGACTGTTTAAATACAAAACTTTTTTAAATAAAAATATCCAATTAATTTGAATAAATAATTTGCTACAACGTAAAAAAATCAATGAAAATTTAAATTGATAATTATAGTAGTTTTACAATGTTTTTTTTTTTGTTGTAATTTTAATAAATTATTGCAAATTTACCAAAAATTTCTAAAATTACAATGAAAATCACAGTAAAATTACTATAATTATCAATGTAAATTTACATTAATTTTTTTTACAGTGTATTTCAATAAGAGTTATTAAAATACAAAAAATTTATTTAATTTTTCATATCTTCATTATAATAAGGTTTCAGATATAGGTAATAAATTAAACCTGCTGACTACTCTACAAAAACTTTATTTGTTATATATACATAAAAATATAAATTGCATATCGTAATCTTCTTTCAAAAAGTAATTTTTAAAATAAACATATACGTATTTGTTAGTTAGCGGTATACATCGATAGATAAATACAAAATATGGCTTTTTCATTTAAAAAGTATTGGCAGCCATATATTTAATGTAGACATAGTATAAATTGCCTAAGTACATGGATATATTGCAATGCACTTATCTTGGCAATCTCCATATATCGGTAAATAACAAAGCAATATTAGTAATCAATACGTTTCAGACATGTTTATTTTTTCTAATGCGCAATAGAACGATGTATAATATAAACAAATTTGTATGTATAATTATTATTCAAATTAAAAATAAATAATTACATCTGATAATAAATTAATCGCAGTTACAAAACCATACTAACCGTGGTAATAATAGATATATATATATTTTTTATTTGATGTTTCATTATTCTAGGAATAACCTATACTATTAACATTGATAGATTAACTTGATCTGAATTCATTCTTATGTTAGTTTATTATCAGTTATTAACTGTTATGTGTATGCTAAATTTCAAATCTCCAAGTATATTCGCATTTTTTAGGTATATTTTTTACTTTATATTAACAGATAATGCAAATAAAATAAGTTAAAAATTATTTTACATGTTAAGAGACAAATGTCAATTACTTAAACATCCTAAGTGTCAAGTGGGAATATTCCATTTTCACACTAATTAAAATACGACCCTATTTGGATGCATGTGTTTTCAGCGAGAACTTTGCTGAAATTTAATAACTTCATTAGAATTTATTGTCCCTCATGCTTTCAAAAGGGTACTATTAAAATAGTTTTAGTACTATTTACATGTAAATTTAAAAAAAACATTAGACCAAAACTTTAATTTGTAGGTAAATTAACTAAGACTCAGTATTTCCAAATGTTGGAATAAATTTATCATTGAAATAATTGCGAAATTAACCAAAAAATTGTTGTCATTTATTCTGAGGATACATTTTTAGCCAATCACAAATGATTTCTTACTTATCTTAATAAACAAAATTGGAAATACTGGCTCTTAAAATAACTATGGTATATATATTTATGAAATAGATAAAGAGAAATACAAATTGGTATTATAAATATAATACGTATTAGTAGAATTTTAATGTAGAAAAGTATTTAACAAGATAGAAAATGTAGTCAACATAGAAATATACTTAAAACAATTTTATTCTAAATAAGGAATAAACTACACAACATGACAAATTATTTAACTCTCTCAAAATATTTTGTAGGTCGCAAATGTACAGGGTTATGTATTTTCCTTGTCATTTCATGAAAATAATTTAAAATTTTATTAATAGTTATTTGAATTAAAAAATGTGTTAAATTATTAGGTAATATATAGGTAAAATGTCACTTTATTTCGCGGGACCTCGAAAAGGTCCGCGGAACAGTTTGAATTTTGAAAACCTGTAATATAAAGCAATTAAAAAAAATCAATGTAAATACCCCATTTAAAAAAATCTATTTCATTTAATTTGAAATATCAAAACACAATACAGAAAAACCTAAATCACAAATTTTTGCATGCTGCATAATCCACCAACATTAAATTTAACATGCGCAGAATTTAAATTCCATGAAAAAAAAAATTGTATAAATATATCAGGAAGGCGGCGACTTAATCCCAATGGAGAATAACGTACCCCAATTCAGCGACATCGATTACCTGGAGACCTGGCAGGGTATGGAGGATTGCGTTGATCTGACGCTAGCACGTAGCATCGGCCTATCAAATTTCAACAGCGAACAAATCGTTCGGCTACTGGCAAACTGTCGCATACGACCGGTAACAAATCAGGTCGAATGCAATCCGAATCTAAATCAGAAGAAGTTGATCCAGTTCTGCCGTGAACGGAACATCGTCATCACCGGGTTCTGTCCACTAGGACGACCGGCGCAAACATTGGGCGTGGAGGGTAAGCCGCAACCAACGATTGAAGAGCAACGACTGAAGGATATTGCCGAAAAATATAAGAAGGCTCCAGCGCAGATTGTACTTAAATATTTAGTAAGTAACATAATAGTAAAATATTTTTCAGAACTCATTCTATTAATATAAAAATAGTTTTAGGATAAAATTATGTTTTATTTAATTTATATAAAACCAGTGGCAAATCCACGGGAGGGGGCATGGGGCCATGGTCCCCCTTGGGCCTAAGAACATAATACAAAATACATACAAATATATATTCCACAAACAATTATTATTAACCCACCTTGCATAAAGCTATGCATATAAGGTGGGATAATAATTTTTTTGTAGGCTTAAAACTTCTTAATAATTATTTACCTTTATCCTAAAAAAAAAAGGCAAAATGGCCCCCCCTTGACAGTTTTCTAGATCCGCCCCTGTATAAAACGACGTTTCGACCTGATGCGAGACGAGCGTTTAGGTTTCATATAAATAAACAGAATTTTACCTAAAACTGTTTTTATATTTAGTAAATAGTTTTTGTTTTCATCTTTGTACAAACGTATTAAGTTAGATGAAAAAGTTAATTAGTATTTTGGGTAAGTAAATATTTTAAATACAAGGAATATCAAAACTTAAGAGATACAATAGAATTTGTGTAGAGTCCTGGTAGCTGGTAGTAAGCAACAACAGAGAGATAAATTGTGGCGAATTAGGCCTTTTGAGGCTACACCTGCTAGTAATATCAAATTGTAAGAAGAAGAAAAAACTGTGAGACGTCCAAAGTATAGTCAGTACAGCAAGCGTGGATTAACATTTTGAGAACTAACATTGAACTCAACTCGCTCCACTCTTATTATTATATTTCTATTGAGGCACAGTTATTTATGTTACGAAACGATTATTTATGTTTATATAGTATCGATATATATATATATATATATATATATATATATATATATATATATATATATATATATATATATATATATATATATATATATAGTCTAGAGCAGGGATGAGCAACCCGCGCGGCCCGCCACACTTTCTCGTGTGGGGGCCCTTCAAAGATTTTACACGACACGATTTTAAATGACACGGATCTAGGAAATAAATTTTAAAATGTTGACTTATACGCATAATTTCTATCAAAATTGCATGAATTTAGAAAAATTTCCACGATTGGGCGCATTTGCAAAGCAAATAATGACACTTTTTGGAACCACCTATGTTTGCGAACAATTATTTTCCGCATTGAAAATCATTAAATGATTTACGATTAGAAAACAGCATGCGAGTTTCTGTGTCGTTTATATCTATTTTAAATATTTCTAATTTAAATAATCTTTGTCCAGATATATTTTTTGCCGTTTCTTCAATAGTATTTCTATTAATGACTGTTTTATTTCTGTATTTTTTTTTATATCAGGTTTATTTTGTTAATAAAGGGATAATTTGAGTTCGTCATTCAGTGTATTATCATAATGTGGCCAACATTTTTAAATTTGTAGCTGGCCCGTTGTAAAATAAAATTGCTCATCTTTGATCTAGAGCTACAAATCTACCAAAGTAACATTGAGAAAATTTCTGATTTTTATTACTATTACTTCAGTAAGTCACAGTTACTTGTTCATAGTCTGGTAACAAATATTTTAAATCATCCTCTATGCATGTTCTAATGTATTTCCTTCAAAATTATGCTACACTTTAACTTCAAATTCATTTATTAACGGTATATTATTAACCAGATTTCATTTAAAAACAAATATTAACTAATTTTTTATAATATGCTTTTATCTAGAGTATGCTAAAAATAACTGTCTCACAAAAAACAAATAAGTTATAGCGACGCGACAGTTAACAAAACATAAGAAAATATTTATCATCGCCTACTTATATCTGTGCAACGATCGATAATAACTTTTATTATATCGATTTCATTTTGAATTACATTAGATGGTCATTGACCAATATGCTGCTCGATTGATTTTCGTTAAAGTAATGTTATATTTATTTACAGATATCATTAGGAATTTCCGTTATACCAAAATCTGTAACAAAGTCTCGCATTCAAGATAATATAAATCTTTTTGATTTTGAACTTACTCGAGAAGAAATTACCTATATGGATTCACTGAATAAGAACATTCGAGTTTGTCCTTCAAATGAATTTACCGAACATAAATATTATCCTTTCCATATTGAATATTAATATTTATAACTTATTGTATATTATGAAAAACATACAGAATAAAAAGTTTTTATTATAATACTTTTCGTTACTATTATTGTTATATGTTATAAAAACAGTAACTAATTAACGCTTAAAATATATAAATTCTTTAGTAAGTATATAAAATAATAAGTTATTAAAAAAATTAAAATTGACAAATTTATATTTTTCTCTCATATTATTACTATTATATCTAGTGATCTACAGATTTTTTTTTTGATGGAATAAAATATTTTTATAATGAAGAAAATTTTGTCTAATTTAACCAAGTCTTAGCGGAATTTGAATCTTCAATTTGTATAAGAAAATTAAAAGTTGGTACTTGCGTAATACAGCAATGGTAAGTTTATTTTTTTAGATAAGTACTTCACTAGAATCTAGATAAGTAAAATTTCTAAAAAGTTCAAATTATCTACAATAAAATAATTTTAACACTAGAACTACCAACCGGTCAAAATGACCGGTTGCATCAGTTCATCACCACTTTTTGTTCATAATTACAAAAAATATTGTTTTTAGAATACAATGTATTTTTCTAAATTTATGAAATCTTTAATTTTACAAAATGTTAGATTCGTGCGATTTCAATTTACAGAGATAAATATGTGATATACCTAAATATACCAACCGGTCATTCTGACCGTCATATAAAAACATTACCAGAGTTTAGGATTGCTTGTGCAAATGCAAAAAAAAATAAAACACGCGTTAGCAACACACTCTGTCAACATTGTAGCATACACAAAACATATTTTTTACTCTAAATATACGGGGAGTCCCACGAATAAAAAGATTCTGTGCTTTGTTCATGGTTCACATTTCTGCGGCTAAGTAGTTTCATTTTCTTGTTGGTGCTTCTGGTGCGAGGTGAAATAAATATAAAAAGTGAACAATATTTTGGCAAATATTTTACCATTGTTGCTAATATTGTAAAAGTAAGTTGTGAACAAATATTTTTATCATATACATAATATTTCATATATTTATTCAGTAACTACACATGCAACTACACATCAAACCGGTCATTTTGACCGGTTGGTAGAAATAGGTATAGAACAAATCCTGGTAGTTCTAGTGTTAAAGAAAAATTCATACAGAGAAAATTTTATTTTTACTCCTAGTGATCTATTATTTTTTAAAATAATGATGATGAGTGATGAGGAAAATTTTGTTTACTTATAAAACTCCCATATTTTCCAATATATTTTCATCCACTGATATTTAAATATAATTCTCAAGACCTATTTGAGTATTGACATAAATAACAATCAAAGAATCTATTAAAAAGAAGATATTATAATAAATACATACAATAAAATTAAAATTTATGACAATATAATTTTCCATATTAGTATCTTAATGATGAATCAGAAAATTGTAAAATTATTACTACATTAAAAAAATACACTCACTCGTACAGTCAACTCATTTGTTACATTAGATTTTCATTAATGAAAAAAGAAAAGAAAAAAGAAATGAGAAAAAATTTCATTACGCCAAAAAGAGAATGATGAATGAATATAAAATTTCAACTTTAAACAAAGTAGGTGTAAAATTATATATGAGTTAAAATTAACATTGTAATGCCTACGTGTATACATATATAAACAGTGACTATCAAAATTTATTTAGATGATGATATTAAAATTTCAAATTAGAACTGACACACATTTCCATTAGAGTATATATTAATAAAAAACAGAAAACTTAAAAAAAAATACAACTGTCTCATTATGTTGTATTAGATAAAAGTCTAGATGAAAAAAAAAATGTAAAATTTAAATAATCGCTAAATATAACAAAAAATAAAAATCTTTCGATTTTAATTTTCCGTTATCTATGTTCTAATTTATTTTTAATTATAGATAATATTTTTCAGCCTCCAAATTTTTTCAATATAATAGTCAATTAGTTTTTATTTACGATTTATTACGATTTACACATAAACTTTTAAGGCCCGTATTCATAATAAACACTTTCTCGTTTTAACTTACAATCGGTCTATAATTATTTTTGTTGTAATAATTCCTATAATTACCTGTTATATGTATTTTTTTATTTTTATAACTTCGTTATTACTGAAAATAGCTGTAGATACTAGATAAGTCGGCGCCACATAAAAGTTTTTATTGAAAAAAAAATTTGCATACAAATTATAAAAGTTATATGCAACGTATGTGAAATTTTCTACCCACAAAATACAATATATATACATAAAAATAAATTATATGTTATTATAACATAAAATGTCATCATCTAATGCCATAATTTGAGGTAAATTTATACTATAAATAAGTAAGAACTCCTGAATCATTGTACGAATGAGTTAAAGTAAGCAAATTATGATGGATAAATACCAGAATTTCCTAGAAATATGGGCTCGTATACTAACAAAATAATATTTGTTTTCTTATCATCATTATCACTAAATACTCATATAATCTAACTTTTTTAAGAATATTAACGAAAACAAAGATACCTAATAACACCTAGGCTATATGCATAAAAATAATACAATTACTTTTTGATAGAATATACAATATGTACTAAATATAATTTATATATATATTTATATATATATACCTAATGCAAATATCCATAGCTTTATACAAATAATTACAACGCTACTAATGTTTTTTAAAATCATACTTCACATAAACTGTTTTACGAGCAAATTTCGCTAAAATGCATTACTAATATTTTTATTCCGTGATGTCATGCTTTTTTACACGTAACGCAGACTCAACAATAAAAATAAATAAAAAATAAAACTTGGCGTGTCAAAGTTCAAAACAAAAATAACAAAGCAAATTAAACTAACTTCAAGTTTAGCAGACATAACAAATACAAATTTAAAAGATCAACTAATTTAATATTTATAAGAAAATCACATATTTTTATATAATTCCGAAGAGAATATAGTATACGTATATTCTCGTTAATAATACCTACTATTATAATAGCTTATGTAATTTTTGTCAAAAGTAGTTTTAAACTGTATTTGAAATTATTTATAAGCTTAATTATTAGGACATTATAATAGCGAATATAAAAACATGAAAACTATTTATATTTGAAAAAAAATAGTAAGCAAAGTCATTTTCAAAAAACACATTTTATATTATGTGCTTATATTTTTGAAATTTTTTTAATTCTTGTACTATCGACAAAAAAAACATTTTTCTATGGGTAGCAATAACAATCTATTTTTTATAAATAAAAATTACTCTAAGTTAAATTAGTCATCCACTATAAAATTCGTATGAATTAACCCTGAACTTATTCATATAACGGTGATTTATAAAATGATGCAATGTTGAATTTTAAAAAATGCAATACTTGTCAAGGTAATTCACTTTTTAGAAAAGGAAGAACAACTTACAATTAATGAATAACAATGCAAATAAATTATGTTTTTTTTTCTTTTGTTACGGATATTGACATTTAACAAAAAAAAAGCAGTCTATTTGTATAAAATATCATTAACGTAATACAAATTAACTTAATCTAAATGAATGTTGTTTACTATTGGCAGAAATAAAATAAAAAACATATCTCAAACATCGTATATAGATAATGTTTTGTAAACATTGACACATGATGCTCAAAGTGGCGGTTAAATAACAAATAACAAACAATTCGTTGATAATCAAAACACAATAATGGGAAATGAATTATAATAAAAACACTTACTTTCTATTGAGATACTGTAAACACCAGTCAACAATTCCTCCAACAACTTCGGAATTAATAAATTTATAACTTCCAAGTTTGACAGGTAATTGATCATTGGGTTCAACAGTGTTAGCAAATTCCTCGAAAAATTGCCGGTATTCGGTTAAATAATCGTCTTTATTTGCCATGGTGCATTAAATGAGAGTTTTTGACACTTGACGAAGATGATCACAATATTTTAATTTTTTGACACTTCGTTGTACGCGCAAATGAGATCGTTGGTTATATAGTCAGGTGATATGTAAATTTGTACTTTCGATGAACACACGCAATTACACTTAATTTATTGCAATATTATAAAAATAATACTTTCGGGAAATGTATACTTACACCGTAAAACACTTACTTAGAGAGTAATACATTCGTTCGCAAACTGAAAACGACTGTGGAAGACTTGTTTATGTTGAAAGGGGCGTGAGAGGAGGTAAACACTTAGATCATAAAGTATAAACTAGATGTAAGGTATTGGGAACGCTTAAGACTGAGAGAGACAGAAGATCGCCTGAAACAAGCATACTGCGCAAACTCAAGAATTCTTGAGTCAGTGGCGTATCTGAAACTTTTTAAATTACAACATGCACTTAATAAATATATAGTTGATAAATATCACTGAAAGTAATGTCTAAGTAATGTCTATTATTTTTAAATAGGTTTTCTTATTTAACATTATGACTTCTGAAAAGTTATTATTTCATTAATATAAACGAATTTATGCCCAAGTCCTAGTCAAAGCTATAATATTAAAATATATATATATATATATATATATATATATATATATAAAAATGCAGATAATATTTCAATATTCATTATTTAATCGTAACATGTAATATTATTACAGAAATTACTTTTATAAGTTTACAAAAGGGATAAAATGTATTTGTAAATAAAATAGATAAATGTAAAATATTTATAATTTTCTAAATAATTGTCTACAAATTTATTAACATCGAAATTAATTATATTAATTGGTTAAAAATATTATATTTACATACAATATTTTCATATCTTTCTATTTCCTCTTTAATATTTAAAGTAATTTATTGTTTTATTTTATTTCTTCTCATTTCAAACCTGCCCCATTCTGAAAATTCTGTACCGCGCGACCATGCTCTCCTTCGCGTTTGCGCAGTTACGTTGATTCAGGCAAAATCATTCTTTCCTTTTCTTTTTCACATTATACTATATATGTGTCTTACTCAGGCATAAGCGTTCCCAAAACTTGCACTATACAACATACCCCTTCTTACATCTAGTTTCTACTTTATGATCTAAGGGTAAACAGCTGTCAGTGCTGCCAATACACTGTCAAGAAAAATTCCTATTTTTTTTCTTCACTGTGTAAAACAATTCAAATAATTTCAAAATTTATTAGTTTAAAGTTCAATTAGAAAGTAAAATAAGTATAAAATCAATTTATTTATTAACAAACACAAATTTACTATATAATTTACAAGAAAGTATTACATAACAACACAAAATGATCTTTCAGTAAATGGATTATCGGGTACAGTTTCACCACGCATTTCTCTGGCTTTAAAACCTAAATAAGACTTATCGTAATCTTTACATATATCTGCTGGAAGAGGTTTATTCCAATCTTTGGGCGGCTGTGTTCTTCTCTCCCAAATATTATTTGAATAATGCGCTTTTAATCGTGCATGCCTCCGTACTTTTTCACTATTAATTATTTCGGTCTGTAACATAGTTTATTTTTGGATTGGAACAAAAATATTATTTACGAAATAATACTTACAGCAGCTTTATAATCTTTATCTTCCGTCCATTTTATACAATTATTTAAATCTCTTTTCCATTGAGAACAATCTAATGTTTCTCCATGAATAAAATATTGATGAAATCTACCTTTTATGCTGGTGCACTCGCTATATTCATCCTGATACATTTCACTTGGTCGTATCTTGAAATAAAATTTGTATTATTTAGGAAAGTTTTTAGCTTTCATGTTATAATCATTAAATTTTCCCAGTTCATCATAAGCTAATACGTGGTAAGTACGCAGTAAATATATTGTATTTTACTTACCATCCATTCATATTCTTTAACAAATGATTTATTTTCGTTTTCTGTGTTACTTGTCATTGTGATCATGAAACTTAACTTTTCTAACCTATAATTTCATTATACCGGTTGATATTCAGGAAAAATTCATAACCAATTATTATTCCAATATGTATTGTATTTAATTTCTTATTTTTACAAGAAATATTAATGAGAATGTTAATTTAGCTAAATAAATATTCAAGCATGTATATAATTTCGTTTTCACATTTAAAATGACATATTTGATATCATCTTTACAATGACGTTTTTAATACGATTAGTGCCATCTAGTAATCATTAGTAGTATTAACGTGTACATTTTAAATTTATCTGTAAAAAGTAATTATTCTAATAAATTTTGCAAAATAAAAATTTGTTAAAAATAATATTAACAAATGTATATGATATATTTTATATTATATTTAAGTTTTTATATCTGTTATATATAAAAAAAAATAGTTTAAATTTGTATTTTACATAATTTTTAAAATAAAATAAATTTTGCATATTAATATTTATCTTTTATTTAACATTGTATAAGTAATCAATAGTTTACAAATCGAATTTTAATATATAGACAAGTTGCGACATCTTGTAACTACATATTTATTTACTGCTTCTTTTAAAAATTTAAAAAACAAATAAAACTAATACAAAATTTACTTATTAATGACTTAATTTGTTTAATGTATTTATAAAAAAAAAAGTTAATTTGGTTTTAACATCGTTTTAACTTAAAAATTTAATTTATTTGAATGCAATTATTTTACGTTTTATCTTCATAATTTATACGTTACAGAAGTCACGTAATTTGATAAAAAAAAATTAATAATAAATTTACAACTACGCACATACTGCAATTATTCTGTGCTATTATAATAACAACAATGGCACAAAAAGCAGGAAAATACCAACATGAAAAAAATGAGAATGTGGATGAATATTTTCGGGCTTTGGGTGAGAGATATAAATTGTAAAATTAATTTAATAAAACAATTATTAAAATATTAAAATTTCAATACAGGTGTTCCATATTTTGGAAGAAAAATGATGTCAATTTCCAGTCCAACATTGGAAATATTGGAAAAAGAAGATAATGTATGGACCATAAAAACTTCATCTTTTATTCGGACCAATGAAATAACGTTCAAGTTGAATGAAGAATATGACGAGGATATGCCCGGAGGAACACTAAAGGTTGCTGAAATTTAAATTTGAAATTTATGTCTATATTTATTTTTTCTTACAATTCAAAACATTTATCATTTTAAAAATTTTCCATCAAGTAACTGCTAAATTACAATAATTTAATGTTTATCACAATCGCATATTGGTATATCAATTATTATTTTTTTCTTATTTATAAATTAATTTGTTAAACCTTTTACAAAGAGTAAAACCTCATTCGGACTATCATTTTCGTTTTAATTTTACGCACAAGCGCAAGAAATTGACCAATTCAAACATTCCACACCCTAAATTTATAGAATTTTCTGCGGCTGGTATTCTATAAATTCTATAAATTCAATGAATACCGGTCGTGAAAGCCTGAAGATTACTACTCCACACACACACACACACTTTTAGTTTTAATGGCAAGCGTTTGGATTGGTCAAATTCTTGTGCAGTTACAAAATATTTTTGTTAAATTTGTAAGAAATATTTTTTTTTTGTATAATTCTATTTTTGTTTTTATAAATAATAGACTACATCGACAATTGATGGAGATAAGATTAAATCGACATCTGTTGCTGAAGACGGAACTAAAATAAACAGAACTTACGAATTTGATGATACGCATTGTGTAATTGTAAGTATTAAACCTTTAAATATACAGTGCATGTCCCGCTTATTCGGCCGAACGTATTCGGTTATACATAGAAAAAACATCGTTTATACTTCATTCATAATATTATAATTTCGGTTTATATACTCCAGGAGTATAGGACCTCCTTTTATCGTAAGTTGAAGGCAGGTGGCAGCAGCGTTTTTTTTATTTATAGATATTAAACACATATGATATGAATATGTAGAATTTTTTGTTTATTACAAAATTTATTTACTGTTTATTTTTACATATTTCTAGTTAATAAAGATTTGTGTTTATGTTTGTTTCGGATATTATTATCAAAAATCTCAAATTCCGATATGATTACATTCAGTGGTGTACACTGAGTATATAACTAAATACTAATAATTAATTTATAAATATGTATTTAAATAAGATTTTTTTATAAATTTTAATCTATAATCAATTATTGGTAAATAGGTTATTAATTATTTGTATGAAATAATAAGCAAAATAAATGCATCTGAATATTACGGATTTCGTGAAAAGTATTATAAATGTGGACGTTTATGCGGACATAGATTGATTAAATTTAGTTAATTAGTTAAATATTATTACGTATTTTTGGTCAAACTTTCTTTATAAATATTAACTAAGAATACAAACTCATAATAAAAAAATCAGAATAATTAAATCAATTTTACTGATAATATATTTATTTTTGATATTATTATTAGATAATTTTTATCTTTTTAAGTTTTTATTTGTTTTAATAGTCATAGTAGATTGATTTCAATATCATTAAAAACTAAATATAGCCAATTTAATTTATTTAATATTCAAATTTATAAAATTCACCAAATATACGAATTAATTCTAAATGTGTTTTAATTGACAAATCAGACAGACTAAATTATTACATAAATTTTCCGATAATACAATTCCAGTTCTTTTATCTTCTATACAAACTGTGTATTCTACAATGCTGCAATGAAACTTATTTGAAAAAATTTATCAAAAATTAAGTATACGTATTATTGTCAGATTTACGAAACAAAATATATACATAACACTAATACATTGTTTTCTTTATTATCAGATAAAATGTAATACGTATTTTCATTTATATATGATTTTTACATTTTTATATTTACATACACTTGATAATATTATACTTTTAAGTATTTATATAAAATTGTAACTAGAAATATTTACTTTAAATTTAGTTTTTATCTTATTTAATTTTCTTATCTTATAGGAAAATAAATTTATGTACATATACAACATAATGTAAAAAACGGAAAACAAAATAGAAAAAATCCAAGTTTATAAAAATTCGTAACTGTACAAAATAATTTTGAAAACATTTTAATTTAAAATTCAAGAATAAAAATATATCTGTCAGATTGTATTAGTTTATAATATTTGGACAATCATTGTATGCTTCTACAACTAAAATTTGATTTCTACGTTATTATTTTAAAATATTTATGATATTACAGCTAGACGATTTTATATTCTTAGTAAAAAAAAATATAAATATACCTAAGTAAACCACCGAATTATAGTAATTTATTTATCAAATTGATAATACGTTACTATACTTTAAAAAATAATTAAAAATGCAACATATGTATGTAATGGAAAATTACTACCTGTATATCAACATTATTATATTTGGCAACAGATAATGATAACATAATACTTATTGAATATTTATCAAAAACACTTGAAAATATTATTTATATAATATTTTTATTATAATAACGATATGATATTAATACTGTTTCTAATTGGCAACAAAAAATTTATAGCAGACAAATTACTAAAAGCTGTAATTTAATTTTTATCAACTATGAAACCTAATATTTTTTATCAATTTTTCGTTTCATTGAAAAATTATAAATTAAATAATATTTTATAAATTAAAATATAAATAACATCAAAATAATTAATTTAAACTATATCTTCGCATTGAAGCTAATAGAAAATAAAAGAATTATTTTTCTGAAAAATACTGTAAAATAAATATGGACATTTTTCTAAATGGAGCAGGTCAGTATTCTTGATAATGAATAAATGTGTAATTTTTAAAAATATATGTTAATAAAATCTAATTATGGCGAGGATTATACTATTATAAATTATGAAAATTTATTTTATTACTACACTACGTATATAGATAATTCCTTTCAAAAAATTTCTATTTTCTGTAACACAATTATAAAGACGATGTCATTTTAGAATCATTCAATATATGTATGAAGTTTAATTCACGATCAAGGGCACACATACGCATACAGTCTCAAAATAATTCAATTAAATATGCTTGAATAAATAAATTATATCTTAAGTTCGTTTAAATGAAGTATGAATTAGTAATTCTCTGATTACAGTAATTGTTTCTAGAAATATACGATTGCAATTTATTTATTTATTTTATATTTTTTAGACTTTGTCTCATGAAAAAAGTGGCCAAACTGCAAAGAGATATTTTAAGCGACTCTAATATGTGTGTGGCATTCTGTCAATTTTAAAATGCGTAATAATCTTCATGTGAAAGGTGTAAGGTATTTTACTTAATGTGATATATTCATTTTTATAAATGTTATAATTTTTTATTATATATAATCCCAATACATATACTTCCGAACTGCTTGAACCATTCTTTATATATATATATATATATATATCTACTTTTTGATGTTTATATAAATATCAATATATTTTAATGTATTTATAAACTATATATGTAATAATAAACATATAATACAATATTTTCTTTTATAATTCCTATTTTTAATCCATTGTTTGTCCTGATGTTCACATTTCTTTTTTTTTGTAAAAATTTGCATATACTCGTATTTGTTGATGCAGAACATCCAAATTATATTTGTTATTATTAATTATTATATTATGTAATCGAAGGTTTTTAGTAAAATGTACAATATATGTCTATTGATATTAACATTTTTTGATATGTAAAACTTCAATTATTTTTAAATTTATAATTTTGAAAGTTGATTCTTATAAATAATTCGATTTCTTGCAATATTAAATTTAGCACATCGAAAACTGTATTAGAATTAGAAAAATTTCGATTTGCGTTCAAACTTAAGGTGAAGTTTTCGCATTTTTTAGTTTAGGCAAAAAGAAATATTACGGATTACCTTCTTTACGATTGTGTAGTTATAATTTTCAGTATTGTGATTGGTCAAAGAATCTGAGTAGTAATTTCATGCTCACGACTGTGAGTTATGGAAAATATATTATAAACGTGTTATTCAACAGAAGCAAAATAATTAATTAAATCAACAAAAAATCATCTCATTATGATTAAAATGTACATTTGAGTATTATTACTTATTTTTATAACGCAGTTATAGCATATGTTATATGATAAACAAAAGAAAGTAATTATAATTATAATTATCTTTAATTAATTAATTGTCATATTTGCTACAAATTGTATTATATTTGGTGAATTAACAATTGATAAAAAAATATTTTCGGAATCAATATGCAACAGTTAATACAACTTAAGTAATAATTTCTTGATTTATATGCAGATTTTTAACATGTGCACAGAATTCCAGCATAAATTGCTTTGCAACTTTAATTATTTTTTAATCTCAAAATAATTTAAAATGAAACTGTAAAAAATTAAATACAGAACAAAATTCCGAAAAAAAAAAAATAATTCCCACAGTTCATTTTAATGAAAATACATATATCATTCATTGTCAATTATGCTTTATGAATGTAATTGTATAATTGTACTACAATGAAAAACATTTATATGCACATCTTTGCTTGTAAACGTACGTCTGAATGACTATAATCACGTAAGTCTAGTCTAATGTACTAACAGAAACCGCTTCATATTGTAACTGCATCATCAATGATTTATTGTAAAGTCGCACTCACACAAGGGTTTTTTTTTTCTTTCGGAAATATATATTATAAATTAATGATATTATTTGAATGTTACAATAAAATATATTACCTTCGCATATTTGCAACTGAAAAAAAAAATTACAATGACTTACAAAATAATATTAATATAACATGAAGTCATAAAAATAGCCAATAAATGTAGTTTTTGCCAAAACTTTTTAGAATGAAATTCAAATTATGTTTTGTTTTATTTTTGTAAGTAAACTTTCATAAATCAATACTTCTGCACTCTGTAACTCAACTTTTTTATATTTTTAAAATTTGATGTCAAATTTTGAAGATTCATTATTTGGTAGACAGAATACTCAATTTCATTAAATTTTTTCGATTAAACATAATTTATGGATAATATTTAGCATTTTTTTAAAATATCATTAAATCAAATAGTTGAAAATTTGTAAATCAACATATATAAAAGTAGATAGAAGTATTTAAAATTTATGCTGTAAATAAAAATACATTTAAATATATAAGTGAAAAAAATTATTAAGTGTTTCATACAGGTGCAGTTCGAGAAAAAAAAAAGATTATTATCGAATTATTATATGTGGTCAGTGGATATTGAACTTTAAACTAGAGATACACAATGCCAACATTACACATAGACAACATCAAAATAGAAAAAAGTAAGTGATTGGTCCCCGTCTATCAGTGTATATGTCGATTTAGTATAAATACGAGGCCGGCGTTTTGTGATCAACCAACTTTTAGTTCAACGCTGCAATTGTACACAACTAAAATACACATTCAAAATGGCTTTGGTCGCAGGTACATACCAATTGGAAAAGAATGAAAACTTCGTCGAATATCTTACTGGAATTGGTAAGTGCATTTAATTTATGTAATTATTAAAAAGTGACAAACCGTAATATTTAAAGTGCTGCAAACATTATTCAATTAAAAATATAATATTAACGTTTTTAATATATACTTATGTGTTTTATATTTATAAATAAAATAATTGTAATTTTTTGTTAAAAAAAGTATTTCTTCGCTTTTCATAGATATTGGAATTATTCCAACTGGTATTGAATACATGTAAATTTTTAATTATAGGTCTTCCAGAAGACAAAGCCAAGGAATTCAATGCAGTTATGTCTCCATTGGTAGTCAAAGTTGATGGACAAAAAATCACTTTGGCCCGTCAAATTCAAGGTGATAGCGAATTCACTCTTGGTCAGGAATTCGAAGAAAAAATGCCAACCGGTCATGTCTTGAAGGTACATATTAATCATGCTTGCATTAAAAAAAAAAATTTAATGTATTATTTGCGTTTAGAGTGTTGCCACCCTTAACGGAAATGTTCTTACCGTTAAATCAAAGACTGCTGATGGCAAAAATGGAGAAAAAATCTATGAATTCTCTGAAGGTGGCTTAGTTGTTGTAAGTATTAAATATATTAAAGCGATTTTTCGTGATCGTGATTAACCTAATAGTTAATATTGCTTACTCTTTTTAATAATATGTATTAAAGAAAGTTAGTAATATTAATTATGTAAAACTGCCCTTCAAATATTTGAAATAAAATACTAATTGTTGTTTTATAATTTCCAGACATTGAAGGCTGAAACTACACCAGTAGTAGGCAAGCGCACATACAAACGATCATAATTTGTTTTTGTAATAACATGCAAATTTTACAGATATTTATTATATTTTTATTACTTTTGCATTCATGTAAATACTATGTGATTCAATAAATAAATTTCATTTATAATGTATTTGCTAATTTCTAATCTCATATTTTGATACATTTATTGTCATATTTTTTTTAAGAACTCAATTTAAATTATTTCTAATAATTTCAATATTAAGGATCATTCAGGCTATCCTACTTACTATGACAGGGTGTCTAGCAAATTTTCAAAAAAAAATCCCGTACAGTTCTGCATGTGTTCCGCAACATTTTACTAATTATACACTAGTCAAAAAAAAAAAAAACAAACGCGCCACTTAAAAAATCAGAAAAATTACCGATTTTCAAATAGGTATAACTCGGCCAATTTTGACCGAAATTGAATGAAATTTTGCGTCCGAAAATATTTCAAGTTTCGTCTTTAAGGTGATGCAAGACATGTATCATTTGAATACTCCGCTCCCAACCACACCCAGCAGAAAAAAAAAACATGTTTTGACTTTAAAAATTGTCAAACTTTAACATGTATAGTATACAAAACAAAAATTTGACTCAATTTACCAAGCGGGCGTTAAAACTCAAATATTTCTACGTAAATTCCGCTTAATTTCAAGGACTTGCGATGCTTTGGTGCGAAGTTATGATTTTTTTAAAATTTACCTTATTTTTTAGATGGCGACGCATGATTTAAATAGTGAAGTGTAAATATGAATATACAGATTCCATTTTTTTTATCAATAAAAGTTTAATAAAATTCGACATTTAAAAAATTCCCGTACAATTTAAAATTCACTTACAATTTCCGCTACTGACCCTGATTCCATATCTTTTTGTAGCAATAATTTTTATTTTCCAAACGTTTATATCGCGTCGTTTTGCTAATAATATAAAATTTGTAGACGCATTATTCATAATAAACAATTAATGTATTTTTATCAATTTTTTTAATAGTTACTTATTGTTTTTATATACAATTCTATCATAACAGTTTCAAATAAATTGAATAAAAAATACTTTGTTTATTGTAAATGACTGTAAATAATTATTATGTAACTCGTATTTATTTAACAATTAAAGTAGTTTATTGATAATTGCACTTATACCTGATAACACATACACTCAAGAACAATAAATAAAACGAACTATTTACTGTATTGTAGTTTATTTTTTCGATAACATTTCAGCAACATATCACATGAATAATGTGATAAACTTAACAGCAAAAATATGAACATTTTCTGAACATCACTTTTTCGTTACCCAAACATATGATACCAAATAAAAATAAAATAAATGTTTACTGTTATATAATTAATGCATAAATTAAATTTAAACATTCGAACTAAAAATAAAATCCAAATTAACGGAGAGAATAAAACACCAAATAAGTAAGTAGTATAAACTATTGAATAGATTTTTTTTTCTTCCTTTTTTAAGTATTATTTCTATTATTGGATCAGAGAAAATAGTGGCAGTTAATTATATTTAAACCGACTAATTATTTTCCGGAATATATCATAGACGTTGCGAATAGAACTTTTTGCTTGTTTTTCTTCTTCTTTTTACCTCCGGAAACTTGGGCACCTTTACAACATAAATTTTGGAGAAATTAATCGAATGAACTGATTTAAAAACAATTTTATATAATAAGTTTATTAGATTGATCTAAAAATCTAAAATTAAATAGTAGCAAGCAATGTAATTAATTAGCCTAAAGCTGAATAAAGTTTGAGTTGATTTAGATATGAATGGAACTGAAGTTTTTGCAATTGCAGTAAAGCATCAAGAACTGAGTAGTACCGAATCAAACAAACCTATATTATCAATATACGATTGACTTACCATTAATATCCTTATCAGCAATGCTAGCCTTCTCTAGTGCCATAGCAATGGCGTCGCTGAAACTTTGATTGTATGCGGGTGCCGGAACGTATCCATCAATCTCCGGTTCGCTGTCACTCTGTCCTCCTCCGTTGTTACGTCCCTGTGAATAAAGATGTGAGCCAGATGAACGTGTGACATGAATAAGATGCGGCGGCGATTGAACTTCACGCTGTGATGAACTAGCCAAACTCGGCCAAGATGGTGGTTTGGACTTAACGGTTGCCAACATCTAAAATAAATCAGAAACAAATTATTAAGCACAATATACTAAATTATTGTTTAATTTATAATTCTGAACTTGATAATGAGAAAATTGAATTTGATTGTTGAGCTTATAATGTAAAACATAAAAAAATTAGTTAATTCAGGGTGTATAACGGAAAGTTGAAATAAATTTCCCGTATAATTCACGCTTTTTTTTTCCTGTATATTTAAAAAAATTCCCGTATGTAAATATGCAAGTTCAACGATAAAGAAAGTTAAAGATGTGTTAAATCGAAGTTATTACAGCATGGAACATGAACTATCGCAATCATCAAATTATAATTCCATCTTCTTTTTCTTTATTTCTTCTGAAATTGTATGATGATCTTCCATCATCGATCGCTTTCTTCGTTCTAAATCCTTAATTACAAATTTTTCAAAAATTCACGCACAACGAAAAAATTCCTAGCATAATTTCCGCTTTTCCCGTTTTTCACGCCCGTTATACACCCTGATTAAGCAAAATAATAAGAAAAATACAGTAAATTATTGTTTAATTTATAATTTTGAATTTGATAATGAGAAAATTGAATTTGATTGTTGAGTTTATAATGTAAAACATAAAAAAATTGGTTAATTTTTACCCTACAAAAAATTAATTGAAAAACATAGAATTACAAAAACTATGAACATAGAAAGAAACATTCAAATTATAACATAAATTTTTATTTGTTTAATAAGATTAATTTCAGAAAGAATTGTTCATGTCTATTAAAGTGAAAAATAAATAAATAAAAGATCAGAAACTTGTTCAAAAAATGTTTTTAAATATTATAGATTTTTCAATTTTTTACAGCTAATATATTAAAAATATAAGGCCTGATACAGAAAAAAAAATAAATAAAAGGAGAATCATACTTTTGCGAAAGAAGGTCCGGAATAATGTTCCTCCGTCGGTGCGCTTCCAACTGCAGAAGGTGACGGACTTCTTTCACTCGTTGGAGATATTGATGTACCGATTTCACTAGCGCTGTTTTCCGATGACGGACTGGTTCCTAAAGGAGGATTATCAGCACCAAACTGTGGGAATTGATAAAATGATTCAATGTGCACATTCACATCGGGTAAACGGCCCATACGACGATTTTCCTCTTCGGCAATACGCTTTTCACGACGTTTTTCATCTCGAGCACGACGTTGACGCCGCTTCTTCCGTACTTCAACTTGTTCTAAAAATATTTAATATTTTAAATCATATAACAACAACAACATAAACAAAGATTAATACAGGCTTACAGACAAAAATGACATCAAAATTCTATAATCTAAGATTATTCTTTAAATGTTAAATATAATTAATAAAAGTTCGACATTATGTAGCAAACTTTTATACAAATATAATCATATTTATTTGATTTCCTTTCTGGTGAAATTGAGAACTAACACTATAATATTAGATCCCATTGGAAAAGAAAGGGTTTATTCATTTCCGATTTAATTATTTTCTTTTTTAAAATATACACAATAAACTAACAAATTTATGATCTTTAAGTAGATTAATATAACAATAAAATTGGTAAATGTTACAAATTTTAGTTAGTAAAGAAAGTGCGATAAAACACGAAATTAATGACTGAAAAAATCAATTTATATCTGAAAAATAAGTAATAGAAATGACAGATATGTTGTTTCGTTTTTCTATGTTTTGTTCAGTGATATATATATATATATATATATATATATATATATATATATATATATATATATATATATATATATATATATATATCATTTTTCTTTGCAAAGTAAACCAAAATCGATCAAAGAATATAGTTCTAGAAAAATAAATTGAAACTTAAACTAACCAGCAAAATGTTCCAATGTTTCTTTATGAACTGTGGGTGATTTTAATTGAATTTCGGCGACTTCAAATTGACATGTAACGGGTAAATGTTGAAGATAGCGAAGTCTACGTCGTAGTTCTTCTGTCATAGAACCACCTTCTTTTTCAATGATACGACCATTTAGTTTGGTTGGACAATACTCCAAGGAACCGTACGTGTGTTCCAGCATACGAATATTTAATGCATGTAGATAAATATGTTGACCATCAGCGGCTAGAAACAAAAATAAATAACTTTTAATTTGTGTTATTATGTATTAATCGCATTTCGCTTTGGAGATATTCATTATTCACGGTTTTCATAACATAGTACTTATACAATCAGATCGGAAAATATGGTCTTCGAAGTGAAAAGATTAAAAAAAAAATTAGTATACTCCTTACAAATACTGAGCATATTCAATAAAATTTCAAAAATACTGTAGAAATCAAAGTTAAGGGCGCCGGTTGCAAAAACATTATTAAATCCTGTGTAAGTTAATTTGCCAAATGAATTAACTCATTGATTAAGTTAACATTTTATTTAGCTGGCCTTAACTTATATAAAATTGTTATTAATAATAAATTTGACAAAAATATATGAAATTCACCAACAATATTAATTTTGCTTCAATTGCTAAAATTATTTGTATTATTATATCAGTTTATTGATTATAATGAGTATTATTGAAACTTAAACTAAAAGTTATTTACAAAATAAATTTATATTTCCCTTATAAAAAGTAAATAAATAATAATTTTATAATTTAACTTTCCACATTATTAAAAAAAAAACTATCATACAATCTACTACAAATATAAATAATGTTGTTAGTGATTAAAAGTGAAAGTCATTATTTAACTGATCTAATTTAAATATTTTTATATAATTACCTTGATAAAAATAGTAATATTTGGTGTTATTATCAACATGATTGTCATTAAGGTTAAAATCTTCACTTCCCAGCCCTTCACTACTGACACTCTCAAAACGGCTGCGACTCAATTTTTCCGATCCACTTTCTGAATTTGAATCATTAGTTTTGTCAACGAAATTTTTCGTAATAGATATTTTGTTGCCAACTATATTTTCGGAACAGTTGTCTTGTACATGATTGTCGCAATCATCTCCTGGCATTTTCTCATTTTTGGCAGTTTTCGAAATTTTTACAAACACAGTATTTTCACGTTCTTTTAATAAATTTATTGCCTGTTCGATAAAGCATTTTTCCGGACAATTTTCATTTTCGTTTAATTGAGCAGTTAGTTCTTGTCGTTCGCGATCGATAATTGACATCACCTAAATCATTAACAATATTTATAAAAAAAAAAATAAAAAATGACAATGTTTGTCGAAACTGCAGTTAGAAAAGTTTTTAATTTTTTCAATATGAAGTTTCAGAAAGTAACGGCCAATATTAACAATATTTATGTTTTGTAATTTGCAATTAACAAACCTCAGTCGAATTAGCAAGAAGAAGTTTGGAATAAACGGTATTAACTTTGGATTCGGACATGTTTAATAGTTCATTTCTCGAAGTTTTAGCTTCGTCGACGGGTATAGCTGTTAATGATCCTTGTGCTCTTTTCATAAGTCGCAATGTGATATATTCACCAACGTTAAAAGCCGAATGTGGTATTGCAATTACACTAAAAATATAAATAAAATTAAAGACAAAAAAATCGTAAATCGATATCTATTTATATTATACAAAGTTGCAAGCCGAACCGATTATCTTAAATCAGTTTGTTGAATCAAAATCGGGGGTTCATATATAAAATTTCAAACCGATTCTGACATTCGTATTTAATATATAAATTTATATTTTTATAAAACTGTTAAACTATATTATATACACACTAAAAGTATTACCAAATATTATATTATTTGAAATAAACAGTTTATTTATATTTATACAATATTTATATTTTTACAATAAAATTATTAACAAAAACTAAGTGATTTTCTTAAATTCTTTTGCAAAAAAAAAAAATTGAGGCATAACTAAATCGTTTAAACCGAAACGGATTGGTAAAATTGTTTATAAACTATTTTAATTTTTATATATTAAAGTAATGAAAACTAAAATAAATATGTTCAAATTTTATATCGATTTGCAATATTTTATTAGAATATGACATACCTTTTAAGATCGTTCTTATGTACGGCTTCATAGCAAATAGGACATTTTCGCCAAGTTTTATCCGAAAGTGCTAAGTAATGCAAAATACATGACCAGCAATAAACATGGCCGCACCGTGTCATTTTTGCAGCTACTGGCGAATATAAACAGATTGGACATGATGGAAATTCGGACACCTGGACATGCTAGAATATAAAAGAAAATTAATATCTCTTGTAATTAGCAATTAACTGTTTCTAAAAAAGAAAAAAACTTACAATTTGTTCAACTAAATCCCAGTTTACTAAAGCATCAGGATTGTTCATATAGGATTTGTAATCGCCATCCGAATTCACAATAAATTGACAACTAAAAACATTTCAAACAACGTGTTATTAAATAAAACGTTATTTTGCATTCTGAAATGTATAATTCGATTATTATTAGACAAAAAATAAATGATTTACGTAACCTAAATGTGCAAGTCATTACAATACACTTGAAACCGTTTTATTTTTGAAAATTGAAAAGTAATGATAATGTACAATGAAATATGTACTAACTTTGCTTGTAAAAACTGCTCTTTGTTGTATTTATGTTTATGAGTGGCCAGCAATCGATGGGTGGCTGTTCCACTTCGGCCTGCTGAGCCAGTGGAGCCCCAATTATCGCCACGAGGCGTGTAATGAAAATTCAACAAATGATTCAGACTTTGTTTTTTACTGCCTGGTACAAAAACGGATCCCAGTTCGCCATCATGTTCTGCTAACCCGGTGTCCTCCTTTCCACCTGCAGCGCCTGAATAGTATCCACCTCTAGGCTTTGGTCTTTTGTCCAAAGACTTGTTGCGTTGAGGTATCGGTTTTCGATTGGGTTCATTTTTAGTGGTAAATGTACCACCGACGGGTTCGCGACGACGGCCACCGCGCGGCCAGAATTTTCCATTTGCGACATCTGCAACAACATTACGCAATAAATACAATGTGCGCAAAACACGGAGACATATTAGAAAACTGTTTGACCTTGACTCGTTACTAACCTTGGTTTTTCTTCGTTTCAGTTCCAACACCCTTTGATGGGCCTTGAACTGAACGATTTTGTTTCTTTTCCATAATAAAAATTGGATGTGGTTGATAACTTGGAGAGAAGATCTCCTCCGTATGGAGTAATCACAATTGAATTGAATCGCGACATTTTTAATTAGCCATGTTTATAGTTAGTTCAAGAAACAAGAAAACACTGTTTTCAAGTCTGTGTGATAATAATTTTGAATATGTAAAGAAATCTAAAAAACAATAACGTTTATTGTTCGGGGGAGCAGGAACTCCCAGTCGTCGAAAACGACGATTTGCCGTAGACACAAAAATTTACGATCTCGTCGCAATAATGGCGACGGGAAAACTGATTGAAACTGATGTCATGCGCAACTAGCTAGGCGCATACAGGTACGAGTCGCTCTACTTCGTTTTCCGGTTGCCAATATTCAATTTTTGCGCGCAGTAAAACTATAAATATCTTTTTTATCTGATTTATTTTCTGTTTACTATCTCGTTATTATTCACATTTACTATCAATTCGAAAATTTATAATGCTGAAATGAATTTAATTTGGATGATGTCAAAGATTACTATTGATTTTTAATGAAAACAAATAAAAATAAAATGTCATTGTAATTTTTGAGATATTTATTTTCAATTTTTAAATACAGTTCTAAATTTTAAATTAAATGAAATAAAATATATGTCACATTCCAAACAGTGTTTATATATATATCAGTACATTATGTATGTTTTAATATAATACATTTCTAAAATTAACTAACCATAAGTTAAATATTTTTAAATATTCATAACATTTTTTTTAACATTTGTTAGTTTATATTTTTAATATATTAAATAAAACGAATATAATTTGATATATAATGTAATAAATATTGATTTGAGAAACACCATAATTTAAACAATTAAATGTGATACATCAGTTGCATAAGTGGGAACATATCTTGGTGCAGGTTGTACACCGATATCATCTAATCGTCTTTGACGAATATCACTATCTCCAGGCCAAGCTCTTTCTGGAACTCCTCCCCTTTGGAATTTATCTACTGCTAGACTTATTGTTGCTGGATCATTTACTCCATTTGACTTGATTCGCCTTTGTGCGGCTATCGATGCACGCAAAGTTTTGCGTTTCTAAAAATAACAAAAAAAAAGTTTATTTTTTAAATAGAAAACAATAGAATTATAATAATATATTGAAGTCTGATATAGCATTATTATTATACAACTTATTTTCTAAATTAAATTAAAAAATAAGTCATACTTCTACACATCCTCGCCATTTGTCGGCAGCATGTCTAGCTAGTTCCATTCGTTTTTGTTTTCGAATTTGGTGTTTTTTATATGCCATTTCTATAACAATTAAACCAATTCCTCCTACAATACCGGCTCCTACTAATATAAAAACTCCCGCCATGTTTTTAAGTCCTAAAGTATTTGGAGTTTTTTCAAATTGTTCACATTGTTGAATATTGCCTTGTAAAATCCAATGATTATCAAGCCCTTCCATGAATCCACCTGTTAACATATATAAAAAATAAGTAATTGTAAGAAAATAAGCGTTTAGTTAATTAACATTAATTTAGTTACAAACATTAATATTATTTTTATAACGTTAATATATTCACACGTATTATTATATGAATGATTTGAAGTGATATGTCAGAACTTTATGTACTGTCAGTGAGTGGTATTTTGTATTTGTTTAAAGATTACAAAAGTAATATAAAGTGTAAAATAAAACGATTAACTTTTATAGTGATTGTGTATCATTCCGGATAATACAAGTAAGTACATATTTTATATTTTTTCTGTATCTATAGTTTTCCAACCTCTATATCATATTTTAAATTGATAGTTTCCGATTTTAATAAATATAAAAGAAATAATATTTTTAATTTTTATGATACTAAATATATAAAATTTAACAAAAAAATATGTATTTATCATAAGTATTTTCATACTTTCATGAAAATCTAATATTGCTAATGTAACTGCATCCGCCCATGGTGATCCTTTTTGAAGTCCTATTCCGTAACCGGATCTACCAAATAATTCACCAGCTGTTACTAATTCACAATCTTGAGCTGCTTCAAATTCTAATCGTGAACTATCCCAAATAAAAGCCATAAGTTTTCTAAAAATATGATTAAAGATAGTATAAGTACTTTAATTTTCATTATTCCGAATTAATAAATACCCAATTTTAACGTCAGATATCGCATCTTCAGCAGTATTATAGTTATTTGCTTCCATAGTTCGATACATATTTGAAAGTTCTACCTGTCGTCTAAAATACATATCAACTGCTGATCCTTTAACCGTAGCACAAGTTAAATTTTCCATTGTATTTCGAAGCTGTGAAATAATAATATTTTTATACTTAAATATACTTGTTTAAAATAGATGTGGTGAATATACCCTAGCATCGTTAATTCCAGTTAGTTTAGTTTTTGGTCTTTCTAACACGAGAAAAGCAGCCAAGTTGGCAGTATAAGATGCTACGATTATCATAGCAAAACCTGCCCAAACCATACCTAGCACACGAGCTGAAAAACTGCGAGGTGTTCCTGAAATTATCAAAAATAATTTTATTTTAATATGCGATAAGTTTCAATAAAAAAAAATCGTAAATTTCGAAAAGGAAAAATTATAGTTTTGAAGGAGATGTAAAAAACTGAATTGAATTCAATATATATTATATTATATTAATGTATATCAAAAAATATGTATCTAGTCACAGTAGAAGATTCAAAATGAGTCTTTATCATAAAAAAAAAACGATCAATTGACACTTGTTGATTGTAATTCTATGAATAAATAAATATAATAAAAAATCTCAGATACTTATCTAAGTACTTCTGGAAATTCATGATTTAAATAAGGTTTCCAATTCTATGAAATAACTTTAGAACATGATAAAATAATGAAACTGATTTATAAAACATACTATCTATTTATATTCTCTCATTGGATAGAAAGAAAATACCGGAAAATAACTAGTAGTTAGTTTTGAAGTTTATATGTCAAATCGGAGCTATATGATTTTCTTTTCTGCGTCTTTTTGTAATCAAATAAATTAATTTGGATATCAGTTTCATAACGTATCAATGAAATTTTTTTTAAATATTAAATTGTTACCTTCTCCGATACCGCTATTCAACAGTACACCCCAAGCAAACCAAATAGCGCTAGATAAATTTAGTGCATCCTCTTCTGTACCATCAGTATTTGCTACTTTAAATCTTCCAAATGGTGAAAATCTGTCTAGTAAATATAGAACTAAAGCTACAACATGTACCGAGACCATTACTAAAATCCATAAGGTATTGCTGAATGGTTGCAAGAAAGATACCAACGTTGAGGATCTAGATGGCTATAATAATATTATTTTAACATTATTTAATTTTTTCGTATTGCTGTTAAAATTTGAGTTACCTTTTTCTCCAGTATTGTGATACCTTGATATTTAAATGGTTTGCTAAATTCTATAAACTCAGCTCGTTCGGGATTAATAGTTAACGGTGCTACAATCATATCTGCTCTTTCGTTAACTAATTCGCCAATAAGTCCGGTCCATTCTTTTTTACCACCAGCTGGTAAAAAAAAAAAATATAAAAATAAATCTGGTATGTTACCCCGTTATGATATTCGTTTCTAACCTGAACTATTTCTAATAATGTAATTTCCAAATTGTCCATCGGGCGATAATGCTAAACTATATGTAAAATTAATTGTTTTTGCTAATTGTTTTAATAAGTCAATACAGTATCCACGGCAGCAATAAACTGATGTTTCTAAAAAATACACAGAAATTTTATGAATTTTTTTATTTAGATAGATTGTTATTTTGAAATAAGAATACTACACAGTTACCGTCATCTGTAGCATTAAAATGTGGACATCTAATTTCATCTGGTTTACACTGTTCTTGATCATCTAATAAACGTCTTGTATAGACAAAAGGCTTTTCTTCAATTGTTAGTACCTTCAAATGAGTTGGTATCATAAAACCTTCTGGTTTTTCAGTTAAATGTCCTGGCCATAATATGCTTTTCTCTTCTACAGATAAATGCATTTTATTATGTTCCTAAAATTACATAAATGTTTAATTATCCATAAATATTGATATAAAAATACTTGCTATTTACCCTATCAAAATAATATTTTCCAACAGACTTATTTCTTTGATGCAACTGTATGTTGATAACATCGTATTCTGCATTAATTCTATCACCTTGATCATCAAATGCTACTTTCCCTGTTGATCCATTTAATAAAGTTTGAGTTTTAATGAAATTGAAAAGTAATTTGCCTGTTTCCCAAATAGAACCGGAGTTGTCACAATCTTTGGGAGCTTCTGTTATCTCGCTTGTTTGATTCATTTCGCGTAAAGCTGATGCTAGAACGTAACTGTAATGCAAAAATATTTGTTAAATTTATAAAAATTTATGAATTAATTTAACAACATACATGCTATCTCTAATATGAGCTTTTTCATCTGTAGCATTTACTAATTTTAATCCTAAAAGCCCTTCAGGAGCATTTTCTGCTTCCAAAGCTTGTTCAGTAACAATCCAAACGTAACCAGCTTCTGTCATATTCATTAAAGCTGCATCTCGGAATATTACACTAGCATCTTTTTTTCTAGAATTAAATAAAATCAAGTCAGTATATAGTCTGTAATTAATATTATTTTATAATATTAACGAAAACTAAAACAAAATATTTAATAATTATGCAAGTTATATTCTTAGAACGAATTAAATATTTATAATCATGTATAAAAACTTTAATTGTGCTAAAATTTAGTTTCTTTTATTAAACTTGCTAAAATCAAATCATTATTTGATTTATTAATCTAAATTTATATTTTTAAAGATGACCTAGTAATTTATTTGATATATTTTTAGATTTGTTTAATTTGTGTTACGTTCTTGAATTTTTGAAATTTTGTAATTAAAAAATAATTTTTTGAAACTTGAAAGATTTGCAGGTTCCTTTCTTAATTGTGGGCTAACGACCCGCATCATTGACATTAACCAAGTAAAAATTGTAAATGAAACTATATAATCAATATCTCGAGTATATAGTCCCATATTCTGCTTAGGAATTACAATTATACATAATATTGAATATTTAAAAATTATTTTTAAACCATATTATCTTTTCTTATTAAATATTTTCGATATGGTCAAAAATGAACGTACTTTACTCTTGAACAAAAATTATATTTTTTGACACACCTCGTATACGACTGATATAATTTAATATCTCATGGTTGAATTTTGGGTTTGAGAACATGCAGAACTTTTTATAAAGAATAACGTTTTTTCATAAAATGAATAATAACAAAGTTTTCCATATGTAGCCAACTTACGCGGACACACTGTATATATAAAAAATAAACTTACCCTGCATACATCAAATACACTCGGGCTTGTGCACTTTTCATCATTTGCAGTTGATCCATAAAGCTTTCTAGACCTGGTTCAAATTCAATGACCGATTCGACCTGTACTTTAATTTCAACGTCATCTTCTAAGCTTTGAGAGGTAGTTTGAAATCGTCCTAGAATTGCTCGTCCATCGGTATCTGAACTATGTATAAATATCACTTTCATGTAATTGAAATGTTTTAGCAAATCCACCCAAACGTCAGCTTGATGTGAATACGGAGGTACGGTGCGAAGGAATGATACGTGAATATTCTGTACAACAAATATTTTAATGTTAATAATATATAATATAATATAATAATACTTTATTAATTAACGCTAGTAAAAACAATACATAGAAATTTTACAATAGAAACAAAATTACAATATATGAACATTTTAATCTAGAATAAAGTATAGTACATATTATCTCGCTATAAGAAATTGATTCTTGTGCGCGAGTTTTTAAATTCTAAGTTATATCATAAAAAAAATAAGTTTTTACAAACAGTAAGTGATTAATTTATAATATTTATTTGCACTTATATATTCGGCTAATACTGTTTTAGGATATTTTGTCTATTATTTCATTGAATTTCGTCGTAATTAATTTATTGAATCCATTTTTTAATTTTATTTTTATAATTTTGAAGATTTGATTAAATGATTTAGAAATGATTTAATCGTATTATGAAGATTATTTAAATAATCTAATATTTAAAATTAAAAAAAAACTGCGATGTTTATTAATTGAACAGCCATTATTTCATTTGTATATCTCTAGTATCTGATGAGCTATTAAAATTTCTATTTAAAAATTTTGTGGGAAATTTTATAATTTGCATATTAAAAAATTATTGTGCATAACTAATATAAGGTTAAAATTTTTTTTTACTGTGATTAAGAAAAGAGAAACAATTTAAATAAACTAGAATTTCGTAGAACTGTAACGAAACAGATATGAAGCGTGAACTGTAAATTAAAGAAAAACTTTTACAACAGTTAGTTGTTTTTTAAAATATACACAATTTTCCATAAATAGTAAGCATAAGTACATTGAAAAAAATCTATGTAATATTATATAAACCGTCTGTGTAAAAATTACACAGATCATTTGTGTAAAACAAAGTTTTTCCAGAAAAATAATTAATTTACATAAACGATCTATGTAATTTTTACCTAGACTGTTTATGTAAATTGCATGGATTTTTTGAGTGAAATGTTTCTAAAGTTTAAACCCATTTTATAATTTGTGATCAATTCAAATTTTACATTTTATGCCCTCTAAACTATAATACCGCATATTTTTACACTTAACATGCTTGTATCTGTGAACACGTATTCTACAAAACTATTAATTGTATTTGCATATTTTAAAACATATATTAAAGAGAAATTGTAAATTGGAAAATTGAAAAAAAAAAAATTAAAGAAAGTTTGGATATTTTTAAATATTATGAAAAGAAAAAAAATCTATCATGAAAATGACATTTTTAATGGTTTAACCGTATTGATACATAACCAATATCAATTAGTAAATTATATTTAAATTTGCTGTGCAATTAATTTTTTTTATTTTAAAATTATTAATTATTGATTTTCACCTGAATCAGAAGCTATCCAAATATTCGGAATTTTTGATATTTTGAAAATATATTTCGGATTACATTGAATTTATGCAGAATTCGAGAATCTTTTTTAAATATTCAAAATAATACTTTTATTATAAACATATATATATATATATATATATATATATATATATATACATATTATATAATTATATAATTATATAATTAAAGTAGCCTCTCGATTATCTGGGGTAGTAAAAAATTCGAATTTATGAAAATATTGTTTTGAAATATTGAGTATATAAAATGTAAAAATAATTTTTCATTTAATTAATATTAGGTAAGTATTAGGAAGTAAAACTGATAAAATTGTCGTAGTTTAGTTTTTGTTTTTTGAATAATTAAAAGGAAACAAAAATCATACAGAAATTATTCGAATTTTTTTATTGTTCTTTCCTAGCGCCCCAGATATTCGTGAGTCTTCTGCATTCGCAACAATTATATAATATAAGTATAAATAAAATAATGAATATTTTTACCTTATCCGAAAATGCAGAATCTCTAGATGATATACCAATTACAGGAATATGATAGAATCCACTTGTGTATGATACTGCTGCAGGTGATAGGTCTCCAGTTAACGGATGAGATACAATTACAGCATAAACCTAAGTACATCCAAATACATATTCATATTTTCATAGTCGATATCTGGATAAGTAAATCTCACCCGGCTAGAGATTAATTCACTACAAACTCTAAGTGCGGTTAAAATCGGATTGGAGTCCATTTGAATTGTCTTATCATAGTATGTGACTCCTCTAGGAACATATTGCTGATCAAAGTTCAGGTGCTGAAGTACATTAAAAATATTGCTGTGTAAATATTTATAATTTTAAGGGCCAGTTACATGCAAAGGTTGACCAATCAATGAGACAATCTAGTTACCTACACTGTTCGAAAAAAAATATCCTTATTAGTGCCTATATAAGTCCGTTCCCTAAAAAGGGTAAATATGATTACCCTAAATAGGTAAATTCAAAAGAGTACTTTATTATCCCAGAAAAGGGTAAAAAGGCAGTTATTTACCCTTATTTTTCGTTTTTTTTGCCCTTCCATTAAGGTAAAAAGTCAAATATTTTAAAATACACAAGAGCAGGGCAATTTTTTGCACTAATAAGGCTACAAATTCAATTACTCTCGAAAATTTTTACTCTTTTACCCTATTATTTTGAACAGTGCAGTTAACTCATTGATTAAGTTGACAGTATTTGATGCAACTGGCCCCCAATGTGGTGTTATTACAGAAAATGACTTACTGCTATAATTTCTTTAAAATATTCTTTACTAGAGTTACTACTAAGTACACCTCCTATGTTGAAATAATTTGGTACAAATGCATCTGCTAGAAATATGTCGTGACAACAAATTAGTACTATTAAAGCTTTGATGAGCCTCATTTTTACGAATTTCTACGTATTTGGAAAGTTCTGAAAGAAAAAAGGTTTTGTAATATTATAAGTTATTTTAATTAACATACATACATACACAATCACGCTATTTGTTCATAAGGGTATGCCACAAACAGAAATTTGTTTCCGCCATATATTCTTATCCAGACAAGCAACTTTTGCTTCATCCACATTTATTATACTTCTCATACATGCTTTTTTTTATTTATGCTACTTGGAAACATTCGCTCACGCGAAATGCTCTTAACGTTAGTTTTAACTTATAGTTATAGTGATATTATAACTTTAACGTTTACAGATTTTATAGATATATTTGTTTTCTTTATGGGCTCTTCAAAATTTAATTGGGATATTTTTCAGGAGACTTTTAAAATTTTTATTTGATTGAAATTTACGTGAAGCATAAAATTTTTGTGCAAAATTACATTTTTAAAATAATTATTTGTTTTAAATTTTTTATATGATACTGAGATGAACATTATATTAATTATTATATTATATTAATATTATAATAAGTTGTAATAAAAATTTCAAAATTATTTCAAAATTTGATTTAAAAAAAAATCAATGTTTTTTCTATCAATATAAGCTATTATTTAAAAATTATTAATCAGCATTATTTAACTCAATACTTTGGGAGCGTCATTTTACTATTTATTTTATTTAACTTGGGTATATTTATGTAGATTTTGGAATACCGCTCTACACAAAAAAAAACAAAATATTTTACGAAAAAAATATTTACTACTTTACGTTTCAATCAAGTAAAGTATAATCATTTAGTTTTTATCGTTTTTCGCACTTTATTTTAAATGTGGATTTTTAAATAAAATAATTTTACTATAGTAAAAAATCTTTCAGAACTCATTATATTAAGATAAAACTGCTTTTGATTTTAGTTCTGTATTAATATTTATTATTAATCGACATATTCAACGAACTCAACGTGATGGCACTGATTTAAATAAAATTTGGCTTTAATTAAAATTTTTAAATTTTTTTGATCTAGTTACTTATAGTAATTTATTACTATGTTCTGTTTATTTACTGTAAATGTCATTTGTATTTTTTTTCCTAAATGAAAACGTACGTTGAGTTCGTCGAAGCGTTGATTGTTAATAAATATTAATACAGAACTGAAACGTAAAGCAGTTTTATTTTAATTTTACTATGTTTCTAAACAGCGAGTTGAAAATTAGTGCTTTGTAAATTTTGATGAATAATTGACAAAAATTTGATAAGAATTAAAAAAATAATTAATTCATTGAATTCAGTGTTGATAAAAATCATAATCTATCTCAAACCGTTCGTAAGATATCGATATTCAAATTATTTAATGTTCAAGTGAAAATCGACAAAGCATAAAACATATAATAATAAATATTTACATTGCTTACAACAATATTATAATTATTAGCAATATTTATATGAAACTTAATTCTAGTTTTTAACAATTTATTGTTAACTACCGATAAGATGGTTGCTAACATAGTTGGTATAGCAGGTATAGTTATCACTTGCAGGAAATTATAATTGAGCTATTACCAAAAAAAAAAAAACTTTTTGGTAATATTACTTCCTAGTTAAAAAAATAAATAAATAAAAATATATATTAGTAGTTTATGCAATATTATTAATTTAATGGATCATTTAGTATAATTTATAAATAAAACCAATTCCTTGTTTACATTGTTATGTCAAACGGGAACGTTTCGTTGAATGTGGTTAACTTGGCAAAAACTATAGTAAACAAAACTATTGAATTATATTGAATTGTTGAGCTATAACTTACAATTACTAGAAAACTTTTATTTTTAAAATTGATTCTATTGGTAGAATTCTGTTCATATTTTGTAGATGGAATTAGAAATTTAAACAAAATCGTCTGAAAGCAGAGTTAATGCTGGTTGTAATACAAACTAATCTTTTTACTTAATCTACAATGAATTAAATCTTCAAAAAATACTAGTCATTTTGCAAAAATACGGAGATTTAAGATTCCTGCTACACTGTAAAAAATTTTTATGTAATTTTACCTACAAAGTATGAGACACTATGATGCCCAGCATTTGTAGGTATTATTACCGAACAGCTGTAATTTTACATAATTGTTTAAAAATACATAATGTCGGTACTTTTACAAACGTTGTGTAATATGATATTACCAACGGTATGTAAAAATACATATGTATGTAATATTACAGTTTTTTAGTAAAATCTCTTTTAGTAAATTTACAGAACTTCAGTAAATTTGCTGTCGGGAATTTTCCATAAATAGGTAATATTTATTTAGTTCTGTAATATTATTGTTGGTAAAATTACATACATTTGTAAATTTACATAAAGGATGTATTTTCAAATGAAGCAGGAATTAATAAACATTGAATAATAATAATATATATAGTTTATTAGCAAAAAAAAAATGCTATATACAAAAAACAAAAAATATACGTATAGTTTACAAAATTTGTATAGTATTATATGTGTTATATAATATGAATTATTTATCGTAACATTATAAAAAAAATATATAAAATGAATTAAAAAAAAAAAAAACATTCAGTCATTTAAATCTCTGAACAAAAATATTGTTATTCTTACGAATAAGACAGACATCGTTTTCATTCCTGACGAAGATTTCGATCCTTCTTCTGGATAAAGTTATCTACAAATAAAAAACGCTACGTTAATTATTTTAATATAAATAAACTGTTATGTAACTTTCTAAAAATATTTAATTATTAAATTATAAACAATTTACTTACATTTTCTTGGTAAATGTTACAGACGCCTGGAATTTGCAATAACCTGCACAAAAACACAAATATATTATTAGTATTCATAAGTAAAAATCATAAACCTTATATAAATATAAGTATTATACGTACTTTATGTGAACTGATATATTAATTATACCGGTGATTTCAACTATAATATGCATGCGTACATCTACACTTCTTCACTGCTACAAATAAACTAACATTAAACTAAAGTAATTCACATTCTGGGTGAGCTAAACAGACAGGATTCAACTAGTAGCTTATCACTGTTCCGATTGGCTAGCGTCATATTAAAGGAATGTTTTTACCAAATTATTCTGTAAAATTTCGGAACCCTTTTAAAAGTTGCATGTAAATTTAAAATTGCGTTTTTAAACTGCCTGTTTTACATTGTAATACAGAAAAATTATAAACTTTTATATTTAAAATTTTATATTTTATAAAAACCTTATAGGTACGTTTATATGCAATATAAATTATAATACAAAATATGCATAATGTTTATATTGTAAAAAAATATTCTATAGAATAATCGATAATCGATAATTAAAATAATAACTTCAATATTGCACCCATACAATGGAGATTAATCTCAGAAGAATTAATAAGAACATTAATAATTACACTTAAAATATTTTATTAGCATTATTACATAAAATATGTACTAACAATAAGTCTCATTATACTGATGTATTATTACAGATATTAATATGCAAACAGGGCCGGATTATGGCCTAGACAAAAAAGACAAATGTCTAGGGCCCGCATACAAAGGGCCCGGCCTGCAGTCGGTCAAATTTCATTTTTATGTATTTTTACGCAATAAAGTCCTATTATTTTTTTTTTTGTTAATTGGTGAAAGTTTAATTCTAATTATCCTCAGCCCCGTGGGGGCCTGAAAAAAAAATGTCTAGGGCCCCACAAAAGGTTAATCCGGCCCTGTATGCAAACTGTAATTTTACATAATATAGGAAGTTTTACCAACAATATGTAATTCTACATTAAGTATGTGATGCAATTTGCAGAAAGTAAGTAATTTTACATACATATTAAGTCATTTTTACTTACTTTATGTAATTATTATGAATTTTTTAAATATTACAGAATTTTGAGGTAGAAATACAGAATAATGTAAGAATTACAGAATTTTGAGGTGAAAATACGGAATAATTATAGTAAAATGAAATTACCGAATTTTTTTAGTAAAATTTTACTAGTATTTTTCTGTAATTTTACTTTTTTTTTTTACAGTGTAAATATACACCAGATATATATACCTGTGCCAAATAAAAAGATAAATATAATAACAAATTTGTTTTTGGTTCGTGTATGTATGTCTACGTAACTATAGCAACCGACCAGATGATATTGATCCAAGATACATCGTGTCCTAGATTTAGTACAGGGAGAGTCTGTGTGCAGAATGGACCAATAACATACGAATCATTTTTGTATGTATATGTATTTGTTCCATAGAGACAATGACCCACCCTAACTATAAATAGAATATCTCTATCAATACATCGGATTCATTAATCAATAATTATTATTTGAATTAGAAAAATTTTGTATCTTATATGCACAAATAATATTGAAATATAATAGAGACAATACTTATATTAAACAAATTTTTAAATATATGAGACAAAAATTATTATGATTATTATTCAAAAATAAGAAATATAATATTACAATTTCTTGTGTTAAATTTTTTATTTTTTTGTTGTGTAAAATGACGTCCAAATATTCATTAACAGAATACAAAAATATTTCATTATAGTCAAATCTAAAATAACAAATTTTTTTATATACATATAAGGAATTATTTCATTGCATTAGAAAGAATTGTATTACAAAATTCTTTTCTTTTATATGAAAGTACAGCATAAAAATTTCTAAAATTTCTTTAAAAATTTGACAATAAATTTAAAAGTATATAATGAAAATTTAGATTTTTTGAAATTTTGTGAATAATATGTTTTTCCATAATTATTTTGTTAGGTAAATAAAAACAACATTTAAAATTTTAATTTATAAATTTAATAAATTTGTTTAATTTCTAATATGAGTACATAATTTATAAGAGGTAATTTTAAATTACTATAATATAACAATTTTTAAAATGCATACAAATATACACATGCAAATTTATCATTTTTCCATATATTTTTTTAAGCAAAAATAATAATGTTTACCTGATTTGTTGTTACTATTTATAGTGAAATAAAAAAAATATTTCAGTTTCACATTTTTAACGAGTATTCAGTTTAGTTGACAACGACTATCATTTGTTTGCCTACACGAGCACACACAGCACTTAATTTTATATTTACACGCATAAAATATGCGTCCACACCCTTCAGCGATCCTTTCTCTACTGACAGGATCACAGGATATAAAACAAGGACAAACATCACAAAATTGCAACGCGGGGCAGCCCTTTTCGATTGAAAAACTTTTAATAGTCCAAGTTTAATTACTTTTTTGTTTAAATAACAGAAAAATTGATATTTATTGTTTAAATTAGAAAGAAGAAATAATATAGGAATTTCGAGATGAAATAAAGTATGAATTACAAAATTTTCAGTATATGATTGTTGAGAATGTAGTGATTTTTCGTTCATTTTACAAATTTTAAACGAAATTTCTAAGATTGAAAGAATTTTAAGCAAATCTTTTATTGATATAACCATGATTTTGAAGAATTTTATAAAGATTTTAGAAATTTTTTAAGGGATTTTATTTTATTTGTACACCAGATTGTACAATTGGTTTCCCCCTCGTTAGAAGTTTAAGATCCACTTGCAGAAAACGTTGTTAATCAGGCAACTAGATTGCCAATTTTATTTGTTAACGATAGAATTAACTTACCAAGCGTTTAACAATGTTTTATGCAATCGGATTTAAGCGTATGATGTCTGTTTAGCAAGCAAATGTTTCTAAATATCAGAGAAAACAAATATGAGAGGGAAAAGTTACATCTTAGTATAGGAATGCGTGATGTAGAATAATTTCTGGTTTAATAAGAAGAGTTTGTGCTACTCCCTAAAAGAATATGGCGTGAATGTGTAGATTTGTATCTATTATTCAGTAGATTTTGTTTAGTGTCTCCGTTATAAACACGTATCTAAGACCATACAAATATAAATAAGTGTCAGATAACTGTCACATAACTTAAAGAATTAACTTTGTTAACTTTGTGTATTTTTCTTTGTTTTGTTCAATATCGACTGTTTCTTTTTTTAGTGGTAGGTGAAATGTGAAGAGCCCTATTTCTCCACAATTTTTCTTTATCACACCCTGACATTGGGGCTCTATATAAGTTCTGTTGTATTAGAAAAAAAATATAAATAAATCTAAAAATTTTCTTTTTTCATTCACTACATCTTTGGAATAAAAAATAGCTATAGTTGTGAGTTTTTTTTTAATTGTAAAAATAATTTTGCCGGCAGTGGTATTAATATATCTATTGCACAATTTTTCATGATAAAAAATATACATATATTATATACATACATACATACACAATCATACCATGTACCCAAAAGGGCGTGGCACATACTCTTTCAACCATCCCGAAATCAGTTTCCTCCAAACATCTCTATCTAGATAAGCAACTTTAGCTTCATCCACATTTATAATTCCTCTCTCATACCATGTACTTTTATTTCTACTACTTGAAAACTTTCACTCACGCAAAACTATACCTCGATAGGAATATACTCGTAATGTAAAAAAATTGCGTTTAGTTTCAAACTAATTTATTTATTTATAACATAAAAGATAAAAGGTAACATGTACACAAATAGTATATAATGTTTTATAGTAGGTTTTTTTTTTTTGTATTTTTATATAAAATTGCTAATAATGTAAACATAGAAATAGAAATTATAAAAGATTTAAGTTTTTTTATGTAGCTAAATTATTTCCATTCTTATAGTTAAAACAAAATGAAAAACAAAATAAAAATTATATCTAAACGTAAAACTAAAAGTTTAGAGGAAGTCTTGGTGAATATAAAATTAATGAAGAAGAAAATTACAATTACAAAATATGATTAGTCATTCAGTTGTTATGTTAGCACTTTTTAATCATGTTTTATTGTTTAAGTGAAAAAGTCAAATATGCAAGAAATTAATAACATAATGTTACGATTATTAATTTTAATACTATTTTAAAAAATATATTTAATATATTTAGTTGTTTAGTAGACATTCCTAAAAAGAAAATGGTAATAATATTTTGAATAAAAAATTGTAATAAAAGGAGTTTACAAAAGTAGGTTTTTATAGGAATTTCATTTTTTGTAAACTCTTGGTACAAATTTGAAACACAGAAATGGTTATTATACATCTGATTTAAATGTAAATACAGTCAAGAAAATTAAAAACAATAGATAAAGTAATGGTTAGCTTGTATAAAAGGGATTTGGTAATTAATATGCAAGGTTCTACATATAATAGATTTACCTATATTGAGGAACATATACTAAATTTACCAAATTTACCAAATTTAGTTCCATGATTGATATTTAGATGGATACTGTTGATTATTGTTACCGTTACCGTTACCGTTATGTCCGTTACCGTTACCGTTATGTCCGTTTCCTGATGTACCTTGAACGGCAGCTGATGCAGCTGCTAACGAAGCTTCTTTTGCTGCGGTTACATGCTGAATTGCAGCTGATGCTTCCGATCTTTGTATAGCTGCAATCTTCGCTGCGGTATCTTCTGAAAGTAGATACAGATAGATAATATTTTTTTGATATTAGTATATTTTCTTAATTAATTCACTAATATTATATTGGTTTAACTTTCAAATGAAACCACAGACGTCGTGAAAAGGATGCAAGAAATCTACTTGCGACATTCTAGCTAGATATAAATTAAATTTCTCGATTAAATATCAGCTATATGAAACTCAACTGACATATTGAAAAAAAAAATGGTGACGAAAATGCTCTGAATGAAATGCTCTAGTATTTATCAATTTCAGTTCACTGCCGGCGTCTCTGGATAAATAATTTTTTTAAGTATTTATTTGTGGCAGTAAAATATAACTTGAATTATTTTGATTTAATTTAATTTCATAAATTAATTTTGTGAACTATTTCTTTTCATTCTGGATTTGATAATGTCCAAAAATAAAAAAACCGACCTGTTCTTTGAATCTCAGCAGCAGCTGAATTGGCACTCTTCTTGATGAGATGTGCGGCTAATGCTTCTTTACCGGCTGCCATTCGTTGCTGTTCAGCAACTTCATTTTTCGCTTCGGCGAGTTGTTGCTGCGCACGGACAACAGAAGCAGCTGCTGCACTAGCAGTTGAACGTTGTGCTGCTGCAGCTGCTTCACTACGTTGTGCCGCTTCAGCTGCGGCCTGCTCCCTAACGGTAGCAGCTTGTTGCTGTTCGACCAGGGCTTGTTTAGCTAGCTGCACACGACCTTGCAGGTATTGGACCCGATTATTTGCTTCCTTTGCTGCTGCAATTGCCGAAGCAATATCGGCGGAGGAGACTGGTGGTTGATAAGCAGTTAGATGTTTTTGAATCTGTACAAAAAAATGTGTGATTTGTTTTATAAATGAATTAAATTTTACAAAAAAAAACTCAGAAAGAGATGAAGAGAACAGAAACATCAAATATGTCAGCTGTTAAATGAAAAAGTCTTCTGAGTTTACTAGTTTTTCAAATGTACTGTTCTAAAAAAAACTTCAGGCAACTATTTCGTTAAATTTGAATTAGGTTAATATACTATTCGTAATTGTCTACTTTTATTGCAGCATTAGATTTTTCACGTAATATGGTTACAAGGCTGAAAATATATTTTTTTTAATAGATAAAAAATTATAATAGATAAATAATGTGTAATTATACAAATTTACTTGTCACCTGTTTATTTTTTATCAAAAAGTGTTTTTGGAATTATTGACAAAATAAATCAGATAATTTAAAATTTTATATAATTGTCGATATCTTCATAATGAAAAGTTTAAAATTAAAAACAATTAAAATCAGAACATGTTAAATTTAGAGATTTTTAAAATAAAAAATTTAATTTCTCAAATTTTAACATGTTTTAATTTTAATTGTGTTTTTTAATTTTTACAAACAATTCATTCTGAAGAGAACGACAACATGCCGTCGAAAATTTAATAACTAATAACATTTTAAATAAACTAACTCATTTTGTCATTTTTTGTTAAACAATATCATTCACAAGTCAAAATACATCTTTTAATCAACAATGTTTAATGTTCATCAAAAAAATTAAAATTTAATATTATTAATTGAAAGATTTGATACAGTAGATTAGATTGATCAATATCTTTATCTGAAATAAAATTTATTATTATAATCATGAAGATCAAGCTATCCACTGACAATTTTGAAGTGTATGCTTACTAATAAAGTTTGATTTTTGTATTATAATATGCTACGTTTTTCAGTACTAGTATCGAAAGCATAAGCCTATATTCCCACCTCTTTTGTTTATAAAAAAAGTGCTTTTATTTTTTACTTTAAAATAAATTTTTACTTCTACTTTTTATCAAATATGAAATAGTATTTCTATTTTTGATATATTTTTCTATATCTAATATTATAAAATTCAAATAAACTAATTAAAATTACTTAATAAGTATTTTTAAGTAATCGTCAAAAGTACTTTTCTTAAGTTACCGTAAAATAAACAATTTTGAGACAATTTAAAAAATATAATATATATTAATAATTGGTTTATTCGGTTGACATCTGTAAGATCTGTAATGTTACAGAATGTTTTTCCTGTACAGAATTCTTTTATTGATAAAAAAGACAAAATATTCTGTATTGCTACAAATCTTACAGATGTGAACCAAATAGATTCATAAACTTTAAATAGCAATAATTTATAAGTTATTAACGGAATTTCAAATAAGTTTGATATTTATATTTGATTATTTTAATTTTTCTTTTGTTCATTTATTGAACGTGAGACGATCGATACGATATTCCCTTTCTCCTACCGAGATGTTCTAATGTAAAAACTTACTGAAACCGTTGGCGTGAACATCGGGGCGGGTTTGAGGTAAACGGGCAAAGGTTGTGGTGTGAGCAATTCTAAACCGAACGAGATGTCTTGCGGTCCACTGGCATACGAGCTGAATCCATAATCGGAAATTCCTCGTTTCGTTGTCTTCGCGTAAGCGACTGAAGACACGATTAGGACTACCGCGATCAAATAGGACACCTACAATATTATTATTATTATTTTTAGTTAGCTTATGTTTTTGTAAAATGTCTATGGCCCGTATTCTCACCTCACTTTTTCGTGAAATAGTGCTTTTATCATTAATTTCAAAATAATTTTTTGTTTCTGTTTTCGATCAAATATGAATAGTTTTTCTATTTTTGATCATTTTTATTATATTTGGTATTATAAAAAAACTATTATAAAGTGCTTAATAAATAATTTTAAGTAAACGTCAAAAGCACTTTTGGCAAAAATCACTTTTATAAATGAGGTGAGAATACGGGCCTATGTGTTTGAAAAAATTATTGAAGGAAGCAAATTCTAATTTTCAAATTTTAAAAAAGTGTTGAGTTTTTTACCGAAACACTAAATATAATTATCTCCCCTCTTGTTGCTTGTGTATCACCTTAAATTTTTTATTTCATTTAATATTAGAAATAAAAAATTATTAATTTTTAATTTTTAAAGTGGATGAAAGAATATCACAAATATTTAAATAGCCACTTAATTGCAGTGAACTAATAGATAAATTAGTTAATTTAATAAATTTGGAAAATGTATTGGGCCATCGGAACCCGGATGAAAGAAACAAAATTAAGTACATATTGTTATTTAATATATCAAAGAAAAATTGCTAAATTTTTATTTATTACTTATTTTAAGTGGCTACTAACACTGATGGATTAAAATCTTATTGAGGGTTCCTAGACACAAAAAATATTTTGTGTATTTTTGTAAGAATTTAAGAAAAATATATTACAAGTACACAAAAGCTATTGGAGAAAATATTGAAATTGTTTTGGCTTTCTATTGCATTAAAATTTTGAAAAATATCGGTGCCCGTAAAGCTTGGGCCCCTCATATAACCTAGTGAGTAATTTGACACTGGATATTGACCGAAATTATTGAATATAAAATATGGAAATGAATTTCTTACCGTAGAAGAAGACATCTTGCTTTTGAATGTAGATTGCTCTGGTAATTGGAAGACACCACTGATCTTCTCTGGGAAATGTGCGATCTTTTTATACAAACCAGACTAAAAGTAAACGATGAAAAAATGTAAACAATCTTCGGAAATAATTATGATTTGCCGGTGACAGTAACGGGTAACTTCAAATGCACTTAACGTATGAGTTATGATGGTTATATTCCTCGGATATATTTAATAATTGGGTCGGCATAGCTTAGATCTTAGAAAGTATTGTCACGCGGATAAAACAATATACGTTATTATATTTTTTACGATCGTCATCTTTTCAGTGATCTGATCAAGATGGCTAGGACACGCCCTGTTACTAGATGCCAAAGGTAATTGCTCTGGGCATTGAACATATGCCGGCCATATTTACTGGAATACCCATTCTATGTACCTTTCGAAATATTTTTACTATATTTTATAAATATATGTATATTATAATAAAATATACAGGATATTAAATTTTGTACTTTTTAATGAAAATTTATGAATATTATCAATACCGTATATACACATCAGTGTAGAAGAGCTATTTCTTTTATCATAGTAAAAAATAAATATTAAATATTTTTAATTAATTAATATTAAAACGTGTAAAGCACTTTTTACAGTCTATTTTACTATTTGAAAATTTTACTTGTATTACAATTTTCCTTAAGCTATTTTTATGAAGTATTTGATTAAAATGGAATTAGTAATTATAAACAGAAGCATGATTTTAATATTATATGTTCCTATAATTGAATAATACAATCACTCCAGATAAGTCAATTTTAATGGAGCCTTTTACTTTATTAAATTTATTTTTTATAAGAAAATTGCCTTTCATCTTTCGTATAAAAAACTGTGATTAAAATTATTTATGTATATACGGATATTGAAAAATCTGCATAATATTTTGTTACATAAATATAAAAAAAAGAGATAATAAGGTCAATAATAAAGAGTTAAATAAACAGTGTAAAAATACATTGATAAATATTTAAGTTTTTTTTTTTTTCAAAACTTATTTAATATGAGTATCTATTCTCAGTTGTATTTTATTTTATTTTTTATTCTCAGTTTTATTTTTCTCTGTAATATTTTTGAAAATTAAAAAATATACTAATTGTAAGTTTAAATTGTTTTCAGTACAACCATAAGTTTTAGATTATATTTTTATTTATTGAAAATGCTCATGCTTGAAAACTAAATTTTAATAAATTTTACATTTATTTTTGAAAAGATTAAAGACAATGATGCATTAAGGCAGCGTTTTCCAACCTTTTTGACTTGCGGAACCCTTTTTTAGAATCAATTTCTGTTGCGGAGCCCCTTATACCTTATAGTCTTATAAGTAAATTTTGTACTAGTTACTGGAAAAGGGGGGTAGATAAAATGACATAACAAAACATAAAATAATCTTAAACGTTTAATGAGACTTCTGTGGTTGTACTTTTTTACACAGTTTACTTATATCAGGTTTAATCGATGATAATTGCAGGCGAATATCTGGTTCTGCATTTAAGCGCCCCTGCACTCGGACTTCGGACACCATTCAAATTGGCAAATTTTAGTTCAGAATGTATAATTTTCTGTAATCTTCTTATTTTCATTTTTATTTCTTTTATATTGTGAAACGGACTACCAGTATGTCACGATCTATCGTCTCTTTTACAACTAGCTTATATAATTATTGCTGTATCATTCCACTAATCAAAAATGAAGTAATCAGTCAATTGAAAAATACAGCTAAAATTGATTTATATTGTTGCCTTGAAACAGAACTTGAATCTATATTTAGTATGTAGCATATACGTATTATGTATACAGTCATACGTTCATATGTAAGTATATATTTATCTACATACAACATATACGTATGTATGTAAGCAAATATATGGGACTATTTCTGCTCTCCTAATCCAACTAGTATAATACAGTGACATGTGATACTTTGGCAAATGTTTTCTTTGTTTTTTTCTCTTTCTTATTGTAATTGTTATAACAATTTTGTTGTGACTAACATATAATAAATTATTTTACTTGGTTTTACATTATTATAGTTTTTATTTAAACATAATAAATGAAATTGAGTATATTAAAAATATTATATAATAAAATATAGATTTAAAAAAAAATTAACTTACGCGATTTCTGGAGCATTTAATTCATTTAAATAATAAAAATAAAATCTTATTTGCAAGGAAAAAGAAATTTTGTAGTGAAAGTTGCTAAAATAATAGAATGTTTTTCTTCTATTTGGAAAAAGTATTTTAAGTCATTTGGTTTACGCCTGAATGACTTATTGAAAATATTGTTTAAGTTGTAAAAAAAGTTAAATTATTTTCTCGTTACGAAATTCTCATGCTACATATTGACATTTTTTCCCACAGCAAATTCTAGAAAGTTCAATTATTATTTAGTAAAAATTTAAATAACTGTGCATATATGTTTGTGTTGTAATAATTGCCTATTGGTAAAAAAATATTTTTCTAATATTTAAAAGTAAAACAATAATATATAAAATAGAACATGTATTTCAACAATTTGTACAAAACATATAAAAAGACATTTTTTTTTTTAGGTACATGAAAGAAAACAAAGTCTAAAACAATTGATTTATTTACTCTCATCACTACTTGATTCGGATTCGATAATCCATTCCTCTTTGTACGATTTTTGACTTTGTTGAATGACAGGAACTACTTCCGACTCCTTACCCTCGATAAACTCTCGCCGTTCGGGTTGATTCGACGACATTGTATATTTGTACATTTTTATTTGTACTTTCGGATTATTTCCTTCCCGATTCGGTCCTGTAAAGCTATCAAACGGCGATTCGTAATTGCCGGTCTTTCTATAGTCGTTGTAATCTTTCGCATTGAATGAGTTACTGTATATTTCTTTAGGTATTTGGAATTTGGAAGTTAGTTTTGATGGATTCGGATGACGCACCGAGAGCTTATAGGATTCGGATCTATGGTCATCGTCTTCGTCGTCATCACGGTGACGATAAGAGTGACGATGACGATTGTCATTATCGTCGTTGTCGTCGTCTCGAAATTTCGACGCAAATCGGAAATTTTTCGGTGGAAAGTCGTCATCAATATTTTCTTCTTCCTTATAGCTAGAGTTTTCATCGTCTTCCTCTTGATAGTTTTCGTTGTCTTCCTCATCCGATTCTGCATTTTGTTCCTGGTTTTGTTCCTCATTTTCCGAGTTGTCTTCCACATTTTCAGCCTCTTCCGATTTTGCCGGAGGAGCCGGTTCGGTTACGGGTGCAGGTTGTCGAATATTTTGAGGAGTAATCGGGTGGAAGTTGCGATATATCTTTGGCGGAGTTGGTGGTGACAGAGCCGGTTTAGGAGTAAATTGAGGTTTAGGGGCATTGTATTGTTGTGGCTGCGGAACATTATATTGATAGGGTTGAGGAGCGTTATGTTGCTGTTGTTTAGGAGTAATGTATTGTTGAGGCAGTTGCACTTTAGTGTGTAAAGGATGATGTACCTGGCTGTAGAATAATGGAGTGGTTTTAAATTGGATTGAATCTTTGAAATATTTGCCAATATCGGGCGTGATTGCAGGCGCAGCATTTTGTTGTACGGGCGTCTGTGTATTTGCAAATGCTATTGGATTTAAGTTGGTTTGAGCAGCGGGCAACTGATGAAAATATTGATTTAACGGCTGATTGTATTCCAATTGAAGTGGAGCTGCCGTATATAAACCGTACACTTGTGTCGCATAAGGTGTTTGAATTTGACTTGTATCGACATTATAAGTCGAAAAGCTAGGTACTTGATTTGGTTGTGTTTGGTACGGCTGGTAATAATTCGTTAATGCTGAACCAGCACTTTGTAACGGTACTTGATATTGTGAGAGAGATACTTGATTTCCGGTGTTTTGCATCGCATTGTTTTGGAATGCTAATATTTGTCCTTGGGGATGAGCTGTACTTTGTTGAGTATTACTATCGTTATTTTTAGATAATCCCTCTTGATTGTGTGGCGTTTGTCCCCATGATATGTCCCACAATATTGTAAAAATGTACGCTGTTATAATCTGCAACAATTATTGTCATATTTTTACTTTTATAAACATTATATTAATAAGATTTTAAACATTTTTATAAAATCTATAACGTAGCAGAATATTTTATCTTTTTCTATTAAGTACCAATTCCATTTACTAGAAAAAAACAAAACATTTTACAAACATTATAGATTATACAGGCGCGCTCAAAATCATACTATAAATTATTTTAATTTTACGTTAAATTTTTATGAACACAATAATTCGCTTCATAATAAAGCCTTTTATAAATTTATATACCTAATATATATATATTTGTAAATTTATCTCTTAATAATTATAGGTACAATGTCAGTCACAATTTTTTTATTACGATATTTTCTTAATTACATAACTAATCTAGAGCATTTTTAAATAGTTGTGCAAAGGCGAGGTTCGTTGCTTAAAAACGCTAAATATTTTTATATGTATACTTCTAAAAAAATATGGTTTCTATGGGAGTGTATGAAAATATGTAGTATTCTCTTTTGATAACTATTGGCAGTTATTATTATTATTATTATTATTAATAATATTAGCTTATTAGAATATGATTATCTTCGCCGTTTGGTTGATGTAATCTTCATATAAGTACAACCTCGATGCATCGTTTTCTTTTCGTTATTATCTCACATTATTTACCCGAATTGTTCTTTTCCGAATTTAGTTCCAACTGTATATTTTTCCCACATCTACCGTTTTTAACTTATTCACTCTTAAAAGAATAACGTTGCATTGAGGTTTCACTCTTAGTAATTGTCACTTACCAAACGTCTCATGGCGCACGTTATCACTGCTGAAATAAAACTGACCTAGACATTGTTTGTCGCTCTGTCATTTATATATTCTTACCATCGTGACAAAAAAACAACAACATTGTATTGGTTCTGAAATTAACCGGACGGCAATTGGTTTAGTACGGTAGCGTTTTTATTCGCTTCACTTGTTGAGTGAAGAAGTGAACGGCCAACGCGTATACAGCCAGGCCGCGCCGTAAGTGAAAACATTTGAGTTATTCTTGCTTCGCGTTATACCGTTGAACAAATGAGGTATACAGGTGGACCCAAACGTCAAATACCCACGGCTCTTTGCCAAGAACCTATTGTGGGATACTTCGCGCTTTACATTGGCGTACCGGAAAAATTGATGTTTCTTGGGCTTCTGGAATTGATTGTCAAACTGTGAAATTAACATTGAATTAGATACATTTAATTATTTTACTTTCATTCTAATAATCTTTATTTTTTAATTTCGACATTGTTATTTTATTTTAAGATTATAACGGTTTTTTTAGATGGAACAAATTTAATTTTTAAATTTTAAGTACTACTTTCATTTTCGGTATTTTTCTTGATTTTTTTGGAATACAGCATTTATACATTATCTTCCGTATATTTTATTTGAGATATATTACTTATATCTAATATTCTATAAGGGCTAATTTATTGTATTGCATTGCATTATTTCTAGTTAGCACCGTGATTAAGTTTTGAAAATATTTAGCAATTTAATTATTTAATTAACTAAGTAATTAGCTAACAACGTTTTATGTAATTGGCTGTAATTCGTATAAGTTCTTTTTTCTTGCATGTTGTCAGTGGTGCGAATTGATAATATACAGACAAGAAAGGGACCTATACTTTATAGTGGATTCCAAATCAGTCACAGACATTAAAGATTCAATAGTATTGAAGTTAATTTCTGGTCTTAGCCCGATATGAACTCACCATTTTTGAGTTGCCACTTAGATTTGCTATCGCCGAATTATTTCAGGAAAATATCAAAATTTTCTTAGCTTTCAATCTGAAATTATATTAGTTTTGAGGTATTGTTCTTCAAACTATTTATATAAAATGTATATGTGCAGATATTACAAAACTATATTTTTTAGTTTGTTATATGAACTAGTGTTTTTTAAATTTGTGTAATATTTTTAATTTATATGAGCTATAGAATAAATATTTTGAAAAAATGTAAATATTAATTTTAAGTTTTCTATTAAATTTACTAAATTGTATTTAACACCTCTCAACCCCCCCCCCCCCCCCCCCCTCAACTCCAAGTATTATTAACGACGTTTACATTATCTTATATATAAAAGAAACATATTTTTTTACAAAGAAATTGTGAATTGACTGATCTTTTTTCAGCGACTGAAGTATAGTGACCTTAAATATTTGTGAAGGTGTCAAAACTTACCTATTAGGTGTTAGTAAATATAGTCGTTTCTTAACATTTATGACAATTTAATTTTTTTAGTTATAATTTTATGAATTTTATTTCTTTGGTAAACCCCAATTTCGACGCTTGGGTATTTTATTTACTGTTGTCATAACAGATATTGGTTTTACTTTCATGTCAAACCAGTAGCTTGTTATCATCTCTAGGTATTTCAAAATATTACATGCAGCAGTAGTATCAAATTACTTCACCTCCAAGTATTAACCAATTTGAAGATACTTCCATGAAAATTACTCAGTTCATTGACCTTAGCCTTAAAATGACAAGATAAGATTGTTACAAACTCAAATTTTAATTCCAAATATTTCATTAAATTGGGCAAAGTTTGTAAAATTTCAAATACCATTGATTGTAATCAACAAGCGAAACAAAAGAATGGTTAATAAACGATAAGGGAAACAAAAGGAAATCGTAGGAGGAACAACTGACGAACAGGGCACCTAGAGATCAATATCTTTCGTAATCTTTTTGACTGACCGACCATCTTCTCAGGGATGCAATTCTATTATAGGAAAACCATTTAAAGACAATCAGAGGGATGTTAGTTAAATTAGTTGACAAATTATAAATGATATGACGGCAAGACTGTCCTATCGACGAAAAGTTGTCTGTTTTGCTTCCCAAACTGCATGTATGTCGTCACAGCGGACCTAACAAGTGTGTGGTAAGGACAGGAGAACAGCAGCATTGCGAGTTGATGTTTCGTATTCGAACTGGTTGGGTGGTGCGAGACGCGAGATGTGTACAAGCTGAGCTGGTCGATAGGAATAGCAATAGTGGCGGTAAGCGCGCAGTTGTTTGAGGCGTGGTTTAAATACTATCGATCGTTCTTTGTTTAGTTGAGCTGGATTTGTACAGTCATGCACGAGAAATACGTACATCGTATAAGAAGTTTGGTTTGTTGGTTATAATTTATAATTAAATTTTGCATTTAAATTAACTTTAATTTACAACTAATATGCAATTTTAGTTAATTAATAATATTTATTTCAATTTATTTTCACATAATTTGTAGTGCGTTTTTAAAAGTTTCAATTTATATATTTAGTGTTTTACCGTATATTTACTTTTATTTAATATCGATATGATGTTTTATAATTTTAGTTTTAAAAATATAGTTATAATTCTATAAAATATTTTAGTTTATCAGTACATTATCTTATCACGTTAAGATAATTTTCTAAATATATAACTGATAATTAGTAAACCATATTACATTGCTGTAAATATATATGACTAAAATAATTAGATTAAGGTTTTGTTAACACTTGAAAATATTATTAGTACAAAATTTTTTTATTTATGTTAATGAATACTTTTGATTTTTACTCCTATTTGATATGTATTTAATTTATATTTTAATTTTAAATCTAATTCAATCATTTAATACAGTATTATTTTTATTAATAATTATAGTTTTTTTTTTGTGCAATTTTTTTGAAATGGATGAAAAATAAAAACAGTGAATAGCGGAAAACAATAGAAGCAAGGAATAAATAAGCTACGAAGCTCAATTTATATATAAAATATGTTTTATTTTGTCAAATTAATTTTTTTTTAAATAAATTTATAAAACTGAAAATTCGATAATTTAATTGACAGGAAAATATTGGTTTTATAAACCTGACGGTAAAACAAAACTTTAATTTTGTTACACGTTTTTATTTTTATGTACATAACTGTGCTTTTTATAATGCGATAATTTTTTTGTATTTTTATCGTCCAGTGCCACTTATTTTAGCATTGCAATATACACAATTTGTATAAAAATACTTGACAGTACCGCAAGCTAGCTCGTTTTAACATAAAATTTATTGGTATTTAAAAAAAAAAACATTTCAATTTTTTTAATATATTTAATGTCATAAATTAAAAATTATTTTTCAATAAAAACACATCAAATATTCACACTTTTTTCTAAGTATTTATGAATTTTTTGAAACAAAAATAAAATTATTTTTAATCATAGCAAAAACATTATTAATTTCTTCGAAGTTGGACTTATATCATTTTTGTTTATTAATTTATTTATTTAAATAAAATTTGGCTTCTGTTAATTAAAAATTAATAAGATTTTTATGGTCTAATTACTTATTTTGTTACTTAGTAACTTGTTTCTATGTTCTGTTATTTACTGTAAATGTCATTTGTATCAGTTTTCCTGATGGAGACGGACGTTGATTTCGTTGAAACGTCGATTATCAATAAATATGAATACAGAACTTAAACCTAAAGCTGTTTAATTAAATTTATTTTTTTTTCCTAAAACTTTTTGTTAAATAAAATCGTGTTATGATGTTTTAAGATTTTATAAAGAGTAAAATAACCATTTTTTACAATCCTATATAATATGGTTTAGGGTTTTGGTTCAGTTATGTAGAATATAAAATTGAAAACAAAATTATAGAAATTATGGTTTGTTATTTGTTTTTGTACATAAAATTGTAATCAAATGTTATCGCTAATAAAATTGATAAACATAATCCTACCAACTAAACATTAACAATAATATATCTATATTTATTTTTATCGAAACTTATTTCTCTATCTTCTGTATCTATATATGCAAGTGAATCAAATGTAATTGTATTTAATATATCTAAACATATCTACATGTATGTATCAATTGTGTAATCAAAGTAAATTGACTTGTATTTTTTTTTAAATAATTTTATTGACAATATTTCTCGTTTTCTTTCAGAAATATTTAAAAATATATATATTTTGGTTTAGTCAAAGCTACAGCAGTGAATTTTGCATTGCATTCTGTTCTCTTGGCATATGAGCCTTTACATTTATGAATTATGAAAATATTATTATAATCATATAAACAAATATTAACATTAAAATTATTCAATAAACAAATTCAAACTGTTTTTGCGTTTTTTATTTAACAATTTACATCGAAAATTACAATTTCGTATATTGAATTATATGGCTGTATGATTTTTGTATCGAACGGGGCATAAATTTTTAAATTTAAATTTTTAATTAAACCTTTGTTAATTATTCCGTGTGCCACAAAAATTTATCGATAAAATTTTCGAGATATTTTCAACAAAACAGAGTACTGTGCACTTGGATATCCTGGTTGTAATACAATAAAATTAATTAACTATTGATTCTCGTATGTTTTAACTTTACTCTTATTTGTTAATTTATTAAATGGATGTCTCCTACAATTTAATTATTTGTTTACCTTGTCCATCAGTCACAAATTGTCTACTAAACGTTTCTAGTATCAGGATAACATGCGCGAAATATAATCGTGTTATTTGGAATATTTCACGTATAAGTAAAATAGTTAGTTTATATTGTACATGTTCGCCTGGTAAAAAGACCGCCAATTTTGCACCGATTTTACTGGCCACAGGGTCATTTTGAGATTGCGCAGTGCATTAGAACAATTGCCACCGTATTCTGATTGGTTCTGACATCTGTCGTATTATTATAGAACTATTTTGCATGTTTTTTTTTATAGATTCTGATTTTAAATTAAATTTTGAGAATGTTATATTTATTATTTTTTTAAATAGTTATTTAAATAATATTTTTTTATAAAATTAAACTGCTTTAGCTTCAAGTTCTGTATTACAATTTATTTATAATCAACGTTTCGACGAAACTCAACGCTCGTCTTCATCAGGAAAAAACTGATACAGTAAAAACTGTATAAATTTTAATACAGAACTTGAACTTAAATTAGTTTTATTTTAGGTGACAGTTTTTTTTCTGATAAAGACGAACGTTGAGTTTCGTCGAAACGTTGATTATAAATAAATTTTAATACAGAACTTAAACCTAAAGCAGTTTTATTTTATATAATGAGTTCTGAAAGATTTTTTTACTATGCTAATATTTTTTACTTACAAAAATTAAATATTCATGCTAAGCGATTTTGGATCCTGAAGGCAAATTATGAAGGTGGTTCCCTTAAATTTATAGGTTGATTTATTTTTAATTTGTTAAACATTTTATTTATAAAGTATATAGCTACAAATTTGATTTACATACATTTTTATATAACTTAACATTATTTTTAAATCTACAAAGTGTTTTGTTTTTGAGTAAAAAAACACAAAACATATTTCTAATTTTTAAATAGATAATTAATGCATTTTTTAAAATAAATTAATATTTTATTTATTACAGGTAGTTCCCGACTGTCGATGGGGGTTCGTTTTCGAAATTTTGACGACTCTGTAAGTCAAATACTTTATTATTATTTTGGTTTAGATTAGATTTTAGTTTTCATTATTATCTGTTATTATTTAACGTCAGTGTTTTTAAAATTAGATTTTGTTTATCATTAGGTTTGGAAATATTATAAATCAACTTAGAAATACATTTTAAATAATTAAAAAAAATACAAAAATTTTAAAAATCTACTTTTACTAGAAGACGTCGGCAAAAATCTGAATTATAAATAAAAAATACGTAAATTTGACATTAACTTTACTTTGTGTAATATTTTTATAGTATTAAATTTTTTGTTGTAAAATATAAGATTTATATAAAAAGTAAAAACATAGTAACTATTTATGTATTTTACATGTTTTTAAATTAAAAGGATATAAACTTGTTGTTTAAAAATATTTTGACATATAATATGGATAAAAATTTTAGAATTTTTATTTTTCTAAAATTAATGAAAATATGTTGTTTCAAACTTCAGTGCGAACCAGGGATCTTTGGGGTCCGAGTTCAGTACGCTACCACTGGGCTACGGTTGTCTGTATTTTTATGTTTACAGAAAAAATCTTTAAAATACTAGTAATTTTGCAAAAAAAAATTTAATTCTAAATAAATATTATATCTTCCTATATACCGAAAAATAAGCATTTTAATGATTGACAACAGTGAGTAAATAATAAATAAATCAATAAATGGTCGTATATAAATGCATTATTTTGATAATATAATTTCAAATAAAAATATAATTATTGGAATGTGTTTTCGCGGTATAGTGTTCAAAATAAATAATATGAATTTAAATTGAAATATTTCTTAGTTGCGTAAGCATATACAGGGCCGGCATTAGGTTGTGCTTGTCTGCAATAATTAATAATGTGCATAATTTTAGTCTAAAAAGATAGTCGTAGGCCAGTGGTAGCACACCAAACTCATACTCCGAAGGTTCCTGGATCGCGCTGCGCTCACATCAGAATTTAAATAAAATATAATTTTTGGTATTAAAACTTTGTACCACTACATTGAGTGGTTCGGAATTCACTTTAAGTTGTAGGTCTCTTGCTTGACTGTAGGGTAAAAATTTTCGGGAAAGATCTCAACATTAGAATATTATTGTATTAATTTCACAAATCTGTCTATGAACTTTTGTTCAATATTATTATTAAACGACATGCTTTTTGTATCATTTCTCCTGATGTTAACGTACGTATTTTGAAACATCGATTTTTAATTAGAATTAATACAGAACTATATCGCAAAGCTTATTTATTTTAATAATTAAATTGTTTTATTGTATTTAAAATTGTCATTTTTTAATGTCTATTTGGTAGTTTCTCCGAATTCGATTCGAGAGAAAAGTATTTCGTATATTTTCCATTTCCCATATTAATCGCCTACGATAATCTTCGAAACAAACACCCTGTATATACAATTACAAATAAAACAATTATAGTTTGTTTTGATATATAAACAAATAATTAACGATTGGTTGAAATTGTTAATATGTTAATTTATTTTTAAGAAAATTTTCTGCTTCTCATTTTTAATTTGCCATTTTGAATGTTACCGATTGTGTTAACTGAAAATACTCATGTTTTAGTTATTGTATTGGTACTTTTATATGCTACGAAATCTCGATACTGGGTTTTCAAATTGTTATATTGTTCAGTATTAATTAAAACTGAAATTAAAAGTCAATTTCTGCATTCTGCAACATCTTGTATGATAATATAAATTTGGAAAATGCGTTGGAAATAATGAGACCATTATTGACAGTAAAAATTAATGTCAAAAAAATAATAATTTCTTATTTAATGATACATATAAAAAATTTAATGGCGTTGATTTATATTTTAATCTGTATGATATATAGAACATCGAAGGTATTTTTTTATAGTTATTAATAGAAGTAGGTGTATTTGAATGTGTAATTCGCATAGTTCAGAGAAATTGCAAAGATAAAAGAACAATGCATTAAAATCAATTAACAGAACGAAATTGTCAAATTATAGTTCCACATTATTTATAATTAAATTTGATTCATCTATACACTTATTTCGCGTAAACATTTTTTTAATATCATATTATTAAATTACTGTTTTTCTGTTATGACGTTTACATATATTTGGAAACAGTGGCGCATCGATAGTTTTTGGGGAGGTCTTGTTGTGTAAAAAATCTTTTTAAGCTTTAACAGATCCGCAGTTCCTCTATATTAGGAATGGAATTTTCTTCACAGAAAAAAAATCTAATCAAATAATTATAAACCACAAAGTAATTTAAAAAAGCTAAATACGTATTTCGAAAGCTAAGTAGCAAAAGTTAAAACTAACGTCTTAATCAGTAATCTAATTCAAATATGTATTATCTATTAATAAAAATAAAAATATGTATTTTTTAAGAAGAAGGTTTTTGGAGCTTTTGAATTTCTATACAACAGTCGTATATATTGCATAAGTATAGTTACGCCACTGAGTATAAATATTTTAATACCATTTCATAAAATAAAAATAGCAATATTTTTCATATTGACAATGAGTATATAAATATCAAAAAAAATTTCAACATTTTTGAGTAGATTTTGTATTTTTGCATATAACGGCATGGCTCCAATTTTCTGTTTATTAATTTGCGCTATATTATCGTTAACTAAAGGTAATTTGTGTTTTCTAATATAAATAAAAAATACGCGCACAATATTTTTATTCTAAGAATTTAGTGAAAAACTTGTGAATTTTTAGGTGAAACCCCAAAATGTACCAAGCAGGAACAATCCACAAGTAAGTTTTGCGTTTTCTAAAATTAAATATTTTAGAAATAAGTATTATTGAAATTTATTATTATTATTATTATTTTTACACCAAGTTTCATAATAAACACTTTAACTAAATTAAACTTTGTGCAGACAAATTTTTTTTGTTTTATTGACAACAACAAATAATTTTTCGGTTAGAAATGTGCAAAGTTGATAAAAGGAAGCATCGTTTTATTGAGAAGAATAATTATTATTAAAGTTGACTTTAGTTATGAGTATTTATTATGAAACCGGGGTTATTGTGTAAATTTTTAAAAATTTGTTTCAAATAGTAAAAATTTAATTAAAATAAAAAGATCTAGTTAGTTGTTCTATATAAATTTTAATTAAAATTCGACATTTCGATATGATTTCGATATGATATCATCTTCAGGCGAAATTATTATATTTTTTATTTTTATTTTAATTTAATGAGTTCTGAAAGAATTATTTTTTACTATTTTAATATTTAATTAGTTTATGTAATTCCTTTATGCTTTATGAAATAGATTATTCAGTTGGAATATTGTCTTTTGCTTGGCTTTTATAAATAATTATTTTGTATTTTAAATTTTGAATGTATACTAAATTATTGTTTTGTATAAGTTTTAGATTATACAGGACGTTATTAATAAAAAAAAAGAAATTAGTTAAAAAGTTAGACGAACCGTTTCCAAGATATCTTTTGTTTTTAATTTTAACAATAATTTTTTTAAAACATTATTAAAAATTTATAAAAATTTTTTTACATAAATTTTTAATCACGCCATTTATTCTTTTGAATTTTATTGTAAATAAATGTAAAAATATTATAAGACTTTTAGTCCTTTTTCATGTATATACAAAAAGTTTTTTGTGCTCGATATTATAATTATACAAGCCGGATTGTTTTTTAGTGCTTACTTAAAAAATATATATCTTTGCATGATGTATTGTATGTTTATATTTTTTATACATCACTATTTGTGATTTTTTATGTATTAATTATTGTAGTAAAGTTTTATATGTATTATTAGGTGTGTTTTCATCGAAATTTATAAATAAGAGTTTAATTGCTAATTAAACAGCTAATCTAAAAATTATTAATTACAGTTGCTATGACTATTCCACAAATTACTAGCAATGGAGCGAGACCAATTTTTATAAATACTCCAAACGTTAATAGAAATTTACAAACGACTCAAATATTACCATGGTACAGCAATTCATTGCAAAATAACAATAAAGAAAAAACATTAAATGAACAGGCAAAGAACGCTCAGCAAGATTTATCTAATTTAGATTATCTTAGAAATGCACAAAGAAATGGAAATAATAATGTAATGTCAGCTGTTCAAGGAAATGAAAATGCAAAAAAAGCTCAGCATGGTTTATCTAATTCAAATTATCTGCGAAACGCTCAACAAAATGGAAATAAGAATGTAATGTCAGCTTATCAAGGAAATGATAATGAAAAGAAAACTCAGCAAAATTTATCTAATTTAGATTATCTTCGGAACGCTCAAGGAAATGGAAATAATAATGTAATGTCTGCTGTTCAAGGAAATGAAAATGCAAGGAAAGCTCAACATAGTTTATCTAATTCAAATTATCTTCGAAACGCGCAAGGAAATGGAAACAAGAATGTAATGTCCGCTGTTCAAGGAAATGATAATGCAAAGAAAGCTCAGCAAAATTTATCTAATTTAGATTATCTTCGGAATGCTCAAGGAAATGGAAATCAGAATGTAATATCAGCGCTTCAAGGAAATGAAAATGCAAAGAAAGCTCAGCTAAATTTATCTAATTTAGATTATCTGCGGAACGCACAAAGAAATGGAAATCAGAATGTAATATCAGCTTTTCAAGGAAATGAAAATGCAAAAAAAGATCAGCAAAATTTATCTAATTTAGATTATATGCGGAACGCACAAAGAAATGGAAATCAGAATGTAATATCAGCTTTTCAAGGAAATGAAAATGCAAAAAAAGATCAGCAAAATTTATCTAATTTAGATTATATGCGGAACGCCCAAAGAAGTGGAAATCAGAATGTAATATCTGCTCTTCAAGGTAATGACAATGGCAAGAAAGCTCAACAAAATTCATCTAATTTAGATTACCTTCGGAATGCCCAAAGAAATGGAAATCAGAATGTAATGTCTGCTTTTCAAGATAATGACAATGCGAAGAAATCTCAAGTAGATTCATCTAATTTAGATTATCTGCGGAACGCACAAAGAAATGGAAATCAGAATGTAATGTCTGCTTTTCAAGGTAATGACAATGCGAAGAAATCTCAAGTAGATTCATCTAATTTAGATTATCTGCGGAACGCACAAAGAAATGGAAATCAGAATGTAATGTCTGCTTTTCAAGGTAATGACAATGCGAAGAAATCTCAAGTAGATTCATCTAATTTAGATTATCTGCGGAACGCACAAAGAAATGGAAATCAGAATGTATTGTCTGCTCTTCAAGGTAATGACAATGCGAAGAAATCTCAAGAAGATTTATCTAATTTAGATTATCTACGGAACGCCCAAAGAAATGGAAATCAGAATGTAATATCTGCTCTTCAAGGTAATGACAATGCGAAGATAGCTCAAGAAGATTTATCTAATTTAGATTATCTGCGGAACGCCCAAAGCAATGGAAATCAGAATGTAATGTCAGCTTTTCGAGGAAATGCAAATGCTAAGAGAGCTCAGCAGAATTTATCTAATTTAGATTATTTTGGGAATGCTCAAAGAAATGGAAACAATATAATGTCAGCTCTTCAGGGAAATGAAAATGCAAAGCAAGCACAGCAAGATTCGTCTAATATAGAATATCTTCGAAATGCTCAAGGAAATGAAAATAAAAATTTAATGTCAGTTCTTCAAGGAAATGAAAATGCAAAAAAGGCTCAGCAAGATTTATCTAATTTAGATTATCTTCGGAACACTCAAGGAAATGGAAATGAAAATGTAATGTCAGCTCTTCAAAGAAATGAAAATATAAAGAAAACTCAGTCAGATTCATCTAACTTAGATTATCTTCAGAATGCTCAAGGAAATGGAAAACAGAATGTAATGTCAGCTCTTCAAGGAAATGAAAATGCAAACAAAGCTCAACAGGATTTATTTAATTTAGATGATTATAGAAAGGGACAAAGAAATGGAAATATGATGTCGGGAAATGAAAATGCAAATAAAGCTCAGCAGGATTTGTCTAATTTTGATTATCTTCAAAACGGACAAAGAAATGAAAATAAAAATGTAAATTCTGCTCTTCAGGGAAATGAAAATGCAAATAAAGCTCAACAAGATTTATCTAATTTAGATTATCTTCGAAATGCACAAAGAAATAATAATTCAAATAATCAGATAGCATCTCAAAATTCTGCAGATAGTCTTTCTGCGGCTGATATGAATGGAAATTCAGATTTGAATTCACAAAATGCTTATTCACAAGTAGCAAATTTACCAATATATCATTTATTAATATTTTTGCAAAGTCAACAATTAGAACTTGGAAATCATACTGTTACAATTCCAGTATATTTATTAGAAATAAACGATTTTATAGGTTATTTACAACATGTTTATGGAGAAACACTTGAAGATACAGAATTCAAATATTTACTACAACATTATTCAAAAACTATCCAAAAATGGATGCTTTTTAACTATTTAGAATATTTACATGATAATGGAGCTATACATCCATTACTAATATCATTATATGATAAAATTGTAGAAACTTTAGATTCCTTCTTTTCTAAATTCGGTGTAATTGATGGTATTTCAGATGACTTAAAAAAACAGTTGAATTCATTGTTGAATGAAAAATTCTCCACCACTAAAAACCAGTAATATATTTAATCTTACAGACTATATATATATATATATATATATATATATATATATATATATATATATATATATATATATATATATATATATATATATATATATATATATATATATATAAAAGTTATATGTATTTTCAATGCAGTGCTTCACTTGCAAATAAATATATAGGGTCAGAAAGTTTGGAAAACAAATTATTTGTTTTTAAAAAAATCCAATATCTATAAAATATTTATAATTATTGCGAAATATTACTGCTAGTTATTAAACAGCTTCTATCATTATTTAAAAATATTTTAACAAATAATTGTTATTTTTCTGAAGAAATATTATTTGATATTTGAATGTTTTTATCTGTTATAGAAAATCTTTTCATAACAACTGAAATATTTTATGTATTACTAGAATAAGATTCCCATTATAGAGAAGAAAATCTCATCTGGAATATATGTATTAATACACTTATTTAGAATAAATTTAGGTTTAAAAAAATAGTGACATACCTATATAATGTAAATAATAAATATAAAAAAATATTGAAAAAATGTAAATATGCTATAACCGAAAGTTATACGAATGTCATTGGATTGTAATTATAGAATGTTTTAATAAATTATATTAAAAATAAAACGTTTATTTTTAGTATACATATATTGTTCATAGCTATAGATGCTTTTAGCCAGAAACATTTTTTTTTTAATAAATATCAAATGTATAGTTTAGACAATACATGGGCGAAAAGCAATTTGATTTATCAAAGGTGTTAAATAATGATTAAAAAACTCACTGTGCTCATGTGCCATATGCGTTATGAGAATATATTATGCAACAAATGTATTTTTGAAAAATATGTAGAAAGATTTATTATTAAAACTTATCAGTGGCGCAACCAAGGGGGGGCCGACGGGCCTCGGCCCCCCCCTAAGGCTAGCAGAATTAGCACAATTTTTATTCGTTTAGTCATATATTCTAACGCTACAATTATTTACCCCAAAATATTGAGCCAACATTCATTATTTTAAACTATTAATTATTCGATTCATGTAAGATAAAGTGGAAATCTAGTTAGTATTTGCCTTTTTTTTTGCTTCTCCAAGATAAAATCCTTGCCCCCCCCCCCCCCCCTAAGACAAAATCCTGGCTGCGCTACTGAAACTTATTATATAAATGCATTATTATACAAGAAAAATGATAAAGGAACAGTACTTTTTTGTTTTCATTAGGCGAAAACTAATTGTTAATATATTTTTGAAAAAAATAAAATTACAATAACTTTATTTAGCTCAAAAAAGGCTATACAATGAACAATAAAATATATATATATATATATATATATATATATATATATATAAATATATATATATATATATATATATATATATATATATATACATTTATGAAAATCCCTTAAATCTACATTTATAATCTAGTACATTGGTAACTTAAATTTGTACTTTTTTACATATAATTTATTTTAGTATTTACTTGAATAATATTTTTTTATTTTAATTTTGAAATTTCTTAATTATAAATTTTTATAATTATCAGGTAACTTATTGAAAATTTGTATTCCTCTGTCCTTGTTTAGGGTTTTTTACGTAATATAAAAATTTATTTTTTTTCTAGTGTTATTATTATACAAATTTTCAATTTTTACTAGTTTAATTTCAAAATAATCTGGTTGAGATCCTAATTTTATTTTATGTTCGATATAATTAATTACATTTGCATTAAATCTTTTACGAGATCGTATCATTTTATTTCTTCTAGCATATACTTGTGTACCAATTGCATTTTAATATTTGTTCTCATTGCTTTATTTTACAATAAATGCAATTTATGTATATTTGTCATATCTAGTAATATTTTTCCGATGTAATAGTAATTTAGTGTATAAAGTTTGAAAAGCGTGCAATAATTTCGCATGCACACACACACATGTTTACCAGATTATAAATGCATAATCACATGTTTGCGATTGTTATAATAGTTATGTAGTTACCTTGAAATAGGGTTGGGTGGGGTCCTATTCGAACTGTAAACAACTACAGAGCACGTATAAGAAGAAGGCAGGCGGCAGCAGTTTAAGCAGTTAGCAAAAACACTATGGTTCTTGCTGACTAATAATTTCATTTCTACTATCGCCTTCTTTACCATAACTGCCCACGACCGTTGACCTAAAACGGATGGACGCCATAAGCCGTTAAACGCCACAGCCGCTAAGCTACATAATCGAAATGAGGATTTTTCACTTTTTTTCCCTCTCTTTCTCTCTCTCTCTCTGCATTCACTTTTGCCGATATTGTTTTTATCATACAATAAATATATAAAAAAAAACACTTCGACAACTAATTGATGAGGTTATTTTAAGCAAAAATATGTTGCATAAAAAAATAAAAAAGAATTTAGGATTTAGTTTTGATGATACTGTGCCGTCAAACGTCGACTTTTAATTAAAATTAATACAGAACTAAATCCTAAAGTCTTTTTATTGTAATATAATGAGTTCTGAAAGATTTTATTTATTATATTATGTTGTATAAACGTATAGTACGTCAAGTCGTCGATTATTAATAAATGTTAATACACATCTACAACCTAAAGCCGTTTCATTTTAATATAATGAGTTCTGAAAGATTTTTTTACTATGTTATGTTATATGCACGTATATTACGTCAAAAGTCGATTTTTTAATGAATACATAATTAAATGAAAATATGTTACGCGACCAGGATTAGAACAGGAACCTTTTGTTTACTCGTCAAATGCGCATTTGACTAGTAATTGAAAGGTTCGGGTTTGAATTCCGGTCGAGTGACATAATTTTTTTTATTTAATATTAAAAATATATTTATCATTTATAGCATTATTTATTAACTGCTTTTATTCAGTAAGATAGATCATGTGATATCAAGTTTTTAAATTCTATAATTAATTTTTTTCTATACTTCGGACGCATGAAAAGATGTAGTGTGAACAGTGGTTAGTTATTTGTAGTAACATAAAATTATTGTTTAATTTCGACTCTGAATTTTAATTTACAATTCTGGTAAAATCATTTGTCGAAACACCGATTTATTACATTATATTTTAGTGTTTTCTAAATGTACATTATATTTGAAGATTTTTTTTTGTGCTTGTGTAATAAAAAATGACTCGTCAATAATGTAATATATTTAACAGTTTCTAATCAAGTTATCTTAATGAGATTATAAAAAAATATATAACCCGGATGTAGCAGAAAACAACAGATTATATTATAGATTAGGTCATAGGTAAATATTAGTCATCAAGTAAAGATCGTAAGATCTGACATATCTGACGTTCTGTAGAAAAATTTTATGTCGTGTTTAAACGTATTTATTTTCATTATATAGTAATTTGTTTACATAATAATAATGAAGAGCTCATTGTGAAATCTTATACGCGTTTTTACTTTGCACATAGTTATTTTTAAGATTCTATTTTTATATGTTAACGCATCATTAGACTAGAATAATAAATTATGTTTTTATGTGATTTACGAAAATAGAATAATACCTTTTTTACTATTGTTTTTTAAATTGAAGAATAGAGCAAAAAAGATTTATTGTAATTCAATTTTTTATTGTAGAAAACTGACTCGTATTCATAGCCCCTTTTAAAGTACTTTTAGATAAAAGTGATAAAACTGTTTGTAGCATTATTTATATTTTAAATTTTTTAAATAAAGCTGCTTTAGGTTAAAGTTCTGTATTAGTACGTCCGTCTTCATCAGGAAAAATGATATCAGATCTTCAACAACTCTAGGTTTTCTTTGTTGTTCAGTTTTCTTAATAAAATATTTATTATAACCATACATTAGAAATATTGTAAAATGTTGAGCAATATAAAAAAATTAAATAAAATTAATTTTGTTGATTAGCTGTGTTACTTGTGCTTGAACTAGACAATAGCTGTGTTGTTTTTTTTTACCGAAAAACTCAGCTCAGATCAGCAAATATCAGTAACCTTGAAATAATAGCTATTTTATTTGTTGTCTCGTAACTGAGTTCGAAGTGAGTGAATTGCTTGCCCCCTTACCGATACTGAGTTTGATATTTAGCTATTGCTTAGCTGAGATTCAAGTGAGCGCACATGCGCAATTCAAATTTTTCTAGTTTCAGATTTAATATCGTGTTTGATAAGTTGGCATTTATATTTGAATATTTTATTTTGAAATCAAACAATAGATATCCGGCAAGTTGCATTAAATTATCAACGCAAACAATCCAAATACATCTAATATTTTAGCTTATATTATATGTGGAACTTAGATTTTAAATGTCACTTTCAAATAAACCGTTTTATTTATCAATACAACTCACTCAGCAAAACTCAGCTCAGCTCAGCTCATTTACAAGATTTACTAATCTGAGTGGAATGTAAAAAAAACCACAGATGAGGTGTCCAACTTGAGACTAGAAGGTTGTGGGTTCAACTCATGCTAGAATAAACATGTTGATAAATATATATATATATATATATATATATATATATATATATATATATATATACTAATTGTAAATGAGTCAGAATTTTAAACATATAGCTCCGAAATACAACATTGGTTTTAAAGTTGATTTTAACTAATATGTAGCTCAATGGTCTATTTAGGAATACGGGTACAGCTTCAACTCGGATACATACATTATAATTTTAATTGTATTTAAATAAAATGTGAGAAAATACTGATACATTTTTAATTGCTATTAAGAAATTAGCTTCACATTTCAAGATGGTGAGATACGAGTGTAAGTACATACATGTGTACATCTAATAAAACAATTTGAACTTAACACTCATAAAACCATATATGGTTTGTGGAGGTGTATATATATATATATATATATATATATATATATATATATATATATATTTGAGTTAAGTCAGGATATCATACAATCATTTATATTTATATGATGTAGTAAAATTAGTTTTTACACCTACCGTAATTTTTATTTTTAAGACTTGAGAACACGTATGTATAATTTTTATTTTCGTTTAACGTGATTAAAGTGTTAAATTTCACATGTTTCGGTGTAAAATTGATTTTGAAATAGTGGTGTTCAAGCTGTAAAATGCATTTATTTATTACTTTTTAAAATTGAAAATAAAGTAAATTAAATAATATAATTTATATATAATAAAGTTTATTAAGTAACTGAAATGAGCCGTGGGAGAAATTCCAAATTCATCTTTCTGCTGAGTTTCGTCGAAACGTCGATTATAAATAAATTTTAATAAGTACAGAAGTTGAATCTAAAACAATTTTATTTTTTGTTTTTATTATTTAAAAAAAGTTTGTTTTGGAAATTTTAATTTATCTTAAAAAATAAAATAATTTGTGGAATTATAAAAATAATCATTTAGTATTGATATAAGTATGATTTTTATGATGTATTGTGTTGTGTATTTTAAATATTTATTTTTTTTTTTAGAAAAAAAACAAATTATAATTACTATATAATTTTTGATAATAAAATTTTAATGATAGGTTATTTTGACAAATATGTATTTTAAAAATATTTTTGTACAGTATCCGGATATGCATTTTAAAAATTAAATAATCAGTTATTAAGCAATTATTTTTAACAAGGATTGTAACTGATATATAGGCTGCCATCTTTTATATTCTCAAGATATATGTATGCAGTGTATTATAATTTGGACATAATACGTAATTATAGGTAATGTTTACTTTTGATAAAGAATAGATGACTAAAGTTCACACGTGTGTATGTTTTTTTTTTGTAACTTATTATTATATTTTGGGATGATACAATAGTTGCGTGCTATTGTTTCTAATTTATTAATAATTATTATGTTAGTTAAAAATTAAGTGAGTTTTATAATTTTATTTCCGGATATTCTACGCTTATGATAACTTTTTTGTAACTGTGCACGAGTTGTAGTAAGTAGTATTAAAATAAAAAAGCTTTAGGATTCAGTTTTGTATAGGTAGATTTTATTTAAATATCGACGTATATCTTTCTCAGGAAAAAATAATCGAAATGTCGATGTTTAAATAAAATATATACAGAACTTAATCTTAAAGCTTTTTTATTTTAATATTATGAGTTCTGGCTCTTACGCCATTCTCATTTTACTTGTCTACGTACTTTTGAGTACAATTAAAATATATTATTTTTCAAAAAAGTGTTTAATTTATGGAATTATTTTAGTTTACTGTATCACTGATTGTCATTTTGAAAGCAAATTTATTAAAAATATAGGAGTATTATTTTTTCTTGTAAAATATATCAAAAATATCATAAAATATATTATGTTTTGTCAAATTTGGTAACCCTATGTTACATATGTGTATATATATATATATATATATATATATATATATATATATATATATATATATATATATATATATATATATAGGGTATAACAGAATAAATAGTCCTAATTTTCAGAAATGATAGAGTGCACTTAGAGAAACATTTTTTATTAATAAACTAGTGTCCGGAAATTTCTCGGTGTCAAGATACACTAGATATCGTTAAACACAATCTTAATTATTACAACATCAAAGAGTAGTTAAGTTAAGGAACATTTTATTAGAAATAATAGTGCTTTAAACTTTATAAAAATTGCTTGAAGTTACGACCACCATTTTCGATACACAAGTTGTAACAATGTACAATCGACTGCCTAAAAAAAAAAAAAAAAAATTCCGGACACTAGTTTATTAATAAAAAATGTTTCTTTCTGTGTCCTCTATCATTTCTGAAAATTAGGAATAGTTATTTTGTTACACTCTGTATATATATATATATATATATATATATATATATATATATATATATATATATATATATATATATATATATTTTGAATAAAAGCATTAAAATTGTTTGAACTTTTGTACAAAATTTTATATTTATCACAGTCGTAAGAAGCGATTATGTCTTCCGGTATATTTATATCCCTTGGGATTCGTTTTGCTTTCTGGCTAATAATCATATTTAAACAACATATTACAACCTCAATACATAAATTAAAATTAAAATTTAATTTATGAATATTTTATTCTTAGCTTGTTCACGGTAAAATCTATTAATATTTTATTTTAGATTTTATGTAGCTATTGTTTTAGTACCTGTACAAAAAAATAGCTATTCTTTGTAGAAAATCGTAAATAAATAATAAAATTTGAATAATCATATAGTATTGGCAAACATGTTTCTGGTTGTATATATTGACATGTAATTGTTATAAAACAAAAAAACACAATCTATCCGTAATGCTTATATGCAAAGATGGTTGGTTGGTTGTTTGGTTGTAACGATGACAGACGAAACGATAGTGTTTTGTTTGAACAACCGACAACTGAACAACAACATTTATGCAAACAGTGCTTCTTTGCTACCTTGTTATGTGCGTTTCTTTAAAAAAATTCATTGTATATGTGCATATTTTTTAAACATGTAAGCCAGTAGTTTTCAATATTTAAATTGAATCACAGAGAATAAGGAAGATGCAAAAAATAAATAAATTCAGTATATTTTATATTTAAACAAAAGTTTATAACCTATTGACATTATTAAACTCGTAAATTTAATAAAATTTTATTTAAAATGAAACGGCTTTAGGTTGTAGCTGTCTATCAATATTTATTAATAGTCGACGTTTCGACGAATTGAACGTCCATCTTCAACAGAAAAGATACAAATGATAATTACAGTAAATAAACAGAACATAGGTACAAGTTACTAGCTAACAAAATAAGTAACTTGTATCTATGTTCTGTTTATTTACTATAAATTAAATTTGTATTTTTTTTCTCATGAAGACTTATGTTAGTTCGTCGAAATGTCGATTATTTTGCCGTTTTATTTTAATATAATGAGTTCTGAAAGATTTTTTACTATTAAAATTTTAATTATTTATAAATTTTTACACTCGTTATAATTCACCCTGTATATACATACATATTAATGAAAATTATTTGAAAAAATGAATAATTATATTTCAAAATTTGAAAATTACTTCTAAATTATGTTTACCCGTTATTGACCCGCTAGTAAGATTAAGAATATGGTTTCGACCCACAAATAATTTGAGTTTGAGATCATTGCTCTAAACGTTAATATCTAGACATGCAACTTTTGCTTGATATACATTTATAATATGCTTTATACACTGTAAAAAAAGTTACCATTTTACATAAAAACCATAGTAAAAAATGACAAATAAATTTTGTTTAAAAATATTATAAATTTGTAGTTTTAAGTAAAATAATTAATTTACCATATTATATATGTTTTTTTATACCAAAAACGTAAGTAACTTACGTATTTTATATTTACATAATATAAAATTTTTTTTGTGAGATCTGTAAATGTACATATTAAACTGGTGTAAATCAGTTTTTATGTAAAATTACTTTTTTATACAGTGTACATACTTTTTTGTTCTTACTGGAAAAATTCACTCTTGCAAAACGTTGAAGTAATCGAAGAACTTTTTTTTGAAAATTAAATAAGTTTACAAACTCTTTCATCGTCTTTAGCATGAAAACTGTTTTAAGACTTCTGGTACCTGGGCGTAAGCCAATCACCAAATGCAAGGACCTTCGTATATAACATGACTTGTACAAGTAATTAACATATGATTGATTAAGAATACAGCGTCTGTATTTATTGCATTATCGGGCCATATGATTGTGTTAGTGTCATCATACATTCATATATAATTTATTTCGTGTATGTATGTTTTTGCATTACACATCTTCAATGCCACCCTCTCTTGCTATATAGATATATGTGCGTTATGCGTTATTTTTATTTTGCCTCATAGCCTACCCCCGTCTATTACCTATCAGCTCATCATTGCCCACCACGGATCTTAACTTGAGTGGGCATAAGGGTGGGAATTTTACAAGCGGGATTGAAACAACTCAACCCTTAAATCTCCTCAGTTTCATATTTTTTATTTAAATAAATTTTATAGCAAAATATGAAAATTATATGTCGTTGAATTCAGAAAATTATATTGACTCTTTAAAATAGTAAAAATATTTATATGTTACTATTTTTAAAAACAAAACCAAATAATAATAAAAATCATATGTAACCATATGGTTAACCGTGTGGTTATCTGTGTTTCTTAATCGTTAATCAGCATTTGTTGATCGTTCGTCTGTTTTATTTTATTTATCTGAATGGCATTGGAATCGGTTTCAGTCGGTAATTTCGAACAATGCACTCGCCCGAGAGAGATTTAAGTGTGTGTGTGTGTTACTTTTTTGATTTTTTCGATTTGAGTTAATTCCATTCAGGATATGTTGTAAGCTACCGCTAATTAATGTAGGTATATGTTAAGTGATTCGAAATGTGGAAATCGATCGTTGTCAAGATGAAATTAGTGAAATAGAATTGGCAAAATTATTGGGCTTTTGTTGGAGATTCGTTGAAGATTTGTGTTTGAAATTTTTGATTAATGCTAGGAGCTAATATAGTGCAGTGTTTCTTAACCAAAACAACGCAGCAAGTTGTAAAAAAAACAGAGATAAACATGAAGCACACGTATTAGTCAAAAATAAATAAAAATATATAATTTTAACAGTCCGTCAATAACTAAAATAATTTATTTAAACTTAAATGAAAATAAAATCAGCCATAGCTATGCAAATATACTGTTCTACCGCGGACCACTAAAAATTATTGTATATACATATTTTTTTATTATTTTGAAATCAATTCTTAAAGTAGAATATTTTTTTGTTGCAAGAAAAAGATTATGATTTTATTGTATAAGATTATTTAAGATTATTTAAAAAAATAATAATTTATTTAATTTTGATAAATGTTCGACAATGTTTTAATGACAGCTTAAATACAATATTATTAGTTTTTTATTGTTAAATTATATTATTTATTATTTTTTTAATTTTAAATCGATAAAACAAAAAGTAAATTATAAGTAATAATTTTAGAATATAACTGTGGGAATTATATTTTATGTTATGTAACCCATAATTATTTTTAAAATAATAATTATTAATATTCAAGTTTATTTGATTTAAAATGACCTTTCGAAGCTAATACATCTCAATAATTTATATATATAAATATATATCTATATGTGTGTTATATAAATTTTTTAAAAATAGTATGTAGGATATGTATCTATATTAACAATTCTATTTAATTTTTGATTTAAAAAAATTAAATTAAAATGTTGTAAGAAATAAAAAAGGAAACGATAGGAGATTAAAAGATCTCTTTACATTGTCGAGATTTTTTTAATAATATAGTTATGTAATATAGGGTTGTCCAAAAGTTACTAGATCATTTTAAAATGAAATAACTTTTAAATAATAAATAAATAAAATAAAATAAATGAATTGTATAAAGTTATTAGAATTTTAAATAGTCTAGCGACTTTTGACCCACCTGTACATACTTTGTGTTATTTTACAATAACATATTTCATCGCACTTCATAGTAATCATCTATTTCATAAATATATTTAAATATGATAATTACTTGAAAATAGCTTTTCTAGAAGATTCACCAAGATGTCTAGACCGCAGAAACCTCAAAACGGATGAAAAACTTCGATAAAACACTAAGACATAAAACATTTAAAAAAAAAAAAAACTTGCGGTATTTGGTATGATTTCTGTCTCATCAACCTGTGTCATCATTGTCTAAAAATAGCTCTAGAATTTGTAGCATACCTGCATTGTGAAACAGTATATGTGTGTGTTTTATTTTGTATATTATGTTGTGTACTGTTATTGCTACATCGCGTCATATGTGATCTTGTGGGGGGCAAGGGAATGATATCACGTAAACAATATAACTGGACGACCGACGGGTGAGGTTTAAAATGTGAGAAATAAGATCTTTTTTCGTTGATAAACACGAATTGTAACGGCTGTTTGAGTGAAATAACTTGTTGAAGAAGAGTTTTGGTTTTTAAATATTAGGTGTGTTTTTTGGAAGCAGAAATTGCTTAACACTTTTCGAGATGAGTTTATAGATAAAACAAGAACTCTATAGAAGTACGAAAAATTAGAAATATGTTTGTAACACATTTATAATAATAATAATAATAATGGAAATACACAAAAACTATTTTGGTGATCTACCTATATGTTGCAATACTATACTTCATAAAGGGAAAAAAACAAAAAGGGTAGTATAAAATAAAACGGCTTTAGGTTTAATTTCTGTATTAATTTATATTGATAGTCGACGTTTCGACGCACTCAACGTCCGTCTTTATCAGAAAAACTGATATCAGTTTTCCTGATGAACTATGATTTTGAGGGTATACGTTTGCGTGGACGTTCAATGAGTAGTTGGAGTTGGAGATATTTGGAGGAAATTAATTTCGAGATAATGGAAAGAGTTCGTGCAACACCCTTATGTATGTATTATTGTTGATTTTATTCAACACAGAATATATAAATTAAATTGTTATCATAATTGTAGATATAATTTATTTTATAATCTTTTTACAAAATTTTTAACAAATAATTGGTGCATCAGTGTTGCATTATTATATCAATATTTAGACAACGTTTGTAAATGTGCTGTAAATAATATAATACTCGTATTTGGATTATCAGAAATTTTTATATTTGTAAATTCAATCTGTAAATTATTAAATATTTTATTTAATTGTTGGTATTACATCACCTTCTACATCTACGCAAGTTTCTACTACATTCTTTTTCTTTATTATAAGTATTGCGTATAATCTGCCAGATTTAATAATTATCGGTACTTTTGATAAATCCATATGAAAATTGTGCAGGCTATAGAAACCCTAAAATCAATTAATTTGTTAGTAATAATATTCTAGTGTGTGCTACTTTGTCCGTCAAGTTTCGAGACAAAGTCTGTAAAAATATAAAATTTAACTTATTGACTAATGGTTCCTGTCCTCTAAATAGTGTATTATGTTATGAGGAGTGGCAAGCGATGATTAGTAATCTAGACGAAACACAGAAAGAGCTTTCTATTCCGAGTGACATTTGTTTTTTTTTCTTTAAGCGTTCTAAACGAAGCATTAAACTACAAATAAATAAAAATACGTACCAAAGTAACTTTAATCTTACTAACAGTTGTAGACTAGTATGTCTAAGTATTTATTATTTATATTTGTTACGTGATTTGTGAGAATTAATTTTATTCAATTCCTGACAAATTTGCCGATATACATTGTATTTTTTAACACATTTTCAATAATCAAATTCAAGCGAAAATAAACAATGTAATTGTAAATTGACTTAACGTGACTTAATAATTTTTAATGTAGCTGTCGGAGATGTCAAATTGATCGTGTTTTTTTAGTCGAATATGCAGTTTCTGACAAAACTGACAGTGCACATTGTATTTCTCGCTCTTCTTCACACATTTTCAATAATCGAATTCAAATTCAAGCGAAAATAAATAATGCAAATGCTAATTAACTTAATTTAACTTGACGTAATAGTGTTTTCAATATGACCGCTGAAGATATCAGATTAAATACACTTGACGTTATAATTATGTTTAGAGCTGCCACCAATAGTGTATATAATAACTAGCTGATGTATGATAATGTCATTTTTGAAATTTTTTAGATAAATAATGTATAAATTATGTGAATATACTTTTTTAACGGGACATGTATGACTTGCTTTAGCGGCATCTAAAAATTGCTCCCACATTTCACCGAATAAACGATGAAATTGATCGCAAGCATTATTTAAAACATAGTGTAATGCGTTCTTTTTCCAACCGCCATCACCCCATGTGCGAACTTCAATATCAAGCTAAAACAAATAAGAGAAGTATATCATGCATATAGATGAAGCAAAAGTTGTGTGGTCTCCACTTTAATTTTATAATTTTAGTTTCAAATAATATTTTTTCCTTATTATTTATCTGATCTAATTTGTAAAACTTTAAAAAATAATATAATATAATTTTGTAGTTGAGGTAGATCTTAACATAGTAAAAAAATCTTTTATAACTCATTATATTAAAATAAAAAGCTTTAGGATTAAGTATATATTTTATTTAAATATTGACGTTTTGATATACTCTATGTATGCATATTTTCAACAGAAAAAAAAAATAATACACAAATAATAAACAAAGAAAACATAGAAACATGGTACTAGGTGACAAAGTGAAGATATACGTAGAGTATATCGAAACTTCGATATTTAAATAAAATATATACAGAATTTAATCCTAAAAGTTTTTTATTTTAAGGTAGATCTTGATAAGATAGAATATGGATATTTTATGAATAATATTTTTGAATATATGAATAAAATAATTTTTTATACGTTTTCATATTTATTTACGAGTTATAGTATTAATTAAAAATATAATTATTACCTTGTATTGTGATCCAAAATCTTCATATAATGTAAGATTACCATCTAGACCAAAATGTGTTCGATTAAATTTTTTCAAATGTAGATGTAAATTGAATTTATTATCGTAGTTTTTACATTCTTTTACATAGTGTAAATTTACTGTGAAGGTATCTTTTGCACCCTGTGAAAAATAATTATTATTGAAAAGTTTTAAATAAATATATTTTAAGTAAAACTTACGAATAAATTACATTCTGATGTATGTAGAAAAGATATAAATATGATAAATTTTATGAAATGGTAGAACATGATGTTAAGTTGTATTAACACTAAATGTGATTAATAATAATTTTTGAATTTATTAACATTAAAATTTATCTGTATTGTATATCAAGTGTATATCCGGTATATTATTATAATAAATACGTTTTGTAATATATGATAGATACACAATTTATTAAATTATAGAATTAAAGCTTTTCCGGGAAAAAAACAATTTTATCGTTAATATTTTGTTATTTGACAAAATATTAAAAGTAATAATTATAGTTTATCGTTTATATATAATAATTGGTCGTTTTAATGATGTTTAACATTTTCAGTGTTTTTATCGACATATACGGGGGGAGAGGGGGGGGGGGAGGTATTGCTCTCATACCAATTTTGACTTTTTTTTATAAATATAAGAGTTAAGCTTGAATTACATTATACTTTTTTGTCTAGATTCATACTAGGTTTCTAGTTCAAGTTTCGTTCAAGTACAGATAGTCAGTTCTAGTATAATGTAAATCAGATTTTTGCATCCAGGTTTCTTTCAAGTTTCCTAGTATAGAAATATACAACATGCTCTATTTTCCTATTCAAGTTTTATACTAGATTTTTGTTTAAATGTGTTTTTCAGTATCTATCAAATTAAGTACTTTATATTTTTAAGTTGGCGTACTAGCAATACATCGGAAGAAATTGAAGAAACCCGACAATACACGACCGATTGTGAAAAAAGTATGAAAATTGAACAAAACTTGAACGAAAATTGAACTAGAAATCTAGTATGAATCTAGACGAAAAAAGTATAATGTAATTCAAGCTTTATAATAAAATATTAAAACACAATTTAATAAACTTTTAGTACTACTAGATACATAAATATTTTCTATGGTTTGGTTAGGTTAGGTTAACTTAGGTTAGTAGTACTATGTACATGGTTAGAATATCTTGTTATATAAATTGCAATCAAGCTGCATTGCTAGTATATCAAAATTTATTCAAAACTCTATAACATTGTATAGTCACCTAAATCACGATAACCAACACGAACTGAGAGTTTTCTAAAAAAAAAGTCTAGTGTTAAATCACTTAAGATTCATCCCTATAATCGGCTGGAAGCATCTAAATGCAAGACGAAGAAGAAGAAGAAGAAGAAGCAACAAAAGTAAGAATAAAAAGGTAAGCGTGGCGGTGGCGGCGATGGTGTTGGGTTTGTTGCATGCGATATGAAATGCGACGCGCACACCGCCACACGGCAGCACTTGTCGCACTTAATCAAATTCGTAATCTAATATGAAATATTCGCCGACGGGTAACGGCTACGGCGCGTTGAAATTGAACACTTTGCACGTAGAAATATGCCTAGTAACTAAACACAAAAAGAGACATTAGACTTATTAATACTCACTCGCACTACACCTTACTTACTTACACAGAGTGTTCCAGAAATTGTACGATTTTATAATAATAATAATAAGATAAATAAATGAAAATAACTTTGTTATATAACTTATATAACTTTATTTATTTATCTTATCCAAAATGTATCACAAAGTTACGGCTAATCAAGTTAAATATTTATAATAATAATAATTTCATTTTATTTATTTATTGTTTATTATTGTCACAACAGACCTAAGGTCTAAAATGTATCTTTACATAAAAATACATTCAACATGTTCTAATATACAGACATACATACAAACTACTCGTACTTATAACTTACACAGGCAAAACAAAAATACAAATATACTTAATTAATGATATAAATATACTATATTCATACGTATTACATAACATTACATAATATATACATAACATTTTCAACATATTTGTTATTATTATTTTTTAACATCCATCAAATAATAATAATAAATAATAAAATAATAAAAGAAGAAATGGAAATAGATAGAGAAGAGATTGAGAGAAGAGAAAAATTCAGAGAGAAGATCGGAGGATTTAAGGGTTTTTAAGAAAAGGCAAAAATGAAGACAGGAGCAAAATGGATGGAAGAAAGAAGGAAACAATATGAAAGAATGAAAGAATACGTGGAAGAAAAGAAAGAAGGGAGAAAAACAATCACTTTCACTTGCTCCATAGTCGGTCAAAATTGAAGAAATAAGGAAATAATAAAAATAATAATCGCCTCACCCTGGGTACTTGAACCTGCAGGCAGCTATACCCAAATCACCCCAACCATCTGGGTGGTTGCTCCGAACATCTAGAATCTAGATTCTAGGTATTCGTTCGTTTCTTTTTTCTGACTTGTATTTATTACATCTGGCATTAATTTGTATAACCTGAAGTGCAAATAGCCTAAATTACAATTTTTATTTTCTGGCGTTCGCTGATGTATTTAAATGTTTATATATTTATTATGGTAGTTTAAATTTTTTTTATTTTTGTTCCACCCCCTAAAACTGTTGTAAATGTTAAAAAAAAATGAGATTTGCAAAGTATCAGAATTTTCTGAGGTCCTTAAATTGTGCCGAAAACGTATTTTGTGCAAAAAAACATGCTTTTTTAAACATCAGAGAAATATATTTTTTTTTCTCTATTTAAATCAAGTTTGTGAAGTTCGGTGACGACTGAAAAATCTGAAAAAAATTCTGAAGACTACTCTTGAGTCATAAATTAATGATTGATATATATATATATATATATATATATATATATATATATTTATATATATATATATATATATATATATATATATATATATATAATATATTTATATATATTATATATAAGCTGAAACACACACACTTACATGACACAAAAAATAAAATTGAGATTTTACCCAAAAAAAAGCATGTTTTTTGCACAAAACACGTTTTCAGCACCATATGGGGACCTCAGAAAATTCTGATACTTTGCAAATCTCATTTTTTTAACATTTATGACAGTTTTAGGGGTGAGACAATTTTTTTTTTAAACCACTTTAATATATATATATTATTAATTATATGATGTTATGTATATTGATGATGAAATTAACGGATTTTTAATTACAATTTGGTTCGATTAAATGAAATAGTTGGCACATAATTGTGATTTATATTTCTAACAAGTTTCTTTACCACACCGTAGTTAATTTCAGTGCAGTGGAGTGGTATGTGCTGGAGGCGAAAAAATTTCAATGGGCTTCTGCTGTCGTATCCACTCGGTGATAGAATTGCAGATAATAATTATACAAGGATTCGTTTGCGTTTACTATAATCACGTATTTAATTATTTAAAAAAAAAATTGATTTTGATCAATTTTTACATTTACATATTGAATATATAAATACATTTACTTACTAATATTATTAGTAATATTAGTATTGGTAAGATAACTTACACTTTTACACTTTTACTTAAAAGAAATAATAAAAATTATTTTGTTTAAATTATTGTCAACAGAACTACGTACGTTGTAAAGTTTCAAGTTTATTAGATATGTAAAAGTGGATCAAAATTGGATAACAAAAATTTGATCTTAACAAACAAATTATATAATGCCGGATTTATACAGACCAATTCCAATTTCAACTTCAATCTAAACTACAACTTAAACTTAAATTACATTTACCACTGGTACCAACTGACAGCGAATAACCGCCGTTGCGTTACATTGCTTGCCAGCTGTTGCTGTCAGTTGGTAACAGTGTTAAATGTTTAAATATTTAGTGAAAATAAATCAATTTCAAATATTTATTCATGATTTATTTCAAATAGTTATTAAAAAAATATTACCATATAAAGTGGCCTTTAGATAACCATCATTTGCAACGCTTATAAAATCAGGAAATTATACAATTACACCATTTAATTACTATTTCAGATTATTGATAAGAAAAAAAGAAGCAATAATTATTTTTTACAACTTTACAACTAATACAATAGGAAATTTAACTTCTATATAAGAAGTATTAGAAAAACTAAAAATTTATTAACTTTTAATTCGAAATCAGAAAAATATTATTCAGCCTTAAAATAACAATTTGATTTTAATTTTCGGTTTTCTTTAATTAATTTTGTTGATTTTGGTTTTATCGTTATTTATATCTCTAGACAATGTTAAATTATTTTCAAATGTAAATTAGGTTTACACATATGGTTTTATAGAGTTAATTATGCCACTTCTAGCTTCTATGATTTATTTTTGGTTATTCTAATGAGTTTTTTATGCTAAGTTGAACCGATTTCGTTCAAGTTTAATCTGTAAGTGATATTATTTTAATAGTTTGCTGTATTTAGAAATGGAAGATAATATATTTTTTTAGAGCTAATATTTTTTCCTATAGTCGAATTACAGTAATTTCCGTTGTACGTCATTATATTGGTGAAAAACCTAATAAACACAAAAATATTTGTACTTTACATATTTTGTAAATATATTTGCATATAATTTTACATAAGATAATATTTAAATAGTTTAAAATCAAAATTTCATGTATAGTAAATTTGTTTATCAATGATATTTTGTTGTATTTACAAGCAAATAAATTACAAAAATGGTTTTTTTATTCATTTATTGAGAAAGTGTTAAGAACATATTTATAACATAAATGTATTATACTATCATAATATTGTTTTACAAAAATATAGCTATTAGAACATTAAATTAATATAATATTGTCAATCGATATCTTGTTTGTTCCATATTACAAAAATTTTACTTTCGCAAAAATGATATTTAAAGCTAGAAGATATGGAACAAATTAGTATTTATATTTCCGAAATTATTAAAATTATAACATTCACGGCAATTGTTAAAATAAATACTTAGAAAACAAACAAATATTGCTGAAATAAGCAATAACTCAATTCGACCAAAAATGGCATATGGAACAAACACGAAATCGACTGACGATATATTTGTAAATTAATCATTCATTAAATTTAACAAAAACGTTAGTATAGAAAATCCACTTTGAATAACCTGCAAAAATTTTATTATTTATAAATTATTTGAACATTTTATTTCTCAAATTATTTACTTTTTTAAAGTTTTCTAATGATAAAATAAAAACACCTCCACCAATTTTTATTTCATACGGTTGCTGAGCTCGTAATATTATCAGTAACAAATTTGATCTGAAATTCTTATCAGAAATCTCGTACCATTTTGTATCATAAACTAAAAACGCTATTTCTGTCATCTGAAATTATGAATTTTATTATTTTATTTGACATTTTACATTTTTAAGAGTTGCATTTAATGATGTAATATTCTCAACCAAATAAATAAAAATTTGATTAAATGTAGTAATCTTCACGCTTTACGACCGGTATCTATTGAATTTATAGAATTTTCTGAGTTGGCATGCCGTGGTTGATCTATTCTCGTTGCAGACGTTTGTGAATTCTAAGATGTATGGCGAAACGTCTGCGACGAGAATAGATCGATCACGGCATACCAGCACAGAAAATTTTATAAATACAATGATTAAATATTTTAGAATTTGAAATAAAATATGTACGTCCAGTTTTGTAAACTCGAATTAAAATTTAACTTCAGTTAATAAAAGAAAAATAAAAATATTAGTTTAACCTCAAGCTTAAATTTTAACTGTATATCTGTAACTTTTCATTTAACTTGGGGTTTAATTTAAATTTTTATTGTGATACAGATTTTCGACATAAATTTGGGTTTATTAAACCTAGTTACAAATAAAATTCCTGTCGTGAAACACGAAAAAATAATAATTCGTTATATTATTTAACTATTTTTTAGTTTTTTTTTTTTACAAAAATAAAAAATATTTTTTATAACTAATTTTTCGTCCACAATTCTTCGCCGCCACAATTTTTCGCTATCACAATTTTTTGCCACATACATTTGTTTAAAAAAATCAAACATTAACCTTCTAATCCAAGCTATCTAACATAGAGCGAAACCAAAATCTTCAGGTGTATTAACTTTTTGTAAAAAATAAAAATTAATCTTTTAACCCAACCTATCTAGCGTTAAGCGCGACTAGAATCTTCAGCTGTTTTAACTTTTTACAAAAAATAAAGATTAACCTTTTAATTCAACCTATCCTATTGTAGCAGCGAAGGATTGTGATCAAAGAATGTTTCGGACACGGTCCAACATAACTTGTCACATGTTCGGTATCATGCAAGTTGGACAAGCACTTTGATATGCTTGATTTGAAATGGAACAATGTTTACAATTCTCCGTAAACACCAAGTAATTCGTATACGAATATGAATATTCTATACAAACTTGCATATTTTGACACAAATCATAATAGTTCATGAACGAGTAACCCATGTGTGATGTTAACTGTGATGTGTGACAACAAATATAGTATAGTACCTGATCTTGCAAAATTTGTCCTATAATGCAATAAATGAAAAATTGCATTAAAAAAACTAATAAAACTGCTAAATATACAAATAATGTTATTCTGCAATGTAAAAATATATTATTAATTCGAAAATAAAAATTTCAATACAATATGGCTTACGTGGTTACTTCTGTAGATGTTTGTAACACATACATAACTCCAATAAACATAAAGATATTTGAACGTAGCATATGAAATGTTGTTGATGACAATATAGTTTCGATATTATTTAACATACTGAAACAGAAACACAGACTTTGGTCTATTGATCATTACAATTTCGAAATTGTGCAAGAATATATCGATTAGAGCGTTTATATTTTAGTATAGAATTCACTGTAAAAAAATTAGCGAAATTACAAAAAAAAATTGTAGTAAAATTTTTTTTACAAAAAATCTGTAATTTTATTTTACTATAAATATTCTGTATTTCTACCTCAAAATTCTGTAATTTTTATATAATTCATAATCTCATAAAGTAATAAAAAAATGACCTAATAAGTATAATGTGTAAAATTGCTTATTTTCTGCAAATTGCATCACATACTTAATGCAGAATTACATACTGTTGGTATAACTTCTTAAATTATGTAAAAGTACCTATATACCTTATAATTTATTTTTGTAAACTATTGTATACAGTGTGTTTTTTAAGAATTAAATATGCAATATATCTATAGAATTTTATATGCAATGTGTTTTTTTTTTATATATGAATATGTAATGATTCAGCTATATGCAATGTGTCTAAAAAATGTTAATATATACAATACATCTAAAAAATCATATATACCTACAATGTATTTAAAGAATTTTATGTGCTTATAAATCATTTAAAACTTATTGATATAGATGACGTATTTCTGCCCCGTAATTCAAATTATAGAAGCGAAAAATATTTTTAAAAAATTTGGTATTCCATTAAGGAAGTTAAGATCGATTTCCGGTTAAACTGTAATTGTTATCTGATTATAATATTATTTAATTTTTAAAACGTACGTGTAGCGTAAGCTCGTCGTGGGACACCCTGTATAATATAATATATATAAAAAAATCTAAAATGGGGAAATTTAGCGTATTTTTTTTATTTCTTTATTTGGTTGGACCTGGCTTAAAAAGTGATGTTTAATTTATCATTTTTCTCGAAGATGCCCAGATTTCCTAAAAAATGCAAAAACATGTCGTGATGACGTCAGTAATGCCATCGCAAAACTTATGTCAACATCTGAAACAGACGCACATGAATTGCCATGGTTACCGACACAAGCTATTGGCTGGGCGTAACCGAATCAACAAAAATCAACATTTACTACGACATACGTTTTCAAAATTATGTCTCACTAACTCTTCTGCGCTTGCGCACAATAGGCTTGTGACGTCAGTAATGCTCTTACAAAAATTGTTAATAACAAATAAATGAAACAATTATCAAAAATTTTAATGACAGTTTCTGTTATTATTTTATATATATATATTTGAGAAAAAATAATTTTACAGGCAACTTCAATCATGCTAAACTTCCCCATTGTGATGCCTCTATTATAATACCGACTAATTGTGAATAATTAGCTTACCTCAAAAGTAACTTATGCATATTCAAACATTGTTCAACAATCCTATTATTATCTTCAAGTGTTTGCTCGCTACCAATAATTTGTAATTTATATTTCATTAATTTAATTTGAATAACAATCATTCCAGTTATGGTAAATAATAGAATTTCGGATGTTACAGTTGCAAATACGCCCGAAAATGTTCCACACACTACTTGATAGAAATAATAAATATCATAGTATGGCGATACAGATACTAAATAAACAAACTTCTCTGGTAACCATGTATCCCATAAAAGTGAATTTTTTCTTGGAGAATACCAAACAAAACAAATATAAAAATAACTTATTGTTGTAGAAATTCGATGTACTTTTCCTAAAAATATAATTAATTTTCTTGTTTTATCGACATCTAATATTATATTCGGATTTTCGAAATTATTCTGCCAGAATTTTGTAGTAACCGCTTCAATTACATAGTGCAATTCTTTATGTTGAACATAAGAATTAATTATTCTGATAAGTACCTGAAAAATGAAAATAATTAAAATTTGAGTTTACTATTGATTAATTAGCTTATATGAGATTAAAGTGGAGTCACATTTTATCGTGAAAATTCAGGCATAGCTTCTATTTGTAATAGTATATAGGAATTTAAACAATAGTATATTACGTTACTAGGACTAGAAAGCAATGATTATTGAGTTGAGCCCGCAGATATTTGTGGCCGAGATCAAGCAATCTGGACGAAACACAAAAAGAACTTTCTGTTCTAAGTCAGACATCTACGATTTTTTTTCAAGCGATTTAAATGAAACTAAATTAAAAATACAAGCCAAGCTTTTATGCGTTGCTGTCGTATAAGAACTTTTAACAGAAGTTATACTTTAAAAAATACTTGTAGTTTAAAATGTTTATGATTGTTTTAAATACTTAAACAGTTAAAGTACAATTTTATTATTTTACTTTTTTTAACAATTTTTTAGTGTGTACATTTGGTGTTATTATTGAAATATATATTTTTAAAACTATGTACTTATTAATTTAATAGTAAATTTTGTTTTCGTTCTAAAAACACGTTTAAATAAATATCTTATTTATAAGTTATGTACATTTACAGTAAATTAAATTACCGTTTAATATAATTAAAAAAAAAGTACGTACCACATCCAGAGCAAGAAATCGAACAAAACTAAAGACAACTTCACTTATTTCTGTATGTTTTATTACATTAATGACAATATATATTAGGTTTAAAATATACATAATTGCTATGACAAGAATAAGAAGAAAACAGCAAAATTTTCGAAATGGAGTACGATTCGTTGGATCCAGTCCAACTACATTTAGTATTTTTAATTGGTTTTGTATAACTTTTTCAAGCGACAACTACAAAATAATAGAAATTTATATAAAAACAAGCTGTTTTTTAATTAAAAAGAACGTGGTAAGTTATTGGGGAGATCAATAGTAATATAAAATTTAAATTAATAATAGAAATATATTATTTATATTTTATTTAACAAATTGTAATATCTGTGAAAATAATTACTTACCATTTCTTCTAGCAGAAATCTTAAACTTTTTAAAGTGGAAATTAATAAATTGTGGAAAGCTTTATATATACATAAGTGAATTTTAGTATTGTAAATAATTTATTAATTTTTTGTTTGTATAAAGAGAATTAATAAGTAGATTAACTTATGTATTAATAATATTTTTCGATATTAAAAATTTTATTTAAAAAGAAAAATATGAATAATTTATAGTGAGTTTCAATATATTGGCATCATATAAAAATAATAATAAATAATAAATAAATGGTCGGTGCTTGTTTGAAGATTTGTTAGTAAACTAATATTTTAAGTCTGTTCACATCAATACAGAAAGACAGATTATTAGATTAACACTTTCTGTGGTTGGCTCTTGATAAAACAGTTTTAAAATATTATTAATAAATAAAATAACAATAAAGTTATATTTATTAAAACACTTGGTTAGTTTCACAAATTATTTATTTACTCTATAAGAGTAAACTTTCTATAAAATCTATCTATCTCCTGACGATGACCGAATGGGCGAAACGATCGTAGAGTAAATAAATAATTTGCGAAACTAACCAAGTGTTTTAATAAATATATAACTTTATTGTTAACTTTATTTCTTAATAACAGATTATTAGATAATTCTATGAATCTTACAAGATGCAAACAGAATTGCAGTATAAACTTGTGATAATATTCCCGATATTAATTATTTATGAGGATGAATAATATGAGTAATAATCATGACATATACGTAAGTTGAATACTATTTTAATATTAATAATTTTATTGTGAAAAACTACTTTATTATAGAAACAGTGCTAAATCGGCAGATATTTCAAATCCTCTTTTTGTTGTTAGTTGCAAATTGTCGGGTAAAAGTAAATTGTAGAATTTATATTTTGGAATGTCGTTAATTTTAATGATGTTATATTAATTACCAGTACGTAGTTATATTTAATTTTATTTTATATTGATTTTTTTTTTATAAGAAGACTGAATTTTTTAGTCTTTTAGTTAGTATGAATTCGTTATGTTAAGATAGAAGACGCTATGGCATAGATTTAGCTGTTGACTGCTTTGGTCAGGGTTCAGTGAGCGCAGACCGACTTCAAGGTCTTTCAAGGTCGAATATAACACACACTACGACCGTATCCATGACGTCATCTGCATGCAATATAAGACTAACTCTTCTCTGAGTAGATTTTATTTCTAACCATTATATATTCATGTCTGTTAGATTTTTTACATAAAATTACTCACGTGATAGTTAAAATGAAAGAATTTTTGTAAAACATTTGCTACAAAAGATTTAAATAAAAAAATCTGACTTTCTTAAATTAATAACTTGTTTCTATGTTTTGTTTGTTTGTTATTTATATAATTTGTATATATTACCGACCGTTATATCACATATGTTAAGGGATTTATTGTGATCATATAAAATTTAACATATAAAGATTTCTACAGAAAAGCACGAATTAGGTTGTTTCAACTGTTTTTGGTGTGATGTTTGTCTGTCGTTCTGTCTGTACATATTATTTAGGTTTGGATAAAATGTTTAATAGTTAATATACAATACAATTGTCAATTAATTTAACGTGACTTAATAGTTTTCAATTGGCTGCTGAAGATGTGAGATTTTTAAGTAAACTTGACGTTGTAGTTATAATAATGTCCTTGTATAATAATGTCCTTATTATACTATAGTAACATAATTACCTCTTTTTACATAGGAAATATGGTAACATAATATTAATATTATGATACGCTTGAAGCAAAAAATGTATATATTTTTACATCTATTACACATTTTATCCTAAGTTAGAAATACTGGATCTTAAATAAATAAAAATGTGATATAGCAATTTGAATGAGGTTTAATTTTTATATTTTAGATATATACAATATTCACTTTTGATAAATGCAATAAAATAAAAAAAAATATAATTATTCTATTGAAACAAAACATAAATTTATTTTAATAAATAAACAATAGATTTAAATTGAATAAAAAAAATAATTGATGTGTATTTGTTAACAGATATCTCGCTTAGAGCATACATTTATTTTGTTTGTCTATAAATTCTATATGTCAATATATGTAAAGTTGCAGTCTTTGTTTATAGAGTATTCGACAGACACCGTCACCTGATAATAAAAACACTCTGTAACTTTCTGTAAAGGCTGTAACAGCACCATCATTTAACTTGGTGCATGCATAACCCTAGGCAATCACGAAATATATTTTAAATATACTTATATATATATGCACAAAACATAATATATAACCGGCGTTACGTTAAGAGAATTTTAAATACAAAATTTATAAAATTACGCGTCAATTTGTGGGTACAGTTTGACTGATGCGCATATATCTCACTTACAATCCAGTCAATTATTTTTCCATATAAAGAAGCATATTTCAATTTTGAGACGAGAAAATAAAGATTGGAATTTTAATTTTTCAAGAAATTTGATTTACTATCTGCATTTTTATATTGATGTACTTAATTATATATGTAATTTCTGATAATTCGTAATTTATTTGACAATTTAATTACATATGCAATAAATACAATGAATAAATTTTTATTCAAACTTTTGCGTAAATACAATTTGATAAGAGAGGTATTGTAAACATACCAAATTTAACATATCGAGATTTTTACAGATAAGCACGAATTAGGCTTATAGTAACACGAATTTACTTTTAGCCATTATGTTCATCTGTCGGTCTGTCTGTGGACACGTGTGAGCAAATTTGACTGAACGTATTGTTATAAAATTTCATATTTAAGCTTCGGAGGTAATTATTTTAATTAGCATAGTAAAAAAATCTTTCAGGACTCATTATATTAAAATAAAATTGCTTAATTGGTTAAAGTTCCGTATTAATATTAATTTATAATCGACGTTTCAACGAACTCAACGTAAATGCCATATGTATCATTTTTTTCTGAGGAAGACGGACGTTGAGTTTGTCGAATCGTCGTTTATAAATAAATATCATTATAGAACTGTAATGTAAAGCAGTTTTACTTTATTATTTTAATTAGATATTCATATTTCGAAAACAAAAAATTAACAAGTTATAACTAATAATTTTTATTTAACGTTGCCATAGCAATTTATTACGTCACACAAATCAACAAAACTACAATGAAAAAAATTAAAAAAGTCCTCGTGCTTTTTATCGAGGGACTTAAGTCACAAAATTGTGAAAAATGAAAACAACTGTAACGTTTATAAAAATATTCAAATTAAAAAATTCACATGATTTTATTATTAATTTTCTTTAATTCTTATGACAATTGGTTTGTGGTATGAACAATACGATTCGTAAATAAAGCTTTTAAACTATTCGATGTGCCAATAATTCGACAACACCGAACTAATGCAAAAAAACTAGAACTCTCTACGATGTCTAGTTTAAAAGTTTTTCTGGAGCCGAACGAAAGACCGACCGGACAAAGCGTATTATTGAGCTTCCTTTTTGAAAACAAAAATGCGCTAAAAATCTGTACTACAATATGTATGTTATAGTAGAGAATTTTGTGTATAGTATTGCATAATGTACTACATATAGTAACCAATGATAGATTTAAAAGTGACAAATTTCGGTATATTCGTAGAAAAAATGAATTGTGTATTGTCAATAAAATTGCAAGAATTAAATTTTCTACAAATTGCAATAGATATGAATCCAAAACTGTCCTACAATTTACCGTTTACAATAAAATTGATAAAAATTGAAGAAGTGTTATGTATGATTCAATTTGTGTTTTAACTTTTCAAAATAAGGAATATGAAACTTTATATTGAAATAACAGTATACATGTAATCTTGATTATAATAAATAGCAATAGTTCATATATATATATATATAGTTTCTTTTAAGTTAAGTAAGATGGACTCGGGGGGGCCAATATTCTCGAAGGCGCTTATTTTGCACTTCGACAATGTGTTGTGGGGGTGGTCGAGCGGCCGTGACCTTTGACCTTGACGAGTGCTGAGTGCCGAGTTCTTGACCGAACGAAGACGGTGTATATAAGTATTAGCATGTTGTTGCTGATTCTTCTCTTTTCTCTTTCCTCTATTTAACCTCTCAGTGAATATACATAGGGCATATACATTGTGTATTGTCGTATTGGTACCTAACACTTTCGGTTTTACACTAGTATTTATAACTAATGAAAATTCTCTCGAACAAGAGGGAAATGAATACTAATTAGTATGCGCTGTTTGAAACTGAAGAATATATGTATATTGTTGAATAGAGTTAGCATGTAAAATAGTATTTGAAAACAGTCATATAGTTAGGTTTTTATATAGTAAAAAAATTTTCAGAACTCATTATATTAATATAAATCCGCTTTGGGTTGCAGTTCTGTATTAATATTTATTAATAATCGATATTTCAACGAACTCATAAAATATAATACAAATGATATTTACAGTAAATAAACTGAACTTGAAAACAAGTTACTAGGTAACAAAATAAGTAAGTAGATCATAAAATTTATAAATATTATCTTTTTTTTTATAAATTTCTATTGCTTCTCTTATCAATCTGCAATACGAGTAGCTTTATAAATTTTATGATCTAGTTACTTATTTTGTTACCTAGTAACTTACATCTATGTTCTGTTTATATACTGTAAATGTCATTTGTATCTTTTTTCTGACGGAATATGTAGAAACTTTAATTATTAATAAATAGTAATACAGAACTACAACCTAGAGCAGTTTTATTTCAAGGTTATGTTATATAGATATCTTATTTATTTAAATGTGAATATTTCAAATCTGATGTGATCACATTAACTATTTTATATTACAGTTAATAAAAATATAAAAAATTAATAATATATTAACATGTTCTTAAACATATGTTGATATTATTAATTAAATATCAGACTCAAACTAATAATTATTATAATCTGTTTGTTAATTTGCATTTCAATAAAATTAAAATATGACATTTGCTATTTAATTTTCTGGAAAATATGTAGGATGACTTTTTTTTAAAAATTTAATATATTGCAACGTAATTTAATGTGATGTAATAATAAACGAAAATAAGAAAGTACCGAGATGAAGATTACTCAGTTATAAATTTAATAAAATGTCTTCCTACATAAAACTTTATGTTTATTGTTAAAATTATATTTTTGGAATATGTGTAATTATTTTGCATAATATGAATGCATTTTAAATATTCAAATATATTGATATGTTGATATACGTGAAGTATATCGAAGTAATTTTTAATAATATATATATATATAGAACTTAATCCTAAAGTTTTTTTATTACAAAAATATTATTAGAAAGAGATTGTATTATTATATATTTCTGCTTCTGTTGTATAATACACTCATAATATATATTCAAAGATGCCCGTTTGAGTATATACACTGCAGCTGTTTTGATGCCATACGTTGATGTATGGTTGTAAAAATATAAAAGGAAAAATCACTGTTATAGAAATGAGATATTTACGTGGCGTAGGTGATGTAACTAGAAAGAATCGGGTACGAAATAGATTAGTGTATGATGAGTGTGAAATTGAAAAAAAAAACGTTGTTGCAAAAGTTGCGGGGTTAGTGCGTTAGTTAACGTTTGGTTAAAAGAATTTATATGAATGATTGAGAGAGTGGCTCCAAGTAGTAGGAATAGAAAGTGTGTATTTCTATGTATCATAAATGTGGATGAAGCTAGAGTTGCTTGTTTGGATAAGAATGTTTGGAGGAAACTAATTGCGGGATAGTGGAAAGAGTTTGTGCCACACAATTTTAGGTACATAGCGTAATTGTGTATGTATGTATTTTATTTTTACCATTATAGATAATAAACTTTCTCTATAATTTCATTTTAAACAGACACATTATATATATTATTGTGGCCAATATAATTATTATTTTTCTGTATACAAAATTATGACACGTTTATGTAATATATTTATATATATATATATATATTAAAATTAATCTTTAATGACAATATGAAATAAATAAAGGCTTGCTAATAATGAAAACTAGAGACTGTAAAAAATCGGATATTTTTTTTTCTTTTATTTATCTGCTGACATCAGACGATCGTAAAATATGAAAACAATAGTACATTACTTTCCGACTTTTCTTGATTATTTCATTGTTACTATTGCTGGCTTTTGTTTTTCTTATTCTTATTTATATTGATTTCAACCTCTGTTTATTTTTTCGTTGTTTTCATGAAAAAGACCGATACCGATTTGTAAAAAAGTATAGGATATTTTCAACTACATCATATTTCGTTTCAATGTTGCAAGAACACAAATTCTACGTGCATTAATTTTTATTATAACATAAAATATATAATATTTATTTGAATAACATTAAGCTAATAAAAAAAATACGTACATTGTTCATTAAATATATAAAAATATATATAAAAATTTAGCTACATAATAGCTAAGTAACTTTTTTCTCTACTTTATTCTGATTTTGCAGGAAAATTTATTGAAAATTCTAATAAACATTTTAGAATTTTCAATAATTTTTCCTGCTAAACCAGAAATTTAATTTTTTTTTGTATTTTACTGATTATTTTCAGATTTTTTTGAGCAAATTTTGAAAAAAGTTTTATTTTGAAAAAATTCCAACTTTCCGAGAAATGTCAAAGTAGTCTATATATGGGTTTACCCATATACTTCTAATCTTGTTTTGTAATTGTGTACGTTTATTTTGCAGTCCTGTGTTCAAGTTTTCCATTATTGTGGCACGCATTTTTCACATGAGCTGAGAGGATAAAGGCACACGCAATGCGTAAGTAATATATTTTTATTTGTAACATATATGTATTATATCAGCAAACTCATATTTTCGTTTTGGAAACAACCAAATAGTATTCGAAAACGTTACAGTATAAAAATGCAAAAAAATATAAATTGTACATTTCACAAATAAATAAAGTAACAATTAACGAAAATCAAATGACAATAATTACTTAAAATTGCGGTAAAAATTTGTTTCATAGGTTTAAGAAATTAGTATTTTGATTTTCTTTGATAAATTATTAAAATAACAAAACCCTATCTTTAAATTTTGTATTATTTTATTAAAATTGAAAATTTTAATTTAGTACAAGCATCTAGGTTATAGAAAATTATTAATCAAAATAAGCCAGATTTTATTTAATTCAAGAACCTTCATGCTGATTGATCATATTAATAAAATACTAATTCAGTAATTTTTCCTGCTAAACCAGAAATTAAATTTTTTTCTGTATTTTACTGATTATTTTCAGATTTTTTTGAGCAAATTTTGAAAAAAGTCTTATTTTGAAAAAATTTCAAGAGTACCTACCCCCTTGTCAAATTTTGAAAAATTCAGTTTTTAATTTTACGTACTTATAACGTACTTTCTACTTATCGTACTCATTATTCCGCATTTTTCCATATCATGCTTATTTTCCTAGACCTCATAGTTTTTGAGAAAAAAATAAAAACCAAAAAATCAAAAAAAAATTCTAGCTCCCAAACGGCACATGCTAGCAAATTAAAACTAAAACCAAATTATAGAACTTTTTATTGTCTATCAAAAAGTATTCTAAGTGTTTCTCCGAATTTAACTCGACAAAGGAGTATATCGCAAATTATCGAATTTGCATGTTAAACGCCCATACGAACTTAGCGAACGAACACCCGGTATATATATATATATATATATATATATATATATATATATATATATATATATATAAAACTCGAAATAAAAAATTCTTTTTCTTTGGTTTTGTCTCGTCCACGAATATCTGGGAATAATTATCACTTTCTACACTTTATAACATAATATACTATTTTTTGCATAGGAATATTTTATTTTATTGGCACTGATTTATTATTACCGGGATTAATCTTGTTAATTGTATGATTAATTTTATTTATTTTTTATGACTGAATAGATGAATATACTTAGCTGATAAATATAATGGAAACAAACTATATTTTAGTACGAGAAAACATATTACAGGTGAACATAAGTCTGGTGGGGTATAGACGACACGACTTGACAATACAGTTCGTATAGCTTTTCGGTCGATTCACGGCGCATTGCGTGGTTTGCAAAAATTCACGAATGTTTATGCGACATGTTTAGCATTCGGTCCCGTAGTCAAGGTGTAAGTCAAGTCCTATATTGGCTATCGTCCTATTCAATCTCGTGTACTCTACTAGTATACCAACACTATCGGCTTGTATATATTCGCGAAACTTTACTATCGAAACATGTTACGTTTATCGGAATGGTTTTGTTCGTATTTTACACTCAAGCCGCATTACACTCTCTAAAAAAAAAGAGAATAATATAAATTTGATATAGGTATATAATGTTATACTCTCATTGGTGCCCGCAAGGGGGGGGGGAAAGATGGGTCAGTTACCCCCCTTGGATTTCGGAACCAATTACTATATCGTAACTTAGAAAACAAGATTAGAAGTATATGGGTAAACCAATATATAGACCACTTTGACATTGTTCGGAAAGTTGGCAACACTGTATTTTAATAATATTATAAATTATGTGGGCACTAGGACATACTTTTCTGAAAATTTGATCAAAATCGAATAAATGATGTAGCCACAATAAATTTTAGTAATTTTTTTCTCGGAAAGTTAGCAACTCTGTATTTTGTTAAAATTACATAAATTATATGAGTACTAGGAGAATCTTTTGTGAAAATTTGAGTAAAATCGGTTAAATAACATGGCCATAATAAATTTTTTAAAAATTTAGTAATTTTTTTCTCGGAAAGTTGGCAACACTGGATATTAATAAAATTATATAATTAATGGGAATATTATTAAAATCTTTTCTGAAAATTTGATCAAAATTGGATAAATAACGTAGCCAATATGAATTTTTAAAAATTTTAGTAATTTTTTTCTCGGAAAGTTGGCATCTTTGGAAAAAAATAAAACCACATGAACATCTTGGGTAGTAGACAAATTTATCCTGAAAATTTCATTAAAATCGGTTTAACCGTCTAGGAGGAGTTACTACAAAATTTTGACTTACGACCGAGCAAGCTGACGACGCACATCCATACACCCACATAAACTAAGTTCAGATTCGTCATCTAGAGGCTATATGAAAGATTTCTATACACAATTTTTTTTTTGAAAATGTTACAGACACCGTACCATACGCTATACTACTTTTTCCTTGCAGTCAAAGTGGTAAAAAGGGAATAATATAAATTTTGATATAGGTGTAACAAGACAGTTCTGGGCCATGTGGTTATTGTGATCTGTATTTCGAAAACTAAGTAATTTTGTATCTATTAGATTTTGACTTAGTGACAGATTTATATATTAGGGTTCACGGCAAGCCACTTGGCCACTTCAAGATATTTCTTTGAAATATTTTGAAGTATTTTAGTTTTTGTTTGTAATATTTGAAAAGTTACAATTTTAGTTTTTGTTGCATCAGTTCAGTTCACGCTCGCCTTCGCTTAAGTTAAGTTCGCTTTTAAGTCCGCTTAGAGTGTCAGAGACCTCTAGAATTGCTTTAGTTGTTAGAATTTGTTAGTTTTAATTTAGTAATTACATTCGCTTTAGTTTATATTTGTTATTCATATTTTTATTCGTGTTTTTCTTTGTATATTTCTGTAATTTGGTTTTTTGTGTTATTATTTAATAAAAGATTAAATTAATAATTCTTGATCACTACTTGTACGCACGCTCCTGTAAAGTTAATAAATATATGCAAACCGCTTATCGTGTTACATAGGTATATAATGTTATACTCTCATTGGTGCCCGCAAGGGGGGGGAAAATGGGTCAGTTGCCCCCCTGGATTTTGGAATTACCATATCGTAACTTAGAAAAAAAAATATATATAAAAAAAAACGATTGTTTATTATTATATTTTTGATTTAGCAACTTTGGCTATTAGCCAGGATAGTTCTTATTTACTAAATCGATGATTTTTAGCTATAGAGAACACATTTTTAACTAGAAAATAAATGTTTGTTCCTCCTAGAATAATTTCTGCGGGCGCCTATGTATACTCTAGCAATTTTTAAATAATTTAAGTGATTTGGAATAAATTCTTTAAATTACAAATAACACGGCTTTAGGTTGTTACACTGTTCGAAAAAAAATACCGTTATTAGTGCTTATATAAGTCCGTTCCCTAAAAAGGGTAAATATGATTACCCTAAATAGGTAAATTCAAAAGAGTACTTTATTATTTCAGAAAAGGGTAAAAAGGCAGTTATTATTTACCCTTATTTTTCGTATTTTTTGCCCTTCCATCAAGGTAAACAGTCAAATATTTTAAAATACCCAAGAGCAGGGCAATTTTTTGCACTAATAAGGCTACAAATTTAATTACCCTCGAAAATTTTTACTCTTTTACCCTATTATTTTGAACAGTGTAGGTAGGTATATCATCATATTTTTTTCTTGATGATGATGAACGTTGAGTACGTCGAAACGTCGATTATTAATAAAAATTAATACAGTACTACAACCTAGAGCCGTTTTATTTTAATATAATGAGTTCTGAAAGATGTTTTACTATGTATCTTTAAATTACTTAATTTAACATTTTTAATTTTACAAAATCTTAGGACCTCTTTTGTTTATGAAACAGTTCTTTTAGTTTTTGCTTTAAAATAAATTTTTATTATTTTTTACCTATATTAATATTACAGAATTTAATTAAACTAATTAAAATTGCTTAATAAGTAATTTTAAAAGTGAGGTGAGAATAACGACTCTTAGATTTTTTATTTGAAGTTTGATATGGGTTAGATATAGACAAATGAAATTTTTATATTTATTTTTAATGTTAAAACTTACTATAATACCATTTAATACTATAATAAAGCTGAATACAGGTTTCGGAAATTAATGGGTCTATTCTCTACATTATATTTTGATTCTATAACACATAAATTCGTACATTTTTACCTTTATGGCAAGATTTGTTTTTCTGTATTTTATTCGTAATTTTTTTTTATTATTATTAAAAACTTACGTAGATGTTTGCCATTAAATTTTAGTGGCAAGAAATTCTTCACTTAAGTGGAGATTCAAGTAATGATTTAATTTTTAAAACAAAAAAAAAGTTTTATGCATCTTACATTTTCACATCAGTAAATTTAATAGACAACCAAATTGTATGTGGAAATTAAATCATTTAATAAAACAACGTGGTTATAGTGCACATAAAATTACATAAGAAAAACATCAGTGGCTCTTAACATTTTATATGTATGTACCCTTATTAGATTTAAAAATCTTTGTATATGGGGTACGCTTATCAACAGTTTAGTGTGCGACAACATAATATTTGTTAAATTTTACTGAACGAAATGCTTAATATTCATTTCTTTTTTAAACTGTACTTGAATTTTTCTATTTTAAATATGGCAGTACTGTACCGTAATAAGTCATTCACTTTTATCATTGACTCATCGGCTCAATCAACCGCATATTAATAAGCGTCTAATAAGTTAACAATAAATATTGAATACGTAATTACACGAATAATTATTTTTAGTTTTGTATTATTATATACTTGTATGTTTTTAATCTGTAACTACTAAAAAAAAATATTCTACAATCGAAAAGCGAAATTAATGTCTTTATGTGGGCCGTATTTGAGGGACATTGCTTTTAGCATTTGGCAGTAAATGTGACGTCATTGTCGCTGATTTTACTGTTAAGTAGGCGATTGATTTGGCAATGCCGAGGTGGTTCACAAAAAAAAAATTATGTTCGAGAAAAAATATTGTTTATATGGTCATATGAATTTCAGATGTGATATATTTTATACTTAAAATATCTTTTGTAATTTTCTAGATATGTAAACGTTTATTCAACATATGCAGAAAATTATAGGAAGCAAATTTAAATACAGATTTGTTTATTATAATTATTATTTTTTTTTTTAAACTCAAAAAATAAATATATTAAGTAGTGCTGTTAATATTTGAAATAATTGGATCTGGATATTTTGATCTATAAACAAGTCATAACTAACAGCTTTTATTTGGAACATTTTTCATTACGGTTAAATAATTTTTTAATAATTTTATATATTTTTATGATACTTATATAATTCTGTGAATAAGTGGCATATTTATGTCAAGACATTTTTCTATTCCATAAATTTATTTAATACGATGACGGCCGATTCTGTGGTGAACACAGCAGATTTTTTTTTAATTTTCCAAACATAATTTATATAGAAAGAATAAACTATCTATTTCATATAATTCGAATTACATAACTAATTTGTTATCTAATTAAATAAATTTTTTTTCTTTCGTATTATTAGTTTTTTTTTTGTTTACATACAAATTCTTATAGCTACACTGACAAAAATACATTTTTTCATTATTTTATTTTTATGATAAACACAGCAAATGCTGTTGCTAAGTATTTTTATAATAGCATTACATTATAATAATTTTCAACGTAAAATTAATATTATACGCAAGATGCAACATAAGGAAGTATTGAGCAAAAATTAAATTTGAAATATTAACGGAAAACATGTACTTATCTTTTTCATCAAAGTATCTGATAGCAATCAGAAATATTCCTAAACTAATCAAGAATTTTTGCAAAGTAATTATTATTGCTTTTTTTTCAGTAATCAATAGATTTAAGGTGATTTTTATTATTTTTAAATACAAAGTTAGGAAAAAAGAACCGATTAAAAATGTCCGCAAGAATTTTTTTTAAAAATAATTGAAAATTATTATTTTATTGAAATTTGAATTATTTTAGTTTTATTTTCTGGTACTTACCTTACCTTACCTTACCTTATGTAGTTGGATAAAAAACATAGTTTATATTTCACATGTTTAATATTTTAAACATTATTTTCAAAAAATGACTACTAGAATATAATATTAAGATCGTTGGAATAATCCCGCTGGCCTGTCCAAAAATTAAAAAAAATTCTACAAGGTTAGACATTAATTAAACAAAATCGGACACTTTGATGAATTGCTTGTTGTAAAATACCCGATTGCAGTTTCGAATGATGTCTAAATGAATGATCACGGCACAAGTACTTCATACTTGTGGTCAAGGCTCTCTTAGGGCTGCCGTATCAAATATGATGATGATGATTTTACTTTAATATATTTTAGTCAATGTGTCAGTTTTATATATTTCACAGATACATAAAATTAATGGATTTGATATTTAAAAAAATTTAAAACTGTAAAAATTGTATCTCTATCGTTTAAACAAATAACTAAAATATTTTTAAGATGTTTATGTCAATATATTTTTTTATTATTTGATCTGATTGATTATAATCAATATAGAACTTGGGAAGCATTTTTTTTTTTAAATAACATTAAAAAAGTAATAAAATAACAAATAATGTTAACAGTAAAATATATGTGTTGAACACTATTAAATTTTTTCTGTTACGAAATATATTAATAATATAGAAACTTAAAAATGCGGATCATTTAGTTTTAATATATGATGGACTATAAGCACTAGTATAGCGAAAATATCAGAATTTTTATTATTAATGATCGCTGTATACATGTATTTTACTTGTAACTTTTTTAAACTAAAAGAATTACGCATATATTTTTCTTACAATGGTTAATTTATCATTTCAATATTTTTTGTAAAAAAAATATGGTAATGTCAAAATATGATGATTGATTTTATAGAAAACAAAATTAATATATTTTTGTATTATTAGGTATTATTATTATTTACTAATAATAACGAATTTTATATTGTATGTTATTTATTATGTTTGTTTTAATTTTTTAATTTGTTTATTACTTATTCTTGAAGCTTTTAAAAGGAACAGACTAATAACGTTATAATAATTATTACACTATAATTTCTAGTACAATAACGATCCCTGAGAAGTTGTATTGTATTGTATTTTTTAAAAAATAAGGGTAATAATTTTTTTTTTACGTAATAAATTAGTAATAAATGAGTACTAAATTTTCTGATAGGTTTCGGTTGATTGTGCTAAAATGGTTGTTCCAGCTTCACGTACCTGAATTAGATACTCATATTAAAAACTTAAAATTTACAATTCAAATAATTTTAATAATGTAGCAAATAATAAAAAATAAAGAAATAAATAAAGCCGTTATGTAGAAGTTTTCTAATATAGTATACAAAAAGACAAAAAAACAATGAAATTGTATAAATAGGAGAAAAAAAAAACAATTGCCGTATGGTCGCCTACTTAAATTTGGTGACACATTCTACAATATTCTTGTTATTTATACCTATATCTATATCCGAATTATGAAAATGCCGTTATGCAATGTCGTTCATATTTTATGTAGGTTTTCCCGTTTTCCTTGGATGTATGTCTAATTTCTATACAGGACCTTCACATTTTCAATTACAATTCACTGAATAATTTTTACTCTTATTAATAATAATGTTATTGTTAATTTGTACTATTGTTAATTTAGAACTATTTTTATAAGAACATGATCTTTATGATTCTCAGTCAATTACTAGCAAAAACTATAGTCTCGCTATTTTCTGTAGTATTGTAGTGTGTATTTATTTTGATTTTCTTGTAATCACCCGGTTCGATCTGATGATGAATAATAAATATTAGAAACCGGTCATCAATTTAAAATAATTTCTGAACAGTATAGTTTTTAACTTTTACTGGTTTTTAAATAAGCCTTACACTTTTCTTTATCTTATAAGTAAATTAATTAGTTTTATATATATATATATATATATATATATATATATATAAATAAATATTCAATAATTACACTAAATTGAAGATATAATTATATTTTTTTTTCTATAGAATTATTTGTCAAATAATTGTTTATGACAGTGACTTTAACATAATAACAATATGATAAATTGTAAATTCGTTAATTCGTAAAATACTACCTTCATACTTGATGCCGTAATAAGTTTATTTAGTGAGCTACTAACCGTTTATATTTATTGCATCAGTTTATCTCTAACTAAGTCTATTCCATAAATCTAATTTTATGCAATCTTTTTTTTTACTCTCGCAATTTTTTCAATTTTTCTCCATAACGTATATCATCACATGCCTGAAAATGAAAAATATCTAGTTTATTAAAAATGATTAATCATCGTCTCCGTTTTAGATCAGTAAATTATTGTTTCGATGCGAAATGCACATACACACACACAATAAGAAAACGATTGAATTATTGATGCATCATTTCGTATTGCAAATTGCGAGTAATCTAGGGGATATGCTATAATTTAAATATAACATAATTATAGCTTGTTCACTGGAAATTATTTGTTAGCCTTTTGACATGTTTATCTTTTCAACTATATATTAATAATTTCGCATTTATTTATTATTTATTTTTATTTAATTATTTTATATTTTTATAACATAAATAGAGTAATCACCGAATTTAATATACACACATACACAATCATGCCATGTACCCAAAAGAGTGTACCACAAACTCTTTTTATTATCTCAAAATCAGTTTCCTTTATATCTATCCAGACAAGCAACTTTAGCTTCATCTACATTTATGATATACTTCGTAGATGCTCTTCTAATATACGTTATAAAATAATAAAGAAAAAACACGTGTATTAATATAGAACAGTAGACGATCACAATAGACAATGACGCCATATATTCAAAAGAACGGGGCACAAACTAGTTCCTGATGAAGATGTACGTTGAGTTCGTCGAAACGTATATATATATATATATACTTACATACATACATACATTCATACACAATCACGCCATGTACCCAACAGTGTGTGGCACAAACTCTTTTCACCATCCCGTAATCAGTCTCCTCCAAACATTCCTATTCAAACAAGCAACTTTCGCTTTATCCACATTCATAATTCCTCTCATACACGCTCTTTTATTTCTACTACTTGGAAACTTTAACAAAAAGCCGTTTAATTTTCATGTGTATACAGTTGCGTGAAATTTAATTTCTATTTATGTTTTTATATTATATGTTATAATAATGTTCAATGTTCACACGATGTTGATTAATTTTCTTCTATATGTATATACGTATTGTCTGTTTATGCATCTGTGCGATATTATAAGCGCAATTGATAGAAAGAATCAAAGATACAATTTGTAACATTTAGTATAATTTACATAATGCAAAACGAAGGTCATAAAAGGTTACCTAAACGTAACCTGTCAGTGAACTTGTATATTCCCTCAAATTGCATTGTATTCCAGATTGATGTTTAAGTTTTGCACGCAACGATCGGGATCAAATTATTGGCGGTAAAAGTAAAAAAAAATATCTATAGCGAAGCATCGATAGCCAACAGCAATAAAAATTTGAATATTTTAATGCAATTTTCTTCAGACACAATTTTTTTATTGCATAGGATAAAATGAGGGAAATTTATTTTTACATTTATTGAATAATATATTCATTATGTATTCGATTCTTGATATACATGCATAATCACGTAAAGTATCTATAAGGGTGTGGCACAAACTTTTTTCATTGAAACATATTAGTTATTTCTACAATTATACTTATAAATTTGTTATTGGTTAGTGTATGTGGTATATTATGAAATATTACCCAAAAATACATATTGTAGTACAATTTTTTTTTATTTTAGATTTTTTATTATTTTTATTTTCTAAATTTGAGACTAATAGAGACTAATAATAATTTAAAAATTAGGAATTTATCTGATTTCATTGAAAAAGACTAAATAACATTGAAATTTATTAATAAATTTCAAAACTTTATATTTTTTTAATAAATAAAATACATGCTTTATGTATCAGTCTTTTTTTTTAGACATACTTTATTTTATGAAAAGTATAATAAAAGTAAAATAACATTCAAGTTACAACTTATAAGACATTTGGAGGTGACAATTCTATAATCGTAATACACGTTTTACTAGTTTTTGTTCATTTTCATTTTTTTGTGAAATTTGTATATGTTTAAGAAAACCTGTTACTCATTAATTTTATATTTTGCAAAATATGTTATTAGACTATTAAAATGTACTAATTGATTTGTGTAGAACGAAAAGAGATTGTTCGTTTACTAAATTTAATTTAAATTATAATCATTTACCAAATCATATGAAAAACATAAAATTAGAAAGAAATTTAAAATTTTATGTAAAGGAATTTTTAATTGAAAAAAATACAACAATAATCAATATTTAGTATATTAAAAAATCTTTCAGGACTTATTATATTCAAATAAAAAGGCTTTAGGATTAAGTTCTGTATATATTTTAATAAAAAGTTGACGTTTTGACGTATTCTGCGTACATTATCATGAAGAAAAATTATACAAATGATATATTCTGTAAACCAACAGAACATAGAATCAAGTTACTTAAATTTAAATTGTTTTTAGTGAAGGTACTGATTTAAATAAAATTTGGCTTTCTTAATTAAAAATTAATACATTTTATAACCTAGTTACTTTTATTTTGTTACCTAGTAACTTGTTTCTATGTTCTGTTTATTTACTCGTATATGTCATGTATTATTTTTCTTGATGATGGATGGTGTACGTAGAGTATGGCAAAACGTCGATTTTTTTTTAAATTAAAATATATACAGAACTTAATCCTAGAGCTTTTTCATTTCAGTATTCATTATTTTACTGTAACTGGATTATTTTTTTATTGTACTGCATTATTTATATATATATATATATATATATATATATATATATATATTTGTTTCTTTGTCGATTTTTTCTTATACAATTTGGTTTGGTTTAAATGGAAATAAAAATATTATTTTTCTCTATCTATCATATTTCTTATTGTGTACATAACGTGTTGTGTATGTATGTATGTATTTTCGTTGTTTTGTTTTTATGATTTTTTTATATATAAACTAAAGGCATTCGTGGAATGTGTGACTTCTGATAAAAATAATTCCAATTCATGTTCGTCTCATAAATAATTCCAATTCAGATTACGTATTCTAAATAGCATAGTTTAACTAATTATTCCGTTTATTTATGTTAAGCATTTAGGCGTTTTGACTTATCAGCCGACTAGATTTCATTCTATCTTGATGTTAATATAAAGAAGGGATTCGTATCAAAGAAGAACGTGTACATCGGACGTATGTTAAGTTAATGCCCTTAAGGTAGACGTGTAATGCGCCGACTTCTAGATTCATTTAAATAACATTCTGACACGTATTTGCATTTTCGAGGCCTAGAACAATGAGAAACAATTTTGACTTATATAACAACTATAGCTACTTAAGTATCAAGCTATTATATCGTTCAGAAAGAAGTATTTCTATATTCGTTGTAGAGATGGAGAAATTATTTCACGATAAACCTATTTGAAATAATAGAGTATAAGACGTTATTGCAATTTTTAAATAATAAATCGGAATGTTTTGAGATAAGTTTTGTCATTATGTTCTTAAATAGAAGTAGACACAGAAAAAAACGTGAAATTGGTAATTTTTATAAATTTTGAATTAAACAACTATCAGTAAGAAGAAAATAGTAAGTATGTAATTTTAAAGTAAAAAAAAAATATGTAAAATTGGTAATTTTTATAAATTTTAAATTAAACAACTATCAGTAAGAAGAAAATAGTAAGTATGTAATTTTAAAGTAAAAAAAACGTAAAATTGGTAATTTTTATAACTTTTAAATTAAACAACTATCAGTAAGAAGAAAATAGTAAGTATGTAATTTTAAAGTACATATTATTTTTTGAAATTAATTAATATTATAACTGTAATATATAACAGGAAAATGGCTGCTGTGGAAATGAGATTTTTACGTGGCGTATGTTATATAACTAGAAGGAACCGAGTACGAAATAGATTAGTGTATGATGAGTGTGAAATTGAAAAAAAAATGTTGTTGCAAAAGTTGCGGTGTTAGTCAGTTAATATGCGGTTCGGTCATCTTGAGCAAATGTATAATGAACATTTGGTTAAAAATATATGTGAATGATTTTGAAGGTATACGTTTGCGTGAGTACTTGTTACGCAGTTGCCGCCAAAGTAGTAGATCCTGGGATCGAATCTCGGCATGGATTTATTATTATTTATTTAAGCTTACACTGAGAAAAATGGATAGTTACCGTAACGCTATTTATATTTAAAAAGGTGACACAAACACAAGATATTAAAAGTAACAAAATAAGTATATTTAAAAATTAACTATAAATATAATAAAAACAAAAATTTAATAGCATCAATTTGTATATAGTATTACAGTCTTAATTCTTAATATAGTATTAAAATATATATGTGAGTAGATTTTAAAAATGTATAAATTTGTGAATACAGTAAACATACTCGTATATTTCAAATAAATATCTACTTATTATTATCCAATTTGTTAAATATCTATTTTTCTCAGTGTAGTTTTACTGACGATTTCAGCATCTAAATATTAAATTTATATTAATAATTATTATAGTTTTTAATGTTAAACAATTTTGATGCAAGCTGAGCATAAAAAGTAATGTGTTGACTAAATTAGTTTATTTTTTTTATATTATTTTAATATTGAATCTATCGTAACACAATAGCTTGAATACAAACTCTATTAGACGTAGATTCTGAATTGTAAGAGCACAAAGCAGGAAAAAAAGATGGCAATGCAGGAAATTCAAAAGGAAATCAGTTGTACAATTTTTCCAAATAAAATTAGATTCCAACACATCTACGCACACAGTGAGCATAACACATTTCAATATATATGCATCTATAGCATATCTAACTGGAATACGATTTGAACGTAACATTGCATAGCAATAAGCTATGCATACAATTCTTCAAACATTTCGAAGAATAAACATTATACTAAAGATAGTAAAAAAATTTTAGAACTTATTATACTAAAATAAAAAAGCTTTCGAATTAAGTTCTCATCCTTACTTTCTTAATTTCAATTTTATACTCTACAATCTCGCAGAACTATTTCATCTTTGACTTTTCTTTTTAAGTTAATTAATAACTTTATCGACGACTTTGCACTACTCTCTCAACTACAATTTCTTCTTTCTTTCTCTACAAGAAGTACAAATACTTTTTATCTGTCTATTGCTCATTCTAATCTTTTAACAAAGTTTTCCATTTATCATATGCGTCACTCATTTAATAAGTTAGAATTAACTATAGATATTTTTTCATGTTTACTTCATTTACAAATTGCACACACTTAATTTTTTTTAGATAATTTATGTATTATATTTTATTAGTCTATGTTTGTATCGTTTGCGCCATTTAATTATGCTGTTGCCTGTTTGGTGTAAATAAATAAATTTTATTTAAATATTGACGTTTCGATATACTCTACGTATATTTACATCAGGAAAAATGACATAAATAATAAACAAATAAAACATAAAAACAAGTTACTAGGTGGCAAAATAACTAGATTAAACATTATTTTACTATCTTCAAATTTTACACTATATTTTTGCTATATAAATGATATTTTTTTTGAATGTTTTAAAGAATGTGTATCGTGGATGTTAGAGTAATAATAATAAGAAGATTGCAAAGTGTAGTACCTGTTTGCTTGACTATACCCTTAGGTGTTTGAGAGTAATTTTTCAACAGGTTAAAACGCCATAGAACACAGTTTACGCCAATAGGAAGCAATTTAATACATTCATTGCATTTTCAATTGTAAACATTTTCCATTGGCGTACGTTTCCTTATTTTACCTCTTGAAACATTCATTTCTTAACATAGTAAAATTCTTTCAGTACTTATTATATTATAATTATTTTTCCTGATGATTTTTTTATGTTTAGAATATCGAAACATTAAATTTTAATCCAAAATTAAATTTTAATGTTCATTACTTGTTATTTTTTAAATTATTTATACAAAAATAGACAGAATAATATGAAATTGAATTGATTGAAGGTTGTGTAATTTAAAATATAGTTGTATGCATTTTTATGATAAAATTAGTATTTTCTAAGTTGTGTATTGTTTATAATTTAATTAATAATATGAATTGCTAAGTTAAATGAGCGAAATTACGAATTAAGTTCAAAAATGTTTATGTTATTTGGTTGGGATTGCGGAAATAATAGTATATTATGTTACGAGAAGTAGAAATCCGAAGCTAAGCAATCTAGAATTTTTCTGGACTGGTATGCCGTGGTTGGGCAGACGTATCGTCATACATTATAGATGGCATCCTCAATTACCAAGCACTGCGGATGCCATCTACGATGTATGGCGAAACGTTTGCGACGAGAATAGATCGAACACGGCATGCCAGTTTAGAAAATTCTATAAATTCAATTTGATATATGAGGCGTATAGATGCAAAACTCACTATTCGACAAAAAGTGAAAAATGAGATTTTGCGCGATTTGGACGTAGAATTTTACAAGGAATACGATATTTAGGTTAGTTAGAAAAAAAACTCAGTATTTAATATGAGAAACACTATTTAAAGTTTAGTGTTAGATGCAAAACTCACTACTTGCGTTGATAGTTTAGATGCAAAAGTAACTGTTTGCTTTCCACTAATAAAAATTTTATTGGTGGAAAGCAAACAGTTACTTTGTATGAATTAATGATGTATAAAACCAATGCTTCACGATTTTAAATAAGTATTGCCATCTAGTAACAAGATTTTATCATCAAAATACAATTACACTTAGCTATAACAGTTTTTTGCAAATATCTCAGAACTTACAATTTGCAAATAGTGAGTTTTGCATCTATACGACTCATATCATTTTATAAAAATAATAATTGCAATTTATGTTTAAATTCTGCGCATTTTTTCGAAAACTAATAGATTTATAAAATTTCATTACTTTTTTTTTGTAATGAATTACATAGTAAGAAATGTGCATTGAGCATTTGTCAATCTATGACAGACTCATTCGTGTGGTGTTCGGGTGTGGTATGTGTGGTTGGTTGCCGGGTCAGGCATCGTTCAGGGGGTTAATTGGTCAGCAATAATTCAGTTACAGTATTAAAGATGATTCGTCGTGAATTTATTAAGTTATAAATCAATGAGGCACGGCTAAAGAGAATTATATATGTACTTTTAGTTTTGTTTGTGGCTGCGTTAGTGTGTTTTTAAAAATTATTCTTCTTATGCATATAATACAGGTATGGATTTAGAACATTCTTTATTATTTATAACTAGGGAGAATAAAGGTAAAACTGTGTTTTTTTTTAAAAGGATTATTAAAAATCTGCCACATTCTTAAAGCTTTTGTTTGGTTATAAATAAACAATAAATATAGCAAAACTTCATGGAGAAAAAGGACAATGTAAAGTTTTAAAAAAATAATTTTCATTCAAATAAATATTTTTTCAATAGTGACAAATAAATCTATATGATTATAAGATATTTATTTATTATAAATAAATATATTTTACAATAAAAAGCTGTAATATTTATTTAAAATAAAGAAATATATGTTATTGAAATTTATTAATTAATATTAAAGAAACGTTTTTTCCGTGTTGGTTTCTGCTACTGACTAGCATAATAATTAAGAGGGGAAATATATGTAAACGCCAAAGAAAAAGTGATTTTCAATAAAACTGTTTATTCCAATTAATTATATATATTTTCAGTTATAATTCTATTTTATTCTATTATTTTTACGAAAATGTATGCATACGGGCATTAGAGTTGTAAATCAAAAGCTGCTTTTTTGATTTACATTTTTCTTATCAAACATCAGATTTTTATGACGCGCTGAACATTATCATATTGTAACGTTTCTGATTATGATTAATATTTAAAATAATAATAATAATAATAATTGTTTATTAGTAGCTTGAATCTATATATCATACAAAAAAAGATAATTATAAACATAAAATATTTTTACATAAATTTGAAATGTTACATCAATAATAATAATAATAATTTATAGTTTTCTTAAATCTAGTTACTTTGTCACCTAATAACTTGTTTCTATATTTTGTTTGTTTATTATTTGTGTCATTTGTGTTATTTTTTTGGATGAAGATATACAATTATACATACATAGAGTATATCGAAACGTCGATATTTAAATAAAACATTTACAGAATTTAATCTTAAAGCTTTTTTATTTTAATATGAGTTCTGAAAGATTGATAACAGGTTTTTAATAATACTCATTTTTGTAAAATTTTACGACACTTTATTTCGTCAAAAATGAGTATTATTAAAAACCTTTTATCTATTAAAGAGTTTCACAAAGTTAAACTGTCGACCATTAATTATATTTCTGAAAGATTATTTATTATGTTGATAAATAATGTTAGTTTTACGATAATATTGAACAATTTCTAATATTTGAAAGGAAAAAATCTATAAGGAAGTTATGAGTTTTGTAAATTATATATACGGTCATAATATTACTGCATGCGCTTACAGTATTTAAAGCCGTCTCTGCAATACTTGTTATCTTCTGGTGCAGAACACAATTTCCAGCCCATAAACTATTGCAATTAACCCAGAATTTTTACCGAATCAATTTCCAAGGCCGTCTTGATCTTCTCGTACTACATCTAACCTCACATAACTATGTATACCTACAGTTCGTGTATATATTTTCAATTCTAATTAATTTATTTTTTATTAAGCGAAAAATTCCAACTAGACATCAGACATGGCGACTGCAAAGTCGCTATTTTATTAAGAAAAAAAAAAACATTCTTTTAGTTAGTGCCTTTCGAAAATTACTCTTCACTCTATTATGCTCCATTCAAAGCCGATTTTACACGATCATAATTTATTAACAAATATTTATTATTGTCATGTTTACTATGCGTTGTTACCTACGAAAAACAGTATCTGTCTTTGTTCCATACAGGTTATTTTGTAAATCTCTCGTTTTTCATGCATAACGATTTAGTAAATTTGGGTTTTTTATATGTTAAATTAGAGTTAAAATTAGGATACCTGTATTTTTTATTTTTGAATAAATACAGAGAGAAAAAAATGTTAAAGTTGTTAAACTTCATATTGACACGTTGAAACTTACATCAAAGAATAAAATCACGTCTTCCCTTGGATTAAGTTACGACTAACGACCTAGATATGGATGTACGAATTAATATAATATAGGAAAAGATGGAAGTTGAAAATGTATCAAAATAGAGTACGTTTAGAAATGTTAGTTTGACGTTCAGAAATGTCATCCTGACGTTTGAAGTTATATTTTGAGAGATATATGGTATGTTTACAATGTGCGATTTTTATACATCTGGTGCATTCTTTTCATGCAATTGAAGATGAAAATTGCGATATCGTTAATTTGATTTACAATAAATAAAAAAAATCAATATTTATTTTTAATGTAAAAGTAGATATTTGATTTTTATATTAGTAAATAAGTATAAAAACATGAAATTAACACATTGTGAACATACTGTAAGTTCCAGTTATATTCGGTCAATCAAATAATGTACAATGTAGTAAGCCAAATAAATATTGCTAATTATTACTATTACTAGATTATTAAAAGTATTACATTTAATATGTTTTATTTTAATTAATTATATTAGTTATAGTAATGTTATGCTATGGTCGATCTATCCTCGTCGCAGACGTTTCGCCGTACATCGTAGATGGCATCTTGTGCTTGATGACTACGATGTATGGCAAAACGTCTGCGACGATGATAGATCCACCATGGTATATCAGCCCTGAAAATTTTATAAATTCAAATAATGTTAGTTATTCAATTAATAATAATAATAAAATTAATAATCGAAAAGTATGCAAAATATCCGTATCTTTAATCAAAATATGGTGGCAAAACGGCGCATGCGTTCATATTAAATTTATTTCTAGTCAATTGTTATTAATGATGATCTGACGGCACGATTTGAATTTGAACTTTAAACTTTAATTTACTAATTATTAATATTAAATATAAACATTTAAAAAAATACGTATTATTTTATTTAGTATAAAGTTTCGATTTTCTTTAAAAAAATACTGATTTTAATTTTTATTGGATGGACCCAATTGTGTGAACATAGTCATGATTAACAACTGATGATCGTCTAAAGTCAGCTTGAGTTTTCCGAAGTATTTTGATGGCGCTACGCCAACTTATCTAGTGTTTTTACATTTTTCAAATTGTTGTATTGGTTATTTTGTTATTGTGTGAAGCTAGGCTCTTGTTCTTATAGCTGAAGTTATTAGTTGTGTAAATTGCTTTATCTCGAATCAGGTTGTGAAGTTTTTTTGAATAATTAAAATTTTTGTTTGGTAATGTTTGTAAATTGTATATAATAATTATTTATTACCCTGATAACACTGTATTTTACATGTAGTATACAAAATGTGCTTGATATATTTTTAAATCAGGTTGAATATTTATGCATAATATTTATTAGTTTTTAATGTGTCATATTTTATAAGAATAAATATATATAGCAGGATTTTTGGTGACTAATCTAAATTATATGTACGTAATTTTGATAATTATTATTATTTTACATTATACTAAGTTTTTATCATAGTAAAAAAGGCACTAATTTATATAAAATTTGGCTTTCTTTAATTCTAATTTTATAAATTTATTTTATTTTTGTTATCTTGTTTGCATGTTCTGTTTATTTATTGTATATGTCATTTGTATAATTTTTCCTGATGAAAATGTACGTAGAGTATGTCGAAATGTCGATTATTAATAAATATTAATATAGAACTAGAACCTAAAGCTGTTTTATTTTAATATAATGCGTTCTGAAAATTTTTTTTACTATACATACATTCATACATCCACAATCACGCTATGTACCCAAAAGGGTGTGGCACAAACTCTTTTCATTATTCCGAAATCAGTCGCCTCCAAACACTCTTATCCAAACAAGCATTCATCCACATTCATAATTCCTCTCATACATGCTCTTCTATTTCTACTACTTGGAAACTTTCGCTCACGCAAAACACTCTCAATCATATCACTCCAACTACTCATCGGACGTCCACCTGCAAACGTATACCATCAAAATCATTCAAATATATCTTTTTAACCAAATATTCATTAGACATTCGCTCAACATGTCCGAACCATCTTAACTGACTAACACCAACTTTTGCTACAACATTTCTTTCAATTTCACACTCATCATATACTATTTCGTACAATATTATATTTTGCGATAACGATTGCTCATATTGGCACCGATAAACATAAAACAAAAGTACGTATTGTTACTTGGGCATAGATTACACTGGTGCGTATCTTGATCTGATAATAGTTAGTTTCGGATATATAGTATGGCGGGTGAGTTTCGAACCTGTTATTGTATATATGTGTGTGTGTGTTTGATTGCCCTCCGGTATAAGTACGAGGTCTTTGATTCGTATTTGCGTGGTATGAAAAACTCCCACTTTGTACACTTGATACGTGTGAAGATTCCTTCCATATGCAAAATAAGCCGTGCACCCACAGCTACCCGCCAGCGATAACATTTGCCCATTATTTATGTTTGTTATTTATATAAAACGGATTTCAAATTATTTCAGTGCTTTTCTGGTTCTTTGGAGAATATTTATCTCTGATCCTGCCATAATCTCTAATGAATTTACGTTTTTGGTGATTGTTTTTTTATTTTATTATAAATATTATTTTAGAATTATCTAGATTGAAATGGTGTGTTCTGTTTTTGGAAACTTGTAACTTGCTGTTTAGAATATTTTACTGTTTATATAAATGACTAGCATAATTCACTACATTAAATCTATTTTAACTTAATTGCAGTTTTTGGTCAATTTTTATCGTTTACAGTATTTGCCTGCAGCTCATGCTGCATTGTTTTATAGTAAAATTATTCTTGAAAAACAATTCAACTATTAATAAAACTTCCATTAAAATTTGTTCCATGAATTCACTTGCGGTTCACACTGCATTGTCCCATGTCTCATAAAACGACCCAACTATTCATGAAACTTCCATCAAAATCTGTTCAATGAATGTCAAATTATAAGCGAATAAACTCTTTTCATTTACAGAATTTGCCTGCGGCTCACGCAGACTTAACCCGATTTTTTTTTCATCATTGTGATAGTATTACACAGCTTTGTAGTAAATTTCAACTTTATAACTCACTTCTAAGTTGTGTTTCAGAAGAGTGGTATGATTGAGAGAGTGGATTGCGTGAGCGAATGTTTCCAAGTAGTAAGAATGGAAGAGCATGTATGAGAGGTATCACGAATGTGCTAAAGTTAGTTGTCTGGATAGGAATGTTTGAAGAAAACTAATTTCGGGATAGCGAAAAGAGTTTGTGTTTTATCATTTTAGATACTTGGGGATTGTGTATGTATGTATATATGTAAATAATGTCATAATATTTTTTAAAATTTTTAGTAATTTGTTTCTAGGAAAGATCGAAACACTGTAAAAAATTAAACCACATAACTATAACATATCCTTTCAGTTAAAGTGGTAAAAATATTTATATTTTCATATCAGATTTACCATATTAAACAAACTATTTTACAACAATTATAAAAAAAATATAAAAGATTAAAGAAGCACAATACTGAACAAGATTTTTTTTCGAAACAGAACTAGTCGTGATGGTCCGATTCGTCCTTGACGGGACAAGATGTGTGGTTTCTTTTTGTGGTGCCATTTGGCATAGTTGGCTATGAAATGATCACAACGCAGACAACTATCAATGCTTAACGATGTAGGAATGTTTATATTGCAATTTTTCATTCTTCTTCGTTCTTTTTTTTTTATTTGCAGTTTTCTTTAATACGCGTATTTGTTTCGACAGGAAGTAGCATGTTAAAAGTTTTTTTTTCATCCTTCTTAGTAATTCTTTTTTTTTTTCTGTTACATTAAATTACAGTGCATATGGCTACCTAATGACTGGTGACCTATAAGTGATGATTCTTTTGTTTAAACTGGTAAATGATGTAATAGGTGTATTTTCAGATGTTTTATAATGTGGATTTATAAAGCAATACGTTTTCAAGTTGATTACAACATTTAAATCAATTTTAGAAAAAAATATTTTTGTTTCACTAATTGTGTAAATTTTGCCCGTTTTTTACTATTCAATGTAAATATATAAAATTTAATTTTTTATTTTTGGTAATATTTATTGTTACAATTTTAAACTTATTTAATAATAATTTAAATATTTTATTTATTACGAGCACAAAATTCATAGTCAAATTCATTTTTTAATCTACAAAAAAAAATTTCATAAAATACAAAATACATTTTCTTTAAAGAACTCCACATCTACGACAATATTTGTAGCTAGCCTAACGTTGTTCTAAACACGGTAAAACAAAGCCGAAATTAGTCAACAGAAATCAATAAAAAATTAAAAATTAAATTTACATCTTTATTATTTCATTCCTGATTTTGAAGCTACACGTTTGCGTATAATTGAGAGTGTGTTGTGTGAGCGAAAGTAGTAGGAATAGAAGAGCATGTATGACATAGTGTTAGTATGAATGTGGATGAAGTTAGAGTTGCTTGTCTGAATAGGGTTGTTTGAATGAAACTGATTTCGGGATAGTGGTAAGAAATTGTGCCACATTCTTTTGGGTACATGGAGTGATTGTGTATGTATGTATTATTTTATCAATCAATGGGTGTATCCATGGGTATTTTTACGAATATATTCGGCCTAATTCTCTAACGAAGTTGCTAAGTTTTAGCAACGTTGCTAACAACTATAACCTATAGAAACAAATATAACAGTTCTAATTTTAATTTTTTATTTAGTGTCAGCTAATATGATTGGCTAATGTTGTTAGCAACGTTGCTAAAATTTAGCAACTTTGTTAGAGAATCAGGCCGATTAAATACTTATATTCTGAAACTATGACACTTTTATTATAATTTTAGATTATGAAACGTATAATATCTACATAAAACTTGTAATGTAGTTTGTATTAGAAAAAAATCGAGTAATGCAGTGAGATCACGAATTACGAATAAGCATAAGAGTATAGTTGTATGTGATGACGCAGCGACACATACGACCTTGCAATGTCATCAATATTTCCACCACATACTTCTTTTATGCGGCTGCACGTTTTTACATTTGCGGTTTTGCTGTCATATATATATATATATATATATATAGATTGCCAGATACTTTGCTACTATGTACATGGTATAAAATATTATTAGATTTTTTTGAACTGTTTCAAGATAAGTAAAATTTATTACGTATGCTGAACTGTCAACTAAACAAGATTAGAAGTATATGGGTAAACCCATATATAGACTACTTTGACATTTCTCGGAAAGTTGGCAATACTGTATTTTAATAATATTATAATTTATGTGGGCACTAGGAGATACTTTTCTGAAAATTTGATCAAAATCGAATAAATAATGTAGCCACAATGAATTTTTAAAAATTTTGTGATTTTTTTTCTCGATAAGTTGGCAACACTGTATTTCGTTAAAATTGCATAATTTATTTAGGCACTAGGAAAAACTTTTATGAAAATTTGATTAAGATCGGTTAAATAAAATGGTCATAATAAATTTTTTTAAATTTTATTAATATTTTTCTCGAAAAGTTGGCAATACTGTATTTTGTTAAAATTACATAAATTATATGAATACTAGGAGAATCTTTTGTGAAAATTTGAGTAAAATCGGTTGAATAACATGGCCATAATAAAAACTTTAAAACTTTAGTAATTTTTTTCTCGAAAAGTTGGCAACACTGAATATTAATAAAATTATGTAAGTAATGGGAGCATTAAAGAAATCTTTTCTGAAAATTTGATCAAAATCGGATAAATAACGTAGCCAATATGAATTTTTAAAAATTTTAGTAATTTTTTTCTCGGAAAGTTGGCATCACTGGAAAAATACAAAATCACATGACCATCTTGGGCACTAGACAAATTTATCTTGAAAATTTCATTAAAATCGGTTGAACCGTCTAGGAGGAGTTGCGATCACAAAATTTTGTCCGAGGACCGAGCGAGCGAGCGAGTGAGTGAGCGAGCGAGCTGACGACGCACATCCATACACCCACATAAACTAAGTTCAGATTCGTCATCTACAGGCTATATGAAGGATTTCTATACAATTTTTTTTTTTTTTGAAAATGTTACAGACACCGTACCAAACGCTATACTACTTTTTCCTTGCAGTCAAAGTAGTAAAAATGAAATTTTTAAATACGGTTACTATGTATACTTATAGAAATATAATTCAATATTTAATTAGTGCGACAGTGCATAGCCATCTTAATAGCATTATCGGATACATATTACTCATAAAATGGTTTTTTATTTATCAATATAATAAATTTATTAGGAATTCTACATATTTATAATTATTGCGGAATATAGGTATTACATGTCTAAAAAACAAAAATTAATAAATTTTATACTTACTGTTAAATAGTTGTATAAACTTGTCCAATATAAGTAAATTTCTTTATAATCAGTAATTAATTAGTGATTAGCTGTGTAACAATTGCAAGAACAATAGAATATTCGGAAGAACAAGCTGTGCAATGAGAATCTATCGACCTTGATGTAATTTACAAATTACGAAAAATTACATTAAACATCGAAACATTAAATAGATAATTTACATACAGCGTTATTTAGTATTTCCTCTATTAGCAATAAATGGGTCTAGGGTAGTACAAAATTTGCTTATATTACATGGAATATTGAACATTGTTAATAAAAAAAATACATTATGTATTTAAAAACAATTGATAAATCGATACGCCCTTGACGATCATTTTTTCTTAAAAACAGTTTTGAAAAACGCAATCAATTTATTTCTTGAATGTCATCCAATCATATGTAAATTTATTGTATTGTATGTATGTTATAGAAAAAAAATATATTTAATATCTTGTAATAATTTTACATTTAATATTGTTAATAAATAATCTTTTTGTTTGTATAATGGATATAGAGTTGTAGAAAAAATATTTTGCATTTGATATATTAGATGAGTCGGCGTACAAATTACGGCACTTGCTAGGACTTGTGCTGCAAATTGTCATACTCTTGGGAAATTAGTACAATTCTGTGCTCGTTATACATACTCGTGTGTTATTGCACAAGACAGTTTTTTTTATTAATATATTTAATTCAAAATTAATCGTGAAAAATTGTTTCAAATATCATATTTTAAATTGCAAATATTCTACCACCAAATTAGAAATTTTATTAGACAGATCACTGGATTCTTTTGCGATATTTCATCGTAAAATGTTTTAATATCAGCACGTAGGTTCCATTTCAAACTTTTTTTTAAACTATACGTAGGAAGACGTTCAACTATTCTAACTACTTTCTATAAACAATTTTGTCAAATGACTAACATTTTCTAAACAACTACGTTCGCAAATAAAATCGTTTGTTTTACAACAAAAATATAAAAAAAAAATAACAAATGCCAACAACTACAAAGTATCTATAATTTTTCATGGCAACTCTGATTTATGTTATAACACCAACATTATAAATTGACTTTGTACTTTATTAAAAGCTACAAATAAAATGAATTTATCTTTGTAATTTCCTCTTCTTTATTACATCTTTTAAGTTGAGTAAATTTTAAAATTAACGATTATGAACAAGATTATTAATATGAGAAAATACGTTTTAATGAACATTGTACTCTGTTATTGTAATAATTTAATTCTTTAACTATTATAATAAATTAAATTATTTTATTGTGAATTAAATGAAAATAATAATTATAAATTAGCAAAAAAATACTACTGTAGTTAATAATAACTTATACAAATTATCCTGTTATTTTTTTTAATTTTGAAATTTGAATATGTAAACAATAATTGTTAGTGATGTCATATTTATTAATAAAAATGAAATTTTACATAATTGTTATTATAATAATCAATACTTTGTAATTTTATTATATTTATTAAATAAATAATTATTAAATTTTATGTTATTATATGACAGTTAATAATTAAAAATGTATTTTTGACAAAATTATTATACATTAAAATAATTTTTTGCAAATATTTATTTTTAAATATTTTTAAATATTTTTTTTATTGTAATTTTTATTTTGTAAAATATCAAAAATAACATTAAATTTACTTATTTGACATTTTTTTCTAAATAATCAATTTACTGTACAAACTATATTTAGCCAAGATGAATAACAGTTTTTTTACAGGTTTCAAACGAAAAAAAATAAGAAAAGAAAAAAGAATCAGCCTTCTATTGTTTACTTATATACAACAAAAAAAAGCCTTTGTTTTAATAATAATATTATCATAATTATCTTTGATTAGTATTTGCGTGTATGTTAATTATTTCGATGATACTTATTTTAACTCGAAACTAATTGCATTTCATTATCTTTCGTGATAATTGATTGGTTAATGAATATTAAAAGTAATAACAGTTCTTTGTGACTTTTTTCTTATTTAAGTTTTAGTTTAACTAGTAAACATTTTGTTTTCGTAGAAACATAACGGATGGCAAGTTTTATTAGTGAAGTAAAAGTGAAACTTTTGTTTTTAAGAAAGAAATATTTTATTAGATTGACATTTACTTTTTATAGAAACCAGTTTAAAGTTAAAAACAATTTCGTTTAGATTCGCTATTGATTATATCATAATTTGACATATAATTTTTTTTTTTTTATTTATTTTTTGTGGTTGCATCATTTATTAAATTTAATTAATATTTATTTAAATGTTGTTGCAAGAAAAAGTTATTAAACGAATCAACAAGTTTTTTTTTGACAAAATGCATGTTCATCATTTTTTTAGAGTGATATAAACATAGTTAGGATTAAGGTGTTATTCTTAAATCATTACTAAAAAAACAATATTAAACTTTTCAGTTTGAAAAATCTGAGTTATATATTTATATTGGATATATCGTGACTAGATAAAAATTAAAGATAAAAAATTGACAAATTGTGGTACACTGAAATGAATGCTTTAATAAAATTAAACAAAAATTTACACACAAAAGAGTATAATGAACTTTAATTTAAAATATCCTGTTATAACAATTATTATTTTATTCGGTATTTATCATAATTTTTTTATGAATGTATGAGAATAAAAATATTGTTACATTTTCAATGTTATATACATAATTTTTAATAAATTTGTAATAGGTACTCGTTATATAGAAATTTAAATAAATGCGATAAAATAACTTGACACGGCTGCAACTATCTGAGCTTAACACAATAAAGATCACTTTCTGCTCTTTGTAACATAATATACTATTTTAGTATTTTACACAGATATTTAGCTGTACCTATATTGAAACGAGGCAAATATGTGTACCTAATTTTTTAATTTTTTTATGTTATTAATTTATCTTACTATTAATATTTTTTAAGAATGTGTTTCGATAATAATTATGTCAACTGTACTTGTTTACTTATATTTTAAAACCACATCTGGAACGCTGAACCTTAATTATATTTTAAAACTACATCTGGTAGTTTATTGTGTTGTTTTGCTTATTGAGAAAAATACATTTCTTTAAGGGTCATTTATGGTCTTGTTATGTTTAGGTATAAACACGTGCGTACATGAAAGGTTGACCCAATTCTTTTATGTTTGGGGTACTTTATTTTGAAAACAATTTTGTTTTTAAGAATTTGTTTTTCTGATTATGGGCACATCCTTCTATTTCCTATCCTAGCCAATGTAAAGCGATTATTTGTAAGATAGGTTTCAAAGTTAATATTATTGGGTGTAGAAAATTATGATGTCATTTTCAGCCAGTACTCTTTAACAAGGATGTTAGAAGTGTAATTTGATTGGTAAAATATTATATCTTGTTATTATGTCCTACTCTTACTAATGATTTTGTATATGCGAACTTTGTTGCAAGTCAACGTGGACTAGGAGTATATGAGGGCTGACCGATCTCAGGGAGAGGCATTCTGATCTAGAATCAGAATCAGGGAAGCTTGGCCCATGGTATAGTTCATTATACTAGGTAACCTTGTCATCTCTCAGAAAACATAGTATACTTGTACAAAAGTTTCACGTGTAAACTCAAACCATGGCCAGAGCTCACCCAGTCAGCGGGCAATCGTCGCCGTCAGTAACCGATACGCCAACACTCTACGCGCCGAGCCATCGCTGCGACGCCGGGCGACTCGCGTCTGGTTGGGGGTAGCCAGAAGCCGCGAGAGACACCGATTCGACCATGATTTCACTAGACGATCACGCACCAATTACGTAATGTATTCACACTCCCATATTCCCCAAATACACTTACACTTACACGTATAAAAAGACATATTATTTGGCAAATAACTAATAATTATTGTACATTGGTTTTGGTACCTCGTCGGATTAAAATATAGAATTTCTCGGGCATTTAGATGCGAGTACTTTATACATACTTCTCACATGATTACTAATACACGAGCTCTTGGTCGGCAGTGATCCGTACCCTCATGAGTGACAGCATATCTCTTTGAGTATGTGTCCGACCCGTTCATTTGAATTGTGGTCACCCACAGAATACACTACACCTTCCGAAGTATAATAAAGAACTCTTTGAGTTACGTTGTTATTAGAGTTTTTATATCGAATTTATTATTTGCGCACAAGATGCACTGACGAGCCGCCACTAACAATTTATTCAAAATCTTTTAATGAAATTGTAAACAAAATACAGACAAACACTAAAAATATTGAAATATTTAAATATTTATATAATTTTACAAATTTCTCATGCACAATAAATCGACATAGTTAAACTAAATGTGACTTTTATTTCAAATCATTTTATGTACTCTCCTGTTTGCAGTTCGGCGACTTTTAAAGTTCACTGGGGTTACTTAATTTTTTGTTATTCATTTACATAACGTAGTTGGGTCCTAAAATCACGGAATAATTAAAGTTTTTCTAAAATTTAAATTATTAATTGTCGTTTAATTAATTTGATATTTAATTCTAAATTTCGCCGCGTTACAATTGGCACCGGAGACCAGGATTGAAAGTTTTTGAAGCCCGAATGCAAACACTTTTGAGTACTAAAGAATGATTTGAAATTTTATTAGGAAATAATTTTATTATTTATAAACTGTTTATTTGTAGACACACGGCCACGTTCGGGTCCAGTAGTTTGAATATATGGGGGCGTAGAACGAACAAACTAATACAACACTAATATTAATTTATATTTTGTTTATTTGACAGACAGGCCAATAGATCAACAAATGTTATAATTTATGTGATTTATTTAGAAAAAATTACAGAGATAGGTTTCAAGGTACTGGGGGCGTAGATATTTATTTTAATTTAAGAAAAATACGTATTTAATTTTGACTTTAATATTACAGAGATAGTAATATTTATTTTGTGTGTATAAGAAATGAATTTCACTTTTATTTTCAATGGTATGTTGCTATAGAATTTTGTTTCATAGGTCATAGCCCCCATCTACCCTTGTGCGGTTTATTATTTTATGGTTCTTTGCAACTTACAAAAGACAACGCATAGTATAGACCAGGGGATACCAAACTCATATTACATATTAACTGAAATTTTCTGAATTTTACTAATAGGCTAGCAACATTTTAATATTATAATTAATTATATCTAAAAAAAAAATTACAATGATGTGTGTATGTGCGTATTATATAGATTTGGTTATATTAGTTACTATTAGGTATTGATAGAAATTTGTAGGAAATTGCAAAAAAAAATAGGCATATATTTTAATGTTATGTAGGTTAATCATGCTAGAATTAAATATTTGTAATGGTTTTGCTTATACTAAGTTTAGTGACTGGAGAACGATGACAGAAAGTTATTTTAATTAAATTTTGGTTTTTTGTTCTTAATTATTGTTCAAATATGGTTACGTGCCACCAATTTGCGACCACTGGCACCGACAATGGTCAGAGGGTTATGATAGCAAGCACGTAAAGATTAATATTTCTTTCAGATATTTAAACTTGACACATATTTTTGGTAGAAATCGAAAGTGTATTACATGTACTTTATTTATGACATTTTGCTCTGTTTAGGAATTTGATTACCGATGGTTTGGATTTGTTTGTTTATGTGAATAGTATAAAATATAAAATGTTTAAATTAAGAGTATTTCTTGTATTTTAATATTGATTATGACTTTATATAAGTTATATCAGAAAACAAAAGGTATATGCATTTAATATGTGATAGGTAGGCTAGATCTTAGGTTATAAAGGTTTTTTTTTTATTATGGTTAACATTCTATCGTTAATTGTTAAGATTTTGGCTATTAATACTTTCGTCTTGTGTGTATTTCGTTTAGATAATGTAAGAGATATTTTATTTAGACTACGGTTATTTATGGTATAAATTAATGCTTTAATTTATATGAGGAAAAAAAAATTTTTGGTAAATTTTAAAGTTTAATATTTGACAGGCAGGCTAGATTATAAGATATAAAGGGTTTTGTGTTATTATGTTTGACATTCTATCATTAGTTATTAAGAATTTGGTTGTTATTTTCGCCAGTGGTTATTTTATTTAAATATTATAAGAGATATTCTATTTCCGTCAAAGAATATAAGAGGAAAAATGCTAAATGTGATAGGTAGGCTTTGGGCTATGTTTAATAATATAAAGTTTGGAAAAATTTGTGTCTAATGAGTTGGGTTTAATTGTGATAATTTCAATAATGCGTCTAGTACATATGTGGTTTAGAATTAAGAATACTAATTGTACTTTATAATTTTTTCCATCTCTATTTTTCAGCTATTTATTTGGTTTTCTTTTCCAGTTAGATTTGTTATTAACATTCAATTTCATTTCAGTGAATAACAAAGGGGGCGAATGAAACGAGGCAAATATGTGTACCTAATTTTTTAATTTTTTTATGTTATTAATTTATCTTACTATTAATATTTTTTAAGAATGTGTTTCGATAATAATTATGTCAACTGTACTTGTTTACTTATATTTTAAAACCACATCTGGAACGCTGAACCTTAATTATATTTTAAAACTACATCTGGTAGTTTATTGTGTTGTTTTGCTTATTGAGAAAAATACATTTCTTTAAGGGTCATTTATGGTCTTGTTATGTTTAGGTATAAACACGTGCGTACATGAAAGGTTGACCCAATTCTTTTATGTTTGGGGTACTTTATTTTGAAAACAATTTTGTTTTTAAGAATTTGTTTTTCTGATTATGGGCACATCCTTCTATTTCCTATCCTAGCCAATGTAAAGCGATTATTTGTAAGATAGGTTTCAAAGTTAATATTATTGGGTGTAGAAAATTATGATGTCATTTTCAGCCAGTACTCTTTAACAAGGATGTTAGAAGTGTAATTTGATTGGTAAAATATTATATCTTGTTATTATGTCCTACTCTTACTAATGATTTTGTATATGCGAACTTTGTTGCAAGTCAACGTGGACTAGGAGTATATGAGGGCTGACCGATCTCAGGGAGAGGCATTCTGATCTAGAATCAGAATCAGGGAAGCTTGGCCCATGGTATAGTTCATTATACTAGGTAACCTTGTCATCTCTCAGAAAACATAGTATACTTGTACAAAAGTTTCACGTGTAAACTCAAACCATGGCCAGAGCTCACCCAGTCAGCGGGCAATCGTCGCCGTCAGTAACCGATACGCCAACACTCTACGCGCCGAGCCATCGCTGCGACGCCGGGCGACTCGCGTCTGGTTGGGGGTAGCCAGAAGCCGCGAGAGACACCGATTCGACCATGATTTCACTAGACGATCACGCACCAATTACGTAATGTATTCACACTCCCATATTCCCCAAATACACTTACACTTACACGTATAAAAAGACATATTATTTGGCAAATAACTAATAATTATTGTACATTGGTTTTGGTACCTCGTCGGATTAAAATATAGAATTTCTCGGGCATTTAGATGCGAGTACTTTATACATACTTCTCACATGATTACTAATACACGAGCTCTTGGTCGGCAGTGATCCGTACCCTCATGAGTGACAGCATATCTCTTTGAGTATGTGTCCGACCCGTTCATTTGAATTGTGGTCACCCACAGAATACACTACACCTTCCGAAGTATAATAAAGAACTCTTTGAGTTACGTTGTTATTAGAGTTTTTATATCGAATTTATTATTTGCGCACAAGATGCACTGACGAGCCGCCACTAACAATTTATTCAAAATCTTTTAATGAAATTGTAAACAAAATACAGACAAACACTAAAAATATTGAAATATTTAAATATTTATATAATTTTACAAATTTCTCATGCACAATAAATCGACATAGTTAAACTAAATGTGACTTTTATTTCAAATCATTTTATGTACTCTCCTGTTTGCAGTTCGGCGACTTTTAAAGTTCACTGGGGTTACTTAATTTTTTGTTATTCATTTACATAACGTAGTTGGGTCCTAAAATCACGGAATAATTAAAGTTTTTCTAAAATTTAAATTATTAATTGTCGTTTAATTAATTTGATATTTAATTCTAAATTTCGCCGCGTTACAATATCAATATGTATATTAAGAATTAACAGTAAAAGAATAACTAAAATATTTATAAAATTTAGGTACATATGTTATTAAAATTTACATTTTAAATATTAAATTCGTATTTATTAAATATAATTTGCATTATATTATTTCTTATATACTGTTTGAAAATTGAATTGCAACAGAAGTGCTAAAGGGCGTATTGGCGCCGACCGTTTGATTTATTAGTATTGTTCATTGAAAACATAGTAATTATAAAACCGACACTTCTGGATTCTGTTAGGTTCTGTCTTTTTTTTTTTCTTTCGTTTTTCGTAATGAAACAATAGTGTCGCGTACAACAATAAGGAAGGCGTGTGTGTGCGCGTGTGTTATGTATATGTATACACATACAATACAATGAATCAAATCAGCACCAGACGTTTATATTGTCAGTTACACTATTTCCGGTTTCAGAAAAGGAAATCATTATATTTAAATGCATTTCTTCCAACTTCAATGTAAAAATATTTTAATTGAATTAATTTCTGCATTTTATTTTAATTTGTTGATATTTTTGCGATAGTTAATATTTATGTAATTTATATATATATATGTAAAGATAGAAGGCTTTTGATAAATGCAACTCTATTGAAGTAAAATATAACTGCTTAAGGTTATAGTTCTGCATTAATATTTATTAATAATCGACGTTTCGACGATCTCAACGTACGTCTTCATCAGGAAAAATGATACAAATGACATTTACAGTAAATAAACAGAACATAGAAGCAAGTTACTAGGTAACAAAACAAGTGTCTAGATCATAAAATTTTTAATTAAAGGAAGCTAAATTTTATTTAAATCAATGCCTTCACTCTTATCTATTTTGTTACCTAATAATTTGTTTCTATATTAATGTCAAAAGATAAACTTTTGTTCTTGGGTCCTGAACCTGCGTTATGATTAATTATAATGTTATTAAATTCCCTAGCAGGTTCGTTATTATTTTTAGCAATGACGCGTTTTGACTTTTCAGTCATCTTCAGATTTTCTGAGTATGGTCTGTGTTGTCACTCGAGCCACAACACAGACCAAACTCAGAAAATCTGAAGATGACTGAAAAGTCGAAACGCGTCATTGCTAAAAACAATAACGAACCTGATAGGGAATTTAATGACATTATAATTAACTTGTTTCTATGTTCTGTTTGTTTACTGTAAATGTCATTTGTATCATTTTAAACTCTAGTAATCTACTACTTAATCTGTATTGTTCAATTGTTATTACGTTTGTTATTTGACAGGTAAAGTTGTTATCTCAGTAATTCACTTTTACCTATCATCTTTGTATGACTAAAATTTTTATTATTTTTACTTTGTTCTTTAAAAATCGCGATTGCCCAGCGATATTCTAATATCGAATTAGTCGATATGATGCTCATTTAGAGGGAAGTGCATTATTATAGGGCTGCTGCAAATCGGCTTTACCCTGAACGATTTCCTGATAGACTAACACCTAGCTCTTAACAATTCACCCATCTAAAAAACTAAAAGAATTATTATCTCGCTTATGAGACGACTTTTACTATGGCTTTTTAAGGTTTGAGGTTTTTTGAGGTGTACTATCACCTCCCTAAAAGAATACAGAAAAGATCGTAAACACCTTGTATTATTATTATATCTTGATTCAATTATAGCGATATAATTTACCGAAAAAAAATCCAGATTGTTTTCTTACCAATTACAGATTCTCGTTTTATAATTGACTAAACTACATGTAATTGATAAATTGCAGATGATGACGTCATCAGAAATCGTGTTAAGGGTGTACATAGAAATTATTTAATAAAACCATAATTGCTTATAATCGTCAAAGATTTACGAAAAAGTATGATTACTTTCATAGTGTGATTATTATTTATTTTCTGTTGCTTTTTTTTATATAAATTCGTTATATGAAACAGAGTTTCCAGGAGTTGGAAACAAAGCTTATCCGAACCGTACAACATGATGGAAAGATAAAATAATTTGGTTTCTCCTTTTAAGGCTTGTAATCTCTAGAAATAAATACACGTCAAGATAAAATAAATCTATAAGTGTTACACTGTTGAAGGTGGAAATTAAATCTTAATTCTTTTCTGGATAATAATACTAATTATCAATTTTATATATATATATATATATATATATATATATATATATATATATATATATATATATATCCAAATTAATCTTGGCTTGAAAACAATATTTAAAGAAAAATATTAGCGAGTTTTACAGTCTATTTATTGTTATATGTTAATTGAAATATAAAATTCCAACTTTAGTTTAATTTTATATTATTTTCATATACATACATATATACACAATCACACCATGTACTTGTACGGCACAAACTCTTTCAATTATACAGTAATTACTTTTCGCCAAACACTTCTATCCATCATTTTTATAACAAATAATTAAAAAAAATTATAAGTTTGTTTTCTTAATCGTACTATTATCTGACAATATTTTATGAAACTGATCCTAAGTGCTGTAATTGAAATAAAAATGATAACAATAATTAGATTATTTTTATATAATACATGTAAAGTTATAAACATTTTTAACTTTTTAATACAATCATTTTAACATAGTAAAAAATCTTTCAGAACTCATTATATAAAATAAAACTGCTTCAGGTTCAAGTTCTGTATTAATTGTTTTTTAATACAAAACTTCCACCTAAAACAGTTTTATTTTATAGAATCATCTTATTTTTGCAAATAATTTAGAAAGATAATATAATGATTAAATTTTATGCGCATTATTGGTTCTTTAAATGATCGTAAGAAAAAGTACTTTACTCACTTTTTAATAAGGCATATTTTTTCAGCAATCAGTTGCGATAATAATGATGTTAAATGTATTAAAAAGTGAAAATTAGATTATTTTATCTTAAAGGAAAGTTGATTTATATATTTTATATTATAATTATTGAACCATCACACATATGCTTCGTTCATTATTACTTTCTACCTAAAAAATTGCTGATAATAGTTATTGTTATAAATAAGTAACTATTTTACAATATTTATTTGAAGAATAAAAATTGTTTCAATTTTTTAAAATAAAATAATAATTTCTATTCATATTTTAATATAAATATAATAAATTGTAATAAATAATTATTATAGTAGAGGAGTATATATGAACGATTTCGAAGGTATACGTTTGGCATGGATGTCCGATGAGTAGATGGGGTAGTATGATTGAGAATTTTTTGCGTGAGTGAATGTTTCCAAATAGTAGGAATAGAAAAGGATGTATGAGAGGTGTTATGAATGTGAATGAAGCTAGAGTTGCTTGTCTGAATAGGAATGTTTGGAGAAAACTAATTTCGGTGTAGTGGAAAGAGTTTGTTCCACACCCTTTTTGGCACATGGCATGATTGTGTATATAATTTTAAATAAAAATGTGTAATGTGTTTTTTTTTGTCAACATTAATGACATTCAAACTTACATAATTAATTTTTAGTCAAGTTTTTATGAAATAACTTAATTATAAATAATTTTTATCAAACAAAACGATTTATTTAAATTTTAATCTCTATGGGTGGTAGCATAGTTATTTTGACAAGGTTACAATTATCATTATTATATTGATCTCAGAAATAAATTTAAATTTATTATTTGTGTATTTTGAGCAATTACGTTTTAGAATATTTGTTTATATGAACATATTTCTATTCTTAGATGGAGTAACAATTAAAAGAAATATGACATCTTGTAATTTTAATTTAAATTTTAAAACATGTTTTACAACATTTTTATCAAAATAATGTTTAAAGTTGGCAAGTGTATACGTTAAAAATTATATATAATTATCATGTTTATCTATAATAAATGAATAATTTTGAAAGAAAGTGGAATTATAACTAAAAATTATTAATTATGTAAATATATGAAACTTGACTTTCACATTGGTACTACGGGTTGCATAAAGTAATAATTTATTACTATTTTAAATACTACATTTATGATAAAATAATGTAAAAGACTTTTCGAAATATTTAAAAATTTTAAAATTTAATTTAATGAATATAAAAAATTTTTTTCTAGGACTATAATGAAATTTGTCACTAGGAATAAAACAGTTTTCCATAATGATATTTGAAATGTATATTTTTGAATGATTGTTTATGTCTGATGTAAATTGCAAAAAAATAATGATTTATAGACAACAGTTAATGACAGGTAAAATAAAAACACAATTAATAAATTTATTTATAATAAAGATAATTATGTTAAACTGAAAGACAAAAATATGAAATTAGTTACCACGTTTGCAAAACATTTTTTCTACGACTATACTGAAATTTGTCACTTATGAATAATGTTCTATAACCACACACGCCAAAGCTCGTGCTACACATTTCTATGCTATTATATATTTTTGCGAAATTTATTATTGGCCATTTTTACCGACAAATTTACAAAAACAGCAGATTTATCGCACACGTAATAATAAATTTTAAATTACACATACTTTATCAAGTATGTCATGTGAAATATATAAAAATAATATTTTAAACAAGTTCTGTAAAAACCAATAATTTTTAGATATTTTTCTCGCTGACACATAGATTCGATGCTAGAAAATATAAATCAGGCAAGCAAATAGAAAATCGTATGATGGTAAATTATACATTACAACCCTGGACAGATGTATGTACTAAACATAATATTCTTATAGGCTAGAGTTAGAAGCTATTGGATATAACATATTTCTGTATATGTGCATGAACACAGAGAGTTTACTTATGCAGTATAGCACATAACCACGCTAAGGTACTTATTACAGCCCTATGCAAATGTACAATACTCAGTAACAATTTTTGAATGATATAAGTACGTATTGTTGGATATTGAAATGTTATTATTTTGTTAAAATTTATACCTTATCACGTATATTTATTTAACACTTGTGTGGTATTAAAAATTTGAAATTGCATACTTGAGATACAATACTGCTTATTATAACATTGCTATATTCTAACAAGTCTAGCTATTTCAAAAATCAATATTTTGATATTTTAATATTTAATGTCTGTATTTTAAAAAAATTTAAATATTTTATGGCTTGTTAAGGCCACTTAAGACGGTAATAATTTATGAATAAATAGTTGAAATAAATCATGAAAAAGTATTTGGAATTGTTTTATTTCAAATATGTATTCATAAATTATTAACAAATTATTACCGTGTAAAGTGACCTTTACACCAACATGTTCAATTTAGTAGTTTAAAGTAATTTAAGTTTAATAACCACGGTAACATATTTGCTGAAGATAAGAATTAAGTTATTGAAACTAATTTCGGTATAGTGGAAAGAGTTTGTGCCACATTCTTCGGGGTACATGGCGTAATTGTATATGTATATATATATATATATATATATATATATATATATATATTTATTTAATATATATATATATACAGGGTGATTTATGACGACGGGGAAAAACTACACCTAATGATTCCTATGAGTAATCTAAATAAAAAAACTTCAAATAAACATATGTCCGAAAATGCTTTCTAACGTGTAACATCAATCGTGTTAGCCTTATTTGTTTTATCAGAAAAAAAAAAAACAAAAAAAAACAATAATCAAGGTACTAATTTAAAGCAATAATTTAATAATAATAATAATAATTAATAATTTAATAATTTTCTCTGACATTAAATTAATTATGGATGAGTTCACAGTACATGAGTATGCTGAAATAATTTTTATTTATGGATTTTGTGATGGAAATGCATTAGCCAAAGGAGGACACTTGGAACACTTACTTTAAGTTTAATCCCAGACGTTCTTGTTGTTTCAATGACAGATGATAGTACACTGCACTGTTCGAAAAAACACTAAGACCGTCACTCACAAAAATATTTTTATGTTTATAAATAAAAATATTTTAAATAAATAAAATATTTTTTGTGACATTGTTTTTATATAATCTTTCAATATTTCGCCTTAAAATCGTAAATTTACTGAGTGCAACGAGTCCATTGCCACATATTATTCGTGAATTTAACAATTTTCAGTATATAAAAATAAAAGTTTTGCCGACAAGTGTACAAGAAGAAGAAGAAGAAGTTTAAAGCAGTGCGCATAATAATATGAGAGTTATTTATTTCTATATATGTTCCCACCCGCGAATGATACCGTGACCGCGACGGTAACACATGCGGTAACTGATGCACGTTGACTCGGGCCACACATACACACTCCATCTAGGCTAGGCTTATTTTTACCGCGGCTAAGAAGATAATTGTAAATTTTTGCTATATTTAGTCATTTATGCGAGGTTTCTAGAATTGAATTATTAGCTACTTTAGTTTTGTACTTTTTTTTCTCTCTCTACTTTTCTCTTCACATAGTTTTGCTTGTTGTCGGTAAATAATTCGTAGAAGCTAAGAACCATTTGACGTAAATACAAATAATGAGTCGTATTTTATGAATTTTTAATGGTTTTGTTATTTACGATTATGTATGGTTTCAAATAAACTGATGAGGTTAGTTTCTTTTTCTTGCTTCTTTACTGGCTTGTTTAATATTTGTTTCTTGTAAAATGTTTCTTTATAATTCTTAGATTTTCATGGACTTGACAAAGAAACTTAAAACAATAAGAGCATTTTTATTTAAATATATATATATTTTAATCAGTACTTTAAGTACACGGTTATCAAAAAATTAAAAAAATTGGTACCTTAATACTATACTTTAGGCCCAGTTTCATAAACAATAAATAAATTTATTTCATAAGTAAATTGTATTCTCTTACTATGAAAACATGTTATTTCAACAATTATTTATTACCAGATTATTATTATATATAATAACTATTTTTTAATATCCACTAGATTAAACGTATTTATTTTTTAATAAAGAGTAAATTAATACATTTACTTTTAAAGTAAATTTAACCAATGTTAATAAAACCGGACCATAAGATAAGAAATATTTATATAAATTTAATATAAAATTATCTAAAATATATTAAAAATATTATTCTGGTCATTAAATTTAGCTTAAATTCTTTTAAATTTAAATGGCATGCATGTTCAGAATGTATTAAAATTGCCTTGTTAAAGATCTAAAGAGCTAAAGATTTAAATGTGATGACCAGAATAGCAGCAAAAATCCTGTAAAGAGTTACGCTTAAAGATTAATGTTTAGAATTGCTTCATCTAAATTTCTAAGTTAAAATTTGATTTAAGCTAAAGATCTTTAAATTTAAATATGGTAACCGGCATAAATCTGCTTCGTAAAAACTTACCAGATTTATGTTCAACAATTTTCTATTTTTATCTATTTTCGAAAAATCTAATTTACTTTAAACATCTATATATTTTTTAAATATCTATTTATAATATTAGATTATTTTATACATACCTATATTTTATAACAGCTTTAATTAAATTAAATTTTTAATTAATTTTATAATTATATGTCATTTTTACTTAATATATATCTTTATTTTTAGTAAAACATGTATGTAACACTGTTGCGTTTTTTTTGCAGTTTTCAAATTGAAGAAGGAAAAAATGCGATATGACATATGTCCGTGGCGACATACAAGAATTTTCATCAGCGGAAAAACAATGTTTCGTACCGGATCCGGATGGCATCGGGTTGCTTACCGGAAGAACAAGAACAGGTAAGCAAGACCATAATTATGTTCAAATCGTTTGTGACATGTGTACTTACATGGATAACTTTAATGAAACATTATGTAGTTGAAGTTTTTTATTAAAGATTTTAAACTGTAGTATAAGTAACTTGCGATATACCTATTTTGTGTAGGAATATTTTATAATTTATAAAAAACAATTAGAAGTTTTTAAATTAACTAGTGCTATTTTTTATCCGAGGGAAAACACTTGTAATTCATTAAAATCTTAGTAAAATCTTTTAATAACTCTTAAAATCTTTTCAAATTATGGTAAAATTAATTAACGATTTTCTTAAAAATTATATAAAATTTCGAGTAAAATCTGTACAATCTTAGAAATTTTGTATTAAATCCGTGAAAATCAACGAAAACTTATTACAATCTCAACAATCATACTTAAAATTTATACAATCTGGTGTACAAAGTTTGAGGAAGTGATTTACCTCTTCCATATTATTTTATTCGATTAATTATTTCAAGAATAATTATATTCTGCTGACATTGATGTAGGAATTAAACGAATTTATTTTCGAGTTGGTAGTTAATTTTTGTTTAGTATTATTGTTTAGTATTATCAGACATGCAATAAACATTTTCGTTAAAAATAATAATTCGTTAAAATGAAAATTTTTGGATTCTGTAAGAAATCTTTCTATCTATATTGCAACGAAATTTCTTACAAGATGAAAGAGTTTTAATTTTAATGAAGCGTTATTTTTTAACGAAAATGTCTTATATTTTATTTATTACCAGCTGGGCATTTTGCGACAAAATGTATACTTCTTCTTTTCAATTTTGTTTTAATTTTTAAGGTGAAATATACCCAAAAATAGCATTTATGAGTAAAATATACAAATATATAATATATTCTATATGTTTGAAAAAGCAGTCTGTTGCTTTTAATGTATTTTGAGCGTATACGTATATGTAATTACATACATTAGAAGATTGTCCCACAAAATTTGTAATATATCTTGTGTTTCCATCATCACTAGAGATAGAGAAACATAAATTTTCAAATGCCAATAATCAATTGCGTTTCACTTCCAGCAGTTCAGTTCAGATGATTTAAAAAACAAAAGTAAATTAACTACATGAATGAATTACAAACTAAACTGCTTGACTATGAAATTAGTCTATCGTAAAAATATGAAATTAAATGGTACATAGAATATTTTTTAGTCACACACATTTCAGCCAACAATAATTATTCGCATGAAATTTTCTAAGTAAATTAACTAAACTTGTTGACTATGAAATTAGTCCATCGTAAAAAGATAAAATGAAATGGTACATAGGATATTTTTTCAGTCACACATATTTCAGCCAACAATAATTATTCGCGTGAAATTTTTTAGGTAAATTAACTTTAAAACGTTAGTGTTTTATTGATCTTGTTTTTTCGAATTTTTAATAAGGGATTTATTTTCCTAATCCCTCATCTTACATATGCCACTGTGGATATTTCATCTAATATGATTACATGACTAAAAATTATTTATTTTTATAAGATAAAACAATTAAAATGTTAGAAAAATTATCTAAAGATGTTTTTCTTTATAGAACCAATATGAAGCTTTTAATCTCACATTTCAATATTGCATTAATTTTAATCTAACATTTAAGTTTTGTAAATTATTTTAAATTAAATAAAAATACAATGGTGCTAGAGAAAAAATAAATTTTGACAAACATACAAATTAGTAAAGTAACGGTGTTACAAGTTAGTACACCTTGTCAAAAATAAACTGTAATAATTTTCCTCATACGAAAAACAAAAACAATGGTCTATTAGAAATTCAAATTGGCTCTACATCTCATAATATATTAATTATCCGACATCATATAATATGACTGTTGTTGTTTGTAAGCATAACTATATGAATAACAAAACAACAGCGCTAACATCTGACTGGTAAAACAAAAACCTAACGTAGAACAATTGACGGTTCAGAAGTTAATTAAAAAAAAGAACCTTAGGATTATACGAATTTATTTCACACTTGATGTATTTTAAATATTAAAAACACGCTTGTGCAATAAAATCTGTGTTCAGATTTGCGATTCCTTTATAATAATAATATTCATGATATATTTATTGCACGTGTTGAAAGAATAATCTTATTTTTATTCAAGGTTCGTTTTCAAACTAAAAGAAATGAAAAAAAGAATATTTGTCATCGTATTATATTAAAATTGTAATTAGTTTTTTAAATTAAAAAATAATAATCAAAGTTTTTGTTGTATTTTAAGATAATTCTCGTAGAAAATAAATTTTGTCGTAAATGGTTTTGCAGAATTTGTCATCGAATCAGATATTATATGGAATTTTAATTATAATTGATACATAGATTAAAATTAATTAAAAATAAATAAATTACATATTACGATTTTGAAAAAATATTTTATTTGTTAGTATTATATTGATGACATTACTTGATAGATTTACAATGTTTTTTTATATTTTCCGAAATTTATTTTATAATAATCAATAATATCAATAAAATCCAAATTTACTATGTGGACAGAAATATAAAAGTAATAAAATACAAGAATGATTTATTTTTTGACAAGAAAAATTAACATTTTATTTATTTTCCAAATTTATATTATCTTTTTTTGTGTTTTTCTAAAAATGTGTGTTTATCAAAATAATAAAAAAAATATATATACACAGAGTGTTTACGGTCTTTTCTGTATCCTTTTAGGAGGCGATAGTACATCTCAAAAAGAGTCGATAAACCTTAAAACGCCTTAGTAAAAGTCGTTTCATAAACGAGATAAAAATTAAAATATATTAAAAAATCCTTCAGAATTTATTATATAAAATAAAACTGATTCAGGTTCAAGTTCTGTATTAAAATTTATTTAAAATCGATGTTTTGACGAAACTCAATGCTTGTCTTCATCAGGAAAATCTGATAGTCTATCAGTTTTACCTGAAAAAGACGAGCGTTGAACTTAAAGCAATTTATAGTAAAATATCTTTCAGACAAAATATTATACAGACACAATTACGCCATGTACCCAAAGGGTGTGGCACAAACTCTTTCCACTATCCTTCAATTAATTTTTCTCTAAAACATCCCTATCCAGACAAGCAACGTTAAATTTTAATTTAAATTAAACAGAACTTTAATTTAAACTTTTACTATTTTAGAATAAAATTTGTTCCGACTTATCATCAAATTCAATAGAATCGGTTTAAAATTGTCCGAAGCATTCGCAATCTGTAATTTACCATACTGCTCATGCTCCATACAGTTTGCAAACCAGTTTTATAATTGATAAGGAAAAAATCATGTAATTTTATAACTGTTATTATTAATATACAATATTTTGTCGTTTCTTATACTTTTATGTATTACACCTTGTCAACGAATTAAAAAAATAATAATTTAATAATCTAGTTTTATACGTAAACTCGTAGATTATAAATAATATGTTTATTGACCTTAACATTACGCCAACTTCTTTTTCATCACATCTTCTCAATGCTATTAAACTACTAATTAAATTTACAATATTATCGACATCATATGTTTTTTTTTTCAAAAACATAGTCAAACATTAACAGCTAATCTAATTAAATTGAAACAACTTTCCATAGACTGTTATTCCTAGCGTTCTAACAGATATCAAACGCATCGAAATAGTAATAAAATAAAAGTAAAAACGAAATGAGAATGAAGGAAGAAAAAAAAAGTGAATCGTACGTGTGTATACCGCAATAATTCACTTTCGCATCTAGTCGTCTATGTCCATTTGCTATGAGTACCGTAATAAACAAAACACAGTCGCCGAGAAACAAACGACAATCGGACACACACACACACATATCGCGGGCGGCCCACGGTCCATGGTCCATGGTCATTTATTTGATACAACAGGTCCGGCTTGGATCTCTCAAATTTCGAGATAAACTGAAACCGTATCTTGTTATAATAGATAGGAATAAAGGATTAAAATAGAAAATTATTTCGAAAAAAATTGCATATTTGTAGAATTGATTTTGAAAATTTTGTTGATTCGTTCGAAAGATAATAGCTTTAGTTATTAGAACATAGTCAAAAATCTTTCAGAACTTATTATATTAAAATAAAACTGCTTTAGGTTAAAGTTCTGTATTAATATTTATTAATAATCGACGTATCGAGGTTCTCAACGTACGTCGTCATTAAGAAAAAAGATACAAATGACATTACAGTAAATAAACATAGAAACAAGTTACTAGGTAACAAAATAAGTAACTAGATCAAACAATTTTTATAAATTTATTTAAATCAGTGCCACTTCACACTGATTGATGTTATACTTTTTCTTTATAATTTTTTTTTTTTGCCTTTCTTATCAATATGCTAGTCACGCGATGCAAATCACGCGCCTTTAGAGTCTAACTCGATAAACTAAATTCTCGTCAAGAACTTAACAACAACATTTTACCCCAAATCTTACTGAATTCTTACCCGGTCCTGGACGAGGAGTAAAACGCCAGCAACGTCATGTCCATATTAAGAGGTAGATGATAGTAGTGTGAGTGGGCAAAATTTGCACGAAAAACAGTTGGTTTTCTGGTTGTTGTTGGTTGGGTTGGTTGGGTTGGCTGCGCCCACACCGTAACTGCGCACGATGGGAGTCAGTCCATCTCGCTATCGTTGACCCCTAAAGGTTAACTAACATAAATGTACGTATGTATAGATGTGGTGATTGGTGCAGTGTCGGGGGCCACATTCCGGCATCCAATCTCATATTATTCGATGATAATGAATGTTGGTTCTTTTTAATTTTATTAATCGCTTACACGTTTCACTTTCTTTACAAATTGTGATGGATTTGAATTCCATTTCGGCACTACATCGATTTGGAATATTTTTATTCATATCTCATTTGGAAACTATTTGAAATTGTAGTAGTTTTTTTTTAATGTTACTATGAATGATTGATTAAAGGAATAAATGTATTTAACACGTGTTTACTTTTGCACGTGTCAGCAAATTTTGTGTTTTAATTTCATATTGTACACATAAAAAAAATTGTAATTGAAATACAAATCATATGTATAGTAGGTATACATTGTATACTGTGTATTGAAATTTTTTTTTTTTAAGTGTATAATAATATTAATATTACGTTACCATATTACATATAATACTATACATACATACAATAATATACATTATTATACAGTAGTTAGTTACTATATACACTACTGCTGGCATCTGATATCTTCGGCAGCCATATTGTCAAGGATATTATGTTCAGTTAAGTTAATTGACAATTCCATTTTTTATTGTCGCTTGAATTTTAATTTAATTATTGATAATATGTGAAGACATGTAATATGCACCGTTTAGAGTGATCAGAAACTGCATATTTTTAGTGTATTTAATTTAACATCTTTGACGACTGTATTAAAAATTATTAAATCAAGTTAGTTGACAATTGCATTGTTTATTTTCGCTTGAATTTTAATTGGATTATTGAAAATGTTTGACGAAGTGCAAAAAATGCAGTATATACTGTCCAGGTTGGTCAGAAATTGTATATTTAACCAAAGATAGATTAATTCTCATAAATACATATACATACTATTCTATATTAGTAAAGTTTCATCGCTTTGTATTCCTCGAAACATAATATACTATTTTTCTTTTGGTTATTTGGAGTTAAATTTGACATAATTGGAAATTTGTATGTTCTAAACAAAATTAAAAATTACAGTAAAAAATGCTAAACATTTGTTAATTTCCGGTACCAATAATTACTTCAAATATAATTTAAATATAGATATTTTCTACTTAACAATATTATACTGTGACTAGTAGGTAATATATGTTATTTTCCAGTAATTTGTTCGTAAATTTTTTAAACAAAACATTCTAACATAACAAAAGACCTGTTTTTACTTATTCGTTTAACAAGCAGTAATAGCTCATTTCATGATTATGTTTACAATTTGGAAAATTAAAAGTAACGGACGAAACAAAAGCAAACTGAAGAAGAATATACAGAAAAAAAAAGTTTAAACACAAGCAAAATGAAGCAAGAAGAACATATATGTATATAAGAAACATTAATTCTCACAAATCACGTAACAGATATAATGTTTTACAACTATTAGTAAGTTAAGGTTTTTTTTTTATTATTTTCAGTTTAGTTTCATTTGGAACGCTTGAAGAAAAAATACTATATGTCACTCGAAATAGAAAACTCTTTTTGTGTTTCGTCCAAATTTCTTGTGGTATCTGAGCCCAACACAATAAAGATTGCTTTCTACTCTTCGTAACATAATATACTATTAACAAAATGTTTCTACGATAATAAACTAATAGTACAAGATTTTCGAAGTTGCTAAAATGAATCAGTTTTATTTTTATTTTATTAATGAAAAATAATAATATTATGATACGCTTGATGAAAAACGTGATTTAGTTTGTTAACTGATAAATCAATGAGACTTTTTCAAGACAGTTGACAATGAAATTAACCATTGGTTAGTTTTATGCAACTGACTCTAATTCTATAGTTTATATCACTAGTGGCTCGGCAGATAAACTCTGTGCCTGAAACGCTTGAGGTGAAATGATGAGGTAGACACAATTCTCAGACAATGAATCTGTTAATCGGGTTAATTCTCTAACGAAGTTGCTAAGTTTTAGCAACGTTGCTAACAACTATAACCAATAAAAACAAATATAACAGTTCTAATTTTCATTTTTTATTTAGTGTCAGTTAATATTATTGATATTTAATAAAATTTTGTAAATTTATTAACGTTTATCATTATCTAGTTATTTTTTAACAGTTTTTATAGAAAAAATTAATAGTTAAAAGTATTGCTAGAAATGATGCAACCAAATATTGAATCTATAAAAAAAAAAGAATGAAGAAAACCTTTTGATATTAAAATTTGTCAATATTTCTTAGAACGCCTTTAGTAAATAATATCACCTTGACAATGTATGCTGTTGAAACTTGATTATTTGATACAACAGAATAAATACACGTTTAACACTTATTTGTTTCAAGAAATAAATGTACCTATATATATATATATATATATATATATATATATATATATATATATATATATATTTGTACCAATGCTGTGTTGCATCAATTGTTTCTGTTTATATTTAGCTGTGTAGGAGATAACTGTCACTCATTGGCAACATGTTACAGTAGGATTCTATTTCTTACAGACATAAACAGAAGATTTGAATATGCAGTTAATTTGTTTTCGTTTTTTAAGTTATGTAATACTCGTACTAGTATTAAACTTTTGTTTCCTGAATATAATATTTTATTACAGTTGACTTTTATTGAAAGAAGAAAATAAATGAAAATACGTAAATCACTAAAGTTTCAGCATGCTTTGTTGTGGATATTAATCAGAGAAGCACTATATGAACAAATAAATAGCTTAATTGTTTTTACTTTAATACGTTTTTTCTTCAAAGAGATAAATATTAACCACAATTATTAATAAAATAATAATAAATCTGATCTGATTTCAATAGCATCACTGACATAGACAAAAATGTTAATTTTTCACTGTGTCTGTTGTGTAAAGTGTAAACTTTAGAGACGGCTGTAGATAAAAACTTTTTAAGTATTTTAAATAGTGACTACATCATTATAATCTTTGATACGGTATCTTAATAAATATAAATTGGCACTTAAACTTGTATGTACATTTTACCAATATTCACTTTAAAGAGAAACTGTTTTACCATACAAACAGATCCAAGTTGCTTGTGTTTTCGCGCAATTGTTTTCATTCATTCATCCAGCTATGCGTTTCTAATTAGCCGTGAAAGATATACGTCTGTCTAATGTCCACCCTTGCAGTGTCCAATTGCTGATTTGCAGCTAAGTTAGTCAGCTGCAATACCGCTTTAACCTAGTCGTCGTCAGCTGGACTTTTCTCGCATTTTGCGGTAAATTGTTTTTGACGTATTTCTCTGTAATTTTTAACAGAGATTTATACAAATGATTATATTTTTATTTCGATGTTCTGTGTAAACTGTTGAGGTGAAATATGACTCATAATTTTGTGTCGGATTTTCATAATTATTTTTGTCGATGCTGATAGAATATTATTTATTGTTTATGTGGTTGATTTGTTTCTCACGGTTCATTAAATAGATATATTTATGTCATATTTATTCTGATGAAAGTAAAATTATTTTGAAATTAACTTTTTACAAATTTGATATCTAAAATTAAAATTAAAGATTCTTCTTGTTGATGTATAAAAAGACGCAAATTGATCATTTTTCTTTCGGTTAATTAAAAAACTATTTACTCATTGAACATTCACACAGACATACATCTTCAATATCATTTTAATATATTTTCAGTTAGTTCAATAAATTATGAAATATGAAAATAAAAAAAATTTTAAGATTAAGTTTTGTATTTAAAAATCGACGGAATGTATTTAAATAAATAGAACATAGAAACAAGTTACTAGGTAATAAAATAAGTAACTAGATAATAAAATTTATGAATTATTAATTTTATTAAACCAGTGCTTTCACACTAATTGATATTATCTAAAATATGAAACAGATTTTATTCATTATTTCGAATATATTTTTTTTGACAACAAAATTTATTATTATTAACTAAAAATAACGAATACCTTTTTTATTTTATTTCTAAAAATTAATTTAATATTTTACTTTTATAACAATTTACAACTTAATATTTTAAGGTTTTTACTGATATAAAAAAAATCTGTAATAATTGAATGACTAATTTATCTAATAACAATGCGTTATTTAAAATTTTTTTTTTGGTATAATTTTTTTATTAAAATATAATTGATTTTTTGTGGTTATTATTTGTCCAAAAAAATGAACATTAATAAATAAGAATAATGTTGGTTATTTTTTTTTCTTTAAATTACTTCAAGATTTTATATAACTTTGTAATGACTGTTTAAATATTTGAATTATGAAAAAAGAAACTTAAAAATAGCAGATGATAAATATAATATGATACTATATTATTGCAAATACATGAATGATTTAAAAAAAAATACGTTTAAATTGTTGTTTTAAAATCGTGTGTTAGAATAACTAAAATATTATATTATACGTGAGTGGTAATAGACATATGCAGTATCATTATGTCAACAATATTAGTCATATTGATTTAGAAAATGCATGTTATAATTGTCTTTACTATAAACATTAAGAATTTGTTATTATTCAAGGTTTGTCGCATGTGTGTGGCCAAATTTTATAACGTGTTATACTCATAAAAATGAAACTGCCATCTATAAACAACTTAGCAAATTTATCTTAAGGCACGCGTGTTTTCAGAATTGGATTTGTAAATTAAATTGTGACTTTGACTAGGTGAATTGTAAATTATGAATAAATTTGTATGTGATTTTCACGCAACTCTGTATGTACTACTGGGTAGGCTACAGCGTATCAAAAATGAAGCCGATTGCAGCGCCGCGACGGTCTGAATCATGAATTATTTATACTTTCTATTACCTATTACACTTCAGCATCATGGCCGCCGCGGCGCAAAATTGGCTTCACTTTTTGATACAGTATAACCTATCCAGAAGTATGTATAGAGATCAGTGGTAAATTTAGTCATTTATTATAATTTTGTACATGAAAAAAATATAAACATATACATGAAAATAATTAAAATTTCAAAATTTAAATAATGTGTTCAAAATATTATATGGCATTTTAGTAAAAAATTGACAGATTTGTTAAACATCTGTATAAAGATATTTTTAAATAACTGTCTACAATTTATAAATAATTTACTGTTGTTGTGTTTGTTCATTATATGACAAAAATTCTGTTATCATAATATTTTTCATACTTTTTCAGTTAATTTTTATTATAGATTAACAGTAATCATATTGTGTAGCAAAGAACAAGTATTCTAATCAGGAAAGTATTTCTTACTAAATGAAAAATAAATTTTTAATAGTGAGTTTACAAATGTTAGTTTATATCTCAAAGCCATATGTTAAATAGTTAAATAATTTTTATATTATTTTGAAATTTTATTCATGTTAGACCAATAATTCCCAAAGTGATCTACAGTTAAACTTATCAAAATGAGTTGCACTGTATTAGCTGACAAAAACACATTTGAAGTTGATGAATTTGTAACAATTCAATTTTGGAAAGGCAGGGGCGTTTCTAATGTCTAATAAATGTTTGGTTATAAGAATTTATATACGTTTGCATGGACGTCCGATGAGTAAGTGGAGTAGTATGATTGAGAGTGTTTTATGTGAGCGAAAGTTTCTAAGTAGTTGGAATTGAAGAGCATGTATTTCTAGGTATCATAAATGTAGATGAAGCTAGAGTTGCTTGTTTCGATAGGAATGTTTGGAGAAATCTAATTTCGGGATAGTGGAAAGAGTTTATGCCACATTTTTTTGGATACATGGCGTGATTGTGTATGTATATATGTCAGTATGTGGACACATGTACAGTAAATTCAGTTTAGCGAATTTTTTTAGCTAGTCGAAAAGACTAGCTTATAAAATCGTCAATACGGCTGGCTGGCTGGCCGGCCGTGTCCAAAAAATACGATAAATACCAGTGTTAATTATAAGTATGAAGGAAAGCTCGTAGAAAGCTGAAACTTGGCAATTAGATAGTTCATACCAAATAAAACATTAAGTTCAATTTTCAGACCGCAGTGTTGCCAACTTTCCGAGAAAAAAATTACTAAAATTTTTAATACGAGTGTTAATTATAAGTATAAAGGAGAGCTCGTAGAAAGCTGAAACTTGGCAATTAGATAGTTCATACCAAATAAAAAATTAAGTTCAATTTTCAGACCGCAGTGTTGCCAACTTTCCGAGAAAATAATTACTAAAATTTTTAATACGAGTGTTAATTATAAGTATAAAGGAGAGCTCGTAGAAAGCTGAAACTTGGCAATTAGATAGTTCATACCAAATAAAAAATTAAGTTCAATTTTCAGACCGCAGTGTTGCCAACTTTCCGAGAAAAAAATTACTAAAATTTTTAAAAATTTATTACGACCATGTTGTTTAACCGATTTTGTTCAAATTTTCACAAAAGATTCTTCTGGTATTCATATAAATTAGATAATTTCAACAAAGTACAGTGCTGCCAACTTTCTGAAAAAAAAATTACTAAAATTTTAAAAATTTATTATGACCACGTTATTTAACCCATTTTAATTAAATTTTCACTATAGATTCTCCTGGTGCCCGCATAAATTATGCAATTTTAACAAAATACAGTGTTGCCAACTTATTGAAAAAAAAATTACTAAAATTTAAAAAAATTTATTGTGGCTACATTATTTATCCGATTTTAATCAAATTTTCAGAAAAGTTTCTCCTAGTGCCCACATAAATTATAATTTAATTAAAATACGATGTTGCCAACTTTCCGAAAAAAAAATTAATAATTTTCTAAAAATTTGTTATGTCCGCATTATTTATCCGATTTTAATGAAATTTTTACAGACAATACCCTTAGCGCCTATAATATTATATATTAGCAAAATACAATGTTGCCAACTTTCGGTGAAAAATTTTTTTATTCTTATTTCTTATCATTTATGTGATAATGTCAAAGTGGTCTATATATGGGTTTACTCGTATACTTCTAATCTTGTACCTATTTTAGCTAGTCGAAAAACTAGCTTATAAAATCGAACCACATTCGACTAGCTCCATTCTCGCTTTGCGAGAATATTATTTTTTTTAAATATATTTTTTATTTAGAAAATTATAATTTAAAATTCTAACCGCAGGTTTACAATAAATATAACAAAACTTATTCACATTTACATAAAAAACCAGCTATATTTATAATGTATATTTAAATTTAAACTTAACGAACTCACCCCCAAATGATTTGTGCCACACCTACACTCGTTCTCCGTCTCATTAATTACCCCAGTGGGAAACCACCTCAGTTAAACCTAACCTCAGTCTTTTTAACCACATATGTATACAAATCCATAGCGATTCCTTCACTTTAGAGCAGCGAGCACATATGACATGGGCACAGCCGACTACGATATCGTCGGTATATTACAAATTACAGGGTTCGCGAATTCAGCTACAGATGTCGGACATTTTGACAGCTTCGAATACTGCATATATATATATACACTTCGAAAATTCTTCTCGTCATGGTCAGACATAGAGTAGATGGTTCAGTGTTACGGAGCACAAAGAAATAACGTTCAAAATTCCATCGATTTTTTTTTATTATCTTCATAAACAAAGTGGAGTAATTAGCAATAATTGCCTATTAGTAAATTGCGTTTTTGATAAATGACGTTTATATTTCTAGTGTTCGGTTTAGTAGTTAACGAATTTCTCTATTATTATACAGTTAGATTTTTTTGTTGTTGCTGTAGCTGGCTTTCGGAGAATGATTGAAAAATATTGTGTTGCAGTTATTCTAAGTCATTATTGATGAGCAGAATCTGCTATGTACATAGGCTATCGTCTGACGTTAAGAAGCAGTTTCGATTATTAAGTCTGATTAGCTTATTAAAAACTTTTTAAATAAATGAAGGAACCAACACAATTTGCTTTTAGTTTTTTCAAACAAGAGTGCTGATTATTCTGAGAAAATATAAAAAAAACTGTAATTAACTATATTTTTAAAACTTGAAATGATTTTTCAGTGTTCATCAGGTTAAAGTTGATGCTTATTTTTAGTTTTTAGCAATCTTTATCTATAGTAGTAGTTAACAATTACTGAAACTAATTGAAGTTAATATATAGTAATTAAGAGTTGATAAATGTGTTCGGCAGCACAAAAGTTTTGGTTAAAACTAGAGAAGCATTGATGTATAATACATTACGTATTATACGTGTCCATCCTTGATCAAGATTTACTAATTTCAAACAGCTTTTAATGTCATTGATAAATTTTTGACCTGATGAAGACGAGCGTTTTGTTTCGTCAAAATGTCGTTTTTATAAAATAATTAAACAGAATCTAATTTTAAAACGGTTTTTATTTTAATAACTTTTAGAACTTTTCACACATTTAACGAAAATTCCAATTAACTTTAAATTTAGTTTAAATTATACCTACAAAACAAAAATATCAAATTTAGCAATTTTGTAGTAGCTAATCTCCTGTTTGTTTCTTCACCATTTGAATTATTATCCAAATGATGCATTTCAATTCAACATAATCATTTATTATAATTTTTTTTTCTTTACATTAAATTTTAGTCTACAAAATATAACATTAACAACGAACGCAATGATGAAATAATGTGACTCTACGAGTAAAAAGAGTAAAAAGACAAAGAAAAGAAATATAATAATACAAAAGAATAATTTGCCAAGGCGCTGGTTGCTTCCATAACGCAAACGCATTATACGCACATAACCTGCGTGTTTGTTCCTTCGGACTTCAAATAAATAACAAGTGTTTGTGTCTTAACTTGGCGTTGGTGTCGCCCGTACGGGCAAGAGTAAATTGCGCGCATTTAAATAGCGTTTTCAGTCAAAATTAAATTTGAAAAATTTTAATAATTTTTTCTCGGAAAATCTCTTCTCAATACGAAAATTTTATTAAATACTGATAAATAACATAGCCGTAATATATATATATATATATATATATATATATATATATATATATATATATATATAGTTAAATTTGATTTTGTGTTTAATTATGTTTATTTACGGTAAAATCAAAATTTTTAATTAAATAGTATTATGTGTGGGACAATTAAATAAAGTACATATCTTAAGACACATTTTCTAGTATTATAACTTGGTTTTTTTGGTGTTTTAATTCAAATGTGTAGTACTAATCTTACAACAGTTGCATTGTTTTAAAACTGGTACTAGTTAAAATCGAGATTAAAATCTAGTTTGTAGTAACTAGTAGTAGCTACAAGCTATTGAGTTGAAAATTTTGAAAAAAAAATTCTTGTTTTGTTTACAACATGAAATGGTATTTGCTCATTTTATTTTTACCATTTTGACTGCAATGAAAAGTGGTATAGTGTTCGGTACGGTGTCCGTAACATTTTCCAAAAATAATAATGAAAAAATTAAATAAAATAAAACCAGCATATAGCCTCTAGAGTCTAGATGACGAACGATTTTAATCAAATTTTTATGATAGGTTTATTTAGTGCCCAGATGGTCATTAATTTGATCAATTATTATTATATTATTACAGAATATACTCGTATGAACTCTTTAATTGAATTTTCTGATACATTCTGCACTTAGTACCGTAAAATTTTGTTTCATTTATATATAAAATTTAACAGATATGAATTATCATTGGTGTTAACGTGTGTCTTGCTCGATCGTTGATGTCTCTCCTGTCGACTGTACGGCAAACGGTATATCCAGCTATAATCCGTTCCGTTCCGTTGTAACCGCGCTGCTGCTACTTCTTCAGTGCATTTCGTGTATCCATGACCGCTGTTCTGCTGTATACTGTGCGCACAGTGCGCAGCCTAGCCAAACTCCAAGTCCGTCGAGTGAGTGACTTCTTTAGCTTTTGCCAAAGACGGGCGCACGCGAACTTCTTCCACCAATAGGAATGCGAACCGGCGTGACGTCATCGCGGTGATCCTAACGCCGCCGTCGCCGCTGCTCGCGCCTTCGGATCTGCACACAACCGCCAAGCTGCAAGTCCAGTCTTTAGTCTAGCCAAAGACTTTGAGTGAGTAGCAAGTGCGTGATTCCGTAAATCTTATAATAATTAACAGTGGCGCGATAAGGAATATAAACGCTGTGGCGTACTGCTGCCATGGCTACAGGTGAGTGTCGATTGTTTTTCAACCTTTATACGACAGTCTGACTATCCGAATTTCAAACTATAGTCCACGCGTTTCGGAACTTTGTATTATGTCTTCTGTATGACCAGTTGTTGCACTTACGAAGATTACTGCTGAGAGGGCCGGTCTTGCCAGCTTCGGATAAGATGTGGAATAGTTAACCGTAGAATAAATTTAATCTAAAACTATATATTATTCTATAGTTAACTATTCCACTCCTTATCCAGCGTTAGAAAGACTGGCTCTTAAAGAACAACTATATGTCGAATTAATGTAGTAAAAATCTCATTATATTAAAATAAAAATGGCTTTAGGTTAAAGTTCTGTATTAATATTTATTAATAATACAGAACTACAACCTAAAGCCGTTTTATTTTAATATATGTTTATTTTATAAAATATTAATAAATTTTATTTATTTCAGTTTAGAAAACTGAAATTTATGAAATATTTCAATAAAATTTTGTTGGAGTATAAATTTATCTTGCATTTTTCTCATGGATATGTTTATTCGATAAATAGTTGTTGGCTGCTTTATCCTATTAGAACCGGTATTTTTAACTACGAATAAAATGGGGAATAGCTAATCATACAATAAATGTAATGTAAAAATATACACATTTATTCTATAGTTAACTATTTCCCATTTTATCTGAAACTGAAAATATCCATATTAAGTGGTCTTGAAAATTGTTAATGGAAAATACGAAATTTCTAATATTGCAGAAACTTTACCCGAGATTTTACACGATTTTAAGAAAATAATTAATTGATCTTATTATGATTTGAAAGGATTTTACTAAGATTTTAAGGCATTTTAAAAAAATTTTAATAATATTTTAAGGAATTTTGGAAGATTTTACAAAAATTTTAATTAATTTGTACATCAGATTATATAAGTGGTTTTCTTACTCGATATTTAACAATAGTAGAAGATATTCAATTTTTGAATAAGTTTTAAACTTTAAGAGGCTGGTTTCTTCACTTACAAATAAAATGTCGAATAAATGTATATATTTTCGCAATGATATTCGACAAATATATTTATGAATAAACCGACTTTTAACAGTTTTAACAAATTTTTGAACTATTTTCTCATAGCCAGTTTTTATCTCAAAAAACAATAAATATTTTATATGGACTTCAAAATATTGGAAAGACTGTATTTCAAATTTAAATTCAAAGAAATACGAAACTTTAGAGAAATCAAGTTCAAGTATATAAATCTCTGTAAAAACTAAAGAACCTTATTAACATTTCTTTAGTATAACCAGAATTTTAAAATATAATCTAAAAAAAGTTTTACTAAAATTTTTAGTAATAAAATTTCTGCAGAAATTAGATTGAAAATCGGATGGATAAACAAGTACACTTACACAATTACACTATTCATGTTTTCTAATGTTAACTGGAAAGTGAGTGATAATTAACAAAAAGTGTGAACAAATAGTGCAAGTTTAAGTGATAATTACAAGTGTTGTGATTAACACCGGATTGAAGTTCGTTTTTTTTTACTTCTCTGTCAGCAATTTCGCGGGTTTGCTACGGTTGAAAATCTGCAAATATGGCGCAACTAGACATAAAAATCTGCTTGGCTATATAATGACGTGCTGTTTCAGTTATTTAACATTCACTAACCAAATGCCAAGCTTTATAAATAAATTGTTCGATTTTAATCGAAATATCTATCGGGGGGGAAAAAACTATATTGGAGGTGTATATGATGTAATTACTGATTTCTAAAAAAAAAAATATTGTTACTTAAGATATAATAAAATTCTTGTAAATGTTAAACAATTTGTTTTAAATTAAGTAAAATATTTAATCTAAAAATAGAATAAATCTATCAGTTATAGTTATACGTTTGCGGTAATGTTGTTTTATAAATTTTAGGAGTTCTAGATAATTTTACTTTAGAACTGAAAAATATGCTGAAAATTTTAAATCTTGTACTGTTATTTTTATATCTTAATTATTTTTTTTTGTGCAAAACTTTTGAAGTCATTAAGCATTTATTTTATTATTGTTGGACTTCAATTTTGCATGAATCTGAAATTTTTGTGGATTTGGAAAATTTTTGTTCTGCATAAAGTATACGACAGTTTTGCTTTACTGCTGTTACTCAAAATACGTTAAAATTATTTATGAAATAACTCTAATAACACTAAAGCATATTTGTTACCTGAGAAAAGAACTGCTTTGGGTTCGATTCCTTGAAGTGCTCTTATAGATTTATATAATCTTTTAATTTGGGAAAATCTTTTGTTTTACTATCATAAAATATGATAAACTTAATAAAAATGAATGAAGTAACGGTAACATTTCGATAATTTAATGAAATATATGAAATAACGGTAATATTTGGTTAGTTTGTCAATTTTAATCAAAATTTAGCTATATATGATCATTCAAATTGAAAAAATCTATTAATTTCTGTAATATCTTTGAAATCGTTGTTGCAAATGTATTAAGAATCTGATAAAACTCGATAAAATCTAAGATATAACGGGAACATTTCTATAGTTTTTAAATTTAAAATTTGTCAATTTTTCTAATTTTTTTACCGTTTTATGGGAGACTGAAACAACGTAGTAAATAATTTTATTTTTATTTTGAAAAAAAAATCAGACTTTAGAGAAAAAAAAGAGATAAAAATTAATCTACAAAAGTTTGTATTTTTAGATTATTTCAAGTAAAAATTGTAATAGAAATTATTAAGTGAGTTATTTGCGTCTATTATTTAATTGTTTTTACATATAAGTAATGGTAAAACTTTAGAAAATTTTGGAAATATCTGCGATATTATGTTATTTCTAGATTATATTGTCATTTATTTTTTTTGAAAAAGTTAAATTTAGTAATTACAATATGTAAATAATCATACAAGCGTTTATTTTCAATAAAAATTGAAACAGGAATCTTAACGGTAATTAATTAATACATATTTATATTCTACTTATCTCTAAACTTGTTTTTCGCAAATAAACATTACAAATACATTAAAATCTGCTGTTTAAACTTATTACGAAAACATGTATTTCTAAAATTGCAAATATTAACAATATCTTTTTTTTTTTCTTCCTGTATTAATATAATTAATTTTAATACTGTTTAGTATTTGAAAGTAACAGTACAAATAATTAAAAATCGAAATTTTTATTTCGAACAAATCCCACGACAATAAATTTGTATTAATCATCGATGAAAAAAAGCTGGCTCCAATGACATTTCCATAAAAAGATTCTGGAAATACCTACCGTTTGCGAAAAATTCTTCCACACAACTTTTGACACCTACGACAAACTCGATAAAAACCGTAATTGCGTACGTACACAGTATAATTATTACGAATATTTTTATTAATAGATGTGAGAAATTGAAAATCGAAATTTTGTTATAAAATTAAATCGGATGAGGACGCCGTTAGGCATTTGCTGAAATATATTTCATATTTAGATAGAGAATTCTAATTGGAAATTTGTATTAGAATTTTCTGGAATTTGTTTTGTAAATTTTGCTGAAGATAGAGTTATTTTTAAAATAAAACTGCTTTAGGTTAAAGTTCTGTATTAATATTTATTTATAATCGACGTACACAACGAAACTCAACGTCCGTCTTCATCAGGATAAATGATATAAATGACATTGCAGTAAATAATAGAACATACAAACTAGGTAACAAATAAGTAACTAGATCATACAATTTATAGAGAAATTAGAAATAATATTTAAATTTATAAACTGATAAACTTTGGGTAGTCGAAAGGTCGATTTTTAAATAAATATTGATACAGAACTTGAACTTAAAATAGTTTTATTTTAATATAATGAGTTCTGAAAGATTTTTTACTCTATTAGAGTTATTTTTAGTTTTTATTCTTTATTTGCCATCTTGATATTATTTCTAGAATTTCTTAAACTCTATTTTATAGGTAAATATTTTGGTTGGTCCCTTACTTCGGCTGTGATTTAACGATAATGCAAGTAAAAATTGTTAAGAATTTATATGATCAGCTTCTTGAGCATATAGCCCCTATATATATATATATATATATATATATATATATATATATATATATATATATATATATATATATATATATATATCGGCAAATGAAGCTTTTTGCAGCTAAGACTATTTTAATAGTAACAAAACAAAATTGTTAATTTTTAACATTTAAATTTGATTTAAAATGCTTTTAAGATATTAGACTAAATTGTAATCTACTATTTATTATACATAACATGCTTATATTATTTTTTTTATTACTTTTTGGAACATAAATGGAGTGTAGAAAGTTATTTGCATCTACTTAACTTTAAACAATAATTCTTATATATATATATATATATATATATATATATATATATATACATATTTATATATAAATATATGTATATATATATATATATATAATATATATATATATATATATATATATATATATATATATATATATATATTATATATGCATTTGTAATCAATTTGGTTACGACTCTACGACTCACATTCTTTATGGAGATATCAATTCCTTGTACAAACTTTTAATATTTCCTGAAATATAACATTAAAATTAATTAATGTCAACCTGGATTTATTATCGGGTGAACTTACATAATTAGTCAGTATGTACTTCACTCAAGTCATATCTAATACACCATACAACGGCTTTATTAAAAACTCTATTAAAAACTGTAAATAATAATTGTCGCTCTCAATGCATAAGATTATAATAGATAGGATTTAAAATAGTTGTAGCAATTAGCCGAGAATTTTACAAAGTTCTCACACTATCTAGGTTTTTATCTTCGACAAAATCCAATGCAAATTTGAAATGGCTTGAATAAATTTTAGTGTTTGCGTAAAAATCGAAAAAAAAATGTTTATACCTTCAGGTTATATAATTATTATCAATGTGGTAATTTTACGAATTATTTTAAGTGTTATTAATTGTTTCTAAACTTGTTCGCAAAATTAAAATAGTAAATAGCGAAATATATGTATAAAATAAGTTACTTTACACTATATTTTGCTGTCATGCTCATTACATAATTTAAGTTTCAATTAAATTTAATTTTATTATTGCATCTAACATTATACGAGTAAATAAAGTAAATGATATTTTGAAGAAAATATAAGAAATATTTGTTTTTATATTTTAAAATTTAATAAGAAGGTTTGTAGGCAATAATGGATTATTAATAAAATTTTATAATTTCTTCATCTTTTGCATTATTTTTATTTTTAATCTCTTTGTCACATGTTATCTCGACAGAAAAAGAATAGATTCTTCAACGTTAATAAACACTAACAACATGACTTAATATTTCAAGACAAAATTTAGTAGTTTCTTTTTAAGAGAGATTTAATTTATACCAAATATTGTAACATATTCTGTCGCAATTTGCAATTATTGTCTTATCAAATTAATATATATTTTCAACGTTTTTATTTACACAATTTACAATTTAGCACAATAATTGTTAGATGTTCTTGTGTTAATGCAAATATGTCTTATCTAATTCATGTTAATTAAATACATGCTCTAATTATTATTTTTATTTTTTTATATATAACATGAAACGTTAGTTGGCAGATTTTTTTTGTTAAAGTAACAGAAGTAATGTTTCATCTAATTACATAAATTTAAATTTATAAACGTCTGTAAAACTAGTTAAACTGTGTTAGAGAAACTAAGATATTCAAATGTAATTTTAATTTGAAATATATGGTTATATTTTTAGGATTATAAATTATGTTATTTTATTCAATATGGAAATTATTTAGAGGCAAATGTATCATATATAACTTTAAAATAAAACGGCTTTAGGTTGTAATTCTGTATTAATTTTTTCATGACATATACAGTAAATAAACAGAACATAGAAACAAATTACTATGTACCAAAATATGTAAACTAGATTATAAAAATTTAGTTTACTGTAAATGTACTTAACTTATAAATAAGATAATATACTAAAAAATCTTTCAGAACTCATTATATTAAAATAAAACTGCTTTGAGTTGTAGTTCTGTATTAATATTTATTAATAATCGACGTTTCGACGAACTCAGCGTACGTTTTTAACAGGAAAAAGATGCAAATAACATTTACAGTAAAGAAACAGCATTTAGAAGAAGATTATCATAAATATTAATACAGAACTATAACCTAAATCCGTTTTATTTCGATATGATGAGTTCTGAAAGATTTTTTACTATGTTAACAACTTTTGAGTTGTATTAAAAATACAAATTTATTACTGCATATAAAATACAAAATTTTATTTTACAAATAATTTATTACGAAGAGCAAGATTTTTTTTTGTTGTTCTCTTGTAAACATTCTTGAAATATCATCGATTGTAAAGCATTCACATTCGATTAAATGGAAATTGTTAAATATTTATGCAGAACTTAGGTTGGTTTTGTTCATTAGAGCAGGCATTCCAGAATGTTAGCCAGTTTGCAAACATACAAGACATCTCTTATGATAAAGTTTTAACGAAGCTACCATCGTTGTTTTCTTATTGTTCTCTTCCTGCTGTTTACTATAAATATTTGCATATATTTTAAACAAAAACAAAGATGCCTACTAATAGAGTAGGCACTTGTTCTATAAAGTTGTAAATATATAACATGTATAATGTATGGACGCATATTTATTTGTCATACGTTTTAAATGTGTTCTTTGTATGCCTAGTAGTTATTTTCTTTGTTAGAACTACACTTCAAACTCCTGGAACTAGTTTAATTAATTTCAAGTGTCATTTTTGCGTGTAGGAGATTTTTTTTTTGTAACGTTACACTGAAGTATACAAACTATTTGTTAGAATAATAACATATGTCTATCTGTTATTAGATTTTTTAAAAAAATATTTTTTTATATCGGTTATTTTTAAATTAGCTGGAATATATTAATAAATTACAAATTATTCAAGATCAGGTATTTGAGATTTAATCTTTGATCATTATAGAAAGTTAAATTATATTATTTACATATATTTATGTTGATTTAAATGTTAAATTTGATTTTTGATATTATCGTAAAAATTATATGATTTTCTGAGTAGTTGCATAAATACTGAAAAATTTTGGGTGAATTTATAGATCTATAAAATGAAATCAGCTTGAAAATTACTTTACAACTGTTTGAGACATGCGCAAAATGGAATTACACTGTAATTTATAATAATGCGCCTACGTAGATGTATGATGACAAAAGCATAAACGGTTTTTGGATGCATTGGGCAATTTTGCTAGAAGCGTAAATGATTCCAATTCCAAAGAATGTATAGTAGTTTAGTTGCAAAAGTATAAAAGAAAAATGACCGCTGTGGAATTGAGATTTTTATGTAGTGTATATGGTGTAACTAGAAGGAATCGGCTACGAAATAGATTAGTATATGATGAGTGTGAAATTGAAAAAAATATTGTTGCAAAAATGGGTGTTAGTCAATCAAGATTATTCGGCCATTTTTTAGCGAATGTCTAATAAACATATGGTAGATAGAGAGGTATGATTGACACAGTAGCTTGCGTGAGTGAAAGTTTCCAGGTAGTAGGAATAGAAGGGCATGTATAAGAGGTGTCATGAATGTGGATATAGCTAGAGTTACTTGTCTAGATAGGAATGTTTAGCGAAAACTACTACATCCTCTTGGGTACCTGGTGTGATTGTGTATGTATGAATGCATTTTGCCCAGTTAGCAGTTTTTATTTTTCATAATTATTTATATTTTTCTAACACGTTTTTCTTTAATTTTAAATAATAATTTTCTAATTAATAATATTCTATTAAGGTAATTAGCATAATTTATTATAGATAATTTATCAAAATATGGTAATATAACATAATTACTTGAAGCATCAACGGTCTTTATCAGAAGTTAATTAAATTTAAATTTGTGTTTACATTAGTAGTAAAAATACAGTAATATTTAAAATATATATTGTATGTAGTAGAATAAATTATTAAGGCACAATGAAATACAGTTTTTCTTACTTCACTAAGGTCCAGTATTTTTAAACTTATATATATATATATATATATATATATATATATATATATATATATATATATAGTAAAAGAAAATTCAGAAGTCATTATATTAAGTTCTGTAACAAATTATAAAAATGACATATACAATAAATAAATAGAACATATTAAACAAGTTATTAGGTAACAAAATAAGTAACTAGATTATAAAATTTATAAATTATTAATTAAAGAAACTCAAATTTTATTTAAATCAGTGCCTTCATACTGATTAATGTTATCAGTTTCTTTGTAAATTTCTATTGCTTCTTTTATCAATTGGCTGTTAAATGTTGTTGGGCCTTGCAATTATTTTAGTATTTTTGAATTTATGCCATGAAGATTTTCTAACGCATGTTGTAATATATTAAATAAAATATATACAGAACTTTGAGATTAAGTTCTGTTAGATATTATATTTTACTTTATTTTATTGTTTATTATTTAGTAAATTTACACTTATAACAATTAATAATATAAACATATGGTATATTTTTCTATTGTTTATTAAATTACTTATGGCTCCGTTTAAATTTCACTAAACCAATGTAGTCACACACCAATTCAAACTAGCACCATTAAGTAGGTATATGTATTCTAAAGTTAATTAATATTAAAATACAATTATAAAAATTTTCCGTAACAATAACCGAACAATTCGTACGTACAATAATTTTCTAGATTGCTAAAATTTCCAGTCGTAAACCGAAAAACAAAAAAACAAAAACGCAACAGAGAAGTGTTACATTTAGTTAGTAGTTAGTAGTTAGTAGTTAGTAGTTAGTGTTAGTAGGCCATGAAACAAATGCGCGTGAAAATCAAGTTGGCCGTTGCGTTTCCTGCGATTTAACTGTTTCCGGTGTTTAGATCTCGGCATTTGATAACGAGCAATTGCTTCAGATGTTACAATTTTGCGTGTGAAGGGCTGGTTTCCCTTTATTTTACGAACATGTGCGTTTAGCGTTCGATTAGACTGTGACGTATTTGTTTTGTACGCCTACATTAAACACCTAGTACAGGAGAAAGTTTCAATGGTGAATTGGTGACGGTCAATTTGTCTGCTGTGCAGTGCTGTCACAGTCTAAGTTTAGTTTATTGCATAATGAATTGACGTGATTCTTGGATTATTAGGATTGTTTTTTTAGGATATGTGATTTTTTATGTTATTTGAAGCTGTTTATTGTAATCAAATAACATGTTTTGGAAATGATTATTAAAATATTTATTCTAAAAACGTATTTTTTGAATTATATTAATAAAATACAATAGGATATAAATATATTATACAGAACATTACAAACGTAAAGTGTAGTTTCGTATAGCTCGTACTCCAGAGGTTAGGAAGTCTGGCGCGAAAGCAGGAAACTCGGGTTCGAATTCCGGCGAGGCCAATACATTTTTCCAAATTTATTAAATTTTTTATTTATATATTAGTTCACTGCGATTAAGTGGAAATTAAAATATTTCTAAAATTCTTACATGTTGAGCGAATGTCTAATGAACGTTTGGTTAAAACGATTTATTTGAATGATTTTGATGGTATACGATTGCGTGGACGTCCGATGAGTAGTTGGAGTGGTATGATTGAGAGTGTTTTGCGTGAGCGAAAGTTTCCAAGTAGTAGGAATAAAAGAGCATGTATGAGAGGAATTATGAATGTGGATGAAGCGATAGTTGCTTGTTTGGATAGGAATGTTTAGAGGCGTCTGATTTCGGGATGATGAAAAGAGTTTGTGCCACACTTTTTTGGGTACATGGCGTGATTGTGTATGTATGTATGTATGTATCGTAGAAAACATCACTTTAATATCATAATACTTTTTTATTCACCAAAATGACAAATATAATTTTTGTTTTACAAAGTAATTTATATGTAAATTACTTACATATTCGACATGTTGTACAAAAACTTTATTGTCGTGTAACAGCTGAAAAATTTTAAGGTTAAGTTAAAAATACGTGGGAATTTATATTACTCTCCGTATTCAAATTTTTATAGTTAGACTTTCCTAATATTTGTCAAACTTTCTTAAAAATTTCAAACAGACAAACATGAAAATATTGTTTTACAAAACAAAAACTAAATATAAGTATTTTCAAATATATTCAGTATTTTTTATTTCACATGCAAACAACCTAAATCAATTTTGTAGAGAGAGAAAAAAAAATGCAATTGCATTTGCCGAGCAAATAACAGTTCTTGTGAAATATTTGTAAACGATATGAGTCAAATTATATTGCACACTATAGCAGTAGAAGAATCTGTGTTAAGTGTATTGACCAATAATATGTTTACATTTTCGTAAATCTAACAATGAACGACGTACATATTAGCTGAAGTCATTAGAGAATACACACACATACTGTTTGAATGAGTTAGTGAATTGTTGAATATATTACTAATGGACATATGTTGAATAAGACAGGTTAGGTTAGTTTTCAAAATTTATTAATGAAATACTCGTCAAAAAATATCTTATATTTGATAATAAATTCTTGTTTGTTATATTCACAATACTATTTGAATAAATACGTTTTAATTGAAATTGAAAAAAAAAATTGAGTTGGTTTTTTCAAACATATGTATAAATAAATCATTAACGAAAAATAATTAAATGTTATTCAGCACAGAACAGTTATTTATTATTTCTTACAAATAGAAATATTTTTTTGTTATATTGTTATTTGTAATTGAATTGTTTTATTGTTAATTCATGACTAATTAGCTTGTTATTATATTTTTGTAATTAAATTGTGTTAGTATTTTCTAAATTAATTTAATACATTTTTTTTTTAAAATACATGAAAGTAAAAATTTCTATAAAATATACTACTACTTAATAATTTGTAGTTCTAGATGGTTATTTTTGATATAAATTGCTTAATTAAAAATGATAGTTTATTTCGAGTCAGTTGCATGAAATGTTGGTAGGCGAATATGTAGTTAACTACGTGATTAAATTGTCAAATCTGGTTGAAATATTTGAGTGATTTTACAACTGACTGACAAAGTTTTATACAATCAACTCCTTAAGTTATTTTTTGGTGTTTTCACAAAAATTGTTAACAAATCTAATATTATAAATCTTGTAGGTGTAAATAAAATTAACACATTTGTAAAAATTTGGATATTTATTAATTTCAAATACAAACTGGTACATTTAAGATATATTTCGATTAATCTTAACTTTCTTTAATCCGAACTAAGTGTAGTTCTTTCTAGTTCAGATTAGTATTTTTTATTGCAAATATTATGAAATATTACATTATCTGTGGTGCGAGTCGTTACTCCTCAGGTAAGCAAAGGATCTTCAGCTTATAGTGGGTTCTGAATCACTTAAACATAGCTGATATTAGTTCAGTAGCACAAGTTGTTAATACTATATATTTTTTTAAATTCTGGTGTATGCGACGTGCGAACCAGAGATCTTTTTTTGAGTCAAAATCCAACACTGTGCCACTGGCTTATGGCTGTCTGTATATTAATTATAGAAATAATATTAATTTAGGTCCAATATTACTATTATTTATTTATTCTTAAGATTAGTAAAAAATTATATGTATTGGCTAAAAATGTGTCCTCAGAATAAACGGCAGTATTTTATTGGGTAATTTTAAAATTATTTTAAGAATAAATTTATTCCAAAATTTGAAAATATTGGGCTTTATTTAATTAATAATAATTTGGTAGCCAAATTTAGGACCAATATTTCCAATTCTCATTTATTCTTAAGATAGGTAAGTAAAACAAAATCATATGTATTGGCTAAAAATGCGTTTTCAGAAAAAATGATAGGAGTAATATTTTGAAAATATTCCGATGATAAATTTATTTCAAAATTTTAAAATATTGGACTTTATTTAATTAATAATAATTTGGTAACCAAATAATTTTTATTATAAAACAATTTTTGAAATATTAATTTAGATAAATTTGAACAAAGTTAAATAAATTTTATGGAATTATTTGTTTTTATAGTAATTGGTATTTCTTTGCAATAATACAAAAATAGATATAAACAATAAACATTCTAACAATATTTGCGATCGTTGAAGTGGTACATTTATGGAAATGCACAAAGTTCAGGCTTATATTAGTTACGTTAGGTGATATAGTTTATGGTCTGGTATGACCAGTAATACAGTGGGCGTGAAAAACCTATCCCTGAATAAATCTAGTATGCCGTGGCGCGTCAAGGTCATTACATACAGCCTCAGCCAACTGCACTTTGTTAATAAGCACTTCGTACCAAACCATTTCGATAAACAAATAATCTTCTACATGCCAAACAAACGACAAACGGACGACTCACAGTGCACACTTGATTTTTTCATCTTTCAGAAAAAAATAATGATTTGCAGCAACCGAATAGTGGTTATTGGTAATTTATTGTACGGTATTGTGGTAAGAATGACAAATATTAACGGGTTACCAATACGGATTTTTCCCGAACACGGTTATTATGTAATTTGTGATGATTGGATTCCGATTTCGTTGTGGAAGAACTAATTGTTTTTAATTATTGGTTGCGTGTTTTGAAAGAAACTGTATTAGCATATTTGTATTGATTATAGATCTGATATTGGTTGTTGTTGCGGATTTATATTAAATATTTTTATCGATCGAATCAATGTAAAATTATTTTTTAATTACATTGCACACAACTTGGGAAAATAATTAATTGATTTTTTGAACATGCTACAGACAGTTGTGACTACCCTAAGTTTTTTCAGTTAAAATATTATTATTTCTAATTTTACCATTTTATACTGTAGTCCATTCTATTTTGATCGTAGCGTTATGAAAGATATGATAATGTTTCTCAGTTTGTGATTGGCTGAAATTTGCGACAAGTTTGCATTCGGAAAAATATGAAAAAAATAAAAAGGCTTTAGGATTAAGTTCTGTTTATATTTAAAAAAAATCGACGTTTTGACGTATTTGACGGACATCATCATCAGGAAAAATTATACAATATAATAATGATGATGATGTACATCAATTACGTCAATTAATAAAAATATTAAAATATAAACAGAACTTATTCCTGAAGCCTTTTTATTTTAATATAATGAGTTCTGAAAGATTTTTACTATATTTGAACTAAAAAAAAAATTATTTTCTTATTTGTAGAACAAATAATCAACTAGATATTATAAACTAGCAAATTTTTAAATTGTTTTTTCAATATTAGTATTGATGGTAAAAATTTATTAAAAAAATATTAATATTAAACATTAAATACACTGTAAGTTAATAACATCATTAACTTGTCAACTGACAATCGAATTGCATTGCTAAGTTATTGTTAAAACTGACGACGTTTTATACAACTGGCTCCAAGTTTTTGTAGATAAATTTTGTCTATTTCTGTGATATAATCAAAGTAAGAAACAAAAATTTCATACAATGAAATGAAAACGGCTTTAGGTTCTAGTTCTGTAATAATTTTTTAATAAATCAAGGTTTCGACGAACTGAACATTAATTTATTAATAAATATTAATACCGATCTAAAGCCTTTTTTTCTAATATAATGAGTTCTGCAAGATTTTTTTTCTGTCTATACGATGGTTTTCTTTCATTCACTCTGTTATTATTATATCAGACCCCAATCAAACTTTTGGGCAAATAATCTATAAATTTGAAACCATACATTGTAATTTTCCGTAATAACATACCATGCATATCTAAATCAAAATTCCCTATTGCGAAAACAAGACTGCACAATCTATTCCATATCTAAAACGTGTAAACTCGTAAAATATATACCGTTGGCTCATCTGCGAATTTTTCCTTGTACTCTATTGAAACTAATAATTATTCGTCGATATTATAACACAGTACGGGCGGCATTATAAATTGCCAATAGATCTATCTGCCTATCGTCTCAAAATGGCGTTGTTTGTGCGGCTGAATCCCAAACACACCGTTGATAATACTTATATAAGAAACGTGTTACGGTTCTAAGGATTTACATAAAAAGTGCGTGTGTACCGTTTGTGTTGTTTGCGACTGCGGCTAGGTTTTGATTATATGAGGCATTAGAGTGAGACAGAATCAGTGTGAGAGGGTGTTATCGGCGATAAATGATCGCTGGAACGTACTATATATACCGTTAGTTTTCAGTTCTAAGCTGGCTTTAGAATATCCCCGACCAGATAGGTACCGCGAAGATGTTTGATGCATTCTTTTTTTTGCGTGCTTACATGGAAAATAATAACGTGTATGTTGGACGGACATGGTTTCCTGCGGAGCCCGGCTATTTGGAATGATTTTTTTTTTTTTGAAATTGATGTGACAGTACAGGACCGTATTTATACTATATGTCTTATTAAAATTGTATCCACAGAATTATAAGAAATATTGGCCCGTATTCTCATCTCATTGTTTCGTGAAAAAGTGCTTTTATTATTAATTTTAAAATAACTTTTTGCTTCTGTTTTTTATCAAATATATATAGTGTTTTCGATTTTTGATAATTTTTATTATATTTGATATTATAAAATTTAAGTAAACTATTATTAAGTGCTTAATAAATAATTTTTAGTAAACATCAAAAGTACTTTTTGCAAAAATCACTTTTATAAATGAGGTAAGAATACGGACCCTTGTTTTCAAAATTAATACTGTTCGCTGTAACTTTGTGGAAATTTATGATAGAAATTAAAATACGATTTATTTTGAAAATGACAAACTACAATCATATAGTGGATATTTTAAAAATATTAAAATAAAAAAAATGTTTTAAGTTTTATTTCTGTATTATTTTAATTTAAATTGGACTTTTTGACATACTGAACATACAAATGACATAAATAATAAACAAACAAAACATAGGAAGTTACTAGGTAACAAATACAGAAAAAAAAAAATATATATTATTTTAGTTAAATTAGGTAAAAAATAGTTTATTCAAATGTTATAATAATGCACTAGTATAGAAGTTTTTATAAATTATCATTACATATGAAAGATTATGTACTGATGCCATAAAATGACAGTTCATTTTGTTGGATGGTCATAAAATAATGAACGCTTTTTGTATTAAATATGTAATTGAAACTACCACATAGTTTAGTTATATTTGTTTGGTATTTTGATTCTTGTTTGGTAAAATTTGTATAGGGGCTTGTCGGGACGTGATAGAGAAATATTTTAGGAAAATAGGCCTTTTGAAACTATATCACTCACACCAGATTTCAAAAAGACAGAAATTCAGCAAAATAGAGCAGTCCAAAAAAATATTAATGTTACAGTTCAATATTAGTACAATTTTATGTATTTGTTTTAATTTATTGCAATTTTTTGTACATTAAGTGGTAAAATACTATTAACTATTTCCAAAATTTTTAGCATGTGAAAACTCTACGTCTGTTTTTCCAATTGCTGTAAGTACGTGCCTGGCAGCTCAAACTTGTAAAGATCTATAGGAATTGATAGATAGAACAAAGCAACTATTATTAAGAAATCAATCATGCATATGCAGTGGAACTAACACTACACATACGTGCTAGTTATGCATTCTTATATTTTTCAGCACGATACTATACTATTACGTTATATTTTATGTTGCACGGGTATCTTAATACAAATATGGACATATGTAACTGTTATTTTCATCTAAATTTACGATAGGCGATCTGGTCGTATTATTAGGTAATTATTATTTTATTTTTCTTCTTTCCTGAATAGAAATAATACTTACGGCTTTTTATATTGTGTTTCTATTCCTTTATTATATAGTGTTATGTACTTGCATTTATTATTTATTTATTTTTATTTTTTAAAAAATTATATACTAAAAACAATAGATCAATTCGAAAATAGAAGTCTCTATAGTAGAAGTTATAAGAGGCTCTACACACAGGCGTAGATGTAAGCTGGAAAACCGACACGTATATACTCAATTTTATAGATTTTATCACCACGGTTATAAAGTTTATTAACGCTATGACGCGAATTTAATCAATGGGGCTATACTCAGTTTTTTTTTTATTATTATTTAAAATTACGAGAAAATATTACAGATTTATCCGACCGTCATATCACATATGATCAGGGAGGTATATATATATACAAATAAAATACGTATATTTTATGTCAATTTATTTACTTTTAAGATAAAAAAACATACTCTTATATAATATGACAAATTAATTATTTTACTTAAAATTACAAAATTATATTAATTTTACAGAAAATGTATTGTTTTGCTGAAATAACATGTAATTTTTTTACTATGGTTTTTATGTGAAATGACAACTTTTTTACAGTGTACACTGTAAAAAATTCGATAATTTTACATAAAAACTTCGGGCAATTGTTTACATCAGTAAAATATGTAAATTTATAGACGTCATAGGAATTTTTTTATATAATATGAATATAAAATACGTATATTTTATGTAAGTTTACTTACTTTTTCGGTAAAATATTAAATATAATATGGTAAATTAATTATTTATTTATATGATGTATCGATTTTGCTGAAATAATATGTAACTTTTTAACTATGGTTTTTATGTAAAATAGCAACTTTTTATAGTGTAATATATGAAAAATAATAGGAGTACATGTTATTACAGTAAAAACAAAGTTATTTTTTTTTTTAAATATTAACTATTGAAATTTATTTGTTATGTAAAAATAGGTTAAGGATAATTTTTACTTTCTGTAATAAAACTTTATTGAATAATAATTTTTCATTCATTGATTTTATGTTGTCATAAATCTATATTTAATAATGAAGTAGAGGCATTTCAAAATTTTTAATTATAAATATATTTTGCAAAAAAAAAACTGAACAAAATTTCTATAAGGAAGATAATTATTTTACTGTTACTAATGTACACACACACACATCAATTATTTTTTTATGTTAATTTCTAAATTTAATTACTAAAATTAACTACATAAACAAATATGTCAAAAGAAAATTTATTAATAAATATTTATAAGAGTTCGCTCCGAAACATAATAGGTTGTTAATAAATGCAAATGACATATGTTATACAATTCATATATATATATATATATATATATATATATATATATATATATATGTATATCATATATCAACTATAACGGGTTAATGTCTCATCCGTAAATTGAAGTCGCCAAACAAAGAGTTCTGTAAAAATAAAATTTAATATCTTGCAATGATGTCATTTTAAAAGTTACGAAATCTGAGTAAAGTGCAACAACTAACATACTTTTTCCAATGTGACAATTCATTTGTTGTTGTTGTTATTTAATGTTTTTGAGGTAAATGAGGATTGAAGAATGAAGAAGAAAAATATATATATATATAGATGTGACGTTGCCATGGTTACACGCATTATTGTTAATTAGTTTTAAATTGCTCAATTTGTGTTCTCATACATGTGTGCTTCTTTGCTACTCTATTATATTTACAGTATAATTAACTCAGTTGGAAATAAAAGATTGTTCTTTTTTGATTTTGCAGAAAAATTATTCTTAATAGTAATGCTGATTACTCAAACTTAAAATAATGTAAAATTATTCTTGTTTTTAAACTTAAAATAATGCGAAATATTGAATATTTTATACAGAATCTGGTACGAAATAGATTAGTGTATGATGAGTGTGAAATTAAAAAAAAAAAAATGTTGTTACAAAAATTGGTGTTAGCCAGTTAAGATGATTCGGTCATCTTGAGCGAATGTCTAATGAACGTTTGGACGTGGAAGTGGACGTCTAATGTGTAGTTGGTGTCGTATGATTGAGAATGTTTTGCATGAGCGAAAGTTTCCAAGTAGTAAGAATAGAACAGCATGTATGAGAGGTATTATGAATATAAATAAAGTTAAAGTTGCTTGTCTGGATACAAATGTTTGGAGAACGCTGATTTCAAGATGTGGAAAGAGTTTGTGCCACACCTTTTTGGGTACATGACGTGATTGTGTATGTATTAAAAAATTGCCATATGTTTTTAGTTGAATTATTTCTATTGTACACTGTGTTCTTTTGAGTGTGTGACGATTAAATTTTGAAAAAACAACGTGAAAATTTACTTGATTTATGTGAAAAGTAGAATTTATTGCTTTTCTAACGGAATATTTGAATGATTGCTGATACCCGAGGCAAACTATCTTACATGAAGATCATGTGATAATATATTTATATACAACTATATTTGTTAATTTTTTTATTGTTTATTTAACATTTACGAAGTAATTATTTGAAAAGTTGAAAAAATATATAATTAAACAATATTTTGGTTATTAAATAACAATTAATAATATATAATGATTATAATTATTATTACTAATAGATACAGTTTTATTAATTGAGTTGTAATTTAACAATTTTAATTTACTAAAATGAACATTTTGTAAAATGGAGAAAAAATACAGATGTTTGTATTTTCAGTCTGATTAAAAATGTAGTTATTATCAGATCAAGTTGCTTTTGTGTCGGAGTTTGAAGAAAGTCGATATCAATATATCGACTGTCTATAGCTGGTTTTAAATTTATTATATGTTAGTAGGTTTTATGCTTAAAAAATTCAATTATTTTAGAAAATTGAAAAATATTTGTAAAATTTATAAGTTGACAATAAATATACTTATGCACAACATGTGTTGGAAAATCTTCACGTTCTAAAATACGAAGATACAGTAATAATTTCAAAACTCATTAATATTAACAGTAGATTGTTAAAAGACGCAATAGAAATTTATAAATTTAAATAAAATTTGGTTTCCTTTAATTAATAATTTATAAATTTTATGATCTAATTTCTTATTTATTGTTACTTAGTAATTTGTATAATTTTTTCCTGATGATGATGTATGTTGAGTACTTCATAAAAATTAATACAGAAACCTAAAGCTGTTTTATTTTTGATTGAAGATTCTTAATTAGAAATATTGTTTATCATTGTACAAAGAATAATTACATGCAAATGTTTTGTTTAATATTGTATACCGTTGTATGAACAAAAATAACTGCAAGTGTATAACAGTTAGCAGCCAGTTTTTTTCATAAAAATTTTATGTTGTGTTTATGGTAAGTTTTCAAAATTAATAAATTACCTTGTATGTACCGTTGAGAGAGTATAACTATTCGCATATGCATACAGTAATTTTAACATTTTTCTACGTTTTGTTGCGGCATGTGTCACAACTATATAAACACACACACGCACTGTGTGACATCAAGAATTACATCAGACCCAGCCTACAGACTATTTGAAAATATAATTCTCAATAATTACGACAAACAAACGGCGTAAATATAAAAAGTGAAAACAAGAGTAAGCAGTAACGGAATCATAGCAGTATTGAGGTCGATAGAAAAATCTAGATTATGATTAATCCGTTTTGCGTATTACTCATATATGTATCTCAACTTACCACTATATTTTAACTGTATTTACCAGTTACAAAAAAACAAGAATGAAAAATATATGACACCCACGTCTATGGACCGTGAAGGAAACCTACGAACTACAACATATAACGCTGAAACGTCAGTTTGTTTTTGACCTTAATATAAAATGCACGTAGGTTAAATTTCAATATCGCCAATGAGTTTCGTTCTTTCACTGCCGTTCGAATCTCTTGGAGATTTCAACTATAGTATGCGCTTGATACTTTACAAATTTTTTCGAATAATAATAGTACACTGTAAAATAAAAGATATCAAAATTACAGAAAAATATTAGCCAAATTATAATATACAAAAATTTGTAATTTTATTTTATCATAAATATTTTGTATTTCTACCTCAAAATTCTTGCATAATTTATAATAACCATATAAAGTAAGTAAAAATGACCTAATAAGTATGTAAAAATGCTTAAAAGAGCATGTATGAGAGGAATTATGAATGTGGATGAAGCGAAAGTTACTTGTTTGGATAGGAATGTTTGGAGGCGACTGATTTCGGAATGATGAAAAGAGTTTGTGCCACATCCTTTTGGGTACATGGCGTGATTGTGTATGTATGTATGTATGTAAAATGCTTACTTTCTGCAAATTACATCACATACTTAATGTAAAATTACATATTGTTGCTATAACTTCTTAAATTATGTAAAAGTACAGCTTGCATATTAATATCTGTAATAATTATAAAATACATCCTTCATGTACATTTCCAAATATCTGTAATTATACCAACAACAATATTACAGAATTAAACAAATTTAACCTATTTATGGAGAATTCCTCACAGCAAATTCACTGAAGTTTTGTAAATTTACTTTTCTAAAAAACTGTGATATTACATACATATATACTTGTCCATCTAGTTGGTAATATCATATTACATAGTGTTTGTAATAGTTCTGATATTATATATTTTTAAACAATTATATAAAATTTCAGCAGTTGAGTATAATTATACCTAGAAATACTGTGCATCATAATATCTCATGGTTTGTAGATAAAATTACATAATTTTTTTTAGAGTGTATAACATTGTATAATTAACAACTGTTAATAAATAGCAAAAATACAGAAGAAAAAAAAAACCGTAATACTTTTTCTAAAATAAATACTAGAGTCCATATAGAAAATGGTAGAAGCCGAGATTTGTGAGTGTAGGCGCGCTTTGGTCGTTTTCAGACCGGATAACAGAATCAGGCGGTCTAGAGCTAAAAGTTGGCCGACCGGTCTACGTTCGATTGCGATGTGAAATGTCGACGGGGCAAACATGCGACTTGCAGACCTCGAAATTGACGTCACCAACACAGTCGAATGCTGTTGTTGTCCGCCGGCTTGCGAAATTTTTTGACACTGCAACTCACCTGGGACTGTGCAACTGTACATTATTGCTCAAATCAAACTAAACTGCTAGTCATAGTACGTTTTGTTGCTATGTATTTTCATGTAATTTTACATAATTTACATTTTAAATTAATTTAATTATTGAATCTAACATTACCAATAAAATAAAAGAACTATACGTTTGCGTGGATGTTCGATGATTGGTATGATTGTAAGTGATTTGCGTGTGCGAAAGTTTCCAAGTAGTAAGAATAGAAGAGGAATTATGGATGTGGATGAAGCTAAAGTTACTTGTCTGGATAAATAGATGTTTGTGCCACACGCTTTTAGGTACAGGGCGTGATTGTATATGTATGTAAAAAAAAGAAGTAAAATATATTTTTAGGCAAGCTTTAAAATGTAATGAAAATCGAAAATATCCATAAATTACAAAGGAATTTATGTAATTTTACATTATTTGTAACAGTGTAGTGTTCTAGAAATTAAATCCTATACCTACGGTTTTCATAGGTTATGGTTGAAACACGGTTATATAATTTTGGCAAATGAAAAAACAAAATAATAAAATTTAAGTATTTCCTGATTCGTTTTATATAGCACACATGTTTTTAATAATTGAATTCTTATTCAATTTTGTTTGTTTGTTTTTAAATAACTTTAAAGTATGATTTAAAATGTTATAAAAATTTAATTTTATTTATTTTTTTTTATGAATAATTATTTAAATAATAAAAAAAAAATAATATACTACTTTTTAAAATGGACTAAAAAGTATAGAATAAATTCTTTTAGTCCTAATACAGATTGTCCTGAAAATTTGTGATTGTGAATTTTTAATAGCTATGACAATTCTTATAAGATTTAAAACGAAAAACGTGGGGCGCATGCGTAGGGATTTGCTATAGTTGTTTCTTAAAACAAATCTGATATTTTTGATTTTGGACACTAACAGCTCAACTCTGGTTTGTATGCTGGTATATGTGTTGAATCAGATTTCATTTATTATATTTTAGATATTTCTTTTGTGCATACTACATTCACATATTAGATTATAAATGTGTCATTTGAAACGTGCCATTATTAATTTGTCAAAAAAGAAATAATTTAATTACAATTAAATACAATTTTTGATATGAAAAGTACAATTTGCAGAATATTTAAAAAAAAATGCAAAAATAATTAAGATACAATTTTTTCAAAGAATTATATAATAATCAAATTATTATTTTGTAAAAAAAAAAACCGTTCATAAATATTAAAACAGCAATAAATCATATATTAGCAAATTATCAATAGAATATCAGAAAAATCCTTGAAAATTAATAATAACTTTATTACATTAATATTAAGCGAAACCAAAACAGATCTTTTAACTGCAGAAACATTTCCTGTATATTTAATTTTATTTCTAAATACATTTGCAATATTGTATAATAAAAATATACATCGTAATTAAATAATACCGTAAAATAATTACATTTAATATGCATATATTACTGTAAATAATTAAGATATATTTCTATTGTATTCAAAAGATAAAAATTTGTTGCTTTTATCAAAAAGATCAAATTGCTTTCGTAATGTCCAACAAAGTCACACTCTTGAAATAAAAATCAGGTTTTTTTTTCAAATTTATTTTATGCATGATAATCAGCTATTAGGAATGAATTTAACACTATGTGGGTTTAAAAAAAAATGCGTCGCAGAACATTGGGTGCGGTAAAAAATAAAAATTGTATTATTATATAATATTTATAAGCGATTTTATTTTAATATAATTGTTAGGAAGGACAGGCAGAGGTTGCAAATTAATATAATATTTATTAAAATAATGTTATTAATTTACATATAATATTTAATTAATTAGATATTTTCAATTCAAATTAGATTTTGTTATAAATGTTTAAAAAAATTGTGAATATAATATCAAATAATTTACATATAATATATTTATATACTCGTACTGTATATTCTTTTTATTTTGTTTCATTTTATTATGTGTATAATATTTATATAATATTTGAAACTGTTGAAAATGTCATAACTGTCACATCTAGTTTTGTTATAAGTTTAGCGTTTAATGGTAGATTATGTAATCAACATTTAAATTTATTGATTATTAGCTATATTTTGTTTTAATCTATCTGGGGATTGGCACGTATAATAAGTTATGTATTATACATAATTTTTTTACACGTAAAAAATTATTTTTTATATTAAACAATTTTATGACTTTAGTACGTAAAAATGATAATATATAAAAAAGATGTCTGAATCACATTTATTTCTGTTCAAATTATAAAATATATCAGAAAATCAGGTACAATTATTTTACAAAAGCAAAAATAAGAATGTCTTATACCTATAATATTAATAATATCTATACTTATTTCGCATCCACATTATATACACAAAGCAAAATATTTTTTTATATTTTTAACTAATTTATAATGAAATTTTAAATTTGCGCTCACGTTTTTTTTGGCGTTTATTTGTATTTCTCTCTTTAATATAATGAGTTCTGAATTTTTTTACTGCGTATACTAAAGTTTCAAATGAAATATGTATATAAATACTAATATAAATTTAAAATATTGAAATTATGTATGCTAAACTTTTATTATATTAAAAGAAAAAGAGAGAAAACCTAGTATAAATATATCAGAATATTAACTTAATTAACACATTAATTGTAGTTTCAATAATTTAATCCAACCTTGCATATACCTATTTCGAAAAAACATAACTTTTCGCAAACGGCGCGCAACGTCTCTAGAATTTCAAATAATTGAACATATTTATTACTACTTACTAGCAATTATAATCTGGCGGTTAACATTGAGATCTCAATTATGAAAAAATTTTAAATATCAGAAACGTGTTAGTTCGCTCCGTAAATTTTTTAATCGTTCGTTTTTATTTTAAAGGTACTTTCAAGTGCAGTAAGGCGGGCCTCGCGTTCAGTCAGTTTGTAATATAACATTTTATTATGCGTACTATTTCACGAGATATACAAATAAAAATTGAACAGTTATTATCTCTTCGAAATGGACTTACATTTGTTTCGAGTCGAAGAAAAATTACCGATCGATTTAAATGGTTTTTATGCATGCAATTTGGTCTTTGTTTGTGTGCCAATATAGCAGCCATTATTTTTATATCTGTAACATATAATCAAAGTTTATGCTGATTTTTATTTTTAAATTATTAAATATGTAGGTAAGTTTTATTTGTAATATCAAATGAATAAATACCGATTGACTTAGTCAGGTTGCTGAAGATATATGATTTTGATTAAATTAGACAAAAAAATACTATTTTAAGAAAAACTGTAGATCACTAGATGTGAGAAAATATTAATTTTATTCAATTATATTTTTCTTTATATTTTTATATATTTATTGCAGAAAAACCACTTTTTATATATATGTTTTAATATATACGTGTCTAAAAATGCTTTCATTGCTAATTTATATTTTATTGACATTTTGTAAACATTTTTATATGCTTAAGCAAAACAATAAAATTCAAAGTATATACATAGAACAATTTGCAGTTATTTCTACATAATATTTGTAACATCAATTTCACTTTTATCTGTAAGTAGGCGTGTGTACAAAGACGCATAACCTCAAATATAATCAATACCACATGACTTTAAACACAATAATATAGAAAGCCAACATTTAAGAATTACAACTAAATATATAAAATGCGATATTGTAATATCTTCATATGCGTTTAAGTATGCATTTTGCCTTGTACTTCTTCAAGTAAGTAATCAGCTCCGTCACCTACTCATTCAAATAGATCTTTCGGTTACGAAACATCAAACTTGTATGACATAGCCAACTGTGACGTAACAACCAGAGCTATTAAACATATTAAATCCGATTTCATAGAAGACTATATTATATATATATATATATATATATATATATATATATATATATATATAATTTCATTGACCAAAAAAGTAGATTACGGTAATTTGCGTGTTTATTTTTTTTTTCTGTATATATATTTCTTGTCGGATAAGATCTGTGCTGTCTATGAGGTGCCACGTTGTTTTCACTTTTTTGTTTCAAGTCATTTGAGAAGATTTTTGTACGAATATACATTATTGTTGTGAAATCCTTGACTTGATAATTTGATAATAAGAATTGTCTTCAATGATGTTTATATAAAAAAAAAGCATAAGTATTGTTTTTAAATCTATGCTTAAATGAAAGAATTATTTGTTTTTTTACTTGTGTGAATTATTAATAGCGATTATTCGACTATTATTGTAATTAATAAATTTTGTGGTAAATTATCAAATATTAGTGAAATACACGTTTTGTGAAACCGACAATAAAACGATTCTGTAATCAAATATAAGTGTATTTTTTTATAAAAGCGGTAGAGAAATTGAAAAAAAGAGAAAGAGTCGATATTAGACACAGAACGTAGATTATTACGAGGTAGTTCAAAGTACAGTCAATGTAGAAAATGTATTTTATTTCTTATTGAAACTGATTGAAGTTGAAACTAACATTGAACTAAGCTCGCCACGCTTTTTGTATTTTTGTCGGTGACGCTTATTCATGTTAGTGTAGTATTGATTTAATCTTACGTGAATATTGGTAAGGTCTATTTACATTGAGTCTCTTATACAAGATTTCTATCTCGTAACATTTCGGTTTTAAACTATTTAATTTTTTATATAATTTTATATATATATATATATATATATATATATATATATATATATATATAATTTAATAACAAAAACTTAAAAAAAAAACATTTATAGTAAAAGTCATACTTGTTAGATGTGATATAATAGATAATAGTTCCTGAACCAGTTTACGATAACAAAGTTATGTTACATCTTTTTACAATAGCTATACTGTGCACGTATTTTTGTTTCAGGAATAATTAATGCCTTTTTTATAACGTCACATCTAACAAGTTTGCCTTCTATTATTTTTTATTTGTCAGAAACAGTTAAAATATTATTTTAAAAATGTGCAAAAAAAATTAAATTAAAAATAATTTTAGCAGACAATTAAAAAATCATCAAAAATTATTGTAAATTATATAAAAATAGACACATATCTATTTCGAATCATGTTACTTAAGGGAACTATTATATAATTATATCAACTTAACTAATGAACAATAATTTGATAATTTAAATTTTACTTTGTAATTATATTTTTTTTAACGTAGACAAAGCTATAAATATAATAATTTGAACTTAACATTGAGCAAAAATAAAATGTTTTGATTCTATTGTTAAAATGTGGAATTATAATATTTTTCCGAAATAAACATCTATCCGAAATTAAATTGACGGAAATACAATTACCGAACATATATTTTGAAAATAACAAGATATTAATCATATCAAATGTAACTATTTTTATAGACAAGGTCAGGCAAATGACATTAAATAATATAGTATGTAATTGAAGTTTATTATGATAAATTTTAAATCAATTATACTAACTTATTTTTAAGTTATAACATTAATAAACTTTAAAAAAAATTAAAGAAATATATTATTTGTAGTAAAATCATAAATATAATTTTTAACAGTTGTCAGGTAAAAACTTAATTGACAAGCACACTATTTTGTTAATTTCTGTTTTCCGAGCGCAATAAATTTTATTCATTTGTATATTTGTTGATAAAAACTGTTAATACTATAAGCCTAATTTGTGTTTATTTGTAAAAATTTGGTATGATTACAATATCTCTCTTATCATATGTAATATGACGGTCGCTAAAAATGTATTTAGGATATTTGGTTTAATTATTTAAATGTACATTGTTTTGGTATATAATAATAATATATAAGAAACATTTTTATATTAGTTTTTAATCCTAGTACGACCTCTATGTCTAGACATTCTTAATTTGTTAGTGAAAGTTAACTAAGTACATTCTTTTAGTTTTTTAGTTAACACATACTGAAGATGATAGTTCATGATTTCAATCATGATATTTCAATATTTATAATGAATATAAAATTGAAAATTAATCTCTATATTTTAATGGACGATATGATTTTAATAAAAATAATAATTAAAGGCACTGATTTAAATAAAATTTGGCTTCCTTTAATTAAAAATTTATAAATTTTATGAACTAATTACTTATATTTACTATATTCTGTTTATTTACTGTATATGTCATTTGTATTTTTTTCCTGATGAACTCGTACGTTGAGTACGTCGAAACGTCGATTATTAATAAATATTAATACAGAAATAAATAAAATCATAAAGCGATTTCAGTTTAATATAATGAGTCCTGAAAGATTTTTTTTTTATGTGAATATTTAAGTTGTTATTGTTAATATTATCTATAAAACTAATATCAATTTTTTATCTTATCGGAAATATATGCAGAAAACAAAATTTTATTTATATTTTACAAAAATAAATTGTCATTCTACACTTGCAAATTTGAAAATATTAAAATATTCATTCACATGGAATTGACAATGAATGGAAACGAATGAAAAATACATATCACCAAAAAATTGTTTGTCAAGGATATGTGAAAAAATTTCACTGAATAGAAATAATAGTTCTGTGTCAATAGCAGTGTAGTTATGTGTTTGAACAAAACGAAATAACAGTGTAAGAGAGAACGCACGTGATCGTTCACTAAGCATAGTGTTTAAGCATGGTATTCATAAACGACCTTACAACAGCAAAACAACTATTCTCATAAGACGGTTTACTATCCTCCATAGGTTTTTTTCGCGTTCGTTCCTAAGAGAATTTCTAACGACCTTTCTTGGTTATTTATTTAGGTTTAATGTTTTATAAGATTAACGAATTGCATTGCAAAATTATTATCATAAACAACACAATGTCACGTTGTGAATATTGCATTTTTTTTGCTAAGTTATTATAATGATAGAAGATATTTTACTAAAGAATAAATCTGTAGTATATTGGCATCAATAGATGGTGTGAATTTCATATATGAGTCGTATAGATGCAAAATTCACTATTTGCAAATTTTAAGTTCTGAGATATTTGCAAAAAACTGTTATAGCTAAGTGTAATTGTATTTTGATGATAAAATCTTGTTACTAGATGGCAATACTTATTTAAAATCGTGAATCATTGGTTTTATACATCATTAATTCATTCAAAGTAACTGTTTGCTTTCCACCAATAAAATTTTTATTGGTGGAAAGCAAACAGTTACTTTTGCATCTAAACTATCAACGCAAGTTGTGAGTTTTGCATCCAATACTAAACTTTAAAGAGAGTTTTTCATATTCAATACTGAGTTTTTTTTCGAACTAACCTAACTATCGTATTTCTTGTAAAATTCTACATCCAAATCGCACAAAATCTCATTTTTCACTTTTTGTCGAATAGTGAGTTTTGCATCTATACGTCTCATATGACTTCGCAAAATTCTTTCCAATTTTGATATACGATATTATTTGGAACAATTTTCGATACGGCTAAATAATTTTTCATATTTTTATGATATATAAATAATTCTGTAAATAGGTGGTATATTTATGGCAAGACAGTTTTGTTTTTAATTATCATGACTACAATAGTTGTTATAAAAAAATTCTATTCCATAAATTTATTTAATACGATGACGGTCGGTTCTGTGGTGGCCACAATATATATTTTTTGTGAATTCGTATCTTACAATTAGTATAATAAAAAATCTTTCAGGACTGATTATATTAAAATAAAACAGCTTTAGGTTATAGTTTTGTATTAATATTTATTAATAAGCGACGTTTCGATGAACTCAACGTCTGTCTTCATCAGGAAAGAAGATAGTAAATAAACAGAATATGGAAACAAGCTACCAGGCAACAAATAAGTAACTAGATCATAAAATTTATAAATTTTTAATTAAAGGAAGCCACATTGTTTAAATCAGTGCTTTCACATTAATTAATGTTATCTTTTTTTTTATAAATTTATAAATTTTAAGATCTAGTTATTTATTTGTTACCTAGTAAATTGGTTCTATATTTTCTGTTTATTTATTATAAATGTTATTTCTATTTTCTTTGCTGATGAAGTCGTACGTTGAGTTCGTCGAATATTAATAAATATTAATACAGAACTATAACCTAAAGCTGTTTTATTTTTGTATCTTAATATTTCCATTTATAGATATTATTTAAATTTTATTCTCCTGCTAAATAACTTTGAAAATAAATATTATTTCAACAATTTACATCCAGATTATTATTATTAATAATAATAAATATTTTTTAATATTATTATTCCATCTTTTTAATACGAATATCTACGGAGTAAATACATTTAATTCTACAGTAAATTTAACTGACGTTTATAAAACCGGGTCTAAAACCATATTGTGTGGTAGCAATTAAGGAAAGGGAATAACAATAATTACAAGATAAATTTACCATAAATGTTTCAGTAACGATCTTCGTTGATCAAATTTGAATGAACAGTTGTGTCGTAAATTTTTCAAATGATATTTTTTATTAGCTCGTCTAACTTAAATAGCCCTTTAAAAAATTTCAAATCGTTTTTATTACCTGCTTATGTGATATTTATTCAAATTTTTGTTCATACACGTTACGTTATAAAATATATGATAAATGTGAAAGCATAATTATTTTTGAAAAAATTATAGTTATGTTAGGTTAGTTTTAAATTACTTAAAAGTTAAAGGCCACTTTAGATGGTAATAAATGAATAACTATTTGAAGTAAATATTTGTAAATGATTTATTTTTACTAAATATTTGGGACAGATTTGTGAGGATATGCGCATTTATGTCATTTACCACTGCTACCAACTGACAACAAATAATGGCAATAGTTGGCTGGCAATGTAAAGCAATGGTGGTTATATGCTGTCAGTTGGTAGCAAGTTCTCACAAATCTGTCTCAAATATTTAGTGGAAATTAATCGATTTCAAATATTTATTCATGATTTATTTTAAATAGTTATTCGTAACTTATTATCCTTTAAAGTGGTATTTAGGCTAGTTGTATAAAATATTGTTAACTTTAACTGTTAGATTGTTAACTATTTTCGAATTACTCCACTGGCTGGTCAGTTAATAAGTTAACTATATCATTTACTAACAATGTGTTTCTATTAGTAATATATTTAAAAATATTGTTTTCAGTTTTTTAATAATTTTATCAAATATGATGCTGACATACATACACAATTACGTCATATATTCAAAAAGGTGTGGCACAAACTCTTACCACTATCTCGAAACTAAATATTAGATATTTGGAATATCTGATTACAATATCGTGTATTTATTTAATATTTAAATTTAATATATATATATATATATATATATATATATATATATATCGAAGATATTGATAGAATTTGTAATATAAAATATTTCTCAAAATCATTTTTATAAATCGGCGGTCAACGGACGTTAACAAAACAAGCTTATTTTAAACTTTTGAAAGGAAGTTGCAAAAACTATAATTTTTGTTTATTATTTTGTCATTATAGTTGTAAACCGGTGTTCTAAATTGTTTTTTATACACTTGGGTAAATTTTGGTGTAACACAGGTGTGGATGTACAACTTTTAGTAAAAGTTTTTAAAAATTATTAGTCAATATGTTTTTTTTTATTTATTGGTAAGTTTCTGTTTGTGAAATAATTATAAATAGGTATTAAAATAATTTGTATATTTACATTCACTAATTTCAAATATTTTCAAAATATGATATTTATTATACTTTTTTATTTTATAGTTTGGAATATTTTACTGTTGACTATACTCTACTTGGACCATCTAGTATTTTATTTTTATTTTACTAACGATTTATATTAATTTGTCACGCTTATGTTTTTATTATAATGTAAAATATAAAAATTCAAGAAAAGAATTTGAAAACAATATATTTTCATTATATTATTTGTATTTACTTTAAAATGAAATCACCTTTTGATCGATAATATCAATTAATATAAAAACTTACATCGGGGCTGAATATACGTTTTCGGAAAGTGTCAAAATGATTCCTTGTTCTCATGTTTTTAGTGTCGAGATGAGACAAAATATTATGCCGTACCTTTCCAATTATTTATAAAGGAAATTATTGTACTATCGAAGCAAAGCTGAAAATAAAATGACGTAACGAGTTGAAATTTTCTGATGAGACCGTTAACGTAATTTATTTTTTTTATATTTAATTAATTACACTGTAAAAAAGTTACAATTTTACATAAAAACCTTCGTAAAAAATTGTATATTATTTCAGCAAAATGATATTTTTTTTGTAAAAATATTATAATTTTGTAATTTTAAATAAAATAATTAATTTACCATATTATATATGCTTTTTTATCGAATAAGTAAGTAAACTTATATAAAATGTACGCATTTTATATTCATATTATGTAACATTATCGAATTTTTTTTACAGTGTAGAATAAAATAAGTCTCATTCAGACTGGTGTTTTAGATATTTGGTTTTACACACAAGCACAAGAATTTGATTAATTCAAAGTTACTTATTTGTTATCTAGTAACTTGTTTCTATGTTCTGTTTATTTACTGTAAATGTCATTTATATCATTTTTCCGGATAAAGGCAGTTGTTCGTCGAAATGTTATAAATCAATATTAATACAGAACTTAAACCTGAAACAATTATATATTATTAAGAAAATATTTATTACATTTAATATTCGGAACCCTTAAATTTAGGAGTTTCTAGACTTATGTCTATTTGTATTAAATAGATAATATGACACTTGTAAGTACCATAAATTTATTACATTATTATAAACACGATGTTTTTATGTACTTTTATCAACGAAACAATTTTATTATGAATATTTTAAATAGATTTATAGTTCAATAATTTGAGAGCTATCAAAATATTTCCTCGCTTGTATTTGGTGGTACTTTTAAATATAAGTACATTTTTAGTGCACTTTTACTATCATTTTTTACGAGCCACTTATCGTGTCGAAAAAAATTAAAAGTGTTTAGATTTACTAACATTAGTTGATTTTTAAGTTGGTATAAAAATTTTAACATTGCGCACGCATGCCGGGTTCTTTGATTTTCTAACTTGAAATGTTATGAGTATTTTTACTTCTAGTATTTTTGTTATAACATAGTTGAGGCATAAAATGAACAATAAAGCAAGCTATGGAAACAATACACTGTCGATGAATATAGATGAATTTTATTATTACTATGAAAAATTTTAATGACTTAGAGGACAATTTATTTTCGGTCTTTTGTACTTGAATATCGTTAATATTTAATTTATTATAACTTATTATTTATTTAATTTATTATTCAAAAATATATTTTCAACAAAAAATTTATTTACAATTATTATTTTTAATTTTTCTCTAACTTACTTGTATATGATCATTTCTTTGCCAATGTATTTTGTTTTGATGGACAAATAAATATTATTATTATTAATATCTTTTTACACATAAATGTCAATCCCTGGCTGTGTCTTATTATATAATTGAATGTTAATGTAATTTTTTATATATTTATATTAAATTATTGCATTTTACATATAGCAAATTAATTATAGAAAATTAATAAAAGTAATAGATGTAAGTAACTTTCATTTTAACAGTCTATTTAAAGTTGCAGCGAAGAACATGTTTTACATTTGGCACAGTTTAATCATTTGTGATAAATGAATTGCATTTACTACTTTTACTCTTGAAATATTTATTATCCTTTTCAATTTTAAACAGCTTGTAAATTGGTATTAAATATTAAACTATATGACATATAGAAAGCTAAATTGTTATATATTTACTGGCTATTTATGTTTTCATATCGATTATAAAAACTTCCTTATTATTACCTAAAAATTATTTTACTATAGTTAATTGTTTATAGTTACTAATAAAAACATATTTGCAATTTTAAAGTTCCCAATGTTTTTCTCTAATAGAATCACGACAATTTTTGAAAATAAAGACCAAAATAACATTTTTTCGAATCCCCAAACCGTTTCCTTCTATGTTTTTTCATTTGCGAATAAAAAATTTCCAAACTTTGCGTACTTTTTAGTCATTCAGAGGAGCAGAACCTCTCCTTAATGAAAAATTGTTAAATTAATACAAAATTTGTTGTTAAAATAACACACATAATATTGTGTTGAAATAACGAAGTGTTAAAATATATTTTAATAAGTGTGTATTCTTAATTTTGTGTGTAGCTAAAATGTTTGAAATGAACTGAACGGAACTGAACAGATGAATATTTTCATAAGAAATGATTATAACAATATTTTGTTTGAATAGAACTGAACTAAACTGAACGAATACTACGAATTGATCATTATCGATTATATTTTGTTTTTTATTATAAATCATTCGCGAGTTTGTAATGTATTCTATAAAAGAATGGTAATTTGAGAATAGAGTTTTCCAGATATTTGCAAATTTTTCTAGAATTTTCTCTCGCAAATACCAAGAATTTACTATATCTATTTATAACCGATCTCAACATTTTATTATCGTTTAATAAACTATAATAGTAGTTAAACTTTACGACTATTTTGTGTCAAATACCTGCTTGGGTATTTAATCATAAATTTGAAATAATATTCTCGAAGTATAAAAATATTACATTGCAATAAAATCTAATGTTTCATTAATAATAAATAAATTTCATTTCGTAAAGAAATGTATAAGATTATATTACAACATGTGTGGCCCGAATAAATGTTATAAATTTACGATTTGTACTTGTCATATTGCGTGGGTTTTTGGAAGAGAATTTTAAGAAGACGATATGAGACAATGTTGTTTTTGTATGAGATAAAATCGTAGTGGAGAAATTTTTGGCAGAAGATAACCAACTTCCCTTATACGGAGCGAAAATATTGTACACATATAATATATAAATGTATTCATACATTGACCACTTTCTCTTTGCCAGTAATTGTGCGTTTGTATGGTTTAGTTTTTTTTTTAAATATGAGTAGCAGCTGTTCAAATCCAATATGTTAATTAATTACGGTAAAAAATTATTGCGGTTTTAACTCTAATGAGTAATATTGTACAATATTCCAAGAATAGCTTTTGAAATTTTGTCTAGTGTATTTATTTATGTTGAGTAGAAAATTATATCAAATGCATGTAAAATAAAAAAGCTTTAGGATTAAGTTCTGTATGTATTTTATTTAATTATCGATGTTTCGATATACTCTACGTATATCTTTATTATTTTTTCTTGATGAATTGAGTGAATTTATAGAAAATATATTATAGATATTTAATATTTAAAGATTTAAACAGATGATATGAGAATTAACAATATTTTAGTTAATATTTTAATTATGAAAAAGTTTAAAATATTTTTTGTTACTTTATATTTTTTGTTTTAATTTTTATTTCATATTTAACCAATTTTATTTTAAAATAATTTATTTGTAAAGAAAATGTTGTGTAAGAATATGATATAGGAAAGGTAATAAAATTTTATTTTTCTATAATAAAATTTACATTTAAAAATTTTTTGACAGTAAATTATTTACAATTTAAATCGTTATTAACACAAAAAATGTTTTATACACAAAATAAAGTCTTTTATATAAAAAAAAATGAATAATTTTTTTCATGTCACAAATTACAAATTTATTATACATAGTTTTAAATAGCTATAGTAGGTAAAATATATTTTATTATTCAAGTTGACATTTAAAAAGTTTAATATAATAAATGACTCACTCCGTGTATTTTTGCAAAGAAAAAAAGTTTGGGATATATTAGCTAAAAAATTAAGATGTAGAAACCACCTTTGGTTTCGTCGCGAATACAACGTCATATTAATATTGCACAATAAATTTGCATATATTTAATTCAATTCAATATTCGGCGAAATAATTGCAACAGCAGACTAAGGTGTGTACACAATTTTGCTTTATTACGTACGATAAAAACAAACAATGAGACAATTTTTTTACTTATTTACATACCAATGGGCAAAGGTAGCTAGTAACATATCGTTAGTTGATTTTGTGTTTGTTTCATACAACATTTTTGGTCAAGTTGAGTTATTGCTAATTTTGGAAATATTTGTTTGTTTTCTATCGTGACTGTTATAAAATAAAATAAACAGTTTGTGCCACATCCTTCTTGGGTTTATGGCGTGATTGTATATGTATTAAATTTTTAAATTTTAATAGTCTTGGAAATATAAATTCTAATTTGTTCTATATCTTTACTATAAACAATTCAATTCAGATACTTTAAACATCATTTTCTCGAAATTAAGAAATCGGCTGACGATATTTACTAAAATTTATCTGTATTATTAAGATTACTTAGCAATAAACATTAGCAAATATATTATTAGTTATTAATAACTGTAATTATTTGATTTGTTTATAAATTGTGGGTGTTATTTGGGTGTTATGTTAATTATTAAAATTAGAAAAAAGTTGTAGATCAATGCTGTTTTTAATATTAGGTACATCATTTTGAAATATTTCCTTGACATTTAATAAGGAAAAAAAATGTTTTTATTTAAATATTATACAATGATACAATAAAGCATTTATAAAATTATCGTACACATGTTTATAATTTATTACTTTTTTGATGTAAATTAAAATTTAAACTAATTTTAATTATATGGGAAAAATAGTGCTGCTAAGAATTTTCATTAATCTATATATTAAATACGTATTACGCTATTAGAATTTAATATTTATTACGGAAAAATATTAGTAATTTTCACTTTTATTTGCATATAAGTTTCACTTTGTTTTCGATACTACCGGGGTTTCAATCTGCATTAATTATCAGTTCTTCTATATGCTCTATTTACAAGTTTGAACATTTAAGGTTAAAATATATTTCACAAGTATGTGTGTATGGTAATGTTTTAACTTTAAAAAAATAATGTAAATAAGAACTTAAATCATATATTAGATCATTCTTGTTTGTGTGTGTGATCAAATTACGTTTGACATTTTGAATGATGACTGAAATATTATTCTTTTTAACTTATATTAGTGGTTATACAATATAATTAAAAATTGACGTGAATAAATGAGCAGATAGAATTAATATGGATACAAAAAATAAAATATCGAGATTTTGATAGCTTGAAAAAGTGTATGATAGGAGAGGATATAAGTAGTGTTTCTTAGGATTGTGCTGATATCAAAAAGTTCACAGATTTTAGGTTATTTTTTTGTTTGACAATCGATATATTAAAAAAAATATTATATATAGGAAAGAATTATCCTAAATAAAGCGAAAATAAACATATATACGTATTTCTACATTTTTGAAAAGAAATTTCAGAATTTCTATAAAAGAGTATTATTTTTATATGAAAAATTCAATATAACAATATTAATTAATATTAATAAAACAATAGTAATTTTGAAAAAGTATAAATAAATGTTTATTTGTTATGGAAATTTGATTTTATTTCTTCAGGAATTACTTTTTAATCAACCTGCTAGATATATATTAGTTATTAAAAATAATGTTTTTCTTAAATATAATATTTAAATAAAAATTATGAATAAAATTTTAAATATAAAAATAAAACAGCTATTATAAGCAAAAGGTAAATGTAAAATTTGTAAAAATATATATTTAACAGTTGTTTTCATTTGTTTCGAATTCATGGTTAATATGATATTTCTAAGCCTCCGTCTATATAAATATATATTTTATTATCTTTATTTATGATCATAACCAATCGTGTTAAAACACTCCGTTCTAAAAAATATTAAATTGAATTTTATCTTCCATAGCTAGAGATCTAAAATGTACATAAAATTCGTGAAAAATGTTGATTTTGATTTATTTTTACTAAACACTATACGTAACTATTTGATATACTGTTTTATCTTTATGTTAGATGTATTTAAGATTTACATTAATTTATAGTGAATAACTTATGTTAAATTTTTTTAGTGCGGTGTTAAAATTTATCAAAGACACATATGCAGTTAACATGTCATTATAACATAAAAATACTGTTAGGCTTTTTACTGATGTGTTACTGTTAACTCTTAAAATTTTATGTTTTTAGTGAATTTTTTTACAAGAAGTGTGCGTCTTTTAAATATTTCATTAATGTTAAATAATTATTATTAAACATTTCATTTAGAACACTAACCCACATAATTAATTAAGAAAATCGTTTATTTTTGCGATAAAAATATAACCTGATTAATATAAATTTTTAAACGAAAAAAAAATGAATTAATACAATTGTATTTTTAAACTTTTACTTTGTTTTTTAACTGTTATAAAAATCAACGGAAGTGAACTACATAATAATAACGGCGTGTTAAGTGTACACTAACTATAATAATTTTTCGTAAAACAATTGTGCATTTTCAATTAAAAAATAAAAACTTTTCTACACCTTTTCTATTTTTAATTATTGCAAGCAATATAACTTATAAGTTTTTTTTTCTGTTTCAGGTATGTAACGAGTTTGAAGTTCTTATAAATCAAGTTAATGAACTGTTTTTATGATACGCAATTAGATCAGGTAAAATAATTATCAACTTTATCGATAAGATTATCTTAAAAATATATAATAACCGTTTTAGATTGAAGTTAATAGGATTAAGAGCCTAATGCAAATAATAATATGAATTGTTTAAATATAAATATAATTTTAAATGAATATTGAAGTTTTATAGGTCCGTATTCTCACCTCATTTATAAAAGTGATTTTTGCCAAAAGTACTTTTGACGTTTACTTAAAATTATTTATTAAGCACTTTGTAATAGTTTATTTAAATTTTATAATAAGAAATATAATAAAAGTGAAAAAAAGTGAAAAATTATTTATATTTGATCAAAAACAGAAGCAAAAAGTTATTTTGAAATTAATGATAACAGCACTTTTTCACGAAAAAGTGAGGTGAGAATACGGGCCATAGTTTTTCTGATAATATTTTTATTAATTACAATTAATAATTATTGTAAATGCTCTCAATTTAAGAGGCAATAAAATTTAAGATAATTATATTTTATTAATGATTATTAATTGTATTAATTTAACAATTTTTTTTTATTATAGTAATTTAAAATTTAATTAATTAATATTGAATTGTTTAATATTCAAAGATTTAAACAAATGATGTGAATTAACCATATTTTAATTATGAAAAAGTTTAAAATATAATGTAATTCGGACCCTTGAATCTAAAGCAAAATATGTCTCAGTATACAAACTTATGCATCAACCTAAGAATAAAAGCTGCGCTTATAGATGAACTTGATTGATAGAAATTTTATTGTATCTGAAATAGAATTGAACATGTCAAAATACTAAAAAAGTATGAATGAATCTAATTTGAAAAATTTAACTCAGAAGCAATCATCTATGAAAATACGTTCACATTTTGAATTAGAATAACGTAGTCCATATTTCAATGACAGACAGCATCAACAACCTTCACTTCAAATGTCTGATTCGTTTCAATAAACTCTCCGTCGTTGCGTCGATTTTATTTCACGTCTAGAATTCTCTATACACACACACACACACACACACACACACACATATATATATATATATATATATATATATATATATATATATATATATATATATATTGAGTGCTAAGTAGGACAAATGGTTAAACATGTGAAGTCTTTGGCTCGACTAAACATACGGTTCGGATTTCGACGTCACGTGGACCACTTAACGTCCGTTAACGCTTACGTTTACCTTTACGGTGCACAGCATGCGGGATTTTTTCGAATCGGAATCATATATGTATAAAAGCAGTTGTGGGATTTTGTAACTTATTTCGGTTAAACCGCTATCGTTACTCTATGGTAAACAAATGGGTACGATAGCTATAGGAAACGAATACGAGTTACGGAATCTCGCTGCTGATGACTGAGACTTGGTTTTTTAGTGCGAGACTAACTGATGTTCTATAACTATTTTCAGTTTGAATTAATAAATTTTTTTGTTTATATTTATGAGTGGAGCAGTGATGTATCGTATTTAGTTTTTTTTTCTTTCTTTTTATGATTTTTATGACGTAATTATAATAATTGTTTTTAAAAACGATGCTTTATGATTTAAGAGTCGTAATATTAATTTGCTTTATATTGTAAAAAAAAAAATATTTTTATTATTAATTTTTATTAATTAATTATTAAGTATGTAGAATATTATTTATATACATTCAATTACAATTATGCCATATTCCCAAAAGGATGTTGCAAAAATCTTTTCACTATCTTGAAATTAGTTTTTTCCAAATATTCCTATCCAGACAAGCAACTCTAGCTTCATCTACTGACACTCTGTCTTTTATTCCTACTGTTAGGAAACTTTGCTCACGCAAGCTATTTTTTCAATTATACCATTCCATCTACTCATCGTACGTTCACGCAAACATATACAAAACATCATCAATTACTCGTGAAATAGAAATGCGTGCACAGTCCAGCTATTGTATAAACAATAGATGGAACATAACTTTGTCATCGTAGATTGAATCAGAAATTTACAACGTAACTTTATTGAATGACTATTTTTCTGTATAAAGAGTGAGACAAGCTGACAAGCTCAGTTTATTGTTAGCTCTTGAAGCTTTAATTATTATAGTATTATTGGAAAATAAAGTATACTTCTTGCATTGATTGTATTTTGATTTGCGCCTAATCCGGTAATTTCTACTTTATTTGCCAACTTTTTCTCTCAAAAAAAATTTTTTTTTAATGTAATACATTTTTTTAAAAAATTAACAATTTTAATAGACAGTTAATGTAAGTAATAAATTAAAATTAAATAATCATTATATATTGAAGTTAATTAATATTTAAATAGATTTTTATTGATATGTAATTAAAAATAAAATGAAAATTTATTGACCAATTCTTATTAAATATAATATCTTGTTGAAAGTCTAATTATTTCCCGTTCGTATCAAATTACAATTTTATGAACTAGAATAAATTAATTGATCGTTATTAATGAATCTTATAAATTGAGAATTTCAACTTTTTGAAAATGATTTTATGAATATGAAATTCAATAATTAACGATAACGATATATGTGTTTTAAATTATATATATTTACCTATATATATAATATATATATATATATATATATATATATATATATATATATATATATATATATATATAATTCTGTAAAAAAGTGGCATATTTATGTCAAGACAGTTGTTGTTATACAAATTTTTCTATTCTATTCTGTTGTGGTCACAGCAGATTTTTGTTAATTAATTTTCAAATTTAAATCTGATTGATTATTGATTAATTTAGGAGCTTGTGAAGGTCATTATATGTGAAATAAAAAATGCTAATAAATCTTCATTAGTAGCCCTTTAAATTACATCATTAGTTAGTTGTTCACAATTTTTTGTTTTACAAAAATGAACACCTCAAAATATTTTTTAATGAAAGCAAAAAAATGACAGGTAGCGAAGAAGTCATAATTTAATTAAGCTTATTTTTTACTTAGTGTTTTGATCCGCATATTTCATCATAAAAACATTAATCATTTTGAGGAGCTGAATTCTTCTAAACTTACATAATGTCCGATAAAAACGACGCGTTGTTTTTGGAAGATAAACTTGGCGCTTCTTATATATAGGATGTTACCGTAATTACTTTAATGTTTTATGGTACACATATCTAAAATAATAATAACTTTGTGCTGAATGAATTATTAACGATTCACCTTGAAATTTGATGAGGAAATTGTCGAATAATCTTGTTTTCAAATAGTGTGGGTTTTCGGGAAAAAATGTTCTTTGTTTTTAATTAATTTAATACTTTAACTTTGTAATAACGAGTCATTTATATTCGCATAATAATTTAGATCAGAAATAAATTATGTCATTTATTTTTAGCTTGAAATATTTTCAACAAAAAAATATTGATGTCTTGAATTAAGATAATATCTAAGAACTTGTGCAGACTACAGAAACAGACATGTTATTTTTTTAGTTTATTTAAACCATAACTGACTTAAAAATTTACTTCCATATTTTTTATTGTATTATCTTTATGTACAATTTCAAATTTTTCATTTTATTAAATTAACGTAACGTAAATGTCATTTGTATAAATTTTTGATGAAGATATACGTTGAGTACGTCGAAACGTCAATTATTAATAAATATTAATACAGAACTACAACCTAAAGCCGTTTTATTTTAATATAATGTGTTCTGAAAGATTTTTTATGTTTACATTTTATGTTGCCACATAAATTTAGTGCCAATTCTTGATGATCTAACATGCCAATATTTATTTTTTGGAAATAAATTTTGGAGTTAATTAAGCTAAAGTTCTTGCTGAAAAAAAAAACTATTTGAAAAAATCTTGTGAAGTCACATTTTAATTTACATAAATTGATGATTGTCTTATTTCTAATTTAGATTCTAAACTGGTTATTATTTTAAACAATTTACTGTGTTTTTCTAATAGTTCTAAAAGTAAATATGATTTAATTCTGACTCAGCTGATAGAAATTTCGTATTTTTAACATCTTTTTACATATGTTGCGTCAATGTTTGTCTAGAAACGCATACTAATTATTAAGTATAATAATGTTACACGATAAATTTAAATCAATAAAAATATTGTTGTAATTTTTTATTTTAATTATTAATATTATTAAAGTTTTATATATCATTAAATAAATAATATTTTAAAATCAAACGGCTTTAAGTTGAAAGTTCTGTATTAATATTTATTAATAATCATTTTTTCATTTAATATTATTAAAATATAGAATTTAAAAGAGTGAAATTTAAATATTTTTTTAGATATTTTTTATACTTAATAAATCTATTGATAAATGAATTCTACGGTAATATGTTTACACTTTTAAAATAAAAGATTTTAAATGTGTCCAAAGAAACAAAGATTTTGTCTTATTAATGCAGTTGTTTTGACACATATTTATAGGTATATAATTGGGAAACTAGAATTTCTATATTGACTTTTATAGGTATTTACAGAAAATTAAAACTAGGTACCTATATCAGAAGTTTAGTTTTTCTTTTCCGAAATAGCATTTTTATTATTTTGGTACGGTTTTCAATCTTTAGTTTTAAAACTATTGAAAAATTCATATTTTTCATTTAAATAAAATAATAGATTCAAACTTTTTGTCATGTTTCAAAAACTAATTACAATAGTTAGCTTTTATTTATATAATATGAAAATTGATCATTAAATTAACAAATATAATAGTAATACATAATCTGTTTTGTTCTATCTCTTTAAATTACTTAGCGTCAGCTTCATTTGAAACAGTCACGCAATTTTAAATGCCTTGTACTTCTTTTTATAACATAAAATTTCAATTAGAAAAATAGAACACAATTTCATACAGCACATAAAATGTGAACCAGTAATAAAAATTAGTACGTAATTTTTAAGTAAACGTAAACTTTTTTTAACATATTTTTCTAATTCACGTTCCGCACAATAAATCTTTTATGTAATTTTTAATCAAATTAATCAGTACAATAGCCCTAATTACAAGCGACCATACCATACGGTTTGCAAATCGCCCACAACACACAGTCGAAATATTCCAAGTTACTTTTACACCGTTATACCTTAATAGTATTCAATCGTGTACATTCTCTTGCTTTATTAAGTAGCCGGTCGAATTTAGAAAGTCCAATCAAAGTATTATGGTAGGGAAAAGTGTTAAACAACACTCTTACGTACGCGACTACATACGTTCGTTCTTTCTGTGTGTCATTTTCGAAGGTAAACATTTGGGGGGTAGACTCGAGCGGCTAGGTGGCGCGGTAAACGGGGGGTTACATCAAGACAGTTCGCGTTGGATACGCGTGACTTAGATCAGTTCAGTCAAGAAAACAGAAAGTACAACAGGTGCAGAACGATGCCATTATAATATATATCTACCTGTTGTTAGACTACAAAAGAAATAACGTCTGAACTTATTTACTATTAGTGCTGTTATATAGCTTGTAGGGTTTTTATTTCATCTATTGCGTTTTTGTGGTTCCGGCGCGTTAAGTCCAGGTATCTGCGGTTGTTCTAGTCAGCGAACTGTGTGTGTATGTGTGTGTGGTTCAGACCGACAGAGAGTTGTGAGAAAAAATAACGAGAAAGAAGTGTTAAAAGTGTACAAATATTCTGGGATCTTTATTGTTCTGTTATTATTTGGTTGGTTTGTTACTGTGTACTTTTTGGATTCCAATTCTTTTGGATAATTCTATGGATTTGATGGATATTGCTAGGAATTCGTGATATGTCACAGGTAAATTTTAATCTTATCTGATGTATTAATATTTATCAACAATGTAATGTAGAATTCAATTTATTTTTATAATACGTGTGAAAATATTGATACCAATAGGCGGGTTAAGACAGGAACTTTTACAGAAATTAAAAAATTAAATATAATATTTAATATTTTTTTGTGTAATATGTTTTCTAAACTTATAATCAGGTAATATTACATGTAAATATATGTATTATTATGACAAACAATGATATATAATTTATTTAACTTATATGAAAATGAAAGTAAGCCAGGTATATATGACTTAACTTATGGAGACTTAACCCTTAACTGGTATGGTACGGGTCAAATCGCCGCTATTGATGCATTATTATTGTTTGTGTCTCTCTGCTGATCGCAACGGACCTGCCCCACCCAATACCTTCCTAGTATATCATACACTATCGTTTTATGATTAGTGCTGATTGTAGCTTCTCTGCGTAAAGTCGTAAATAACGTTGCCGGTCATTTTGACCCGTACCATACCAGTTGTGTAACTAAAATAGGTATGTTTGATTTGATCACCTGTGATAATATTTTTGTGTTTATGCATATATTTGTTGTTTTTAGTTTAACGAAGTTGTTAAAAATAATTGTATATATTATTTTATTTGAAATGGACGTTGCCGGATCGTCAAATATTAACAAAATAGCATTTGATAGTCCTGATTTTGAACAAGTTGTTACTGAATGGCTGAGGGAATTAGATGAAGTCGACGACCGTTCAGACTTAGAAGAATCAGACGCGGAATACGAACAAAGTAACCATGATTCTGAGAGTGAAATGTCGGGAGCAGAAGATGAGGAAATGGAAACAGAGAGAGCTCGTAACACGCAAGCTTATTATGGAAAAGGAAATAGGTTCAAATGGTCAAAATTAGCTCCTACTCGAGCTGTTCGGACACCAGCACACAATCTTGTTACAAAATTACCAGGATGTATTGGTAATGCACGCGTGTTGTCAGAAACTGCTACTGAAGAAGCTTTTTGGAATTGCATATTCACCGAAGAAATGCTCACAGAACTTTTACTGCACACCAATGCCAAAATCCAAGCTGAAAGACCAAATTATTCTGTACAAAGTAAGCACATCATTCAAGATCTTGACATGATAGAACTGAAATCATTCATTGGACTTTTATATTTTACTGGCGCGTTCAAATCGGGTCACGAAGATGCCACATCTTTATTTTCAACAGACGGAACAGGTCGTGATATTTGCCGTGCGACTATCAGTGTGAAGCGGTTCTTGTTTTTATTATCCTGTCTGAGATTTGATAATGCTCATGATAGAAATGAAAAGTTTGTCACAGATCCTCTCGCTCCTATTTCCTATTTTTTCACAGAGCTTGTAAAAAATTCACAAAAATCATTTACGCCAGGTGATTTTTTGTGTATAGATGAAATGTTAGTACCTTTCAGGGGTAGATGCAAATACAAGATGTACTTGCCCAACAAACCTGCCAAATACGGCTTGAAAGTAATGGTCTTAGCAGATGTTACCACACATTATTTCTATAACGGGTATGTATATTGTGGCAAAGACAGTGATGGAATTGGTTTGCCCGATGAACTGAAAAATTTCTCCAAGCCAACACAAGCTGTTTTACGGCTCGTGAAACCAATTGAAAGGAGTAATAGAAACATTACTGCTGACAACTGGTTTTCTTCAGTCCCACTTGTAATTGAGTTAAAAAATAAAGGACTTACATATATTGGAACTATGAGGAAATCTCAGAAAGACATTCCCTCAGAATTTTTACCAAATCGCTGTAAAACTGTCGGAACATCACAGTATGGGTTTGTAAAAGATATGACCCTGGTTTCATATGTGCCAAAAAGAAATAAAGCTGTGGTATTGGTATCAAGTATGCATCACTCTGACGATACAGATCCGGAGTCTGGCAAACCGGAGATAATTGTAAAATATAATCAGACCAAAGGAGGAGTCGACGCCTTAGACCAGAAATGTGCTAACTATTCTGTCGGTAGGCGAACTCGCAGATGGCCAATGGCTCTCTTTGGAGCTATTCTGAATATTAGCGGAATAAACGCACATGTTCTATGGTATTCTAGAAAATGTGAAAGGGATAATAGACTTACATTCTTAAAGAACTTATCTCTTCAACTTGTTATGCCTCAATTAATGCGAAGACTTTATAATAATAAACTACCCACGGAACTTCGATGCACAATAGGTCGTATATTAAAAAAAGAAGTTCCATCAAAAGGAACACCAGAAGATAAAAATGTTCTAGCATTAAAAACTAGAAAAAGATGTTATATATGTCCATCTAAAATGAATAGAAAAACATTTCAACTATGTAGAGATTGTAAAAAACCGATATGCGCTGGATGTACAATAAGGATCTGCAAACGTTGTGCTGAAAATTTGCGTCAAAACTAAGTGATGTGATTTTTTTTATTTTGAACTTTTTTCATCTGTTTTTGCAACTTTTTGAAAGTTTATTACTAGTTTTAAGTATTCTATAAATATTTTTTTAATGGAATGAGAATATTCATTTTTTTTTCTTTGTGGAAAAGATATGTTTAATTTTATATTGTTTTGAAAGAAATATATATTTTTATTTGTAAGATTTGTATTTTTGTAATAATTTATGGATTAAATAGTTGAAGAGACATATAAAGACAACCTATGTTAGTATGGAAAGAAAAAAAATAAAATTGCCTATAAAAAAAAATAGGCGGCGTTTTGACCCACACCATACCAGTTATGCGATAAATTTTGACCGTACCAGTTAAGGGTTAAGTATGTAAAGGTCAAACGATATGACAGATTTTTTGTTTTTTTTGCTTTACGTATAAAATATGTACATGATAAAATCTAAAATTGTAGTATTTGATCCAATGACTGAGTAACTTGTGAAATTTTGCGAAAAATATAAAATCTCAATATTGTAAGTATTATAAAAACTATTACAAGTTTGATGATTATCTTAGTGACAAGTTCTAATTTTCAATTGTAATGTAAATTCTGTATTAAATTCTGAAACAAAAATATTATTATTAAAATGAAACGGCTTTAAGATATAGTTCTGTATTAATTTTTATTAATAATGACATACATCATCAGGAAAAGTTACACAAATGACATTACAGTAAATAAACAGAACAAGTTACTTGGCAATAAAATAAGCAAAACTATAAATTTTTTTATTAAAGGAAGTCAAATTTTATTTAAATTAGTTACTAGATTTTATCTTTTTCTTTATGAATTTTTATTGCTTCTCTTATCAATCTACTGTTAATATTGATAGGTTTTGCAATTATTATTAATAATATAATTGCAAAAAAATATTAATTCATCATTGAGTCCAGTAAATATTTCAAGTATAAAATACTTTATTTTAACATGATTGAATATTCAGGCCAGTTCATCCCTGTAACCTTTTTTTTTAAATGAAAAGAATTTAAATCTAAAATTTATTATTTTGACACCATCCCCTAAGTTATTTAATACCCTTTTGTAACATTCTTTAACTGTTTGTTAAACTGTGACTGGTTCTATTCATAAAGAATTCTTTTATGTACTCAACAAAAGTTTTACATCAATTTTTTTCTCTCTTCAACATCCCACACATTCTGAATGTCTTCAAGATACTAATCTTTGTAAAAAATTGTCAATTTATATTGTACAATTTTTTTGGACATATGTCGAATTAATGTTTGCATATTAATTTAAAGTTTTTTTTTTTTTTTTTTGATAAACATATTTATCTTAATTTACTTGCTAATGATTTAGTAATCTTTAATCTTCAGACATTCTTCAAAAAATATATATTTTAATTATGTTATAAGATTTAAAAAATAATTTTGCTTAAACCTTGAGAAATTAAAAAAATATAATTTGTATCCTTTATATATTCTTATGTTAATCTAATTCAATTTATATTAAAAAAACAATATATTCAAATTTGTTTAAACTATAAAAACAGGAGTATAATAAATTTAGAACCGGTCAAAATTGAACGTTTTTGTTATCGAGTATCTATTGTTTTGTCCTTGCATAAAGTGCAGTAATATTTGACATTCACTTTTAGCTGTTGTAATATAAACGATATTAAATTTTGTTTATAATATTTAATAAAATAATGCAACAGTGGAACGTTATTATCCCACTTAACTTTATCAGGTAATAACTGAGATAATTAAAAAAATCTTGGTTATTCCATATTACGAAAGAAAATCAATTTTTAGTATTATTTTAATTAATAATAATACTAATAATGCTCATTTATTTCTTTGATTATGAAATACATAATATAGGATATTTTAACATATTACTTATTTTGTTACCTAGTAATTTGTTTCTATGTTTTGTTATATTTGTATCTTTTTTTTTCTTGATGAAGACATACGTTGAGTTCGTCATAACGTTGATTATTAATAAACATTAATACACAACTAAAACAAAAGCTTTACTTTATTAAGTTTTATATTTTTCAATTAATAATTAATCATAATATGGGCAAATATAAACTAAATTTTTACAAACTTTAAAATTAATAGCGAAATATTTCGGCAGTGTAAATCAGACTTAAACGTTTTATAAATATCAACTTCTTATTGCGGAACCATTTGCACACAAACACTTATACATATTCACACACACGTTCACAAAAACAAACTCACTCACACGCATACGTATAGCCAGCGTATATCATAACTTTCTCTAATTGTGGATTGTGGATCAAGGATCCCAAGTTTGTTCTCTGACCGAAAGTACGAAAACTCGAAACTGGCTGGCCAATCTTATACCGACCAACTGTTACTGCTGCTCTCGCGGGATTTTTTTCATCATGTAATATGATTTATTCCGCATGCGGATATTGTGAGTCGCGTGTAATATTACGCAAAACTATTTCAATATTATTACCAGTAAATTAAACGTATTATTAAAATTTGTTCCGACTTTTAGCATGATTTATACATTCCTTAAAAGTTAGTTAAAATTGCTTATTTATTGGTAGAACGCAGAAGGTAGTTAAAATGTGATTTATGTTTTATTATTTTTTTTAATTTAGTTTTTGCTGTGCTGATTTTTATTGGATTTCTTGTTATTTCTTGTAAAATAACTTAATGTTTTTAAATTTATAGAGATCTTTAGATATACAGTTTTAAAAATATGTCTTTAGTTTTATATTATAACAGCCAGTTTTATAACGAACATTTTAACTAAAGTCGACAAAAAGGCTTTTTAATTGACACAACAACAAATAATGTTGCCATTGGAAGTTGACAAAGATGCATCGTTTTATTGACAACAATAATTATTATTATAGTAGAATTTAAAATCGATGCGTTTACGTAATTTAAAACTAAGTTTAAAATAATTGTCGAAAATGAAAAACACTATGATTTTTATTACAATATTATATTAATTTGCATTTTAATGTTGTTTGCCTCGAGACTACTCAATAATCTTTTATATATGCAAAAGATGCTAAACAAGTTTTTTCTCTTCAAAATTATTTTTAAATTGAATACCACATGTTGCTATAGGTATATGTACATCTTTCAAATTAGCCAAATATTCATACTAAATTGCTGAAAATGGACGGTAGTTAATTTTACAAATTGTCAAAATATTGTGAATTTATGCTGTTCAATTTGTTAAGCAGTAAATTGTGTATATCCTGTTTACAATATTATTTTTTTGTATATTTTACATCATTTCTGTAAAGTACTTTTTTTATTTAAGAATTATAATTTACAAAATCTGTATAATTAAAATACTTATGAAGAAAAAATTAGTAATTATACCAAATTTTTAGTATTTTGATTATTATAATTAGCGTCTAGAAATTTTTAAAATACGAAAATATTAATTTTATATTTGTAAATTAATACAACATTGATCATTTTCAAGTAGATGGTCATTACATGTAATTTAAATATATTTTTACTCAAGTTTTAATATCTGTTGAAAATCAGAAACATCAATAAATTACAAATTATTTTACGTAATTTTACATTTTTTTCTAAAAGTGTATGAATAAATCATGCAAAACATTATCTGTTAACATCCAGATCTTAATAGTAAATTATATTACAATAAACACGGGTCAATATTTAAACCCAGTAAACTAGGACAACAATTAATTTTGAACTGCATAAATACTGAAACAATTCTTCTCAATCAGGAGAGTATTTACGTTATCTAGTTGGAAATATCTAAGATGCTAGCGGTTAGATAACGGTCGCATAGCCAAACATGCATCGCATGGTGTATGTGTGTATACACGATAGCTATAATACTCTGCAGGATATCTAGCTTTTCTACTCCTTTGGCCATACTAAGAAACAACAACACAATATCTTGTTTGTCTTCATCTACTAACTAGAATATACAAATAAATTTTACCGGTTTAACGATCTGTTATGTCGTCATAATTATTAATTTTTTTAAAAAAACAAATTATTAATGTATGTTTGCTTTTGGTGTTGGTTTTCAAATATGGATTGTGTTGTTTTGATAATTAAAATTGTTTAACATAGTATAAAATTTTTCATACATACATACGCAATCACGCCATGTATCCTATAGGGTGTGGCACAAACTCTTTCCACTATTCCAAAATTAGTTTTCTCCAAATACTACCTGGGTTTGACCCGACCTTTATTTGTTCGCAAATGACACTAAATAATGATTGTACGCAACTGGCACGTACGCAACTGGCACGACACTATATTTATGTATGTGCATTCAAAGAATTGGGTACCAATAAGTAAATTTATAGGAGTTACTGCAATTTTACAGTTTTAAACAGTATGTTTTCTATGTTTTTTTTTGTGTGTGTTTAACTTGCTGTTTTATTGATAAATTTATAGTTGAAAACAACCGATTATTGCTTACTATATTATCAGGTTGTGTATAAAAATTAGTAAGTTAATGACTGAAGTGGTAATTAATTTTTGCTGTAGTTTCGCTGCAAATAAAGTAAAAGGTATTGCTTATCGTGAATGGTGTTCAAAAACGAAGTAGATTTCTCTTCCTGTCCAATTCTTTAATTCATATTTTAAACCGGTTTTAAGAAAAATGATTGTATACCAAAATGGCAATACAAAATTACTTATCGTAAAATATTTTATTTAAAAACTTTATGTACAACGCTCCCAGATTTAATGACCAAACTTAAAATATGAATTTAGTTTTTCAAAACAAGGAAAATAAATTCTCTGAAGGAATGCTTGAAAATGTTAAAATTCTTTTTTTCTTAGTGTGTATACTATACGGCGGTAGCTATATAATATTAAAAATAACATAGGAGACTCCAACAGCCGATGAGACAACAAACTTTATCAATAAGTTTATTTTTGGGTATAAAATTACTTATTCAACAAAAAAAATATTTTGTTTTATAATAAATATGAGATTTGAATATATATATTGAAAATTGCAAAATTATCAACTGTCGCTTATAAAATAATAGAAAAACAAAAAATTTCAAGTATGTTGACATCGTAAAATTATTATGTTACAGCTAAATTATGAAACTAATACAGCTGTATTACGATTTAAATTGGAATATAAATTTTTGTTTTGTTTTTTTTTTTGTTTATAATCATTTTATACAAAGAATTTTTTTTAAATATATTACTTTTAGAACAGATAAAATATTATTTAAAGCAGGGAGTTGATCCATGACATTTGCTATGTAGATTTAGCTTTGAATCCTTGAATCGGAGACGAATTAAAACTAGTATAGTTATATTGTACAAATTACTGAATAATATGTCCTAGCTTACTTGAAAAACTTAATTTTTCAGTTCCAAGACTTTTGTCTCGTTCTACTCGAACGTTTTATTGTGATACTTCTAGAACAAATATTTTATATAAAGCACCAATCAACGCAATGTGCAGAAATTTGAACAAATTGTTTATCTGGTTTTGATATTTTTCATAAAAATATATATTCACTGATTAATAGCTTAAATAATTAAATTAGTTATAATAATATATTTCTACTATTGAACAATAAAGTCATTATTAGTGTTATTATTACTATTATTAAAATTATCTTAGCAGTAAATGCACAAACGTTATCTCCTATTTTAGTGCGCACAGTATACAGTAGCCACATAATATTAGAAATAACATACATGTAGGAGACTCCAACAGCTGGTGAGAAAACAAACTTTATCACTAAGTTTATTTTTAGCTATAAAATTACTTATTCAACAAAACAAAATGGTCTTGTTTTATAACAAACACGAAATTTGAATACATCTACTTAACATCATAGAGTTGAGCTTAATAAATTCTATATTTTAATCGTGCATATAGCGTTAGGCGTTGCAGATTTCTTCGTTTTTGACGGCGCGCGGAGTAATAAAATTCCACGAGATATATTCTAACGGTTTTTAGCGACTAGTGCCCCGTGGGTGACGGCAAAAGATTCGCGAGCAGTTGTAAGAAAACTGGAATACGAAAGTAGCCTAGGCCTAGGTTTAGTTAGTTAGTTAGTTAGTTAGGAACTCCGGGTTTACCATTTCGATCGTAACGAAAGAGGATAGCGTCTAACAGCGATGCTATATTTATGAATCGGAGAATAAATACGAAAAAATGCAAATTTGCACTATAAACCGCACAGTCGGCCGTTATATTGGATGCGTGTTAAGCACATACATGCTTTCATGCGTGAACAGTGAATATCAACAAGTTTTATTATTGCTATGAAACAAAACAAAAAATAGATACAGATTGATATAAGTGTACATATGTTGGTAATTTGCAAACATATTTTTATCATAATTTAACTGTATGTTGTTGCATAAACAAATTTTATTACATTTTTTTTTCTGTTGTTTTTTGATAAATTTACAGTTGTTTTGAACTTTTATTATAAAATTGCAAGTTTTCTTGTATATTTTATGATTATTATACCAATAACTTTTCTTTGCAAAAGGAAGAAATTCATATTTGAATAATTTAGATATTAGCATATGTGAGATAAACAGAATTTTTAATGTAATAGTTTTATGAAAATTGGTGATATACAAATATTGTATACCAGATACTGAATATTGATTGTAGAATAATAATCATTTATTACTTTTTTGTATTAATTTTGTATTACTAAACTTATTGAAGTAAGTAAAAATTAAATATGAAACTTATATGAAGATTAAAAATTTAAAAAATGCTTTAGGTTTAAGTTCGGTATAATTTTTAATTAAAATTTGACGTTTTGATATACTGCACGTATATCATCAGGAAAATTTATACAGAATCCATTATGCCGAAATTGGATAATATAAGATTTTTCTTTTTTATTGTGAAAGGTAAATCTAGTGTTTTATTTTAATTTATTTCATAAAGTTTCACCGAGTGCCAACAACATTTTCAATTAAATTTTTTAACATGTATATTATTTAAATTTTAATATGTACATTGTTAAAGGTAAATTTTTTCACTGTTGAATATTACTCTGATTAAATGTAGAAAATCTTATGTAAATTATGTGTTTATATTTCTGTTCACAGCAAAAGTCCATGCTTACTCATTTAAAAATGTGTTTAAATTGAAAAAACTTTTTCTTTTTTATTTACACTTACATTATATTTAATTTAAGATTTGTTGTATACCACTGGTGCTATAGAAACTGTAAATATAGTACATACTGCATTCTTGACTTTGAATAATATACGTATGTAATTTAAAATGACAGCAACTGTCTATTATACTATTGTATATTTCCAAGAAACAACAAAGTTGTTACATGTACATTCTAACATTATGTTTCACATATAAACTTTAGTTTTATAAATTTAATGTAACTAAATAACTAAAAGAATTTGTGAAATTATCATAGGATTTGTAATATATTAATTTCTTAATTTAATCTTTCTTCAATTTTAAATACAGTAATTTTATCATATTCAGTAATTTAAAGAATTAATAAAATTTACATTCATAAGATGTAATACGGAAATTTTCTAGATATTTTGACCAAAACATTTATAACCCAGATAGATAAAATAGGTCCGGGAAGTTAGCGAAGCCACTTTCACCAAACAAAAAATAAAATATTGCATAATTTGTCGTAAATTAGTCGTAATTTTGTCGTGAAATCAAAAAATTTGTCGCTCTGTATTTTAAAAAATTATTGATGGCTTCGCTAACTTCCCGAAAAAGTTAGCGAAGCCATTCTTCAAAAATAAAAATATTAATATAATGAACCACGGATGTAGCTTAAAATTTATCGTAAATAAATCGTAAACGAATAAAAGTAATTTTGTAACGAAACTATTATTATTTTACTTGCAAATACAGAAATAATAAACTTAATGAATTTCGCCGCGACATTTTGCCGCCGGGATGTTTTGCCGCCGAGACATTTTGCCGCCAGGCAAGTATTAGGCGTAGCTTTCGGCAGAAGTAAAATAATAATAATTTCGTTACAAAATTACTTTTATTCGTTTACGATTTATTTACGATAAATTTTAAGCTTCATCCGTGGTTCATTATATTAATATTTTTTAATTTTGAAGAATGGCTTCGCTAACTTTTTCGTGAAGTTAGCGAAGCCATCAATAATTTTTTAAAATACAGCGCGACAAATTTTTTGATTTCACGACAAAATTACGATTAATTTACGACAAATTATGCAATATTTTATTTTTTGTTTGGTGAAAGTGGCTTCGCTAACTTCCCGGACCTAGATAAAATAGAAAATTTAAAATAGTGTTACATTCTTCTGAGTATTCTATTCACAAGTGAAAAATACGCTGTTTGTAATATCGGCTGATCTAACTGCATTTTTTTCATGCAGTTATGCAATTAGAAAGTGCATCTTCTGAATAACTACAAATGCACAAACAACTGTTTCAACTAATCTGTGAATTGCCATCAGATAACATTTTCAACATTAACACAAAAAGAAATAGAAAGATAATTGTAATTCATATTGTGATGTCAATTTTCTATACTTTCAGATAATGATTTATATCAAAGCTAATTTATATTTTCTTTTAATACTTCTTCGATGTAATATTTCTATAAGTTCGACTTAAATGGTCATAATTTGTGAATAAATATTTATTAATGCTATGTTCACTTTGCATCGTTCCGTATAGGAATAAAATATGAAATGAAATTTGGATACTAAAGACTCTGCTAACGATAGAGACAGATAATGTTTTGTACACAACGACCATCATTGAACATTAATGAAAGAATGATTTTTTTTTTAATCTTATATATTTACGTAACAATTGATAGGTGAATAATATTTTTATTACAAGTATGCATCTCAAATTTTTTATTAAATAAGGAGAATTATTAGAGATGTGTGTATACACAAAAGTTAAATAATTTAGAAAATGTTAAATTGTAAAATTACAATTATATAACAAATTTCTTAATAATAATTTCATACATTAATTTCTATTTTTTTCCAAAGTGATTAAATTACTATAACTTAAAGCAAAATAATAATGATTTTAATCATAATACTCGTGTCTATTCGCCAATTTAATTTGTAGAAAGTCAATTTTTTTATGATTAAGTATCTGTCGCTAATCATATTAAAACTGGAGCAATTATACGAGTGTCTTGTTAAGAAAAATAAAAACAGTTAATTAGTTATTCCTTTGCTTTAGATTTCTTTACTTTTCTATGTTTTTTTTTGGTTTTTTGAAGAACTTAATTAAGTAAATAAATAGAAATAAAGTAGTGAAGGTACTTAAGAATTTCTGCTTCTTTTCACAGAAAGTGATTGTTTTTACAATAGTTAAAGCACAATCCCGTAAATGAATTTCAATTTTAATAAGAAAATTTTTAGTTTTTTTTTTATCTATACACACAATTATCTAGAACTGTAGTTATGCAACTTTCTTCAGCAATAGTTTTACTTGCAATATTTCAAAAACAGTAAAATTATTAAAGACTGATACAAATTAAGAGTGAAATTAAATTCCATTTTAAAGAAGTCAAACTTGCATTGTTCTACATTATATATTCGTAAAAACTGACAAAATTAGTATGTGTAAAAATAAACTAATTAACATAGTAAAGAATCTTTTAGAACTCATTATATTAATGCCACTATAGATAATAATTTTTAATAATTTATGAATAAATATTTAAAATAAATCATGAATAAATATTTGGAATTGATTTATTTACCCGTTGTAAATCTGAAATATATGTTTCAAATAAATAAAAAAATGCAATCGATGCATACCCGAAGCATGTAATTAAATTATATTTTCTTAGATCGCAAATAAATATTGCAGATTAATTTGTTGTCTCGATATAGAGGCACCATATGTTTGTAAAATTTATGTTGACAGTATAATTGTACTAAACATCTATTAGAATTATATCTACCGTTATATAACTGCAGGATAACCTTGAAAAATATTTTGTATAAACAACTCAACTTGCATCAATCAATGCCGCGCATCGTTGCAATGGCGCGCGTTTTAAAATTTCTACGTCAGTGCTCGCATTTTTACCCTAATCGTAATAATAATACGAAGAACATTTGAGTAACAATTAATCCTGATGGAGCAGTGTTGACAGACTAGTTTGTATATTATTAAGACAGACTAACGGTGTATCAGGCGATTCATCTTCTTCAAGTTAGGAGTACATATAAGCGAGTTGCTAATAAAAATTATTGCCCAGTTACTATGTTTACATGAGTAAGAGTTAAGAGTTAATATATAGTGTTTCCGTATAAATGTGGAAATGAAAAATTGTATACATTTATCATTTGAACTCATTTACTAATCTAATTAGTGTCTTCCTTTTGTAATAATAATAATAATAATGATATAATAAATTTGTTAATGTCAAGGTTTAAATTAAATTTTATAACGCAATTGTAAACCAATTAATTATTGTTATTTTTATAAATAATATAATTAAATAATGTGACTTTTATCAGTAAATTTTAAATCAAATAAATCTATAAGTAAATATAAATTTTATTGATGTTTACTTACAAATATTCACGATACTGTAATAATTTATCTAACAGTTAGATTTTATCTGTAAAAGTCTCAAGTACTATTAAATTTATGCCTTTTTACTTTAGAATAAAACGGAAATAAGAAAATTTTCAATTAAAATGCAAATACTATATACATCTATTTCAATTTAAATTTATTAAACTATATATTTAAATAATATTTTAAATACATTAATTATAATTGTTTATATCCTTTCAGGAATGTTTCTCATGTTAATGCATCTTTTTATAATTTTAGTATTTGAATTTTTTATTTCCAATTTTTTTATATAAACAATAGGTAAGATGGAACAAAATAAAAACTGACTTCCTCGAAAACACTTAAAACAAATGAAGTTCGATTCTTATCATTTGATTTGTCTCGGAAAGTAAAATACATGTAGATTTTCATGCTTTTTACTTTCAATAATAATAATAATAATAAAAAAGTTTAATATAAAAGATCAAGCAAAACAAATAATTCTATACAAAGTACAAAATATTTTATTTATATAACACACTCAACAAATCTAAATTGTTTAATGTTTACGATCCGGTTAATGAAAAAAACAATCAACTTATAATTCTTTCATTAACCTTTTCAGTTTTATATTCATAGAAACCTTAACCTTTACGTGTGAAATTATTAACATAAATGCATTTTATATCGAGAGATGATGACTATAACCTATCTTTTTTTTTCTGTTACAGCAAAAATGAAGATTCTCCTGCCACTGGTCGTTTGGATATGGCTGCAATTAACGACTGTAAGTAATTTTTAGTTTGCTTTTTTTGTTTTTTGTTAATTGAAATTTCTTTCCTGTTGGTAATCTTCTAATTACTCTACATGTTTTCTTCGTTCGATGTTATCGCAACGCCGTTGCTTTGAATACGATTAGCCTAGATTTTTATTAAAAAAAAGACGTTATTTCTGCTTGTAACTTTTTTACATACAAATCACTTTCAAATGATTAAATCTCTATAAAAAAAACAGTTGACGTTCTATGCGAAAATTAACAATTATGAATACGTATTGTTATAGTCTGGGCTTTATTTTTAAATATTTTAAAGATGTTTTGAGAAGAGATTTAATTTAAATATTTAATTTCACACAATGTTAGTGTTCAATGGCACTTGGAATTTTTTCAATTAACAATATTAAAAAGTTTGCAGAAGAATTTTCTTTTCGTTTATAGATTTTTTTGTATAAAAACTGTAGCATAGCAAAGAATCTTTCCGAACTCATTATATTAAAATAAAAAAGTCTTAGGTTTAAGTTCTTAAACCTAAAGCTTTTAATTTACAAAAATTAGTTAGGTCATTTTTTTATATTACTTGTATAATATTTTTTTTATTATATTGTAATATTTTATGTTTCACTAAAATATTATTATATTGCATAATTATTCTGGCTACTGCCGAATATATTACTGTGAACCACGGTTTGAATCCTGTCCCGCGTTTTTAATCATCGTAAAATTTAACAAAAGTAACAAGATTAGGCATTAATTAATTATTCGATTTATTAATGTACAGGGTAAAAAAATATTTTTGAGTTAATTTTAGACTAATTAAACATATTTGTAGTAAAATAATGCTATTGTAAATATTTAATTCTCATACTGTAAGATGAATAGTTTTCTTCTCAGAATTTTCTTCGTAATGTATTAAATTCGGCTACTTTTTGTCACATTTTTATTTTCACTTTTAAATTCGAAAGAAAAGTAGGCTACAATTATTTTGATTAATGCTCTGTCTAAACATCAAAAAATATAGTATGGTTCGAACGCAAAAGAATATCAAGTAATAATTTCGGAACATATAATTTTTTAATATACAATTATTTGAAGATGTTTTTAAGATAGAAAGAAAAAAAAAACTATGTTACGTTATAATTATTACACAAAATTATGCTATGCGGAATTTTACTTTCTATTTTAATGACTGGTTTTCAGTAAAGTTGATAATCGATTTTTGAGTAATAGATACACTTATATAAAATTATGTAACACAAATATACACAACGTGTTTTCGATTTTTGGTGGAATTTAATTAGATAAAAAAATGGCTAATATTATAATTTTGGTATTGAGTTTAATTTTATCTAATGCTGGTTTGAAGTCAGTAAATAAATATGTAGTGCATTTTTGATAAAAATATGAAATATTCAGGAAAGCCCGAATGTATGTTAGTGCCTACGTTGATTTATGCTAGTGACTGTTATGGATTTAATGGTTGAATTATTAAAGAAGATAATTAACAAATATATGAAATAGGAATACTTTTGTGAGAGGTATTAGAATTTGGACAAAGCCAAAGTTGTTCATATTTCCAATTTTGCACTCATCATACACCAATTTGTTCCGCATTCAATTTTTTAGTAATCCCGCATACTCTTTACAAAAATCTTATTTCCACAAGAGTTATTTTCCTTTTATGCTTCTGCTACCAAACTCATTAACTATTACATATGATAGATGAGAAACTCATAAGCTTCTCTGGATATATTTACATTTTTGGCTAACTTTTAACAAATAAAAAAAGCTTTATAATTAAGTTTTGTATTATTTTTTTGATGAAGATGTACGTACAGTATATCGAAATGCCAATATTCAAATAAAATATATATATATATATATATATATATATATATATATATATATATATAGAACTTAATCTTAAAGCTTTTTTATTTTAATATAATGAACTCTGAAAGATTTTTTACTATGTTTTAACAAATTATTTTAATTAGAATTTTAAAATTTTTGAAAGTTTTAGGATACATTTAAATTATCATTAATACGAAACCCAAATATTTTTTATTAAATTTTGACGGCACGTCGGTGAAACTTTACCTCATAACCTTTAGGACACCACTTTAAATACATACTATCATTAAATTGTGACTATGCACAACATTAAATATTGATTGACATAATTTATATTACATATTGTTTATTCAAAGATATATTAATATAACTATAAATGGTGTACTTTGTGATTTTATAATCAAGGCGTGACTAAAAAATATCGAGACTTATCTGTTCAACAACCGTTAATATCTCTACAACTATACATATAAATATCCGTATGATCAAAGCCCGTGTTTTTGAAAATCAGGTCACGATATGTCATAGCTAAATCTGAGAAAATACAATCACTATATCTGGCAGATATATAAATATAATGCATGGGCGTGCATTGACTGGAAGGGGCCCAGAGGCTGCCCGGTTAATACTTTCAATCACCGATTAATGTCACGATTCCCGGCCGGTAACATAGGGTGTGGCCGTTACCGACAGCACCAACATTCGACTAACAATACGTCGGAATATAGATTCGAATGAAAGTTCTTCTGCTTTCTCTTTTCATATATTGAGATTGTTGATGACAGTTTTGGGAGTTTGTTTCTTGAAATTTTAAATATTCACTTTCTGTCGTGTTTTGTAGTTTTTTTTTTAAACTATGTGACCAGATTTTCAAGGTTCTGATCCGGGACAAGATCATTAAAGAAAAGTTATTTTTTTCTGATATTACAATGATTTTTATTACATTTTTAATTAAAAATAAAATGTATTAAGAAGTTTAGTGCAAATTTCACAAACAATATGTTAATTTTTAAAATAAAAAAGTATTGGCGCGAAGTAGTAGTGTCGTATATCGAAACGTCGAATTTTAATATAAAATAAAACAGAACTTTAACCAAAAGCATTTTTATTTTAAAATAATGAGTTCTGAAAGATTTTTTTTCTATATAGTTGTTATCATTGGTTTTGAATATTCATATCATATTATATTTAGTACTACAATCCTAGGAGAGCCTTTACTACATTTTCCTATACAGTTTTCTATACAACATTATATATATATATATATATATATATATATATATATATATACAAAATATACAAAATATACAAAACACTAGTAAGAAAAATTTAATCAGTGTGACATAAAATTGTACGCACATTTTTAAGTTTATAAAATTTATTGAATAAAATTCAAGGAAGTGCTTTTACTTTATTATATATTAATATTTTTTATATTTTAGAATACTTGGGTTCGTATTCTTACCTCACTTTTTCGTGAAAAAGTGCTTTTATCATTAATAATAAATAAGTTTTTGCTTCTGTTTTTGATAAAATGTGAATAGTTTTTCTATTTTTGATCATTTTTATTATGTTTGGTATTGTAAAATTTAAATAAATTATTATAAAGTGCTTAATAAATAATTTTAAGTAAACGTCAGAAGCACTTTTGGCAAAAATAACTTTTATAAAAAAATGAGGTGAGAATACGGGCCTTGGTAACTAATTATTAAAAAAAACTGTTTTATTAAAATTATTAATTATTATATGTTACTTAGAAACTTGTTGCTATGTACTATTATTTACTTGATTTACTTGATAAATTTTGACCTGATGAAGACGAACGTTTAGTTTCGTCGAAACGCCTTATATAAATAATTAACAGAATTTTATCCTAAAACAGTTTTTATATTAATACAATTAGTTCTGAAAAATATTTAACTACGTTTTATTAAATTTAAAAAAAAAAAAAAATTTTGCATTCCAGGACATTTCCGGGCAAACTTTTAATGCGGGATAGTTGTACTGAATCTGGAACAATTCCCCGTAATCCGGACGTTCGATTTAATATAATTATTATTAAAGACGTATAGATATTATTTGTTTTTTTTTTTTTGTATTACGTGTTCCTGCGTATGACTTCCTGTCAAATTAAATACCTTTTTTGGTTACTAATTATTACGAATAATTAAAATTTATTAATTAAAATGTTTTTATATTATTCATTAAGTAAATTGTCTAGCTCCTTGATAAGTGGTCAAAACGTTAAAATTAATAATAATTTTTAAATATTTGTTTAACTTTTTATATTTATTCACCTTGAACGATTCTACTTTTTTGCTAATTTATCTTAATTTTTTATTTGCAATTTTAAATTAATTTTAATTTATAGTGCAACTGAATGTTTTTCAAATTTTTTTGTTTAATTATAATTTTAGTTATTTTTAAAATGTTTCTTTAAATGTAGAATACGCAAAGTGTTATAATTAATTATGTTGATGTCATAGAGTTTTTCATTATATAAGGCTTTCTAAAAATTGTGTGTAATCTGTATTTTTAGAGCTAGTATTTGTTATTTTAAATATAAGCTACATATTTTTTTTTGCTATTTACATCATATTGCAATTATACATGTCACAAGAATATTGAATAATCTTTTTTTTTTCAAAATTACTAAAATTGTGGTTGGACTTAATGCTTAAGTATAATGATTAAATATAAAGGGTAGTTTTCATTTATGTTTTTATAATTTTGCAAAAAAAAAAAGGTTATTCAAGGATTATACGACATACATACGAAATTTTTAAGAATTGAATAATTGAATCATAAGTTTTGAAAAAGATATATTTTTGGAAAATAAAATTTTGAAGAAAATGCAAAAAAACTGAATTTAATCCAGTTGTATATTTAAAAAATGTTTTTCTTGCAGATTATTAATTGTAGTAAACGACAGTAGAAGATTCAAAATGATACAGTCTGTAAAAAAATAAAAATGGTACAAAATTTTTACATACATACATATTCACGCTATGTATCCAAAAACGTGTGGCATAAATTCTATCCACTATGCTGAAATTAGTTTTCTTCAAACAATCCTATAAGTACTAAATTTGCGATTAAGTTAGACTCATGTGACACAACACATTAAATTACAGAAAATCAACATGTTAAAGTCAGCATTAGTTAAATTTTCGTAAAAAAATATAGAAATCATTTTTTATATATCTCTCTCTCTCTCCAATGGCATTGCAGCCCAAATCGGGCCTTGACTTCAAGTATCGAGATACTTGTTTTCTGATCGTTAATTTAGACACTTTTTCGAAACTGTAAGTCGTGCGTTTGCGTAGAGCAGCGACGAGTTCTGAACAGTAACCTAAACTTGCTCATTTAAAACAAACAGTTGATCAATCTGTTGTGTCTGATTCTGTTTAATTAATTCCTGTCGTTGTGGCAATTTTTTTTTTTAATTTTACGTCGAATAGATACGCCGAACAGTGGATTCGTACCACCGAATTCTGTAATACTTGACGCTTAAACACGCTTGGTTACTGCGCTGATCTTTTTATTTACTTGGTCATATATTATTTAACTGTATTACCTACCATTTTAAATTTGAGGTGTGACATCAAATTGGTGATTAAATCAAAATATATGTCATTTAATTTTGCAAACATTTTATATGAATATTTTCACGAGAATAATTCACATAAATATTAAGTTAAAGCAATAAATTCTTGATGCAATCTAAAGCAAATATGATATCATCTTCAAGTAAAATTTTTATAGCTTATTTTATTCTTTTTTAAATACTTCATCAAGAAGTTAAGCAGGTAATATAATCTTTGCTCTTAAAGAAGGACCTCAGTGGAGTAGTGATGAATACCCTACTTTAGTTTGGAGATAATTTCGTTTAAAGATAAGTAATAACTAGTAATGAATATGCGTCTAATGTTTTCAAATGGGAGCAGCTATATATAATATTTGAGAAACATACAAATAGACCACATTATATAATTGTGTGTTCTATTTACTAGTAAAAAACAAAAAAAAGTGTCAGTTTTGATTAAAGGGGGAAACCACTTTGACACTTTTAAAAAATAGATTTTTTTGCATTTTTTGAAAGCTTAAGGTGTGTAAATTAATGTGTTAAAACGGTTTTCCGAAATTCGAACTTTTGGCGGAGTTTCAGCAACCAATACATAGTTGTGTCAGAATAAGTAAAACGTACAAATCGGACAGTAAAAATTAACTTCAAATTTTAAACGCATTTTTCTCGAAACCAGATTTTTCAATCTTATCCTGCCGAGATCTCGGAAACTATCCATTTCATATATTTCGTTTTCAGACGTAATTATAAAGAATTAAATTTTTTAAAATGATAGGTATTACTGGTATCTCTTTTTTTGATTTTTATTCGCTTAAAAAAATACAACACTTTTTGAAATAGCCGCCATTTTCGTAATTTTTTTAAATTCAAAAATAAATCCGCCGTAACATGTAATTTTAATATATTTTAATAACATATAAAAAATATCAAAACATTTCTATTATTTCTCTATGAAAAAATTCCAAAACTTTGTCTATTTTCAGAGCGCTCAGATATTTAGTATATAAATTTTTAAGACACATTGTATATATGATTTTGAGACACATTGCACATATATATATATAAGAACAAAAAATTATTTAGTTACATTCTATATATGATTTTGCAGATGCATTGTAAATAATTTTCTTAGACACATCGTATATAATTGCCATGTGCAATGCATCTCTGTGAAATAATATAGCTTATGTAGAGAGAGAGAGAGAGAGAGAGGAGAGAAAAGTACATTACTTGTATACTATAATACTTTAAAATATCGCATTAAAAAATATACAGTATAAACAGTACGTAGCTTTGAAAATATTGAATTTCGTTTTCTGAAAAATGTCAAAATCATATGAAAATAATAAAAATACCTCTCATACATTATTGCCGCAGCAAAATTTATTTATTCAGCGGTTAGAGGGTACGCTTATCTACAGTTTAGTGTGCGCCAACATTATATTCGCTACTTTCTACCGTACGAAATGCCTAATTCAAATTTAAATGTTTATTTCTCTTACGGTAACGTATCCGACACTGTTCTACTGAGGTTTTCGTATCATCCAGTACAGTAGTACCTCTTTAATGCAATTTACTTTTAACGACAGATTTAACGCCTCCGTAGAGGTTGAAATTAGCTGGCAGATGGTGCATTTATTGCAAAATATCTGATTGCGTGTTGGATGGTGGGCGATTGTGACGCGCCATATATATTTTTACTTTCATTGTAAATCAATTCGAACTATGTCCGCTATGCTATTCAAATTTGGCATCGAACTGAAAATGGTTACGGTGTACGCCAACACGGATATCATATGGTTTATATTAAAACATTTGTCGTGAATTCAAAGGATGAGCTTTCTAGAATTGGCAGCGATGACAGCATGTTGGTGTATAATTATTACGTATGAATGAATTATTTGATAATTGTAACGGGTTTTTATGTAATATATGAAAAGTTTGATTACAAATTTGTTTTTACTTTTTAATTTTAAAAGCAAATGTATAAATGTTATCTTGGTTCTTAGTGTGCATAGTATAAAGTAGCTACATAATATTAGAAATAACATAGGAGACTCCAATAGCTAGTCAGAAAACGAACTTTATCAATAAGTTTATTTTTAACTATAAAATTACTTATTCAACAAAAAAAAGTTTTGTTTTATAACAAACATGTAATTTGAATATATATATATATATATATATATATATATATATATATATATATATATAGATTGATTGATTGAAATAAATGAAAAAGTTATAAATAAAATTGGAAGTAAATAGAAATAACAAATTAATTGATAATTATTATTTATAAATATTAAATATATAACTTTGAAATTCTTGCAATTTTTGAACTTTTTTGGAACAGGTTACATAAAACATTGTTAAATAATATGTAAAATAAAAAAACTTTAAGTTTAAGTTCTGTATAATTTAATTAAATTTAGACGTTTCAATATACTTGCACGTCATCAAAAAAATAAATACAAATAACAAATAATAAATAAACAAAACATAGAAACAAGTTACTAGGTAACAAAATACAAGTACCTAGATTACAAATTTCTATAATTTATTAATTAAAGGAAATAAAATTCTTCTTTTTTTTGTTAACTTAGCAGCTGATCAATCATTGAGGCGTTCAAAGACAATTGACAATAATTGCTGAGTTAATTCATAGCAATAAATAATTTCAAAAGACAATCTACTATTTAACATCTTGCAAAGAATTATTGTATATTAGATAATTTCAAAAATTTTAAAAATAATTTACAAGCGATAATTACAATTTCATTTTTATAATAACGTGTGATATATTTGATCATAAATCATAACTTTAAATATAAATTAAAAAAAAAATATGAAAAAACACAGCAAACTCATAAAGAAATAATTGTGTTTTGTTTAATGATCTGAAGAAACAAGTGAAACACACAACGTATACACGTTGCTTACTTACGTTATATTATAAATAAAACTATTTAACGTCTGTATATAAACGGCTATAAATAAAACACCATCTCTGTGCAATGTGCCCCATTAAATGGCATAAACTGGACACGGTGCAGCCATTACATTCGCCATTTTGTTTACGATTTATTTTTATTTTTTCATTAGTGTGTTTTTTGTTTCTTTCTTTCTTCTTTTTCCATCATAATATCTGTTTTATAAACAGGCACGTAGACCTGCGTTACTGGTGTTGTTATAAAGTCTTACAGCAATTTAATCATAATTTTCACTTAGAGAAAACCGGACCAAGATTAAAATTTTTATCTTTGCAATTGAATATATTTATACTGTTAACAAATACTCGAATAGTTGGTTCAGAATCTACTTTTCTTTTTTTATTCTTTTGAAATAAAAATAAAAGCATATAACTTCAAATTTATGTGTATTGCTGGAGCGTATATTGGAATTCATAAAAATAATACAGAATGTTAGTTCAGAATTTGCTCTGTACTTAGCCATGTTGTATTTAAACTAGGTTTTTTTTTTAATTAAATAATAACTGTATTTGTTTTATATTTTTAAGATTAATTAATACATTTTCTTCGATATTTATTTTTGGCCAATTAAAACGCAAAAATGTATATAAGTATAATGTATTTGTTGGAAAATGGTTTAAATAAAATTTTGTTTCCTTAAATTAATAATTTATAAATTATTATTATTATTTTTTAATAATATATAAATTTTTAAACTAGTTACTTTGTCATCTAGTAACTTGTTTCTACGTTTAGCTTGTTTATTATTTATGTCATTTGTATTATTTTTTCTTGATGAAGATATACACAGAGTATATCGAAACATCGATATTTAAATCAAATATATATAGAACTTAATCCTAAATCTTTTTATTTTAATAATAATTAATTAATTATATTTTTAATTGTAATTAATATAATTAATTGTAATTATTTTAAATTGAATTAAAAACTACGAGAAAGTTAATAATTAAATTAAAATCAATAAATTTATAAATTTATCATTGATAAATTAAACAGTTGATAATAAAACAGTTTTATTTTAATACAATGAGTTTTGACAAATATTTTACTATTTTACTATAATAAAATAAATGTAATTGCAGCTTCCTCTTGTAGCTATTACAACTTGAAGTAATATTAAACATTTAAAACTTTTGATAATAAATATATCTAAATTATTACAGTTATTAAATGGATAAATTTATTAAAAATAGTTTAATGATAATCTTAGTGCGGTTTCTGCTGTATAGTAAGTAATATACTTTCATTAATTAATAGATAAATATAATTTGGATCAGAATGCGATAAAATTAATACTTACATAACTTACTATTAAATTATGAACTGGCAAAACAAGATTTTCCTATTAAATTATTCTAAAAACAAACTAACAAAAACTTCTAAACCATCAGTATAAAATTACAAGTTTATATCCAAAGATAAAATATTTAAAGTGCATACTAGTGACTATTTATTATGATCACTAATGTAATTTTTTCTGCACTGAAATTATCTTTTATTTTGCATATGATTTTGAACGTATAAAATATAAAATATACTGTTACTTTTCATATTAGCAACCGTGAACAGAAAGGTTGGACCAAAGTAGAAAGAAAAAAAAAATTCAGTTGACATTTGGATTTGTTAGACCTTGACAAACTTTAAGAGTAAATAAATTTTGTTAGTCATCTCGCTAATAATATTAGTAAGTAGGTATATACGTAGGTGCAGTTAAAGTTCACGATTTAAATTAAATAAATTGAATTTAATATCAATAAAAATAATTGTAGATACTGTATGTTCTAAGACAAGTTTTTTAAATCATGTATAGTAAATGACATTTCAAGTTTTGAGTATTTTTGACACATTATAATATAAATAGTAATTTAAAATAAAGAAGCTTTTGGATTAAGTTTAAATTGAAATTCGACGTTTTCGATATGATATACTCCACGTATATTATCATCAGGAAAAAATATATAAATGAATAGGTTTAAGTTCTGTAAAATTTTACATATCACCATCAAGAAAAATTATACAAATCATATATATATATATATATATATATATATATATAATAAATAAACAAAACATAGAAACAAGTTACTAGGTAACAAAATAAGTAACTAAAATATAATTTGACTAGCTTTAATTAAACGAATTTATAAATTTTATAATTTAGTTATTTATTTTGTTTTCTATCATTTTTTCTGATGATGATGATGATGATGTATGTACATAGAGAACATCAAAACATTGATTGTTAATAAAAGTTAGTATAGAACTAAAACCTAAAGCCGTTTTGTTTCAAAAATTGTTATTAAAACGGAAAACACAGATATTATAAATATTAAATCTAAACAAATTTTTTATGTTAAATTCTTGTGTAACTGCTGTGATCACTGTATCTTTCAAACAAAAATACTTTTATTATTAAAGCACAACAACACATTGGTATATATATAAAAAAATAAACAATAGAACCTCGTATTTGAAAAACTAGTTCATATTGAACTTTGACATTAAACTAGACTACGTCACTGGGGTCAGATCGCTCGGTTATTCATTTACCCATATAAGCACTATACTGCATTTATCAGCGGTCGGTAAATCAGATTTCTATACACATATACCGACCATGTTTTCGATACAGAATCATTTATCATAAACATGCATTTACTATATAGTAAAAACAATTTAATATATAAAATAACACTGAAATTTTTACTTGTAAACTAACAGTACTTAGTCGATATTAACCAAGATTAAATTCTTCTGAATTTAACAGTAATTTAATTGTCGTTAAAGCATGAAATATATCCGATATTAAAAATAAATTTATTAAATTGAATTTTCCCTTTATAACAGTAAATACAAAATTGTAGGTCTTCTGAAAGCAAAGTTGTATTATTGCAGAACCATTAGCAAAACAGATGAAACAATATCATGCAATGCAAAAGTTATTTCAAAGTTTAATTAATTTTTATGACATTGTCGGTTTGAAAGCGTGAATTATACTTAAGAAATCGTTCGTTGTGACGTTATGAATACTGAAATATTTCACTTTCTTATTTAAAATATTTTTTTAATGCAATACTTACATTAGGGTTAAATTTATCAACTGATTTTGGTCAAAATTTGAATGAATTATAGGTATTTTGATTATTGTTATACTGAAGTAGATGTATCATACAAAAAAAATTTGAAATTACATTAAATCGTGTTTATCTATATAATATTAACAAATTTTCGGAAAAATTAAATATTATAAAACAATATTTACCGAATGGTGTCTCATTTTGAACACAATAAAAAATAGTGTAAAAACTACTCTATGAGAAAATGTTAAAAAAAAACGCGACATTTGCTTCTATTACCAAAAAGACATTAAATTAAATTAACACCAACATTTTTTTAATACTATTGTAATGTTTAATTCATAAAAAACTTATTGTCATTTTTACACAAAAAAGTTTACACAAAGAATAGTGTTTTAACACCAAATCAAACTAAATCAGAAGTTAATCCTAAAGTTTTTAAATTTTAATTATTGTGAAGTTATTTTAAGAGTTTTCATAATTTATCTTATATTTAAATTTAATATTGCAATATTGACATTATACTTTTACCATAAACTCACGAAAAATAGTGAAATAAATAACAGTTTTAGAAAAAATATTTTTTCTTTATAAATTAAAATGATATAATTATAAAAATTTCAATTAATATTTTCTAATTATAAAATACTGGTGATTTTAGCAAATTTAAATATATTTTAATATTACACATATTACATTGCAAGAAATTGATGTACATTTAAATATTCTGTAAATGTAATTTTAAGGAAAAAATTTAATATTACATCAATTATCATGGTAAAAATTACAAAATGCTGCTATTGTTAATAGTTATGTAAAATTACATAAATATATATTATATTTTTTACAGTGTTACTCATTACAAGTTTATTATTATCCCTAGAGTAATTTCTTTTACCGTACAAAGCACGAAGCAATGCATTTACAAATACTAGACTTTCAAGTTTGGAAGGCTGAAGGTGCATTCACATTAAGTATACACGACATAAACGTAATAATAATAATAATATACCATATAGTGTTGCCAAGGCATCAAACCCTGAAAGCACATATGTGTATGTATATGTATGCATTGTGGCGGGACAAATACGTTACTGGTTACGCTATGACTGTATTGCTTACTTTCGTATGCATTAAGTAACGCTAAGTCCACGCAGCTACGTTTCGTATCTATACAATAGTATTCTGTCAACGGCCTTAGTCGTGATACGCATCGGATATTTTAAAATACTCGTACCACGAAATGGATATTTGAAACATTGACACATACCATACACTTAAGATACTCATTCTAAATGCATAATACTAAAATTATTGCATAACTTTACTACGTTGCTGAGAAATTCAATCTTTTGTGAAATAACTGGATTTTTAAAATAGTTTTTTTTTAAGTGTATAATCGATACGAATTAAATTGTTAATATGAATCTACATGGAAACAATAGTATATTATATTACAACACAAAAAGACCTTTCTATTCCGAGTCAGGCATATACGATTTTTTCTTTAAGCGTTCAAAATGAAACTAAACTAAAAAATAAATAAAAATACATACCAAGTAACCTTAGAATTATTAGAGGTTGTAAAATAGCAAATATATTTATATTTTTTATGTGATTTGTGAGAAATAATGTTTTCTTGGTTGAATATGCAGTTTCTGACAAATTTGGCGGTGTATATTGTATTCAGTGGCGTAGCCAGAAACTTGTCATGGGGAGGGGGGGGTTTACTAAAGAAAGGATATAATATTAATCAATAAAGATAATACTATAATTTGTTTAAAAAATAAAAGGCAATAAAAATTATTTTTATAAAAATGAAAGTAAAATAACATATTTCATATTTCGTATGTTTTTGGTAGTTCAGGTTCTTGGGGGGGGGGGGGCTGAAACCCCCCTGGCTACGCCACTGATTGTATTTCTTGCACTTTTTCACATATTTTCAATAACCAAAATATTAAAATTTAAGCGAAACTTGACGTAATAGTTTCCAGTATGACCGCCGAAGATGTCAGATTAAATTGCATGCATTAATTTAACTTTTTAATATTAATTTTATTTTTTGTCGCATAAATGACCCTTTAATTTAAAATAAAAAGGCTTTAGGATTAAGTTCTCTTTATAATTTAATTAAAAAAAAAAACGACGTTTCGATGATGATGTACGTCGAGTACATTTTATTGAAATATAAACAAAACTTAATTTTAAAGTCTTTTTATTTTATCATAATGAGTTCTAGTTTTTTTTTTTTACTATATTAACTTTTAATTTATTCTATATCTATAAAACTAATCGTATTAAAAAATATATTTTCGTAAGTATAAAATAAAAATATTGTAGTTATTAATATAATTTTAAAATATATTTAATTTTTTTTAAAAAAATGTAGTAAATAATATTCTATTTATATACATTTATACATTAAATAAATAAAAATATCTAATTATAAATTTGTTCCGCTTATTTTATGAGGCATCAAGGGTGTATAAAAATAAAATACAGAAAAAAGTACATAGTATTTTCAAAATAATACTGACTAAAATATGCAGAAAGTATCTCGAAATGACGATGATGATTCAGGTATGTGGGTACATCCCTCGCATAATAATCATGTGGTAAATAATGCTATACATACATCATTTATACAATATACTGTCTTGTGTGACGTCATTCTATTTTTAGCTTATGATCAGACACGCATTCATTATATCTTATGGTAATGAAAAATTGCCGCTTTTTTAACCGAGACATTAAAATTACTAGAAGACTATAGGTATATACCTGATTTACGTGTGGTCCAAAACATTAAATCTTGGTCGCGTAATGGAAAATTATACATATTATTATAAAGCATCGTGGACCGCACACTTTTTTGATCTATTCAGATTAAAAAGCACTTATCATTAGTCATTATGTCATGCAATATGGTACGGTAGGTAGGTTAAATATTGTGTGAGAATCATGCAAATAAATACAAATTACTCGTGTTTCTCTAAACGTTAATTAAATAACTAAATTAAATATAGTAGTTTATTATATAAATCTATAGCAATTACATCTACTAAACAAGTATTACTGCATAATTACGAAGTTTCTTCATTTACTTTTCCAGGTTTTATTTTATGTTGCACATGTGTTTTGTTTTTTAAATAGTGACAAATAACTAAAAAAAAAAAATAAATTACATGATGAGTCCCCAACACGAACTACTGAGAAAAAAACTTTTATGATAAATAAACTAAATAGGACATAATTAGGAGCTGAAATTGGCCGTCTAAAATATGATATATTTTAAAACTTGATATTTGAAAAATTTAACAAACTTAAAAGACAAAAATTACATGATTCTTCATTTTTTACAAGATAAATGGTAAAAACAAATCTTTCAGAACTTATTATGTTAAAATAAAAAATCTGTAGGATTAAGTTTGTATATATTTTATTTAAAAATAGATGTTTTTATATATTGGTACTCTAAGTATCTCATACAGATTATGTGAATAAAAAACAAACAAAACATAGAAACAAGTTACAAGTTACTTATTTTGTAACCTAGTAACTTGTTTTTATGTTTCGTTTACATATTATTATATTTTTATTTATATCATTTATCTTGATGAGACGGACTTTGAGTTTCTTAAGTTTAACGGCCAGTTTCATAATGAACACTTAACTAAAGACGACATTAAGCTGACCAAGAAACATTCTTCTATTGACTATTAACAAATAATTCTACTATTAGTTGACAACGAAGCATCGTATTGACAACAATAACAATTATGCTTGTAGAATTCAAAATTATGCTTTTTGCTGGCTTAAAGTGGACTTTAATTAAAGTGTTTATTATGAAATCGGCTATAAATAAAGTAACTTAATTGACTATTTGCAGTTTTCGTTAAAAGCTATTATTATCTATATAAAAGCTTCCTTATACAATAGTTGCAATAAAAGGAGATTCATATAAGATATTTTAAAAATTGTATTCTTAGATAATACGGGGTAATTAATTAATTATTATATTTTTATCTACTTTAATTAATAATTTAGAAAATAATTATTCTATTATAACTTAAGTATAATCACTTTTACGTTATAGTTGAATTGTCACATGAAAAGAAAATTTTTCTTTTTCTTTTCGACATACGCATTTATGTGGTGTGATAATACCGTTACATGTTCCATGTGTGTGTGTGTGTGTGTGTGTGTGATCTTCGGTTACTCTCATAGTCGTCAAGTATACACAATAATACTATATGGTACCTATTCACACAACTCTATTAGTTTTACCGTTCATCTATACATCTAGCAGAAGCGGAGAGTCTTGTTACCCATCAGTCTGAATCCGTAGATACAAAGAACTATTAAAGTAATTAAAAGACAGTGCTAGGAATGTTTAGTCATCTTCTCTATACGATGTGATTTTAAATATTTTTAACAGTTACCGGAATGTGATCCTTTACTAAACACATCTTCTTTCGGTATAGTTAGTTGGTATGAAGGATACAAGATAATTTAATTTAATTTCACGATAATTGCGTATTAAAATTGTGGTATTTGTTCTATGCTGATGTAGTTTGAAGAAGAAGATATTAATTTTTTAATAAAGCAATTGTATAATCATTTTTTTTGTCACAATTGGAAATTAGGCAAGGTTAGAAAGGTATAAATAAAATTTGTTTTTATATGGTTTTTTTTTTTAATTTGCTTTGTATCTCAAAGTAGTTAATATCAGATTATATTATTGCTCTAAAAATATAGTATTAGTTTAATTTCAATGAAAATATTTTATTTAACAAACTATTAAACCATGTTACATTTAATACTTGCAACAAAAAACTAAATAACTACAACATGAGTTCATTCATCTAAATTTTCCAGCTAACTCACGTTTCGAATAATTTGAGCATAACCAGAACGAGAAACCACAAAAATAATTACCAAGCCCACGAAATAAAAACACTTAGGGTATTATCTCAAACACACGTCTCCATTACGACTAAAATTAAACTTTGTATATTATCATTAAAACAATAGCACCTTACAAAATAATTTCCCATCTCGAAAAAAACTGACGAGCGGAAATAACAAAAGCGAAATATGTATGTATATATGTATAATGTATTTTAATCTTTTATCTCATATAATAAGTCCGGATCTATGCTGGTTCGAGATTCAATTCCGAACTGAAACAGATGAGCATCGAGCTCCCACGAGTCTATAAACTTTATAATAATAATATTACAGTTACAAAAAAAGAAAAAAGTTGAATAACGGATTCATATATGTAAATAGAAAATTTTTTGATGATGATTGCTCAGTGAGATGAAACATATAACGAAAAAAAACAACAAATTTGGAGTAGTTTTTTTGATGATACCGAGAAAAATGTTATACCATCTTCAAGGTTAGATTTTTTGTAATTTAACGAAAGTCACGCAATTTACTTTCATTTCATAACTAAAAAATTTGTATAAATATTTATTATTAAATTTTGATTTTTTGTTAAAATATATTTTAGTTATAAAAAGGAATTTATGATAATTAGCATTAAATAATAATTTGAAATATATTTTTCGAAAATATGGTAAAATTTAAAATAATTATGACCATATGCTGAAACATTTTCTTTAAAAATTGTGTGTGTTATAAAGAAAATTCTTGGATTCCGTAAGAAATTTCGTTGCAATATACATAGAAAGATTTATTATTATAAATTTTATGATCTACTTACTTATTTTTTTTTACTGTAAATATTATTTGTTTCATTTTTCCTGATGAAGAGTTACGCTGAGTTCGTCGAAACATCGATTATTAATAAATATTAATACAGAACTACAATTTAAAGCTGTTTTATTGATTCTCTTATATCTATAATAGCATTAATTTATAAAATACCGTTTATTAATGTGAACGATCTAATAATGTTGCCTTCAGCAAAATTTTAAACAATGCGATATTAAAATGCTAATTGACTTGTAAGCATACTTGTACAAACAAACTAAAATACAACACTCTTTATTCATCAGTTTTGGTTCTGATTTTGGCATTAGTTTCGTCACTATGGAAACGCAACGCCAGCATTGTTGCCAACCGTGCACGCTAGAAACGGAAATACGTGACGTATCCGACTTATAGCCAAACCGGATACACTGAAACGCCATGGTATGATCTCAAACTGTGTTTTGTGTGTGGTGTATCTTCTAGACGCGTCTTCATTTGTTTGTTTCTGCTTTGGGCAACTTAGCTGTCTAGTTATGTCTACGCAATTTCCGTTAAAGATTTTGAATAAATGAAACACCGTTATTTTAGTATGTTTTTTTTTTGTAATGGACAAGGTTAAGAAATTTTTCGTTGATTTTTTTCAAAGTAGGTATATCATTTTTAGAAAGTTGAATTATATGTTTTTCAACTTGTCAAGGACTATTTTAAAGATTTGTCAAATATTTGTGATTTAAATCTAATAGTTTACTATTATTGTTATTAATTATTAATAGCGTAATTATATTTATTTTTTGTGACCTTTTATAATAGTACCGAATTAATTATAATGTTTAGTTTTTTGTCAAAATTTTACATAAACCGCATATTATATTAAAACGTTTAAAATAGCTTTTTTGTATTATTATTTTTTTCTTCAAGCGTATCATAATATTAATATTACATTACCATATTGCCTATATAGAAAGTGATTACTATGTTACTAGTACAATAATGACATTATCATACGCTTGAAGAAAAAAAATATAAATTAATAATCTGAGTTTAAATATTAAAAACCTTCTGGTGAACTAAAAACTAAAGGATAATAAATACAAATTATTTGACATTGTTTCTATAAAACTAAATTAATATATAATTACGGACATTATAATATAATTTTGACATAGGAGAAAATCTTGTACGCGCGTAACACTGTGTTTTTTTCGATGCAATAGCCTTTAAAATAACAAGTTATAATGTGGGAACTCGAACAATTGTCCCGGGTTATTCGTGCCATAGAATCGTTACAGTATTGGACGAGACGATGTAAGTTGTTTCTAGAAGAGAGTAGATGGTTATGTGTGTGTGTGCATCTTCTTTCGTCTAACCTAACCTAAGCTAAAGCATGGGCAAAAAAGAGCTTTAGCTAGAACTGCTTGTGTCTAACCTTGAACTTAAACTTAGGTTATGTGTCGTGCCGAACTAAACGAAGAAAAGAAATCGTTTTTGCCGATACGAAACGTGAATCTCGCCCCGATTTTCAGGACCGTAGCACCACCATTTTCTATTGCTTTCATTTCGAAACTAAAAACTAATAAAATTTTGCTTCATTTCAAAGAGTTACTACAAGTTATTATGTAAACTATTATATGTTATACACTGAGAAAAAATTTCATTTAGATTCAAGGTTTTTACTTTAACTCAAAAGTAAACCTGTGTTTTTCTGATGACAATAAAAATTTTAATAAAAAAAAAATGATAGTAGCAGCATAACTATTTTCGAAGTTTTTTATGGAATTGTTTATTATTTTGTTTAGAAATATACGCTATAAATTAATTGATGTGAATTTACATATTTTATAAATGTAATTTTTAACATTAGCACTTTCTTTGGTTGGCACTTGATGAAACATTTTAAAAAATTAATAAGATACAAATAATGATAAAGGTTATTATTTATTAAAACACACTTGGTTAGTTTCAAAAAAATATTTACTTACTCAACGATCGTTTCAAGCTTTCGGCCATCATCAGGAGTTACAGGAGTTTGTAACTCTTGATGATGGCCGAAAGTTACTGTTACTTACTATTATTTTTTTCTATTAATATTGTTATTTTTATTAGAAATACATAAGTTTACAGTTCAAAAATTGGCGTAATTTCGAGTTAAAAGTAAAAATCTCGGAGTAAAAATTTTCTTAGTGTAAGTATACTTCCGGCTAAATATTTTAACTGAAATTGACTTTAAACCTGCAAGGAAACATCAATTTTAAATTTTACTAGCATACTATTGATGCTTTTAATATGATGATGCTTTTTGTCCAATTTTTCAAACATCTAATAGCAAAATTATTTCGGAAAAAGGATATCGAAAACTCAGTTTTATTTCCCCAAAATACCTGCAACGGCAAAATTATTTGTTGTGACAATAAAACAATGCTTTTTTGTCTGCTTAAGTCGACTTTGTTTAGTGTTTTTTTATAAAACCGGTCGTTATATCTATTTAATTAATTGCAATTACATTAATCAAAGGCAGATAGTTATAGTTCAGTGTTAGCGTATTTAATTGGCAACCAAATTTGGTTAGTTCAAGTCGTGCTTAAAATTAGATAATAAATGTTGGTCCGTATTCATATTTTTCTTTAGAACTACTTTTTAAGGCCACTTTAAACGGTAATAATTTATTAATAATTAGAAATTCTTTATTTTTCCGCTAGAGGACTCAAAATTTAATTTGTAAGGATTGATTTTTTTACGTTATACTATCATTCACATGGTTGGCCACTCGATAAAGTTTCATTAGACTATTACATGAGATTTACACCAAATGTCATATTTAGAATAAATTTTCTCGGTGCGTTTAATTTTATGTTGTATTTGCTAACTTTTAAGAAAAAATTATTAAAATTTTAATTTTCATTGCACTAAGTTTAATCAAAATTTTAGAACAAATTATAATAGTGTCCACACAAATTACATTAATTTATTTTTGCACATTGACGACAACTTTCGGAGAAAAATTATTAATCACACACTATTTATCTGATTTCAATCAAATTTTTAAAACAGATTATTTAGATGCAGCAGACAACAGCAACGAATAATTTATTTTTTCGATATTAAGTAATGAAAAGACTTATTTTCGCTACTAGAACTTAAAAAATTAGCATATCTCAGTAAATAAATGTAAAGCTTAGTAAAGAACCATTCAAAACTCATATTAAAATGAAACGGCTATAGGTTTTAGTCGAATATTAATATATATATATATATATATATATATATATATATATATATATATATATATATATATATATATATATATATATATATATATATATTATGTAATACATAACTAAAATCTAAAGTCGTTTTATTTTAAAAGTAATGCCTGATGTTTAAATTTAACACTTGAACAGATAACTGTTGTGAGATTACAGCAGGATTATACATTTTCATTATTAGTTCAAATTCTATAAAAAGAAAATATTTATTAATATTTCTAAAAGTTACAATAGTAAAATATCTGTTAAGCTTATTATATTAAAATAAAACGGCTTTACGTTGTAGTTAGTTATTAATAAATATTAATAAAAAACTACAACCTAAAGTAGTTTTATTTTAATATTTCTAAAAGTTATTTAAAAATTTAATAGAAAGCCATATATTAGGTTAGATAGTTTTGTATGTTATTGTATAAATTATAGATTTATAAATAAATATATTTATATTTATAATTTAACCATCAAGGGTTAATGTATTTCAAAAACAAACCACAGTAAAAACTAGAGCAAACCAATCGGATCATTAGGTGTAATTTCGAGATATACTATTAGTAAGCATATTTATTTAGGTTTGCAACGGTTTCAAAAATAACCAATAGATTAACCCTTTTTTTTACTAGTTAACATAAATAATCAGTTTCATCTATTATGTTTTTCTAATTCTTGAAACACAATATATTTGACAAATCACCAAATTTATAGAAAAGTAACATTTTAACTGTAACAATGAATTAATAATTTTGTATTACAAGTAAACAGTTAATTTTTTTTAAGGAATTTTTTTTAAAAATATATTAATATAAAAATAATTTGTTAAATAAATAACTGTGAGTACAGTCCTGTATAAGGTACTAAGAATCAAATCGACTATGCGATCTGTATTCTATGAAATCGTACAACAGCACTGTATCTATTATAATTGCAATGGAATTCAATTCAAAAAAATTTAACTTTTTTCTCGTTTGATATATGGAAAGCACATGAATAATAGACAACTTGTATTTTTCTAACAATATATTATCGTGGGCCTATCAAGCAGTCTCTGATTCTTACGTTATAAATTTATGGCGACTCCGAAACAGTTAGTTAAGATTTTTGTGTAATTAAAATTATCCGATGTCCACATAGTTAGTTTGCATATTTATAACTTGAAAAACAACTAAAGCTAAATTAAGAAAATATTTTTATTACAATTTATGGTGAAAAATATATTATATTATATATTTATTATCCATATATTATAATAATTTTAAGTATTTCAGTTTAAGGAAATTGATTTTTTAATATTAAAAATGTTGTTTTCTTTTTTAGGTAAGTACCGAATCGATATTAAATTCTACAAATAGCGTAAGTGATTATTTTAAACAATAAATTTTTTAAATTATTATATTTTTCTCATTCTAAGAAGAACTATAAACAGTATAAGAAATAGTAAAAAATCTTTCAGAACTCATTATATTAAAATAAAAAAGCTTTAGGATTAAGTTTTAAATATTTACGTTTTGATATACTCTACTAAGATATACGTAGAATATATTGAGACGTCGATATACTATTAATTTTTTAAGATAAGGAACGATACTTAATTTACAATAGTATAAAAGTTTACAGCACGAGTCTAGACGATTACTGCAATTCAAACGAATAGAAAATGCACATTCTCTGCATGTGTTACATTATAGTTTTTCTACGATTATAAAATAGAAAATTGTACTTTTTGATCTGACAAGAATGATAGTTTAAAATATTTATAATATAAAAATTGCACAGTATCTTAACAACAACACTGGTTGATTTGGATATTTCAAATACAATGTTTTGATTGGCCACAAACTATGCACACACGAAATAATCTCGATATTTAAAATTTAGTATGATTATAAAACTTCTCTTATCATATGTAATATAGCGGTCGGGAACAAAAATATTTAACAATTTTTTTTTCTTTTGCTGAGTCTACAAAAATGTTATCTATGAAAGTCATAAGTTAAAATTAAGACCATTTACAATTTTGACACGTGAATGTTAATACTTCTTTTTTGCGATTCTTCTGACAAATAAGTTGTAGCGTTTCTGTTTTTATGAATCACGAAGTGTATGCTCTCATACATTTTTTGATGACTTCCAGACTAGATTTAAGTACGAACTAATTAAAAATATGATTAGTTTTTTTTTGCGGTACGGTAAAAAATTCAGCAGCCGCTCACATATATGTAACAACATCTCTTGGACAGTCGATTGTTTTTTATCTGATCGTTCGAAGCAGTCGATGTCAGTTAAATTAGCAAATAATCTCGCTTAGATGTTAAAACGAGATTTTAATGTTTTAATTGATATATTTAAACATTCGACATATGCACAGCAGTCATAATAATCATTGTTGATTTATTCTAATTGATATTAATTAGTTTTCTATGTTTTCACCATATGATTTTCGGACTATAAAAACAAATTATTAGTGTCGGGTTTAATAATCATCTAAATGTTTGAAATTATAAATTAATAACATATTATTCAATATATATATATATATATATATATATAAATTGAAACATATATATATATATATATATATATACCGGGTGTCTACTTTTTTTTTGTTACATAGGGAATACAATGCTAAAATTTTCATTTGGTGATAAATTTTCCCCTAATTATTATAGAACAAAAGTACAAATACAAAAGTTGTTTAGAATTCAAAAATGCATCAAATGATGCCAAATTTATCAATATAGGATGTTCCGATCAAGAATTAGAAGCAAATTAAAATTTCCATTTTTGCGCTCTTTACATCAAAGTGCCATGGAAATTAAACAACAGTTGATGTAAAGAGCGCAAAAATGGAAATTTTAATTTGCTTCTAATTCTTGATCGGAACATCCTATATTGATAAATTTGGCATCATTTGATGCATTTTTGAATTCTAAACAACTTTTGTATTTGTACTTTTGTTCTATAATAATTAGGGGAAAATTTATCACCAAATGAAAATTTTAGCATTGTATTCCCTATGTAACAAAAAAAAAGTAGACACCCGGTATATATATATATATATATATATATATATATATATATATATATATATATAATGATGATTATTGCTCAAGTAATGAAGAATTCATCTGTCTTTTCTATCAAGTGTAAACTTGAAACATCGACATCAAAATATTAAATATAAACTTGTAATATTAATAATCTTCTTTTTGCGTTATTATTTATGTGTAAAAAATGAATTGTTTTTTGTATAAATTACACTTTATAATCGTGTTAAAAAACTGTTTAGTGTTATGAAAATAAAATATTTATAATCTATTATTTTTGGAATAAAATTGTTTTTAACAAGAATTTTAAATTCACTTTTTATTAAAAAAAAAATATTTATACACATAAGCTTACTGACTAAATCAAACTTATCTAAATATTTATATTGTACAACACTTGATTTAACCAATTTGCTACAAATTTTACACAATATTTTTTGCTACTACAATGTTTCTCCAACCATTACAATTTCAATAAAACGCTAACAAAGGACAAGCCATTATTCTCCAATCTGTGACAGATTGAAATCATGTATAAAAAAAAATTAAAATGTATTTAAATCAACAAAGAAATAACGAACACAAATTGCGACAATCGTTAAGTTAAGAAAAATATCGACGATAAATATTTGAAATAATTTTCTAAACATTCTTAAAAGTCATTAAAATAAATAAATAAATAGATTTTGCTAGTGCGGTTACGGTCAATGCCTTTATAAATAAATAAATAATAGTTTTAAAAAATGTGAGTAAATAAACAAAACTTCCGTATGTCATTTCCCTTTCATCAATCAAATATTTTTCACTAGATTCTTTAGTTTGTCTTTTTCATTGCCAACGAACCAGAAATCAACAACAAAGACGGTAGATGAAGACGCACCGCTGATATATAATTAAATTTCCGCACTTTAACATTGCTAAACAAATGTTAGTTTGCTACTAGAACTAACCACCTTGGATTCTTGTCAAGATTATATAATAAATCACGAACAAAAATCTGATGATATTTTGACAGTTTTATCTAATTTAATTTCGTTTTCTTAAATCTGTCTGTTAATTCTTATTTTCAAAATTTTAGTCGAAAGATTTACCAGAAAACGTGCCATAAATTTTAATCTAATAAAAGCTGGACTATTATTTTGTGCATGCTTTTAAAATATATGTTTAGCCAATCATAAATGATTTTTTATTTATTTTAAAAATAAATGAAAATTAATTTAATTTATTAGCAATTGTAGCTTTTATTGTTTATAAAATTCCAACACGTACACACGTTATTCTTAGATAAATTAAATTTAAACATTACTTTTATTTTTGATATTTGAAAATTAACATATAAAACATTAAATTTTTAAATGGAAACATATAATTATTGTCGAATATTCAAATATGTAAAATTCATCTTTAATTGTAAATTATAAATTCTATCTTTGAGAAAATTGACAGAGTTATTAACCTCGAACAAAAACCAATAAATAAATAATTTACGGTAGTAGGTGTGACGTATAGTTTTAACGATTACCAAATTTGTAACAAAAAAAAAACTATTAATTGTTATTCGAATTATTTTACAAAACATTACTCCCCGAAGACATCCGCACCTTTTAAACCAATAACAATTTATCACCAATTGAAACAAAACAAATGACAGCTCTCTGCTTGTTAGATGAAAAATAACATCGTTGCTTAGCAACGACCGGCACGCACAAAATACATGCATGCGCTCATATAGTGGGCTATTGAACACCGACTGTCAAATTTTAATCTTCGGATCTCCCACGATGAGTATCGGAGAATTTTAAGACTATGTTGAATGCAGACTAAGCTTAAATTGTGACTGTTATTTTTGATTTCTTGCTGTGAAGATCACACGCCTACTTTCAGCACGAAAACTTAAACAGAATTTGTGTATTAAATCAAAATAATTGCGTGTAAAGTATACATTAATTATGTAAATTTTATATAAATGATTCAATATGTATGTATAATTTGATCAATTCTTTCTTTAAATATAATTTGTAATCTGAATCACTGCTATTTTGACTATTTTGTGCACGCAATCAGTAATCTTTAGGCTTTCATGGCCGGTATTCATTGAATTTATAGAACTTTTTGGACTGATATGCCGTGGTCAATCTATCCTCGTCGCAGACTAATACTTTAGAAATTAGAAAAGAGTAAAACATCTTTTTAAATATAGTTTTTTAAACATAAATTTTAAATTATTCACCAACATTTTTAGCAACAACTCTTATAATTTTTCTTACGACATTCAGAAATAAACTGAGTGTAGGTATATATTTAAAATAGTTAGCATTCTATCTGAAAGATTTGTATCTTTTTCGGAATAAGTCGTATAACAGTCACATAAGAATTTCAATATTCTAGTACATCTTATTTATTATACTAGATATACTGCAAAAATATAAAATAAAAAATACCTTCAAAATACTTTTTCTATGAATATATAATATACAAGTCACATTCTTTTAATTTTATTCATTTATCAATCAGAAATTAATTTAAATACTGGAATATTTTACTGTGACATATTTTCTGTTAAATCTTACAACATAAATTAAGATTCTATTTAATTTATATAGTTGTTTATGAATTTTAAAATGTATTTCCTTTTGTAGAAACACTATATATATATATATATATATATATATATATATATATATATATATATACTGTTTTTACAAAAAAATACATTGTTCAGTTAGTGACCAGTAAATAATAATGTAATAATAATAACTTCATTGCCCAACCAATTCTAGGATATGAAATATATAAAAAATAACAAATCAGTTAATACAAGTATATCATATTAAACATATACAAATATAGTATTATGTATGACTAATTAACTATTAATTAGTGAATGTAAATTTTCATAAAAAAATATCAAAATCAGATAAACAATTGTCAAAATTTCTGCACATTATGTTGATTGGTGCGTTATATGAAATATTTATTCTAGAAAAATTACAATAAAACTTTAAAGTAGAACCAGACAAAAGTCTTGGAACTGAAAATTTAAGTTTTTCAAGTAAGCTAGGACATATTATGTACTAATTTGTACAATATAACTATACCAGTTTTAATTTGACTCTGATCCAAGGATTCAAAACTAAATCTACTTAGAAATATGTCATGATCTGTTTCCTGCTGTGGATATACTTTATCTGTTCTAAGATTTTACCCCGTTTTTTCTACTCCATTATTTCCACCAATACTTTTCTTTCATCAATTCTTTTTTCTACTATACATTTTTTCCACCAATTCTTTTTTCATTATATATTTTTTCTACCAATTCTTTTTTTACTAATTCTTTATACTGGTTCTAATTCATGCATAAAATGATTATAGACAGGAAACCAAATCAAAGATTTATATTTATAACATATTTATAACATAGCTACAACATTTTTACGAAAATTGTAATAATATTTTTAAAATATGTTATTTTGCATATTTACAAAAATTAAATTCATGTTTAATTTTTTTTTTAAGTTTTTGCATCAACTTATAGATAATATATATAAAAAATTAAATATTCAAACAATATCTTTACTATATACAAATTATATTTTACAATGAAATAAATTTTAGACTACCACGACTATGACCAGGAACTAATATTTAACTAATTATCTATTTAAAACAGAAAACGAGAAGCATAATTAATTATAGAATAAACATTACAATAACGGTATAACCCTTCATAATAATAATTGCGGGAAAAGGTTAAGCTCAATTTTACATAAAACAAACAAACGAAAAAAAAAACTTCTCATAGATACATAAAAGGACAAAAAGCTTTTAGCCGCTATACAACAATTATCATTACGAGAGTGTATACGTTCTCGAGTACAAATTCGTGTCTATAAATACATTGATTTTTGATCATTTAATTACATTACGGGACCCCCGATATATGTATATATTCACGTTTCGATCTTATGCAGTTAAATAGTAGATTTATTATTATTAAAAGACGATGCGCATGTATGCTAAATGAATGGATGCATTAATAAAATAATTATCGTTTACCTGTCTAGGGTAATACTTTCGCTATTTTATGAGAAACACGATTCTCTAATTGTACTTAATCCTAGCGCTAAGCTCGATTTATTTATGCGACTAAGTTATCAAATTATATAAAAGGAAAATTAGCTCCATTGTTTGCCAATTTAGTTGTGTTTATAAATTCCATTAGGAATACTCTATATTAATAATTTCTTTGTTGATTTCGATTACAAAAAATTTATCGTTTTACTGAAATAATGTGTAATTTTTTTTACTATAGTTTTTATGTAAAATGGATTTTTTTTACAATGTAGTATTAGTTAAAACCTAAGTTAATAATTCACTTTGTGATATTGGCAAAAGTTTTAATTTGCTTAATATTATAGTATATTATAATATACTATAATACTTTTGTTTTTAAAAGTAAAATAATAACAGTAAAAGGTTTAACTTAGAATTTTGACAAACTCATTTTTTATGTTCTATCTTAAAAAAAAAACAACGAAAATTACGTAATATAACAGTATTGTAACATATTGTTTTAAAACATTAAGTAATTTTTTTTACTTAATATTTTCAAATACATTTTTAATAATTTATGCTTTCTATTTTTTATATAGGCGAATTTTTTTCGTATATACATTAAAAAGTTTTTGCAATTATAATTTCTATTCTCATAGTATAATTTTTTTTTATTATTATTTATTTGACTATAAAACTAATGTGCAAATATGAATAAGACTAATAAAATGAAGTATTTGCAATGCCGAAAACATCAATTAAAAATTTATTAGCATCAAAATACTAATACAGTTACTGTCGTAAATTTTAAGAATTTTATTACACGTGAATTAGTTACTAAAAATATGTTTCTATTTTATTAGTCATCTAATTGTAAGATCGAAATAAAATATACGAAAAGCAGAAATATGTTTGTTTTGACAAAAAGAATTATGTTAAGTCTTTTTTTTTAAATTAAGATAAAACTTGATTAATATTATTTATTCTATATAAATACATTTAATTGTTGACACTGTCGGCAATTATTGATAATAATTGGTTTTTAATACCACTACATTAAATTTATCTATAGAATAAATACATTTACTTCTAAATTAAATTTAACCTGCGTTTGTAATACTGGCCCTATATAATGCAAATTTAATGTACATGCAAAAGTATATTTTGCTAAAACAAATCCGCAATTATTTTATTTTCATGACAAACTATTTTAACATTTAACATTTTATATATATAAGAAGACAAGAAGTTTAATTATTATTGCAAGAATTTTAAAATAATAAAATATATGAAACATTCTAGAAAATAAAACGAGATAATCATGAAGAAATGATTAAAAGTGCAATAAGCAAAAGTTCAGCGACATTTATAGTCTGGTGTGCTCCGCTAACTCTAACATTACCACGTTTATAATATATATCTGACGAAGAACGTATATGTATTTGTCATATATCTTGAGGAATCTACCTACCATTGCTTGGAAGACATTGCACTTGTCATTATCTTCAACGATGCCGTGACCGTGTCGTGTCATATACGCAGGGTTCCACTCAGCGATGTTCAACTGTCATCATCGTCTTCGTCGTCATTCGTCGAGTTTGTTTTGTTTCTTCTTCTTCTGCTTTAGTTTTCGCCGTGTTTTGTTTTCGTTTGAAATGCGACGAACTGTGTCGTATGACACCATAGATTTGTATCGTATGCGTTGTCTTCGGCACGGTTTATAGTTTTTCTTATATATTTATTGTAGTTTTTTCTTCTTCTCTTTTTATTTCTATTTACTTTGTCATGCAAATATACTTGAATGCTTTAATAGAACTTGATACTGATGGTTGACGATATTAAGTTATTTTCAGTGTAAATTATTTTATACTTGTTTTTCTGTTTAGATGTTGTCAAATGAAATTAATGCGCTGAGATCCTGTACAGTTTCTTATAAAACGCATTCAATTTGTATATTTATTATACAAGTTTTGAGCGCCCATTTCAGAAGGTCATAATTTATGAACAAATATTTGTTAATGCTTTATTTGCTAATTACGGAAAAAGAGATATTGAATTCGCTAAAGTTTAACTGCGTTTTATGCATAAATAAAAGAAAAAAAAATTATTTTTATGTTACAAAAAAAATATTGGCCCGTATTCTCACCTCATTTATAAAAGTGATTTTTGCCAAAAGCACTTTTGACGTTTACTTAAAATTAATTATTAAATTATAGTTTATTTAAATGTTATAATATCAAATATAATAAAAATTATCGAAAATAGTAAAATTATTTATATTTGATCAAAAACAGAAACAAAAAGTTATTCTGAAATTAATGATAAAAGCACTTTTTCACGAAAAAGTGAGGTGAGAATACGGGCCATTGTCGTTTAACCTTTAAAACTAAATTTTATTGATAGATCTATATACTTTCTATTAGAAGACTTAGAAATAGATAAAAAACAGAAATCTGAAACTTATGTAAAAGCTATATATAAACGATCATAAAAATGTATAATAAATATTCATATAAAAATATCTAAATATTCTAAAATGTTCTTCATCAGTGTATTTTACGGCCATTGATACCGTAAATTTCCATTTGCATTCTTCTTTATCGACCGTTCGAACTCTTTCTAATCGAATATCAATGATTTTCCATCCTTGTTTAGCATCATTTCCCTATTACGTGCGCTTACGTATGAGAGTTCATCTTCTTTTATTTGCTCTAGCATTTGTTTTTCTTTTACGGTTTCCATGGTTACGGAAACAGTCGCTAATGGCGGCGAAAAACTAGTTTTATATAAATATTATCTTATATATATATATATATATATATATATATATATATATATATATATATATATATATATATATATACGTTGTTGTTAACAGGCAGAAGCTCGCACGATGGTGCATTTCTGCATTATACGAACGAGTTACATTATGTGACAATCAAGAATCAAGTAATTGCTATTTATTGTATAACAGTAACAATGCAACTGTTTCTGTGGGTTTGTGTTTGTGTGCAGTGGAAAAAAATTATTTTTTTTACCATTTTTTTGTTGTTGTTGTTTTGTTTATATGTTAATCTTACGTTATACTTAAGTGTTTAATAACAGTTTTAGATTATTTAACATTGCATAGAGAACTGGAAAGTTTATTAAAATAACATTGTTTCGCATTCTTAAGTAATAATACAATTAGAAAATAACACATTACTTCTTTCAATTCGTTTCCGGAATTTAATAAATTTAATTGAAATGTACTATATATTTACATTGATTTTTGTACATACCAATTATTGCATTTGCTGTTTTTGTTATAAATTTAATTATAATTATAAAGAAGAATTACAAAAATTTATTAAAAATATCAAGCTAGACTTTCAGTGCATCTAAATATATTTACAAGTAAACTTTTAAACAAAACAAACATACAAAAACGTTTAAAACTTAACAATATTTAAATAAATTAAATAATTTTTCCAATAAAATGGCTTTAGGTTTAAGTTCTGTATTAATATTTATTAATATCGACTTACTCAACGTATATCTTCATCAGGAAAAAATGGTACAAATAACATTTGTAGTAAATAACATAAAATAGAAACAAGTTATTAGGTAACAAACTAAGTAAGTATATCATAAAAAAATGTTGTAAATTTCAATCACTGTGAAGGTACTGAGTTAAATAAAATTTGGTTTCCATTAATTAAAAATGTATGATCTAGTTACTTATTTCTTACTTAATAACTTGTTTCTATGCTCTGTTTTATTTACTGTAAATGTCATTTGTATCATTCTTCCTGATGAAGATGGACACTGAGTTCGTCGAAATGTCGATTATTAATAAATATTAATACAGAACTTAATCCTAAAACCGTTTTATTTTAATATAATGAGATCTGAATTTTTTTTTATTATGTTAAATAATTTTTAGTTTATAGTTTGTCATGTATGTTATTCTCTATTTTATCTAAAAATTTATATTCTATAATAAACAGATTGTAAATGTATCTTGTAGTAAAAAAAAAAACAACGCATGTACCACCTATTGTGGTCGGATAACAGAAAATTCTTTTTCTCATAGACATTAGACATTTACAATAAGAAAAAATGTTTTTTCAAATAAAAACTGCATGTCAGCGTGTGTGACAGCAAATGAAAAACAATTTTTATAAAAATGATACATTCTTGTTAATATTTTATGTTCAACAACAGTATTTTTGTTTTAAAACTGGTATTATAATATGAGTACGTAAAACATTATAAAAAAATTATGTATAGGGTAAGTCATGTGAGAATGACCGAAAGGTCACACATCGTCACCATCATCATATAAAGTATTTTTTCGCTTTTTTTTTTGTACAAGTTTACATTCATACGTACAGACACGACAAGGTTGAAATTATCGTATAATAGAATGTTAGCTTAGTAACTTGGTTATCACTATATTTAATAGAGTGCTGTGAAAATTATGATAGTATTATAGCCGTCATTACACGTACATAACAGTTTTCAGTGGAAATTATTATTTATATTTTATTTTTTTACAGAAAATATCTAGTAATTTAAACATTTTTTCAGTTAAACTAGAAATATAGAAAAACGACAAAGTTGTAATGATTTTAATAATAATATTTATTTTCAAATAGTTTTAATCAATTACAGGAATATCTCACATAGCTCGGTTTTGCTGTGAATGTTTACAAATTTTAAAAAATAACTTATGTTCAAGTTCTGTTTATTTTATGTATTATTTTTATATTATTTTGATATCATCTGATACCACAGCCCTAGACGAATCTTGACAACAAATACCGAAATACTTGTTTCGTGATTTAGATCCTTTTTTGAAACTGCAAGTCGTGCGTTCGCGTAGAGCCCGATTTTAATTAATATTTTCCGATTCACAGAACTTTTGAAAAGATATAAAAGTCGACGAAAAAAATGAAGAAAATTTTCTAGAAAATCTGAAAAAAATTAGGAAAATTTATTCTTGTATAGTTTTGGCTACCCTGATGACAGTAAATTGAATTTTATTAGAAAATTATAACCTATAAAAAGAACGTGGTGTATATCTATAACAAAATAATAGTTTTTCGATAAGTTATCACAAATTACTGTCAATGTATTACGGTAACAAGAACAGTATTGTCCAGGTATTGTAAGGTTAATGTGTTTATCACGGATGGAGGAGTTATTTTACTAGAATGCTGATAAAGACATTTTATTCACTAACTTTAACGATTAGATAATTGAACATTTACTGATGTTATAAAAGAACTCATAAAAATTTCTTCTCACAACACGTTGAATGATTACGCTTCCATGTTATTTTTTCTTCTTCTTTAAATTAGACATCCGTTCAAGATGTTTTATCATTGGCTATATTTTGTTCAATTTGAAATTAGTAAATAAATGCTTTGGGATTATGTATATCATTATCAGGAAAAATTATACATATGGCTTACATAATAAGTAACTAGATTATAAAATTTATTAATTATTAATTAAAAAAACTCAAATTTAATTTAATTCAGTTACTAGCCACACTGATTGGTGTATTCTTTCTTTATAAATTTCTATTGCTTCTCTTATCAATCTACTGATTGAGTCTTACAATTATTATAGTATCTTCAAATTTTACATCATGAAGATATTCTAATTAATATTAATAGTGGATTGATTAAAGAAGCAATAGAAATTTATAAAGAAAAAGTTAAAGATGTAAATAAAATTTGGCTACCTAATAATTTATAAATTTTGTAATCTGGTTACTCATTTTTTTTACCTAGCAATTTGTTTTTAGGTTTTGTTTATTTATTATATATGTATGTCATTTGTATAACTTTTTCTGATAATGTAGTACGTAGAGTTTTTTAATTAAAGTTTATGTATAACTTTTTTATTTTAATATAAGGAATTCTGCAAGTTTTTTTACTATGATGTAGATATTCATATTAAAGTTTTATGACTGAAAATCGCGGCTACAATTCCACCCTGTATATATATTTTACAACTGTCACAAAAAAGTTTTAGGAGAAACAATAAAATTAATTAAAGATAAATCCAAAAATAATTACTTCAAACTTGTCTTTAGCATAAAATTTAAATTCTTATTTAAATCTAGTCGTACATATATTTTCTATGAATTATTAAAATTTTATTTCCACTTATGATGTTTTGCAAATCATGAAAAAAGACAAGCTTTTTGTTCGTAATTATTGCAGAATATAAATAAAACTGAATATAGAGTTAGTGATTTGTCATAAAACCAACTAATAATACGTTATTATCGGCCAATGATCTCTGAGGATGTTAGTTTCGCTATATCGTATTTTTTTACTACGCTATGTTTTAGTGTGTTTTAATATTGCAAGTAAATATAGATTAGAATTTCAGTGATAATGACCTTTTTATTACTGTAATTGTACTTATGGTTGTGCTTATGTCGTGCGCGCATACTTCTACATCAATAACTGCTTTTTTTTTGAAAGAATTCTTGACGTTTCATATACATATTTATTGCAGTTAGATTTGAAGCATGTACAAGTAATTACAGTTTTCTGTTTCGTAATTTTAATTTAGTACATTTTACTGAAGAAATGTTTTAAGTTATAAATACTTATTATTAGCTAATGTTCCTATTCTATATTGTTCTATAAGCTTATAGTATTACATAATTTTTTGTCTTTTTTTAACATATGTAAATTTTATTTTAATTTAATAACAGAATACAAAAAGGTTTTACAGTCCTCTAAAGCTTATAGTATAATACAGAATATTACTATAATTTGTATAAGAATTACTACCGATTTTATAATAAATACTTCAACTAAAGTCGATTTTATGCTTGCAAAAAAGCTTCGATTTTAAATTCTACTGGCATAAGTATGATTTCTTTCAATAAAACTATTCTTTTTTGCAAATTTTCTAAACATTTAATTACAAAATTATTTGTTTGTTTGTGTTTGCTTAAAGCGGAGCACATAAACTGCACGCCGCGGTCGATAAATCCCAAGTTTGAATAACGAAACTGCACGCCGATTCAACGGTCAGTCGACCACAGCGGATTATCGGATTATAAGGGTCTTGAAATATATTTTCGTTTATTCTATAGCATATTTTTAAAATTATTTGACATCAATTTTAAATGTGAACTTGAAATTAATATTGTATTGTTCTATCAATAATAAACCAGATTACAAATTAATATAATCAAATAATTATTATAAAAATAGACAATAAGGTTAGGTTAGGTTAATGGTATATTAAATAAGAAAAAAAAATATGAAATATATAAAAAAAAATAAAAAAATACATAATGTTATTGTTAGCTGTAACTTAGCTAATAATAAATATATACAAATTATTGACACGCGGTGGTCCGATTTTTACCTGGTTTTAAGTTGAAAACTTAAAAAACTTCACTTATTATCTATTCACTTATATCTAGCAAAACAAATCATATTGTAAAGCAGTTTAAATAGGATACCTTGTATAAATTTCACATATTTTAAATATTTTCTTTCATAAATATTTTTTGACATTGTTATAGATTTTTTTCGAAATACAGGAAATGATTTTATTAGTTTATAGTCGTTCAGTAATCTATAATTTAATACACATCTATATAATTATAGATCGTTGATCGTCTTTTTTTTTATTTGGAGATGTTTTTGTTATTAACGTTAGCATCTATAGTTTGTTTCATTAATCATATTTGTCTTAGATATTTTTAATTATCTAACTAGTAATTACGATCTATTTTAATTATAGATTAGATAACAAAAGGCTATCTTTATCTTCTTATTGTTATTATGAACAATTATTACCGCTAATCAATTCTGATTTTATTAATTTATTTTGCTTAAACTAAAAATATGTTTTTAGATTATGAACTAATATAAAAAGTATAAACTGTTATATATTCCAATATATTTTTTTTAATATTAGTTATGAATGAATTTGTTTTTTATCAACACGTAATTTCGTATTTGAAGACTATAAAATTAAAATATCAGTTACATAGAACGTTGTTAACATAATGTTTAACTATGCAAATAGATTGTCAACTGTCTTATTGTTTGGTTACGTTGTGATGCTACATGTGTCAATATCTTACGTACAATTTTACTTAAAAATTGAAATTATTTTTAATTAAAATAAAACGGCTTTAGGATATAGTTTTGTATAAAGTTTTATTAACAATTGACGTTTCGACGTACTCAACGTACATCGTTATAACGTACATATTATCTTTAATTATTATAATTCAATCAATTTATGCTTTGTAGCGATAAATTTCCAGATTAATTTATTTGAAAAAAAAATGTATTTAATATTATCCGATTATCAAAGATTACAGTGCAGGTAAATGCAGTCATAAGGGTCTTAATATTGCTTAATCGGAGGCAATCGACTCAAAAGTGAACCTCCCATAAAGTGAAAGCTCTTTATCAAATCGCTAACGCCCACTTAGTGCAAGAACCACATCTAGTCTCTCTGTCCATTGGAACGTACAGGTTCAAAAGTTCAAATACACACGTCTCTTTCTCTTTCGTTTTATTATCCTATCTCTTCTCGCCGAGTTTGGCTATAGCTTGCACGCAATAACCATATTTTCTCCAGTTTTATAAGTTGAGTAAGTGATACCTAGCAAATAGCCATTAGCCATAATCTATTAAAGGGTTTATTTACTTCGTAACTGTCATGCAAAAATGCGAGCTTGATAAGCAATGCCGCTGGTTAATATAATCGTTTGATTTTGCAGTTTCTATTAGCAGGAGTTGAAATTTTAGTTTAGTAATATTCTACTGGTGATAGAACTACTTGGTCCAGTTGGTAGGGCGTTTGCCGCGAAAACAAGAGGTCCCGGGTTTGAATTATATATTAGTTTACTGCCAATGGTGGCAGATAAAATACGCGTTCTATATTTTTGAAATAAAAACAAATTAGATATTAGTACTTGTAACACATGTAACTTTCGTTAGAATTTTGACCTGCTCATTTTGACGCCATTATTTTATGTGAAAATTTCACTTTTTTGAAAAAAAAATACTACTCAAAACTTCAATAAATAAATTTTCCAACGGTATATTTGTTGTTTCTTGTATTTGTTGTAAAAGTTCCCAACAAAATGTTGAAAAACACCTAAAAAATCGATGCTACAAACGGTAATACCTCTTTAAGCAGAAATTAAAATATTTTGTCGTCATCATAGGAAATTGTTTCAATATGAATTTTGATACAAAACATTTTTGTTTAAATAGTGGATTATCTTTCTGTTTATTAATGAAAATAAAAGAACGATGATATAACTATATATTTTGTAGGTGATTTACAACTGAAACAAATAAAAATTATTGTTTAATACAAAATTTTATTATCTCATTAATAAATAATAGTTTTGTTCTATTAAATTACATATATAGAAGTAAATTTCAATAACTATTATTGTAATTGTATATGATATGTAATGTGAGATGTGAGAATGATATTGAAAAACACAGCTACATGTTTTAGTTTTTTTTACCAGCAAGTTACCATGTTTACTGCATCCTTGATTTCATATGACATGTTCACATTGTAAGAACTTAGGTTATTTATACCGGAAAATAATATGAACTTAATACTTAAATATTTTTCTTTATTATATTTTTGTTGTAATATTATAACATTATTGAATCATGTTTTCAATTATATTGTAAATATATATATAAAGAAGCAATTACTTTCAAGCATTTTTATAACTTTACTCGTATATAATAAAAAAATTTTATGTCTCTTTCAAAATATAATTGTATACAACAAAACAATTTCAATTTTTAAGTAGAGCTATGTGAATATTGCAAAAAAGTACTTGAATTAATTACTAAGTACCAGATAGTAAATACTTGAAGTTCAAGTACAAGTAAAATTTTTTTCAGAATTTATTATATTTAAAAAAACTGCTTTAGGTTTAAGTTCTGTATAAAAATTAATTTATAATCGACGTTTCGACGAAACTCAACGCTCGTCTTTGTCTGATTTTTTATGCAGATTGTTTATTGTCTGTGAACTTTCTGTGATTTTCTACAACTGAAATAAATGTATTTAGTATTACATTAAATAAATTTGTTTTCTTGCAAAAAATTAACCAACAATTATTATTAGCGGTCCGCGTAAGAAAATTAGATATTTTACTGGTCCGCGGTGCGTTTTTGGTTGAGAAGCACTGGTTTATATTATTATAGAATTATTTTTATAGATTCTATATATGTAAGCTTTATTTTAATTAAAGTAAAAATCTATCTTATGAATCTTTAACATTCTGCACATTATTAAAGTACAATACACATTTATTTTTACCATCGCATTATACTTAAACTGTAATAAACTAAAAATATCATTTTCATTATAACGTAAGAAAGCGTAGGCGATGCATAGTTAACTGACAGTGCATTTAAACCTCACGAGAAAAAAAAACACACAATAAACTCAAACTCCGGTTAAGCGTAATGTAAACAAACAATCTGCGAGAAAGGCCAGGATTATAGACTCCTAGGCTGTTATGCCACCCCCACACTTAAGGCCTACGCAATATACCTTAATCGTGGTGAGGTGCCCTATCCGGAGCGCCGAGGAGAGGAGCACCACCAGGTAGAGAGAGATTGGCGTGTCGTGGCCGGTGTTGCAGGTGTATTGACCGCCCGGATGACTTCGATTTGACCTCGGGCAACCTTGCGGTCGATGGCTTTGACACTGAAATCTCTATAGTTTCTTATACTGATTGTAAGACGCAGGCGTTGATAGATTAGATTGGAAATTGATTTACCTATTAGATATTTTAGTAATTTTTTTTTGATTTTCAAAAAATATCAATTTTGCATGCATTGTAAAAATATATACTTAATATTATTGATATGATTATAAACCTAGTTTTTGAGACAGTATTTACTACAATTATTTTTATATATTACATCAACAGAACTCAATAAATCGTCAGTCGATTTCTTGTTTGTACCATTATCACAAAATCTTACTTTAAAGTTTCTAAACTGAATTGTTTATAGTAAGGATATGAAACCAAATAGAATTTATATTTCCGAAACTATATTTAAATTATAACAGCCATGATTGTTAAAATAGATAGAAAACAAACAAATATTGCCAAAATAAGAAATAACTCAATTTGATCAAAAATGGCGTATGGAAGAAACAAAAAATCAATTGTCGAAATATTAGAATTTTTAAATCTTCAAAATTCAGAACTCATAGATCTCGCAAAAATTCCCTTTTTTCAGCAAATACAGTTTAATTATTTATTTTTCTATATGCTAATATTTTCTCTGGTCTTATAATCTTATTTTTATCTTATTTTATATAAAAAAAATTACTATTAATTTTAGGTATGTTAGTTATAAATTATATTGAATAGTTTTTCATATAAAAATAACAATAAAATCGAATAATAGCTGACCAATGTAGCATTAAAATATATTATTCAGATATTCAATAACGAGGCATAGAATAAATCATAATTTACAAAAGACACGTACTAACAAATCATGTTAATAACAAAAGAAATCGTTTCTGTCAAAGAATAAGTGGAAGAAATAGCAAAAAAGGCAAAAACAAGAGACAGTCGCCATTATAATGGCAAGCAACGCCATCATAATTCATGACCAATGCTGTATGGTGTACTTGTATTTTGTGTGTGACTTTATGAAAGAAACTGACAAATCTGTCAGGTATCCATATAAAGACACTTTGACAAATTTGACTAACTTACAAGTTTATTTAAATGCCGGTTTTCGCGTTATCTTTGTTTTGTCACTATTATGATTTTTGTACCGTATTTGTATTTAGAAAGAAGATGATGATAAATGTTTAGTGGTTTGTGGTAAAAGCGAAGGTTTATAACTATTTGCTAACGCCTCTTCATTGATGTCACTGTACTCTTATGGACTGAGAAGCAATAAATTTTATATTTATCAAAAAGATAATCTTATTTTTGCAAATATAAAGAAAATTATCTTAATTTTATACACATAACTTAGAATTTATGAAATACATTAATTTAAAATAAAACGTCTTTAGGTTATAGTTCTGTATTAATATTTATTAATAATCCACGTTTCGACGATCTCAACGTACGGCTTCATCAGGAAAAAAGAAATAAATAACATAAATGTAATATGACAATTTTGTAAAATGTAATATCAAAAATATCACTATTTGCCAAATATTCTCAGACAAAAAAAAATAGCCATTTCATTTAAATAAAATTAGATCACTGAATTTTAGGTAATTTTAATTAAAAATGGGTGTTATTTAAAAATTGAACAGAATTAAGACACATAGATCTTTTTTATTTAAAAAAAAAAAACAAAAGTTTTCTTTTTTCTTTTTTTTTTTTGTAGATAAAAAAAAAAGATATAAAATTATGAACATTGTTACTATTGTTATGTTTTTATATAAAAACTAATAACTACAAAAAAAAATTAAAGAGTACACTGATTTCCTTTTGAAATCACCAGTAATGTACTACCTTGAAATTTTACTAATAAAAAAATCACGTAATTGATTTGACGAGTAATTACAAACATACTATATTATAAATAAAAAAAAAATAAATAAAACAAAAACTATAAACATTATCGAATATATGTAATCGCAGTCTTCAAATAGGATAAAAAATGCACCTTGACTTTGCAATAAAATCTTCAACGATATTTTTCTGTTACATAATATGATTTCTTATATAGCTACTGTTGATGCATGGTGCTTATCATTAAGCAACACATACATACATTCTCTTCCGCGGAATAGATGAATTAAGTAGTTTTTACGTAAAGTCATCGGTATGAAAACTTGACAAAACGTAAAAATAAAATTATCTTGTTATACACAGTGTCATATTGCTGTTGTTTACTTTATATAAACTTGTACTAATTAAAATAATTTTAATATTGTATTGGATACATTCTGATCAACAGACTTTGTCTAAGCGAAATTTTATTTAGGTTTTAGTTCGATAATAATTTATTAATAAATTAACGTTTCGACGAATTGAACGTGCGTCTTTATCAGAATGGAGATGCACATTCAGTTCGTCGAAACGTTGATTTATTAATAAATTATTACCGAACTAGAATGAGTACTAAAAGATTTTTTATAATTTTTATTCATCATATATATTTTTATATTAAAATTTTAGAAAACACTATTTTTTTACATTTACTCAAAAAACTGTTAAACTTTTATTTATGTTTTAACTTTTTAGGCCCTGCCGGTAGCTTTACAGTTACATAAAATATTATCTGTTAATAATGCAAAGAATCTTTCGGAACTCATATTAAAATAAAAAAAGCGTTATGATTAAGTTTCTGTATATATTTTTAATTAAAATTTGAGGAAAAATATTGTATATTTATATACCTATATATACATAAAAATATATACAGAACTTAATTCTGAAACTTTTTATCTAATTAAATAGAGAAATCATAAAATTTACTATCTAATTAGAATTAATTGAAATAGTTAATTTTTAATGTAATGAGAAAATTATTTTAAATTATTTCAGTTGGTAATATTTTATTGGAAGCAAGTAATTGTAACAAAACACTACGTACAAATCGACCAAGACCTAATGAAATTACCTTGATGTACAATTGTACATGGTTTAGAAATAGCAAATCATGATAAATAATACTCTTCTAGACTGTTGTTGAACTTTGCCTGAAGCCCAGTACCGGCTTTACGCATGGGCCCGCTGGGCATTTTCCCGGAGGCTTCACGAGCATAGGGGCCCCATGCTAATCTGTGTATAACAATTGATTTGCAATTAATAAAAATATATTTGACATTTAAATTAATTCTATGTAATATAAAACCACTTGCGTTTTATTTCTGTGAGTGGTTATCGTAGGCAGCCCCCAGCACACTTATTTGCCCAGGGGATCATAATGCTGTTAAGACGACTCTGCTGAAGCACTACTATATACCACTGGCTAAAACAATCAAATAGAAAAATAACAGAAAAAGAAAAATCCGCCTCGAATTTTTTCGACTTTGATGCAAAATAACTGGTATTAACTTACTGTAAATTGCTTTTAAAACATTTCCGGAAAAATATTTTTCTATTTGCAGAAATCGGTTGCTGCACGCATACACGAATACCTACAAATGCATATATACACAGTACAATTATTACGCAAAGATTTAAAAAGTCATTGCAAAATTGTTTTATTTTCTTCTTTTTTCTTAAAGAAAATAACTATGTATGTTATATATGGTTGAAGAATTATAATATTACTGTCAATATTAATTGCATTCAATTTTTCAACATTTTTATTAAATATACAGAAACTTCTATGTATTTTCTCTAAGTCTATAGACAACAAGATGTTTTTGAATTAATGTGTATTCAAAAACTCATTATGATTTTGTTTCATTTTATAAATTTATTTTTAAAAAATGCAAAAGTTATTTAAATTTAACAATGATCTTTACAATAATATTTTAGTTTCTGTGGTTGTGATTACTCTTATAATTTATATATTTATACTAAATCCTAAAACCTTTTATTTATAAAATAAACAAATTTATTATATTGTTTATTGTTTTACAATTTTGTCAACTACAATTAAAATTAATTACTTTTTTTCTTTTTAGGTAAGTACTCATTCTACCCATATTATTCATAATGAGGTTGGAAAAGATGTATTTGTAAGTAAATATGATTTTAAAATATATATTTTTTATTTTATCGGAAAATATAATATTCTTAATTAACTGTTGTAATAATTTATTTATTTTATTAATTTTAACTTAATTATATTTTATTTTTAAAATATAAAAAGAATATTTTCAAAATAAGTTGATTTTTATATAATTTTTAACTTCTTAATTTATATTTTTTTGTGAAAACGATCAAAAATAATAATTTTTTTTATTGTTTTTAGGTTAAAAATTTGCTAAAATTATGCAATTTTACCGGTTGTACGTGTTTAAGATATTTCAGAATTTTACGTTAATAGATTAAAGAATTTATATGATTTATTTTTGACGTGCAATAATTTTAAAATATCTGATAATCTACATAAAAAAAAAATTATGAAATGGTAACATAAATTTATTATCTAATATCTGATGATAACTTATTTTTTGCGATCTCAATATATAACATGTACGTATTATAGCTAATTATTCAAAACAGGAGCAAAATAAACATATATTCATTTATTAAAATATTCCTAATAAACATGAAACTAACTGTAAAAATATAAGTTGCAAAATAAATTAGTTCGTATGAAAAGATTATGAATAATTAATAAAACATGAGTCACCATTTAAAATTAACATCTAGCTGTCACAGTTGATCTTTAAAAATTGCTTCCATAAAATAATTATGAATATAACTGCCATTTTAATATAATTAAAAATTGACAGTTAGTCACATAATTGTTATTTAACTTTTACTTAATTGTTTAAACATACGAACAAGTAATTATTGTATAAACTTTTATAACGCAAAAGGTTACATTACTCTATAATTTATTAATACTAATTTAAAGAGATTTTGCAATAAATTTAAACTCATTTCACTCAAGTAATTTTTGTTTCATAATTTCAAATTACGAATTTGCGTGAAATATATTCATATATTCCTTATGTTGTTACGATTAATTTAATTGCATCTTCGCGTACGTGAATTAAGAGTATAACTAATTATAAAATTATGAAGATAATTTGAATAGTCAGTCATAGTATAGTTTTTTTGCTCAATGTAAAAAAATGAGATGTTTTTGCTGTTCATAAAAAAGTAGAGCTATATTTTTTAAAGTAACGGTATAGTTAATAACTTATTCGATTTGAACACTTTCATATTGTACCATAAATAACTAAACAGCTCATCAGCAATTTGTCGATCGTTTGTCAATAAGTATTTGAATTTGATTTCGTCATAAAAAAAACAGTTTCTAATTTCACTATCAGTTTAAATATGTTGAAAACGAAAGCATCATTTTTGTTATGCATTAAATTGCTTCGATATGGTATGTAAATGTCAATAAGTTTTTGAAAATATATGTTTTTTTACAGTTTCAACTATTTGTTTCAATATTTAAAATTTTATTGGACTGTATAACTTACGGTTAGTTAATCTTCAGAAATATTACTAAAGACTAATGTTACAGTAAATACTTGAATAATAATTAAGGTAAACGATTTTTTTAATTAGTTTAAAATATAATAATGATACAGTCGATATGAAGACTAATTCTGATGCAGAAATCTTTTTTTACATCAATCAGTACGAAGGCACTGACTTAAATAAAATTTGGTTTTTTTTAATTAAAAATTTATAAATTTCATGATCTAGTTACTTATTTTGTTGCCTAGTAACTTGTTTTCATGTTCTGTTTATTTACTATAAATGACATTTCTATTTTTTTTCCTGATGTAGATGCACGTTCAGTTCGTCGAAGCGTTGGTTTAGTGATTAATTATTATTACAGAACTAGAACCTTAAGCTGTTTTGGACTAAATTGATGTTGTTTATTAAAATTAACATTTTGACGAAAAATTTAAATTGTTTTTTATTAACTGCATACCTTGATACAAAATTTAATTTTTGAATATTTTTGACGCATTTGTACAACAATCTAAATTTTCTTAACATTTGTAAGATAAGAAATGGAAAATTAATTAGACCATATCTCGATTTTATTAATATATAAATTAAATTAATTTTATCTCGCCATTAATTGCTACCTTCTAAGATATTTCAAATTGAAACTGATATCTTTCGTGTGCTAAAACAATATTTCTTAGCCATCGAAACAACAGTTATGCAATAAAATATATATGATAAGCTCGTTAAAACGAGAATATATGACCAGGTTTCCCAACTAGAATAGAAAGGCTTAATAGAGACATTGAAGAGAAACAAGTCTTCGCAAATGATCCAATGATTGTTTCGAAGCATAGTTGAACAACCTTAATGAAAGTATTTCACTGATAGAGACTACACTAGTGCCCTCTAGCATCACACCGGCTTAACCATCTTTTCATTATAAATTTCACGGTTATACTACGATTCTTTATCTATCGGGAGATTAATTAATATCAATGAAACTTCGGAAAAACTTAACTGTATTATAAAAGCGATAATAAAAATAGTTTCGGACTCGATAACAACGTTGATAAAATATTAGATGATGTATTATATGTTTAGATTTTGTGAGACAAGGTCGGATACATATTTTGTAAAGTTAGAACCACTTTTTTTATTCGAGAACTGGAAACATGCTGCGGAATAATTTTTGAGAACCAATTATTATTAATATTCAGATTTATTATCTGCAAATTTGAATAAAATTTTCAGTATGACAGTTATACATTTATGGTAAACAGTTTTTTTTTTGTTTAATAATAAAAAATAAAACTGATTGTGCCCAGTTATTTTACAATATTTACAGTTATGGAGAAAACATATTTTTTGTAGAACTAAAGAGGTAAAATAAATTGACGTAATTAGATAATTTGAGATTAATCTTAAAAATATTGCTATAGAATTAGTGTCATTTATTTTTGAGATATATTATCATACATACATAATCATGTCATTAATTAAAAGGGTGTGGCACAAACTCTTTCCAGTATCCAGACGAGCAATTCTAGCTTCATCTACATTTATGATACCTAGAAATACATGGTCTTCTATTTATACTACTTCGCTCATTCATTTTTGATAATTCTAGTAAAAATTGTTGATTAGTTGACAACTTGATCAAATTTTTATACTAACATGTATTTAACTACATTTTATGTAACTACTGTTAAATAGTAATTATTCGTTATATGCTATAGGTTTTTTTGCTTTTCTGTAAGCTAATGACATCTCTCTTTGACAATTCCAATTAAAAAATTTATACAACTTAGTTGAGTATTTCAAACATACTTGTAATAATCCTTACGTTTTTTTTTTATTTCACTTGAGAATTATTTCTAATAATAATAAAAAAACAATTGAATAAACAACATGGTTCTTTGTTTTTTTAATCCATATGGCAATAATTAATATTATTATATTTTTTTAATGAAGCATTTTAATCTACTTATTAAAGATAAAGGAATCCGTAACACTTTAGTCTTCTGTAGAAATATTTTCTGCACTTAACCTAACATAGTAAATCAACAATAGATAATTACTGCATTATTCATAAATCTAATATGCATTATATTCCTAACCCGCAATTACCATATTACAAAATAAACTAACTTGGATTAATATTTGTTCTAACGAACTATAATAATACGAGGTCATGATAAATTGAAAAATGTACCAGTGCAGTTAGCAATAGATAAGTGCAAATGTACCACGCCTGGTACATAACGGTGTGACTGAACTTGTTACAAATTATTGAACTTCTTTCTATCTACTTATCTCTGTCTAAATCGCGTAACCATAGCCAAAGATTGGAAAGAGATAGAGAATAAGAACTTTGAAACAGAAGACGATCATCACAGTATATGACACTCGCGACTCGAATATTATATACAGGGTGATTCAGGACTAGTGTAACAAACTTTAACAGCTTATTCCTGAGGTTATTTTGAGCCAAAAATGTCATATGAACATAGGTCCTATTCCTTCTAGTTACCAAAATACAAGAGGTTGAAGTTCTATAAATAACACGAAATTTTCTAGTTTTTGTAATCAAGATACTTTCGGAAAACAAGAGTTTTATTGAAAAGTCATACTTTATTTGTCATTACATTACATAATCCATAAATAAAAATCATATCTGCATATTCAGCAGTACTATAACCATCCATTATGAAACAAAAATACAATCAAAAGTATAACAATTTTTAATTAAGACAAATAAGGTATGACTTTTCAATAAAACTCTTGTTTTCCGAAAGTATCTTGATTACAAAAATTAGAAAATTTCGTGTTATTTATAGAAAACTTCAACCTCTTGTATTTTGGTAACTAGAAGGAATAGAACCTATGTTTATATGACATTTTTGGCTCAAAATGACCTCAGGAATAAGCTGTTAAAGTTTGTTACACTAGTCCTGAATCACCCTGTATATATATATAATATATTTTTCAAACAACGGAACTTTTTCTAAGCATTAGGATACTTTGAAATGAGTGGTATATATGCTTGTGTTATATGTATTTAGCAAAAAGGAAGTTATTGCACTTGCATATTAATGTAGCCGAAGCGTATACTTGGAAGTTCTGTAATTATTTTCACTAAATACTTGAGCGTTAAATATGTGTATACTAAAATTTTATATACATTGTAATCACTTAGAGTAATGGCGTTATTAGATGCGCTTCTTTATCTTTATGTACTCTCATCATTTAGTTAGGTGGGTGACCCTTCTATAATGATTTGCTAAATTTCTTGCTTTAATTCAATGGTAAATAGCAGAATTTTACTACTACAACTAGAATTTTCTGGAAAAATAAATAAATTATATTTTAAAATATAATTTTTAGAAAAGATTCTTCTAATACCAAGATAAATTATATAATTTTACTAGTACACAGTGTTGCCAACTTTCCGAGAGAAAAATTACTAAATTTTTTAAAATTTATTTCTGACTTTACTACTTTTTTGAGATTAATCAAATTTTTACACAAGATTCTATTAGTTCTCACATAAATTATATAATTTTGGTGTCTATTTAGTGTATAATTCAGTGCACATTTTCTTCTTTTATTTCTTCTTAATGGTTGGTGCAGTATACAGTTTTACATAAATTTTACTATATTCTATATATTCTGTATTCTATATGTTCGGTATTCATATTTATTGGTAATCGACGTTTCGACGAACATATTTGAATTCATAGTGAATTTACAAATTTAATAACAAAGTCACCATAGAAAATCAGTCTATTATTTTATTTTGTTTTTCTGCTGTAACTTGTAATTAAACTTGTTTTACTATTCTACTAATATATCTTTAATTTCTAGATAGAGTAGGACCTATATTTAGTTAAAGTTTAGTACACTCGTTACAAATCACCTGTATAGTTATTGAGTTAAAATATTATATTCACAAAATGAGAAAAATGTAAATAAAGTAGATTTTTACATACAAAATAGTAGTAAAAAGTTGTGTTTAGAAATTCTGAAAAAAATTTACCATATGTGTAATGTTTTTGCATTTCTAGTGAGGTATAGTTTGAACACCAGTATGAAAATTAGCTCTCATATATCAATGTCAAGTTTTGCTTAAGATATCCGTTTCTTAGCTAGAAGTTTGTTGATGTTTCGACCTATGCAAAGTGTGAAAATGTTTATATTTATCGTCAGTGAGTCGTAAACATTATTTCGCAACCATGGTAGAACTTCCTCCAATATTAATGAATTTTACTATGATTGTAAATTGATGTAATATTTGTTTTTCTCCATATAAGTCATTTAATATTAGATTTTGTTTGCTATTGAATGTTATAGTTTTGATAAGGGTATATTTGAGACACGATTTTTTTGTTTTTACTTTATTTTGACTAAAAGGAGAAATGGTATAGCGATCAAAATAGATAAAAATTACATAAAACATTTTTACTACTTTGACTGCAAGGAAAATTCCAAAATTAAAATATATTATCAATGATATTATATAGAAATCCTTCATGTAACTTCTTTTTGCAGCATATTGCCAATTTTTCGAGAAAAAAATTAGTAAAATTTTTAAAATTTAATTCTAGCTTTACTATTTATCCGAGATTAATGAAATTTTTGCAAAATATTCTATTAGTGCCCATATAAATTATGTAATTTTTAGTGTCTTATAAAGTTGCCAATTTTCTGAGAAAATAAATTACTAAAATTTAAAAAATTTATTATGGCTACATTATTTATCCAATTTTACTCAAATTTTTAGAAAAGATTCTTCTAATACCAAGTTAAATTATATAATTTTACTAGTAGGTATACAGTGTTGCCAACTTTCCGAGAGAAAAATTACTAATTTTTTAAAATTTAATTTTGTCTTTACTATTTTTTCGATATTAATCAAATTTTTACACAAGATTCCATTTTTTTCACATAAATTATATAATTTTGGTGTCTATTTAGTGTATAATTCAGTGCACATTGAACCACTTCACAGTTTAATAAATTCTATCGATCTTTTATTTCTTCTTAATGGTTGGTGCAGTATACAGTTTTACATAAATTTTACTATATTCTATATATTAATATTCTACATTTTTAATAACCTTCTTTCAAAATTACATATTCTACCTAATTAAAGAAATCCGTGAAATTAAAGAGAAAACATGATTTAATTAACTTCAAATTTATAAAAATATAATCTTTGATTTTTATTCATTAATTGACTCTCCCAAATTATAAATTATGATTGAATGAAAAGGTCAAATCAGACATATAGGAAATATCGATCAGTCACAATTTCTGCGAATTATTGTTAACACCGATACGAAATTAACCTTTATATGTAAATAATGTCTGGTTAGAATGTGAACTAGTTTGTTTTAAGTAAATGGTTATATTAACATATTAGGCGTAAAGTTAGTGCCTTAGTGGCCTCAGGATAGATGCGTAGGACTCGTTTGTCCTTCATCACAGTAACAGCCAGTCACGTGTTTGTCAATCGAGCCTTATTTGGCGACAGTCGCTTGTTTTAATTTTTTGCTAATATTTATTGTTCTCTCTACCTTTATACAGAAATGGACACAAAAGGAAAATATTCTCAGAGGCAATTGTTTGAAACTTTTCGAGAAAAAAAGCTTTTTTTTTTGTTTGGCTTGTATTATATTCTTAATAGCTATTACGAAAAAAATTGTTTAACTTGGAAATTAATTCAGTAATTTTTTTTATGTATTTGAGTGGTTTGAGGGTTTATTTATCTAAAAGAAAGTATATTTTGTTGTTTGTTGAGCATTTTTTTTTTAATCTTATTAGTTTTATATTTCATTTAACAACATATAAGTCCG